>JASPKZ010002328.1:725000-1347629 GCA_030220185.1 Diploptera punctata
AAAAAGCCATTGTCTTGTGTGTAAATTCCGAAATAACAATAATAATACATACATATTATTGTAGGTAGCCAGATATAATAAGAATAGTCAAGTCTCGTAGACTGCGATGGGCAGGGCATGTGGCACGAATGGGGAATGAAAGACGTGCATGGAAGCTTCTTGTAGGAAAACCAGAGGGAAACATCCAGTTGGTAAAACAAGAATGAGGTGAGAGAATAACATTAAATATGTATGTTTTGAGGGAAGTAGATTATACAGGGAATGATTAGAAAACATTATCTCAGGATAGGGATGTATGGAGATCTTATGTCCGCGTGGGCCATGAACTTAGGGGTTCCATAGTGCCAGTTAGTTATAGCTAAACTATAACTGCACTTTTTTTTATAGCTATACCACTACTACTACTACTACTACTACTACTACTACTACTACTATTACATGATTTTTTTTTATTCTCGGATAAAAAATGTAACATGTTTATATATCATCATCATCATCATAGTACATTCACGAATTTAGGCCATTTGTTGACCTGTTTCGGCCTCAAGAGAAACACCGTCCAGAAGTCTTTTGAGTGGACGTCCTGGTCTTCTTCTTCCTGCAGGTTGATATCTTAACATTTGTTTGGGTATTCTGTGATCTTCCATTCGATGAACATGTTGCATCCATCTTGACTTATAATCAGAAATTTTGTTTTCTAAAGATTCCATGTGTAATTCTTCTAAGATGTCTTCATTTTTTTTGTGATCTAGTAGTGTGTATCCTGCAGTCCTCCGAAGATATCTCATTTCAGCAGATCTAAGTCTCTGTATATCCTTCTGTTTCAACGTCCATATTTCGCTACCATACAAAAGAGTTGGAAGAGCCAGTGTTTTATACACTTTCAGTCTTGAATGCTTTTGGACTAACTGTGGCTTGAAGATAGAATTTATTAACCCTAAAATTCTTAAAAATTTAGATATTTTTGCATTTACATCCTTTTCTTCTTCATATATCTATACCAAAATCCAAAAGAAATTTTCATAAATTCTGGTGATATATATATATATATATATATATATATATATATATATATATAATTACTAAATATTTACTTCTCAACTATCTTTAAAATCAGACTTAAAGGCATATTTCTAAATTATGCTGTAGGTATCCTTCACTATGTTTAAGAGAATTAAATGTTTAAAAATACTAAATTAATTAAAAAACACAATTATAGTTTTGTTCAAATGTAAGACAAAAATAACTCAATTTCCACAAAGCACTTGAATATATATGAAAATATAACACACAGTCTACTGGTAGAAAAAAAATGCTAGACGCAATGTACGTAGTGTTAAAGCATCTAAATATAAAGCCTTGAATGGAAAATTAACGACTTCCTTTGTTCATTTTTTACCTGAAACAAGCCTTCTTGAAGTCAGATCAAGATTTTTCTGTCTCTTCCAAAAAAATGTGTTTTACTGAACTTAGTTTGAAATGCATTAGTTCTTTAATTTAAATGTATTGTAGAATATTTTAACGAAATAGTGATAAAATATACATCAATCTGCTCTTTGCCTCTGGTCTCGAGAGTCGCGGGTTCAAACCCGGCCAGGATCGTAATTTTTTTAGGATTGATAAATCTAAGGAGTAAGATCTGCGGATGGTACTTTAAAGCTGTGGGTCCCGTGTCTGAAGATTTTCAGCTCGTGATAGATTCTTAAACCTGAATAAGAAGGGCTCTAAGCAAATTTACCGACCTCAACATCCTAGTAATTGCTTAATTGCCTGCTAGATGCCTCATTAGATTGGTATGTTGACCGAATACCATTCAGAACATCTATGGGCAAATGAGAGTAATTAATTAATTTGAGGCTGTGGCCAACATTGGTCTTCGTCATTATAGAGAGATAACTTACATAATTTTACGGCAACGTTATATTTCATTATGCGCTATAAATCAAACTATTCAAAATATAAATATTTAATCTTTGAGGGACAATCGGAGTTAGTTATTTTTACATGATTTAAATAGTTTGGTTCATACATTCAATATCTTATGCAATATACTGTTTTTTAATTCCAGTACTGAACATTTACTTCATCTTCAGTTCTCATTCTGACCCTTAAAACTAATTACTACATTTTCTAGTGAATCCCAACTCTCAGTTTTTTATTCCACTTTTTTTCGGTATTTATGATTCGTTAGCAGAGAGTAGAATGTATTTTGATAGAATTGTATATAATATCAATTACATAATATTAAAATAAGCAAAACAATAAATATAATTTATATAATATCAATTATATCATCATCATCATCATCAACAACAAGAATTAAGCCCAATGGCCTGTTCCGACCTCAATATAGGTCGAATTGGTCCTTCCATCTCTTCAATGGTCATCCCAACATTCTTCTCCGTTTTGGTTTATAATTATACATTCTTCTTAGTATGCGCTGGTCATTCATTCGTAATACGTGCTGAAGATAAGCATTTTGATAATTTTTTATTCTTTCACAGATATTAAATATATTAAGTTCTGTTCTTATATCTTCGTTTTTCTTTTTATCGGTCCTTTGGTATCCTGCTATTGCTCTCAACATCTTCATTTCAGCAGCCTCTATTTGTTTACTATCTGCCTTTGTTAATGTCCAGGTTTCACATCCATAGATAAGAGATGGAACTGGCAATACTTTGTAAAACTTCAAAATAGTTTATTTTTTCTAGTCTTATTCAATAAAGTGCGTTTAATTGTGCCACATAGATAATTGAATCGTTGTATTTTAGTGTGTTTATCTAAATTTCTGTCATTGCCTAAATGACATCCCAAATAATTAAAATTCTGAACTTGGTCTGTAATTACATCATTTATCATTATTTTTGTTCTTATTGCTCACTTTCCTTTCAGAACTAGTATTTTTGTTTTAGATGTAGATATACTTAAATTGTATTTTAGAGAGATATTATTTAAAGTATAAAGGAATTGTTGTAAAGCATTTTCTGATGCTGTCATTATGACTTGATCGTCTGCAAAAAGTAGAGTTATCAATACACCATTTATATTAATTTGTTCTTGCCATTCATTTATGACATGGTCCAAGTATAAATTAAATAACACTGGTGACAACAGACACCCTTGTCTTACTCCCTGGTTTATTTCTACGTTTTGTTTCCTAATTTTATCTCCGCAGTCTATTTTAAAATTTGTTTCTATATATAAACTCTGAATGGCTCTTATAAGGTGTTGAGGAATTCCTTCCATTTCTGGTATGTTCCATAATTTATTTCTACTCACACTATCAAATGCTTTAGTATAATCAACAAAAGCTATGTACGTGGGTAAATTTAATTCTTTTGTTTTTTCTATCAATTGGGCCATTGTAAAAACACGATCTATAGTTGACCTATGCTTTCTAAATCCATTTTGTTCCTCACGTAATATTGTTTCAGCTATTTTATTTACTCTATATGATAAAATTTTTGCATATATCTTATAAGCTGAATTTAATAAACTTATTCCTCTATAATTATATTATTTTTAGTCTGGACATCTTATCTGAATATTAATGTTGATTTGTTCTTGGACATATTTCAAAACAATTCTGTTTTATCGTCAAAAGCTGACGATAAAACAGAATTGTTTTGAAACATGTCCAAGAACAAATCAACATTAATATTGAGGTAAGATGTCCAGACTAAAAATAATATAATTAAAATAACCTCAAAATATAACTTCCTAAAATTAAATATTATTCCTCTATAATTTGCACATTCTCTTCTGTTTCCTTTTTTAAATATCGGAACAGTTATTGCGTCCTTCCATTCATCCGGAACAGAACCCATTTTCCAGCAAAGGTTTATAAATTGAAGAAACTTGCCCTGCACAGCGCTCGTAACGCGGTCAGGGGACATTTGTTATTACTGATTCATCTCAAAGCAACGGCCGGATTGGATTTCAGGATACGACCACAGCAAGAAATAAGGACAAACGATTAGGGATAGCGGAGAGGATAAAAATCAATTACATACATATTAAAATAAGCAAATATATAGTAAAAATTAAACAAGTGACTCAATTATTTTTTTCACGCGTTCAAGTGAAGCGATAGAGTTGAGTGAAATAAATATAAGAATATTTTGTGGGTTTAAAGCTGTTGCTAGATTTATAAACAACTCCATTTGTATCGGTAACTTCATATAATTTTTTTTAGCCTCTTTAAAAGTTTGGGGAGTAGGTTTTTCTTCATGACGTGAAAAATAAATAAAACGCTTCTAGCAATACTGTATTTGTGGCTATTTCACGTCCAACGTTTCAATGCGTTAATAATGGTCTGAAATGTACAAAACCGTCGTTAAACATATTACTTCTACAGCTACTACTGCTACTACTATTTTTTTACTAACTCATTGCCTCAGTGGTTAATGTCAAAACGTCCATCGCACAGGAACTGCGTAAACAGAGCGAATTCCTCAGAAAATCGAATCCATGGTCCCACTTTGCTGGTTTGCGGAATAAATATCTTATTAAATTGGGGAAAGTCAATTTCTGATACCAACGTATTTAAAAGTATTGGACTGCACTAAAAACATTATGCATATTCTTAAGTGTTTGTATACTTGCATATTGTTGTATATTGTTATATATACTTAATAATCTACCCATTCATTTTTCCATTACGTCATTAAAAACGTTAAATTGAATCACCCTAAATTATTAGATATATTATCAATTTAAAGTTGAATTAAACTGTATGGAAAATATTGCGGCGAACCTTACAAGAGGATTGCTAGACTTAATTTTTATATTTGGGTTTCAGGTGGCGCTCCACTTCTAAGGTCAGATTTCGCTGATATTTGGGAAATGCCTTCATCGATTTATAGTATGCACTTAGTTTCAATGTGAAATGTAAAAAATTGTAACTGCAAGAGCAATTTTTAAATTTTAGTTTTTGATGAACTCCACCTAATGGTCGGATGTTTATGCTTATCAAACTCTACCTTACTTTTTTCAATTAATTGCTATATAGTAATTCTAATGGGACAACAAAGACTGCTTACAACCTTTGACACATCTACACTTCCAAACATTATTATAAATAACATAATTATCCCTTATTCTTCTTCAGTAATATATCCTGAACTACATGTAGACGCAAATTTAACCTGGCAAACACAAGTGAAACACATATGTAAAAAGACTTTCTCCATATTACATTATCTTAGACGATTAAAGAATGTTCTCCCAGTTTCATTAAAACAAATCCTTGTGCAGAATCTTGTGTTGCCACACTTCGATTATCGTGACGTTATATATACTGATCTAAACTATAACTTGTCACAGAGACGTAACGTGTTCATAATGCTTGCTTTCGATTCATTTTCAATATCCGCCGTTATGATCATATATACGAAAACTTCAATAACCTCTCTTGGCTCCATCTTACTGATAGACATAAATAGCACTCTCTTTCACTTCTTTTCAACCTTCTGAATTCCTACACTCCTAGTTACCTGACGTCCAGATTTCAGAAGTCATCTTCTTACCACAATATTGACATTAGGTCACAAGATAACAGTCTGCTAACAATCCCTCTTCATAGCATTTCCTCTTATTCTACTTCTTTCATAGTAGCCTCTGCCCGCTCCTGGAATTTCCTTTCTCAAGAGAATCAGGGGTTGCCGCAAACTTGGCACATTTAAGTCACAATTGTACAAATACACGTGGCTAAATAATTAATTTTTCTCGACAACTAAATTTATTCTATCCTTAACAGCTTTTTATCTGACTTTTCTATCTTGTACATTTTATATTCCATTCGTTAAATCTAAATTTAATAAAAGTATTTTGTAAATAATAATTATATTGTGTACGTACCATGATATTTATGTTTATTGTAATTTAGATGTAAGACTAATTTTTTATCTTTTTAACCTTGTTTAGTGGTGGACAATGCCTTAAAGTCCTAACTCTGCTACGTAAAATAAAGCTATTATTATTATTATTATTATTATTATTATTATTATTATTATTATTATTATTATTATTATTATTTATAATAAGGAAGGCTTACAACTGAATGGTATTAATAAGCTGTTAATTTATGCTGATGATGTAGTACTACTGACCGATAGCGAGGAGATACTGAAGGCCAACACGCACATACTATCGAGTAACACTAAGAAATTAGGACTGGAAGTAAATATCAGTAAAACTAAATATATGGTCACACATAGAAATTCAGTATATAATGGAAATGGACTGCTAATGACAAATGAGGGAAATTTTGAGGAAGTGGCTGAATTCCAATACCTAGGAACAATAATCATAAATAGGAATGAGATGCACAAAGAAATTAAACATAGGCTCAATTCTGGAAATGCATGCTATTATGCATTGCAGAGGCTTTTGATGTCCCAACTCCTTTCAAAAAACGTTAAGCTGAAAATATATAAAACTATTATTCTACCAGTTATATTATATGGTTGCGAAACATTGACTCTTACTTTAAGGGAGGAAAGGAGATTACGAGTATTTGAGAATAAAGTTCTTAGGAAAATTTTTGGACCAAAGAGAGATGAACAGACAGGTGAATGGAGAAGACTATTAAACAGTGAACTACATGGTCTTTATAGGAAGCCAGATATAATAATAACAGTCAAGTCTCGTAGACTGCGATGGGCAGGACATGTTGCGCGTGTGGGGAATGAAAGACGTACATGGAAACTTCTTGTAGGAAAGCCAGAGGGAAAACGCCCAGTTGGTAGACCAAGAATGAGGTGGGAGAACAACATTAACTATGATTTGAGGGAAGTAGATTATACAGGGAATGATTGGAAAGCATTAGCTCAGGATAGGGATGTATGGAGAGCTGATGTCCGAGCGGCCGTGAACCTAAGGGTTCGATAGTGCCAGTGAGTAAGTAAGTAAATAAGTATTATTATTATTATTATTATTATTATTATTATTATTATTATTATTATTATTATTATTATTATTATTATTATTATTATCATTATATGAAGATTGGTTTAAAAGAGACAAAAATTGAAGCCGCTAGAGCCTTAAGATACACGCATTAATGTATATTATATCCAACCATCCATAGCAATTCTACCCGAGGGCAGGTCCTTTACTTCAATCATATCATTTCCATGCTATGCTTTACAGCTTTACTAGGGAATTTTTGGTGTGGTAGCTTCCCGTTGCTTTCCACACCCATGAAGGATAATGATGATAATGATAAGATGATGTCCGGATGATTTTCGGCGAGCGTTGGGCTCTAAGCTTCCTGACATTTGTCTTACAGGTGAGGAAAAACCCCGAAAGAAACCTCACCCAGGAGTAAAGATACGTAATTTATTAAAAAATATTTTCATGAGACCAAGCTCAATAGGTCCATTTATTTGTAATTAGCTAAAAGCCCCTATTCACTCGCTGCTTATAACGGAAATAGAAGTAATAACATCCCATTAACGCTGTTTAACATTTCGTCTTACAATTACTTTCATGTGCCTCACCTTACAGTGATACGAACTGTCGAGAGAGGGAATTTACCTATGGACCATACACATACATTTTTGACAACACAAAGACATGGGGGATCTTCCCAAATGAGCGATCAGCCTAATTGCCACGCCTCCTCCGAAACACACCATTCACACGCACATTCATAGGAACATAGCTAATCGAATATTATTATGAAGGCCAGATAATGTTCGGGGAGAGTTTAAACCTTAAAGACACCTGATATTTTGTCTTAGAGATGAGGAAAATAGCTGAAAACAAAAATCATACGAGGAAAATTGTCTCGACCGGGGATCCTGCCTGATTCTGCTGCGTACGAGGCAGCGACGTTACTACGAGACCACAGCAATGGAGGAAGTAAGAAACATAAACATACAATTCACATGTTTTATAGCAACACAAATAATGTACTTGACTTGAAACTTTTGGATTGAATGCATTTTCTGTTTCATAAACAACTGACAAGTTCGGTTTATTATTTTCTATACTATTTTAACGTATTTGAGCATTATTAGAATGCTTATTTTAAATTATATAGCTCTTCCCATGATTTTATAATATATATATATATATATATAATGGTGCTATAAAATATGCTCAAGCATCTTAACATTTAGGTTAAACAAATAGCAGAGGTAATGTTAACAGAAGAACAAAGTGGATTCAGACCAGGGCGTTCATGTATGGATAATATATTTACGATAAAATAATTTATAAACAAAAGAAGAGAATATAACAAGGAAACACACATGGCTTTTATTGATTTTGTCAAGGCATTTGAAAAAGTAGACAGAGGAAAACTTTGGACAATTTTAAAAGAAAAAGGAATTCCGAAACACTTAATAGCAGCTATAAAGAGTTTGTACTGGAACACAAATTTTGTTATAAAAACTAGAAATGAAGTAAGTAAAAATTAAATTCATACTAATAAAGGAGTTAAACAAGGATGCAGTATCTCTCCAGTTTTGTTTAACCTATACATCAATTTTATAATAAAAAAAATGGAACGAAGAAACAAATAAAGGAATAAAATTAGATAAAACACACTACTTGAAAACATTATTATATGCTGATGACCAGGTAATAACAGCAAATACGGAAGACGAGCTTCAAAGGAATATTTTTAAATTACATAATATATGTGAACAATATAATCTCAAAATATCCAAAGAAAAAACTAAGGTAATGGCATTCCAAGGGAAAAATCAAATCAGATCCAAAATAGTAATAGGAAACAAAATCATAGAACAGGTGAACCATCTCAGTTATCTAGGATGTGACATTTCATTTAATTATGATAATGATATAACTAATAAATTAGCAAAATTCCAGGGAATATGTGGTATGATAAAACGATCACTAAATAATAAAACAACAAGAGAGACAAAATTGAAATTTTATAAAACATTGGCAGTACCGGTACTGCTCTATGGATCAGAAGCCTGGATACATAAAAAACAAGATCTAAGTAGGATAACGGCGGAGATATGAAATTTTTGAGATCTGTTAAAGGGTGCAATAATGAAGACAGAATCAAGAACACAGAAATAAGACAGGAACTTGAAATATTTGCAATAACTGATCAAATAGATACATATAGACAAAAATGGAAGCAACACATAGAATGAAAGAAGATAGACATCCAAAACAAATAACAAAATACAAACCTAAAGCACCCGAGATGTGGGTAGACCTAGAAAGATTTGGGCTGAAGTCGGAACGGGTCAACAGACCTAATCCATGAAAGCAGATGACGATGATGATATAATGCTCAAATACGTTAAAATGGTATATATATATATATATATATATAACATCATAGCGTAGTGGTTATGGCACTACACTACAAGCCGGAAAGTCGAGCGTTCGAGTCCCGTTGGGGTCAGAATTTTTAACTGACCCAAACCCTCTGGAGGCACTATAGCCCTGGGGTCGACTCAGCCTCTAACAGAAATGAGTACCAGAAGTTTGTTCTGTGGATAAAGGCGGCCGTCACGCAGGACTGATAACCCGGCTGACAAGTGCCGAATGTCCAGAAAAGTGGGAGCCTTTACATCCTACTATTCCCAGGGCTTCCTGAGGCCTGTAGTGGGATCACTTTACTTTATATATATATATATATATATATATATATATATCTTCTTCCTTTCCACGATTAGGTCAATGCGACCTATTCCGGTCTCAAGTCCATCGTTTCCTTGGCCGTCCCAAAGATATTTTTCCATGTGGTTTGTAGGCGTTGATCTCTTTGGGTAATCTTGTATTGTCCATTCAGTCTAAATGTTCTTTCCATTGGTATTTGTGCTCGTCTAGTTTACCGAGTATTGAACATATCTCCAGTTCGTTTCTTATTGATTCATTGTGTAATCTATCCATGCGTGTATATCCTTTTACGGATCTTAAAAATTTAATTTCAGTGGCTTGAATTTTTGAGATATCTTTTTTGTAAGTACCCAAGATTCAGATCCATATAAAAGAACAGGAACAGTCATAATTTTATAGAACCTGAGCTGAGTATCTCTTCGAGTCTTTCGGAGGGTTCTTCTTATGGCGCCACACATAATTTGATATCGGTTTAATTTATTGTGTATATCCCAATCGTAGCTGTATGTTATATCTGAACCAAAATAGTTAAAATGTGCTATCTGTTCTATTATTTCATTATTGATTACTATCTTTGCTCTGACTGGCACTTTGCTCTGAATAGCCATAATTTCAGTTCTTGAAGTTGAGACTTTGAGATTATAATAGAGTCCTAATTGATTCAACATGTAAATGGCTCTTTGTAAATCATCCTCTGACTTCTGTATAATATATATTATATATATATATATCCATCCATAGTAATTTGGCCGAAGGCAGGTCCTTCAGTGCAATCATAGCATTTTCATGCTACGCTTGTAGCTTTACCAGGATATTGTAGGTGTGGTAGCTTCCCGCTGCTTTCCACACCGGTGAAGGGTATATATATATATATATATATATATATATATATATATATATTTGTCTTATGTCAAATTTAGCTTGCATTTTCCAATGTCAAAGATTTAATTATAACGTATATATATATATATATATATATATATATATATACATCCACCGTTGTGGTCTCGAGTTAGAGTGCTGCCTTGTCACGCAGCGAGCCCGGGTTCGATTCCCGGTCGGGACAACTCCTGGGTGAGATTTTTTCGAGGTTTTCCCTCACCTGTAAGACAAATGTCAGGAAGCTTAGGACCCAATGGTCCCCGAAAATCATCCGGCCATTATCATCTTCAATATCATTATCACCATTATCCTTCACCGGTGTGGAAAGCAACGGGAAGCTACCACACCTATAACCCCCTAGTAAAGTGCAAAGCATAGCATGAAAATGCTATGATTGCAATGAAAGACCTGCCCTCGGGCAGAATTACTATGGATGGATAAATATAAATGATAATTTTGGGCCAAAGAGAGATGAACAGACAGGCGAATGGAGAAGGCTTCATAACAGTGAGCTACATGATCTTTATAGAAGACCAGTTAGAATAAGAATAATCAAGTCTCGTACCTTCGAATGGGCAGGATACGTGGAACGAATGGGGAAAGAAAGAGCGACATCCGTATCCTGGGCTAATATTTTCTAACAATACCCTGTATAATTTTTCGCTCGTATCTCATATTTAATCTTATTCCACACACCTCAATTTATTGGGCGATTTCTCTCTAGTTTTCCTATACATAGTTTCCATGGCTCTATTTCATTTCCGTTTCGTGCCATATATACTGCCCATCGCAGTCTACGAGACTAACATTTCTTATTTCCAGGGCCCGGAACTTTAGCCATGACAACCGCGTACAAGTTAACAGAGCAGTGCGAAGAGCGTCTTGGAAACACAGAGAAATGAGTTCCGTGCCACGTTTCTTACTTAAAAACGAAGGTCGAATTGTTGATACACAAACACTTCATTTCAAACTCAAGCTGTGTGTATTGTAAACAAAAACACAAAGTAATATAGGGTGAACGGTAATTACACCGACTAACTTCAAGGACTGATTCCTGACTGGAAATGAAGGGGAAAAAAGCCCTATAAACATGTGTCAAGAAATGAACAATGTGCGTGCAACAACAACAAATCGCCCTGGCACACAGTACATCACATAATCGCGTCCACATCTCAACAGATATTCAAAGTGGCCTCCACGGGATGCAATTGGCGGGTTTACTGCGGAAGGAACAATGGGTACTAGGTATAATGGTAAAGAGATGAAGATGAGATTTAGTGGGCACCAGGAGAATGAAAGGAATTCTCCATATGTGAGAATTTGGGTTGCTCAGATTGGAAGATAGGTATAGTTGAGGTTTTTTATCTTCATGGATAGCAAGGAGCTGGCCGGCGTAAGACTACGCTAGATGAATTTTAAGAAATATGATTTATTAATCGAAGTTGACACTTGTTAACACTTATAATAAAAAATAACTTCTTTTATTATGGGTTTGTTATCAAACAGTCACATTTAAATTTGAGACACGCGACAAACAATTTCATCCTGTTCTTGGCGATGATCTCAAGGCTTGCTGCTGATTATATTTGTGATTTTTTTGTTGACCGCAAGTTATATTTGTATTTATTCTTATGTTTCATGTCAATATTATGAGTACGTAAATTTGCAATATCATAAGTAAGTCTAAGTTCAAAATTCAATTATGTGGTTGCGCAGCTAATTTTAAATATAAGTCCATGTCGACAAGTTTGTTAGCGATGGCGAGCCATGGTGAATTGTTAACGGTGTCGGGCTCCCAAAGAACAACGACAAGACAACGATTCGCAACTGATTTGGGTTTATCTTCCCTGCTTTAAGGAAAACTCCGTTCCTCCCACTATCCGACTACAACATCGTGAGATCATTACCTTGTTAATTTAATACAGTCTTTTAGATTGGCTGATCACCATTTCCTGCATATGAGGAAGTGATCGCCGTCTTGTGATAGGTCATGATTCCACCAAGTTTACGCCTTTCGGATCGTACCTTTTTACCATAAGTTTCTACTCTGGGGAATTCCGATCTAAGTTTGTTATATAATTTTGTTTAGGTCAGTGGCCTATTTCCCGCTTGTTTGCTGGCTTGACGTCCTGGCAGTTTGTCTGGTTCCTTACAAGGAGTTGTTTACTTCACGCTGTAGCTTCCGAACCCTATATCAATTCTTTGTTCTTAACCTGTCAGCGAAGCTCGGTTTTAGATCTTAGATTGCTGGTCTACAAAGAAACGCCTGGTAATCCGCTAGTACAATGTATTTCCTCAAATTTTAACCTTTCGCCATCGCTTCAAGTATCTGTCACTTGACAATAGCGGTACGATGTACTTGCTAAATGATTTCCATAATAAGTGATTGATAATTTATTTGGGATTCTATCAACTTCTTTAATTTAATTTATTTATACTTCTTCTTCTTCTTCCTTCCAAGTATTAGGCCAAGGCCTGTTACGATCCTATAGAAAATTTTCCCTTCTCCGGGAAATTCTCGTATAAGACTTGAAAGCATAATAATAGTCCCTTCGATTGGTTGCTGGCCAAAGGAAGGCAAGACCAGTGATGGGGCTGCCATCTTATAGCCTCTGGTCAGGCTTTTCTGGAGAAGACTTAATTGTATAAAAATCGAATCCCTCGTGTTCTCGCGATTCGATTGCATATACATTCATATATCTCCGATGATTATTTCATCCTCTAGTGATTTAACGTATGTATGATAATAATACTCGTCCTGATTAATTAATTATTTTAATGTCTCAATTTAAGAGAGGCTGAGTGAAATATTAGGTTTCATTACACATCGTACCATGGATTGTCTCACTCTTTCGTATGTTCCGGCCTCTCTCCGAATAGCGTCACAGTCGACATGGACACCTGTTGAAGGGTAAGAACATCAGGAACTCGTTCCACATACACAACGCTTTTCAGGTGGCTCCCAACGTAAAAATCCACGGGGTTTAAGTCCGGTGATCTAGCAGGCCATGCAACAGGGCCGAGAGAATAATGCCATTCGTCAGTGTCATCTACCGTGGCAACGATGCATTTATGGACACTTATTCTTTGAACATTTTTTCCTCCTTTTCCAGTAAGAATTCGATCCTTACATTTTGTCGATATAATTAAAATTCACCCTGTATAATACAGAATGTGTCAAATTGATGTATACACACTTTCAAACGTTATTTCTAAGCAGCGAAATGAGACAAAATATAATTGTTGTGTTGCATTCCTTAAACTTGCTTAAGCTCATACAAGTTTAAAATACTGTTAAACTGACATACGTATTTTTTTTATATTTTTATATATATATACTACTATTATCGCCTGTAGTCTAACATCTGCTGGACGTTCCATCCTTATCATAAATTAAATTTTGCGTTGAGTGTACAAGCATAGAACTGGCACCAAACAACAAACTCTCACATCAACTTCTCTGAATCTGACCTTCCCTGTGTTACCTGTGTTGTTGGGTTTGTTTGTATACGCACCGCCTTGTATGTACTTTGAGTATGGTCAACTTATATTATTCGTGGCGGAAGTCCCGGGCCCTGCTTATTACATCTGGTTTCCCGTAAAGTTCACATAACTCACTATTAATGCACTCATTTCCATTCACTTGTCTGTTCGTCTCTCTTTAGTCCAAAACATTTCATAAGAACTTTATTCTCAAATACTCGTATTTTCTTTTCTCTTAGAGTACGATGTATCACATTCATAAAAATGGAAGATTAATCGAATTATATATGTTTGTAGTTTCGGTACCTGTCAGAGAGATGTACAGATCAAAATTGCAATGGCAAAAAATGCAACTAAAACATTACATGGAATAATTTGGAACAAAAATACCACAAAGGAAACTAAAATGAAAATTTATGACAGCATAATACAGAATATTTTGTCATATGGAAGTGAAACTTGGTCTTTGACGGAAGTACAAAAAAATATAATTAGAACAAGTTGAATTTGATTATTTTAGAAGAAGGCTCCAAAAAAACAAGACAGGATAAAATAAGAAATGAATTCCTTTGGAGAGAAATGAATATCACAACATCGGTCAAGAGGATTGAAAATCAAAAGCTTAAATGGCATGGCCATGTACAAAGAATGGAAAATGAAAGATGGCCAAAACATATATACCAATGGTCAACCCCTGGAACAAATAAACGTGGCAGACCAAGATGGAAATGGAAAACCTACGTCAGAACAATAATGGATGATAGGAATTTGAAAGAGGGAGATTGGAATGATAGAGATAAATGGAAACTGAAGAGGCAAACCTATAAATGGGGGAAAGCCGAAAGAGAAGTTTTTTTAGAGAAATTGGGATGACAAGAGTCTCTGTAATGAATAACAGCAGAGATAAAACAGCCTCTCGCTATTTTCTCACATCACAGGATTTATACAAACACAATAGCATAATATCCGTAATATTACGCATTTTTAGTGACTCGCAGGTTGTTCTTCAATCGAACCCTGATAAATTTAATTTCAATCCGAACTCAGTATAAATTAAAAATAACATACAAAATTACACAAAACACCTGTGACTGTCTTGGATACGAGGGCACCAGGGAACTATGGGAAATGAACGTGCTGATCAACTAGCTAAATCCGCGGCATCTTCTGAGCTTCATTATTCATTTTCAAAGTGTCCAATATCCTACGTTATAAAGAAACTGTTGGACTCTAACATCACTGATTGGAATGGACATTGGATATGGAGTGCAAATGGCGTTTTGACTAAAGAGCTCTTCTTTCCTACGGTACACCATAGGCTAAACATAAAACATTTTATTCCAAATTTCATCGTAAGAGTTATTTTAGGAGATTTAATATTAACCCAGACAGTGATAATAATTTATTGTAAATGTCGAGAATCAATACACTCTGTAAAACTTATTTTATTTGATTGTACTATATTCGAAAGACGACGATTCTGGATAAACTTACTTTTAAATGATGATGAGGCTTCTGCCTCAATGTGTGAAGAGATTTTTAAGAACCAAAAATTATTATAAACATTTTATGAAATAAATAGCACACATTCATAACAATATGTAGTATTTTTTCTAAGACACTGATAAACAATTTATGTAATTCATAAAACTCAATCAAAACTATAAGATAATATCTCAATTTTACAACGTATAATATAATATTGTTATAGTAAGCTACAACCCTAACGTGCCTTTGTAGTGAAATAGAATTTCAAAATATTTGGAGATTCAATAATAATAATAATATGATTTACTATAATTCTTTCTATAATAGTTACAATTATTGCAACAATACTTTCAAAAAATAACACTGCAGCGGAAGAAAAATGTGTACCATTTTATTTATTCTAAAATGCATAATAATACAGGTTCATCTTCTGAGGCAGACATCGTGGTAACATTTTTGAACGCAGAGATGATTATGGCAGACATATATCTGTAATGGATCAGCCAATTCCATGATTAAACACCTAGTCGTATATTATTCGTAAAATGTATTTTTAATGAATAAAGTGATATAAAGTTTATTCGCAAGTTTATGTAATGTTATTCAAATCAACTTATTGCCATTTTAAAATGGATTATAAGTGAGAGAAATTAAACGTACTTCGTCTCTACCTCAAAAGACAGTACACGTTAAATGGAGCGCGCTGATGCCAGATCTACTGCATAGACAAACATGTGCGAGGCAAGGAACAGATGTGCCAAAACTCTTAAAACCCCTTAAACGTAAGTGAAAAAACGTGAAATGTACGATATATGAAAATAATACGTTCACCTTATGCCCTACGGATCAAATGACAATACAAGTATTTAGGCCTACGAATTAAACGCCAAAAAGCTCAGAGCGAGATTTAAATGCACATATTATAATACAAGGGCAAAATATAAATTATCATAAATTATATTTATGATATAGGCTAGTTAAGTTATAATAAATTAAATTTATAATATAGGCCTATATCAAGAAATATCCTACACAAACAAATATAGAAATTACAATCACTTTAACATATAACTTATTTTAATTTTTTAAAGAATATAATATTATAAGAAGTTATATTTAATTAAATATGTAATAATTTTTGTATTATTTACATTTTAACGAATATAATAACAATAAAGCTTTTATAATATTAAAATTGTTCACGAATATAATAATAATAGTAAAGTAATACTTAAAATACGTTACATACCATCAAGCCTGTCCACAATCTTCTGGCAATGGTGTTATTCCTTCCCTAAATTCCTCCGTGTCTCTGGATGGTCCAGGTTTAGCCGAATCGGAACCAGTGGGCGATGCATGGAAGGAGGAAGGCAAAGAAGAAGAAGATGATGACAAATATATCAAAAATGGTTCCTCGTCATCTTGAATCTCGTCTGCTTTCCAGAGATCACTTTCAATTTTCTTTGTATGGTCCAAGTAGTTTGCCCAATTTTGTACTGTCACATGTTGGTATGCATCTGAAATTAAATCTCTCATTTCTTGATTTTTGAATGAGGCGTTTTTCATTTTTATATAGTTCTTCACTTGTGCCCATACCATTTCGATAGGATTAAGTTCGCAGTGGTATGGTGGCAAGCGAAGAACATGTTTTCCTGCTTATTTAGCCATCTGATCAATTATGCATTTATCATAAGTGTGGGTTTTGAGTCACAATAAAAAGAAGCTCCCGTTTTAACATATCACTTTCAAAAGGGATTTTCTTTTGATTGAGCCACTCTATAATCTTATCTTTTCTCCAGGAAGTTGTAGGCAAACGTTCGCTTTTCCGACTATGATAGCCGGCATTGTCTAATACTACCACAGATCCTTCTGGGACATTGGGCAACAATTGCTCGGCGAACCACTTTTCATACACTTCACCTGTCATCTCATCATGGACGTCTGCCGTGTTCTTTTGGCACAGAAATGTTAACTCGGCACCATTAACGAACCCATTTTCATTCCCTGCATGAAACAATGCAAACCTCGACCCACGACCCATAGGTGGCCTAAGACCTGTGCTAACACCCTCAATTGCTGCTTGACGAGCACTTTTAATTTTGGTATCTTTCCATTCTTTTGTCACGGTGTGACCTATGTTTACCCAAGACTCATCTGTATAAAAAATAAATTTCCCTTCATTCCTAGATTTGTTTAAATCTTGAGATATTTATGACGCCACCTGATTATATCATCCCTTTCAATAAGGGCACATTTGTTGGCCCTGCTTACATATTCAAACCCTATATCATGAAGAAATCTATTTAAAGTAGACCTCGAAAAATTTGGTAGCGTATCATTACTATTTACCTTGCTTAATATTATATTTAGTATTGGTGGTATGTTCTCAAAGAACAAGGAATGAACTATGCGGCGGACTCAGCTTTGAACTATTCCATCGCACTTCATTAATCTGGCATTTTTTTGTTTGCTCGCTCGTTTAGGTTTCTTCTTTGCTGGCGTTCTAAGAGGACCTTTTGTTTGTTCCTTTCTTTTTCTATATATTAAACGTTCCGAACACCCGGTAGCTTCTGTTGTCTGTTTAACTGCCTGGGCAACGTTCGTTTTCTTTAAATAATAATTAAATATGTTCAATACTATATTCCGTTCTTTACTGTGCAGTTTGCCAATACTACGTTGCTTAGCTTCTATATTCATAATTAATATAGTACAATAATAATAAATATGAAATTAAACAATTTTATGAAAAACACATGAACCAAAGACAATTGAGAGATACTCAGAGTTGAACTTCACTCAACAATTATCACACACTGAGCTCTGAGCCTGAGGAAGTGCAGAGTCAAACGCAATCGGAAATGAAAAAGGATACGTAAGTAAACAAACTTTAAACTGCGATAAAGGATGAATGTGCAAAGATACTGAGGTCTGGTTTGTTTTAAAAACTATTTGAGACATTTATAAACACATCTTCTCGCTTTGTCATCAACATACAGTCAATAACAAAAAAGTTTGTCGCTACGTAACATTTTTGTGTTACCATCCGATAATTTTTAACAAGTATTTAACAAAAAATAAATAGCTTCCTTCTTATGTAAAAATTATTGTCCAGGGAAAGACAGTGTAATCCATAAACATCAGGCAACCCACACAAAGATGTCTTAATCTATCATTAACAGATATCATTATTATAGTTTTCTACCAATCGTGTGACAAGCTTTTATCTGCAAAAATATAGTTTCGCAACAAAATAATGTATTTGTCAAAACTATTCAATACATTAATTACTTAAGACTTTAAAATTTATACATTCAGAAAGAGCGGAAAATTCTCTATACGACCATATCATCATTTTATTAAATTCATCATTTTGCATTTTTTTTAATTTGGCAACATCGCGGGAGTAGAAAAGGATGGAGCTAATAGCAGGATATAGGAGTGCGAGTGAGAGAGGTACATACTACATCTAATTCCGTACTGTCTTTTAAGGTTGAGACGATCTATAGCAAACAAAATAATGACAGGTTTAATTAATGGTAGTTTCTTCAGCCCACGAAATTAAAGGTATATATGTTTGTATAATTATAACATCGAAATAAAGAAGCGTTAAAATGGTGATAATTTGTTATAGAAGTCTCGAGATGGCAGTGAGGACCATGTCTCGTTGCCTGTCATGATTGAGAATCATATATTTAGAAAGGAAAAATAATTGTTTTTGCTAGGAACCAACTAGATTAAAGGTCACTAATGTATAACATTAGAGGTCTCGGGTTCAAATCCCGGACCAACCGTCTATTTTTCTTTTTATGTCATATATAAACACAAACATCTTGTTGGAAAGGAATGAGAAATACAGTCACAAATTTATGTTTATAGATGCATTGCTTACTGGATGTTTAGCATACGTGATGACCATGAAGCAAAACTATATTCACAGATATAATTTTACGCCAATACCCACACAGTATATAACCCAGCACTTCATTTAATTCAACATAAACGCGAATTACATGATAAGATGAAATTATACAGAAAAATCTACTCCTAAACTTAGCTAAAGTGAAATCTTTTATTCCTTCTTTAGAGCTTACAGCCACATTAGAGTAATAAAACCTGTATTCGTTCTGACATGAGGTAGAGAATCGTAAATCTGTATACTCGTTCCGACATTCTTTATCTCTGTTTAGTAACTCTTATTTTTCTTTCAATTTCTCATAACTGAGCTTTCAAATCTTACTGTGGAAAGCACTTACGCGAAACTCCACTTTGACAGGTGAATATTATTCTACAAAAAATTCAATTTCTTTATACTGTATTCTGAGATTTAACATTCAATCTAAGTCAAATAGAATAAATATGCGAACAAGTGAATACAACAAATAACACAGTAAATATGTTATATTTATTCTACAGTGTTAACTAAGTCTCTAGAAACAAGAGTCACACAGAGCAACGATAGTACTCTGTCTACGTTGTTGTGAAGAACATCTGACATTCTCCACTGACTAAACTCTTTATTATATTTTATTATGTTTCTCTTTGTTTATATAGCGCATATCTTTGTTTTTATTTAATAACAAAATATAATAGTTTTTAATGTTCTATGTTTAATAAGATTAGGACTACATTAATCAATATTATATGAAGCGAGTCCACCGTTGTGGTCTCGAGGTAGCGTGCTGCTTGTTACGCAGCGGGCCCGGGTTCGATCCCCGGTCTGGGCAGTTTTTCTGGGTGAGGTTTTTATCGGGGTTTTTCCTCACCTGTAAGGCAAATGTCAGGAAAACTTTAAGGCCCAAACGGTCCCCGAAATCATATGGCCATCATCCTTATGATTATTATCATTATCATCATCATCCTTCACCGGTGTGGAAAGCAACGGGAAGCTACCACACCTACACAATTCCCTATTAAAGCTGCAAGCATAGCATGAAAATGAAGTTTAGGACTAGAATTTAGAGTCCCAGCCGTTAAATCCAAAGCTTGTTTCATTTGTTCTTCTGTCATTAAGGCATACGCTGGTAAAACAATACTTATACGTTCATAATAATATCTTAAAAATGTAAGTTCACACGAATCTTCGATGTTAGAACATTAGAAGTAAGATTAAAATTCAGAATAATTGAATAGACTAATTTTTTATTCTCATTATTTAAAGATAATTTAACAATTCAATGATTGTTTTCAGTAGACTGTGCGTATTTATTCGAGGGTTTAGAAACTAATTTTATTATTATTATTATTATTATTATTATTATTATTATTATTATTACCGATATGTGGTGGGAGAATAACATTAACTATGATTTGAGGTAAGTAGATTATACAGGGGTTGATTGAAAAACATTAGCTCAGGATAGGAATGTATGGAGAGCGTATGTCCGCGCGGCGATGAACCAATGGGTTCGATAGTGCCAGTGAGTTAGAGTTAGTTAATTATTATTAGCGGTATTATTTTTATAAATAAGAACATTAAATTTAATATATTAATAGTATGTATGTGACCTAAAGAAATCAAGGTTCAGAGGTTTGGACTATAAATTATCAGATAAAAAGAAAATTAATGGTAACAGAAATGGGCTATTGCAGAAAATCTGCTAGGATGTCAAGGAGAGAGAACATTAGAAATGAAGTTATAAAAGAGAACATGAATGTACAAAATTCAATCTTAGAATTTATCCAAGAAAAGCAACTAAAATGGTATGGGCACATTGGACGAATGGAGGATGAAAGATTACCAAAAAAGACAATGGAATGTACATCATCAGGAACGAGAAGGAAAGGACGACCAAATCTCAAATGGATCCAAGGGATTAGAGAAACTTTGAAGGACTGGGAAATAGAGGAAGGAATGTGTTATAATAGAGACGAATGGAGGAAAATTATAAAGTGACATTGAAGACAAATCATTGGTGCCGGAAAAATGTATCAACATTGTTAAATACGGAAATATATTATTATTATTATTATCATCATTATTATTATTGGATACATAATTATTAAGGTATACCTTATTTATTTAATTTCTAATGATAATAATAATAATAATAATAATAATAATAATAATAATAATAATAATAATAATAATAATAATAATAATAATATAACAGCACTGATAGATACTAAATGAAACAGAAAATACAATGTTAATCTTTAAAATAAATTATAGAAAATATTATCATTTGACGCTATATTCCAACAACAATTTCCTTAAAATTTATGTTATATGCTTAATTTGGAAATAGAAATAAACGTGAAAAATCAAGGACGACAGTTTGTAAGATGTAACATTAATTATTCTATAATGCCAATATTATCATAATTGAATAGGCAGAAAAACAATAGAGAATAAATAATTGAATATAGAATATTTAATCTTTATTGATATTATTATTAATTTAATATTATAAACATTATTTTAACATTTTGTTGGCCGCGGTGTCTAGTTGTTATGATCCTTACCTAGTCCCGAGGTACGCTCGTTTAAACTCAGCCGGGGTCGATGGATTCTTAGGATTGAAAAATCCAAGGGACAAGTTCTCCAGGAGGGACTTTAAGTCTTAGGGCTAAAGACTTTGAGGCTCATAAAATAACCGCAAGCCTGAATAAAGAGATCTCTGTGCAAAATTTAACCACCTTCATCCATCCAAGTAATACCTTAGTTGCCTACTAGATGTCTCCTTGAGGCGATGTGGTAACCACGTGTCACTCATTGACTTCGATACGTAAATAAGCGCAACTAAGTTTAATTATATAACAGGAACACTACAGATAACTTTGAAAAATAAAGCCAGAAATGAGTCTATATTGCAATTATACAAGACAATGATAGTTCCTATCATTACTTATGGATCCGAAATATGGATAATGACAACACAACAATCTGCCAGAATACAAGCTGCTGAAATGAAATTCTTCAGACCAATAGCAGGATATCAAAGAACAGACAAAAACACAACACAGAAATAAGACAGCAACTAAAAGTAGAGGAATTGAACACAATAATAGTTAAACACAGAACTAACTGGAATGAACATTTAGCAAGGATGACTGAGAACAGAATACAAAAGCAGCATATAACTATTCACAAATAGCAAGAAGAAGTTTGGGAAGACCACAGAAAAGATGGAAAGAGCAGAAATTTGGAGCCGGAACAGGCTTAGTAAATAAGCCTAAACCAGGATGAAGAAGAAGAAAAAATAAGCGAAACTAACTGACCTGGTTAAGAAATTCCCGCTGGGGAACAACCACGTCCCTCGAGGTATATATAAAGGTATGAACATTTTGCGCATTAATAGTTTGTTCCAGAACCTTACAAAGTTTTTAAATAGGTTATTTCCTGAGACTCCTTGCTAGAAAGTATAATGTTACTCGTATATGGATCGGGAGTTTGGACAATGACACAAAAACATGTGAAGAGAATAACTTCAGTTGAAATGGATTTTTAGAGAAGAATTGCCGGAAAATCTCGACTGGAAAAAAAAAAAAAATAGAAATTATAAAATGGATGAATGCAGAAAGAAATATAATGTATGAGATTGAACACAGAAGGCTAAAATGGCATGGTTACGTAAGAAGAATGCAGGATGGAAGACTACCAAAGGCAGTCTGTGCATGGAAAGTTGAAAGAAGAAACAGAAAAGGAAGACCAAGAACAACCTTAAAGAACAACATTCAAAATTCAATGTGGAAATTTGGTGTAACAGATGATGACACAGAGGACAGAAAACGATAGAGAACTTTAATTAAGGGAAATTTGTGAATGTTTGTTGCAAACTGATAGTCTATAAGTCCGTTGTCATTTGTATATACATATATTTTTTTAATTCATGTTAATTTGTTACGATTGGTTGGAGAAAACCTTCAAAGATGAGGAAAATTCTTAAAATGAAATGAAAAACAAATTCTGAGACTATTAACATTTATCTTTCTTATTGCTTGTTAGTAAAATTTTGAATGGACTAGTAGTTATATTTATATGTTTATGCATTCAAAATATATAATAAAATTATGAAATTTTGTAGAGAGAAAACTCAAATTACTGTAAGTGACGTATGATCTCTCATATTTCTTCAATAAACGTAAATCCTTAAAACAGTTATAACACCTAACATCATAACGTTAAACACTTATCCAAATTGGAAAACTTTCCAGATTCACAGCAATAAACGTTAATAGAAGTTCTAAATTATGTATGAAGCATTGAAAACCTAATTCAAAGAAAATACATCAACATTTTTTATAGTCTGACAACAAAGTTTTGAATTTACGAGGTAATAACGTTTCGGTAGCATCTGCAGGTTACAAATTAAGTTAGCGCAAAACAATAGTCACTAATCCTCTGCGGCTGGGTAAGTTATGTTCAGCATTTAACTGCTTCAAACTCACCAACTTGTAATCACATCGCTGTTTCAAACTAGATTCTAGTCCATCTAAAACGTTCCTCCAGGGAACCGTTTATACCCTTCGATCCAAGCAACTCCTTCTTGATGCACATCAAGACATTTCTATTCTCTCGGACACCATGTCAACATCTAAGATAGAATAACGTCATACAAATTAATATACTTATAATCCATCCCATTCTTCTTATTTGTTATTTAATTTTATTTACTACTACTAGTATAATGATAATAATAATAATAATAATAATAATAATATTAACATTATCTATTTATTCTGGAATTATATCCACAACACATGGTTACCCGTCCTCAGCATGAAATTCATTCGCTCCAATTGTAACGGTCCTGAACATCCTCATATCTAAGTCCCAATTCAGTCATACTTCTTATCATATCGTTTATCCAACCTTCTTTAGGTCTCCCCTTTCATTATCACTATTATTATTATTATTATTATCATTATTATTATTATTATTATTATTATTATTATTATTATTATTATTTGCATAGGCCTACAGATTTTCAATACTCACATACCTTTCTGTGCCTAAAGTTGTATTTTCCATCTCCACTCGTCCCTATTCATCCACTCCATGTCCTCTTATTTTTATTCCATTATTTATAATAATAATAATAATAATAATAATATCCTGATTTTACCTGGCAGTGTTAAGGCCTTAAGACTTTTTCTACTACTCAACCAGGTTAAAAAATTACAGAAATGATTCTTATATATTATTATTATTATTATTATTATTTATTATTGATAGCTGTATAGCTTATGGCACCCATAGGTATTAAAAAGGCCTTCTATTGGTCTATATCCTCAGTCATGTACTAAATTCAGTTCCTATCTTCGGTGTTCAGTTCCCTTAGATTGAGGTAAGAAATATGCCTATAGCCTATATTGGTTCATCTGTGGTAATTTTTTTCCCGAATGTTTGATTCATGTATGGAACAAAAAAAAATAATAAAATATGGTCACGTGTCATCATGTTAAAATCACGGTTCTCACTGAGAACTCTACCAGCAATTTTAGCATTAATTGAAGTACTTAAGACTTGTTGGATGTTTTAATAATAATAATAAAAATAATAATAAAAATAATAATAATATTAATAATAATATCCTTATTTTACCTGGCAGTGTTAAGGCTTAAGACTTTGTCTACTACTCAACCAGGTTAAAAAATTACAAAACATTATATCTAAGTAAAACAAAATAAATATTACATAGTACGTCTACAATATAATTACTACTCGTATTTACCCAATATTTTGATTTAATGTAGATTTAACGAATGAAATATAAAATGTACACGGTAGAAAAATGAAAAAAAACCTATTATTGTCATAGAATAAGTCCATCGCTGTGGTCTCGGTGTAGCGTGCTACCTTGTCACGTAGCGGGCCCGGGTTCGATTCTCGGTCGGGACAGTTTTTCTGGGTGAGGTTTTTATCGGGCTTTTTCTTCACCTGTAAGACATGTCAGGAAAACGTTAAGGCCCATACGGTCCCCGAAATCATATGGCCATCATTATCATCATCCTTATCATTATCATCATCATCTTTCACCGGTGTAGAAAGCAACGGGAAGCAACCACACCTACAATTCCCTAGTAAAGCTGCAAAGCATAGCATGAAAATACTATGATTGGAGTGAAACCTGCCCTCGGGCAGAATTACTATGGATGGATGTCATAGAATAAATTTAACTCTCGAGAAAAATTAATTGTTTAACAATAGGTCATTGTGGAAGCGTGACTTAGAAGTACCAAATGTGCGGCAATCCTTGATATCCATCCATAATAATTCTGCCCGAGGGCACGTCTTTCACTGCAATCATAGAATGTTCATGCTATGCTTTGCAGCTTTACTAGGGGAATTATAGGTGTGGTAGCTTCTCGTTGCTTTCCACACCGGTGAAGGATGATGATTACGATGATTGCCGAATGATTTTCAGGACAGTTGGGCCCTAACCTTCCTGACATTTGTCTTACAGGTGAAGGAAATCCCGAGAAAAACCTTTCCCAGAAGCCTGTCCCGGCTGGGAATCGAACCCGGTCCCGCTGCGTGACAAGACAGCACGCTACCTCGAGACCACAGTGGTGGACCGATTATATCTTAAGGAAGGACATTCCAGAAGCGGGTAGAGGCTATTGTGAAATAAGTAGAAGAGGAATTGTTAACAGACTGATATCTTGAGACCTAGTATAAATATTGTGGTAAGAAGATAACTTCTCAAATCTGGATGCCAGGTAACTATGAGTGTAGGAATTCAGAAGCTTGAAAACAAGTGAAAAAGAGTGTAATTTGTGTCTGTCAGTAAGATTGAGCCGAAAGAGGAACCTGGTTGTGAGATATCAAATATGGGTTCGTTGTATAAAATGTAAGGAGATCCCATTAATTAGTATTTTATCAGTTAAGAATGCCAACATTTTATTATTGCATTAGATTTTTATACCACTAAATACTTTTGCAATATTATTATTCTTCATGCACTGACTTTGAAAAGAATCACTAGTCATAACGACAATAAGTAATATGAGATTTGGAATTTTAATACTGGCAAACTGCTGTAGAGACGCATTGCGGCGGAACATATTGATGTCGCTGACAGCACAATGTCAGTTACATACCTACCTTACCTCAGAACATATGGGCTTTCTATTCCCACATAACAAACATGCGAACTGGCGAGAGGAACAGAACCTCGTATAGCTGGTGGTCTAATGCAGTGTTGTCTAAATGTTTTCGAAACAGGAACAACTGAGTTAAATAAATGAGCCAGAGGTCATTCAGCACGGCAGTGTCAACAAGGTATTCAAGAGGTTTGTGGGGAATCTGTATTAGCTTAAGGAGTAGTGACACGTGGGCAAGGACGCAGTGACTGATAACTGATTAAAATATGTTTGCCATATGTTAAGATACTCCTGGAAGCTGTAATCATATCCCCATTTTTAGTCCAATTAAATTTGTTCCAGGCAGAAAATTTTTCTCTACTATTATAATTTCATGACATAATTCTCTAGTGTTCCTATTTTTTGCATTTATTTCAAAATCATTAAACTTGTCTGTCAAATATTATCTCATTTTACTCTTTTAATGACCTAGTGGTTTCCTATCTGGTGTTACTCAATTTTTCCAGATTTACTACATATATTTTCTGTAATAAATTTTCGATAATTTTTACTTCACAATGTCGGCACATTCCTCATCAAAACACTTCTTATTTTTCTTATGTTTTAAATAATCTACGATTTCTGATGTTGGTAATTTAATAAGGTTCATTGCAGTCTCCAATTCTATATTTATATCAGTTTCTTCTTCATTTTCCACATAGTCATCTGAAGATTTCAGTATTTAAAACCTATTAGCAATTTTAATCAGGTATTCTTGCCACAGTTCATCATTTCACATATTTCTTAATTCAACTTTTTCAGAATCATATTAGCATTTGTTCCTCTCATGAGCGATAATCGTTCTCTGATATTCACCTTGAGCAGTTGGTGATCCGAATTGCTGTTTGTCCCTATACTGATTTTACGTTCATAATGCTACTGTACGAACATTCGAATGATCTGTCTGGGTTCGTGTTTCATCATGTGGATGTCCAAGTGTATTTATGAATATTCTTTTTCTGGAATGTTATTTCCTTAGCAATAACATTCTTTGATCTGGCAAAGTTGACTAATCTAACCCCATTGTCGTTACTGACTTCATGAGACTGAATTTGCCTATTGTTGGCGTGAATACATCATCCTGTCCCACTATAACATTAAGATCGTCAAAGACAATGTTCATATCATATCGTGAAAGACCATCAAATAATGATTTTAATTCTTCATAGAACTCATCCTTGATCTTGTCATCATTATCTTCAGTGGGACCATATAATTTATGATTACAAAATCATGTTGCTTACCCTTTAAAATTATGTATGATGTCTTATCAGTGATAAACTTAATATATCTAATGGTTGAGAGAATCATCTCTCGGACTAGAAACTCTTTCCGAATTTGGTCTCCCTGCAACCCTATAATATAATTTAATATTTTCAGATTCTTGACTACCTTCTCCTAGTCACCTAACTTCCCTTAAAACGACTACTTCTAAGGGCGATTAACATAATTTGGAGTTAATATTTGTAGTTCCCTACTATTATATAATGTTCTAATAGTCCATGTCCCTATGTTTGAGCCTTTCCCATGTATTTCCGCCCGGCAAACTGAATGGGGAACTATTTAACTTCAGTAAAGTTTTACCTCAGGTTTACCTTTTAACTCCATAAACATTGATATATATATATATTATATATATATATATATATATAAGTCCACCGCTGTGGTCTCGAGATAGCATGTTGGCTTGTCACGCAGTGGACCCGGGTTCGAATTCCGATCGGAACAAGCTCCTGGGTGAGGTTTTTCGGGGTTTTTCCTCACCTGTAAGACAAATGTCAGGAAGCCTAGTGCCCAACGGTTCCCGAATATCATCCGGCCATCATCATCATCCTTCACCGGCGTGGAAAACAACGGGAAGATACAGCACTTATAATTCCCTAGTAAAGCTGCAAAGCATAGCATGAAAATGCTATGATTGAATTGAAAGACCAGCCCTCGGGCAGAATTACTATGGTCATTTATATATATATATATATATATATAGAGATAGAGAGAGAGAGAGAGAGAGAGAGAGAAAGAAAGAGAGAGAGAGAGAGAGAGAGAGAGAGACAGAGAGAAAAGAGTAAGATTAAGTCCTTCACATAAGCATTTTGAAAACTTTGAAAAACCATAACTTTTTAGTCCATCGCATTATGGTTTATAATAAATTTTAGCCAACATACAATAATTTTAATTTAAAGAGGGAGGTGTTTAATTTTTTCCATCGCATAATTAGATATGTAATAAAATTAGTACTTTCTTATTAGCTCCCTTATTAGATGAACATGGAAGGAAAAACATGTAATTATGAGCGATGGAATGGAATCCTTTGTAGAGAATGGAGGTGCTTTATGGGATCTCAGCGTGTGGTTGGGTACTAAGAATTTTTAAAGCATACTTTTGGTCTGCTTTGCATGAACAAGAGTTCTGTGGAGCACATTTTAGATAACGACCTTATAAAATTCATCCAAGTTAACCAAGAAAAGCAAGACTCCTCCGCAAATGCGTTGTCTGCAGACCTCGCTTCTAACTTTCCTTCCAGAGTCCAATCTACTTAGCTAGTGCATGCAAACTTTATGAAAATTGCAACCTTCTAACTGCTGACATTTCTTCTTTATCTAATTCAGGATTAACGTTATGTGATAACACCTTCCTACATACTCATGTTAATTACTTTACACGGTCTTAAACCGCTGTTGTAAGAGTTATATAGTAACAAAAGTTAAATGTTTATTGTGATACAACTAGCTATTAAATAGTTCTACTAAAAACCGGGGTTCAAAATGATGTAGGCCTGCCTTACATTTAGCAACATACTAAAAGAAAATTAACACCCTGATATCTTATTCGGATATATATTTTTTTGTTTTGTATTGTAAGCCTGTGTTTTCCCTTTACAGAGATTTAGGCGCTCTCCCCTACAGACAAGAATTTGAACCATACTAATTTTAGTTACACTTGTTTTCGTATAGATGTCATTTTTGAGTGGTACGTGGTCAGCGTTCCGCCTCATACTGACATCTAGGAAACCAAGGTAGTACTAGGATGGGAAAATTCAGTAAATTTTGCTTAGAGGCATTTTCATTCAGGCTTGAGGATTTTTTACGAGCCTGAAAAATCTTCAGACTCGGGACCCACGGCTTAAAGTCCCACCCGGAGGACTTGCTCCTTGGATTTTTCCGTCCTAAAAAATCCATCGACCCCGGGCGGGTTTGAACCCGCGACCCTTGGGACCAGAAGCAAGGAGCATAATCAATAGTCCACCGCGGCCACACACACACACACACACACACACACACACACACACATATATATATATATATATATATGTGTGTGTGTGTGTGTGTGTGTTATAATTCAATTTTTGACATTGAGCAATGCAACTTAATAAGACATAAGAAAAATAAATGCCTGAACGGGATTTGGGCCCGGACCTCTGGGTTGGTATCCCAGCGTGCTATCCATTCCACCACGAGGCAAATCCAATTCAAGCATTTATCTGTCTTATATATTCTCCTTATTACTAGATGTCGCGAGAACTCGGTCTTCACTGTCATCTAGTAACTGACTATAACAAGCAAGCAAATTAAAGAAAATATTTTTACTTTATAGCAGTGACACTTTATCGATGTTATAATTAAATTTTTGACATTGAGCAATGCAAGCTTAATATGACTTAAGAAAAATAAATTCCTGAACGGGATTTTAACCCGAACCTCTCGGTTGGTACCGCAGCGTGCAATCAATTACACCACCAGGTAAATCCCATTCAAAAATTTAACTTTCTTGTATATATTCTCCATTATTGCTAGATGTCGCGAGAACTCGGTCTTCACTGCCATATAGCAGCTGACTATAACAAGTAAGCAAATTAAAGAGAATATGGAGTAATAATATCGTATTTTTTGTGTGCTTTCGTTATGACTAAAGTATTGCCATTTAAATTTTTAGCATTTCTTAGAATTAGGTAGTTGATTTAATTTGATATTCTCTATTTCTATTCTAACATATTGATAGAATGCCAGAAGGAAGATTTCCAAAATTATTGCTAAATTATAAACCGCGCGAAAGAGAAATGTTGGACGCCCACACAGAAGATGGTCTGAACAATTTTAACAATTCTAGCTTTCATGAAACCGGAAGATGATGATGATGATGATTCTCTATTTCTTTCAAAACCATAATTTTGAATGCATTTTGTTTAATTCAGCAATTTTTTCGCATGGAAATTCCATTTTTAATATATAATCGCTATGTATTACTATTAATTACTTTAATTTTAAAGCTTCTTTAAGTTTTTTCGAAATTCTTTTCTTTGCTGTACAAATATTTATAATATGAATCCTGACGTGCGTCGCGTCGTGCTATCTACTGATAATCCGCTAACCAGAGTACAGAATTATTTATTAGATTCAAATCAAGTTCTGTTTAATGTCGTATTACAGTAATCATTTTGTTTAAGAATACGTTCTAATTTATATAATTTTTTGACGGTTATAATTATTTTAATATATTATTATATGAACATTTGTATACATGTTTGATATCGAATGATTCAATATTAGTATTTCTATTGATTTTTATATTTTGATTTCGCTCCGCCAAATCATATTAGTATTTGTTTTGTAGATTTACTTTTTCTTTAAACTTTTTAGTAATTAGTGTAGACAGTTTATAATTACGCGAATTTGTAAAGTGAATTACTGGTTTTATTGATATGTGTTGTTTATGAACTTTCAGCAATGCTTTCATTGTTAATGCACTAGGGATGTTGTTCTACCATTTGTAAGTAATTATTATATTTTGTTGTTTTCAGATTTCCATTTTATTTGTTTTGTATTCATCTTTTGTACGATTGTGTTGTAGATTTTCAAGACATAACTTTTTACATAAAAACCCCAACGGTGATTTATCTTGGATTTTTAATATATAAATATGAGTATGTATATTTGTATATGAGTATATAAATTTAAATTAAAGTAATAAACCGAATGGTGTTTGTCAATGTAAGTGACTTAAATAAGCGTATCATCATTATTACACACCTGTAAACATAAATTATAGAGGGTGTGTTTTTCGTTGTTATCTTATTTTTAAAAAAATCTTAATTTATATCCGTTATTTCATCTTCACCAGTGCTTTAAGTTAGTACGAATTAAGATAATTTAAGTTTATATAAACCAGAATTGCGCACATATTTCAATATTTGCATAGGCTGATTTTATTTTTTTCTCAGCTCCAATTCTGTTTCAATTCGTTAACACTTCCATTGTTTGCGTAAGTTGGGTACATGTCCAGTTTCAGTCATCTATTAACACCCACCTCCTAAACCGAAAGACCAAACAAACATTTAAAACAGACAAACCATTAACTTATACTAAATAAGACGGCTATGATACATGTGATTATAGTGGTCGAGGAATATATGGCCCTTAACGTATCCTGACGTTTGTATTGAAGATTAAAAAAACAAGAAAATTGTTAGTGTTTTATTTTAAAACAATCATTGGTGCCTCATCTTCATTAGATTGACGATATTTGTTAATTTGTGGCGTATATAAGTTTTTCAATGTTGTACGTGATATTGCTATAGGCCAACTGCATGGTCCTGTAAATAAATATGAAACAATTAAAGCTTTAAATTAATGTGTACTCTCCGAGAACCGAACCCAGGCCTGCTGTGTCTGAGGGAACGACGTTACTACCAGACCACATCAGTGGACTTTTCACACATTGATTAAGCCTGTAAACAAAGTTATCTTACTTCAGAACTGAAGTTATTTCCTTCTTTCTTTTCTTCATCTGAGTTAAATATCTTGCCATATAGGCACTTTTTACATTCTTACACTACAATCGGCCTTTACAGTTGCACGATCGGTGGGGAGTAGGGATTGTAAACAGTGGATCACATACATACTTTTTTAACTGCACAAGGATATGGAGGGTCTCCCTGAATGAGTGACTGAAGTTCTTTCACCTGTGGTAAATATATAACACAGGATTCTTAGTTTACGTCCCGAAGAAAATGGTACAGAAAATTTTACGCTCCGCAAAAAATGTATTGACCCTGGCAAGGTTTCATCTAGAGAAAATACTGTGAGATGTTTAGAAGTAGTGAATCTTTCTTCTTCTTCTTCCTCTTCTTCTTCCTTCCATGGTTTAGACCGAAAGACTTGTCCCGGCCTAATTCCATCCGAGTTTTTGTCGTCCAGGATCTTGTCCTCTTGGTTTATATGTGAGGTATATTTTCGGTATCGTAATGAATATTTGCAGACGAAAGAAGTTGTTGTATCCATTACAATGTTGATAGTTTTGATAACATATTTAACTCATTGTGAACGGTGCTTTCAAATTTGTAAAGCACAATAAAGAGAGAGAAAACACTGCAACAAAACAGAAAGTAGGTCGTCGAATCTGACCTAGAACGTGCCTCATGCAGCATCCAGATATCTGAAATCGATGCAACAAGTTCAAAGTTCTCTAATCTAATACAAGCAACTTGTGCAAATAACATTGCTAACAATTTACAAGCACGTCTTCACTCCAAATACAGTCTAACTGATTTCCTGCAACTAATAATATTTAGTTCGTTTGGGAATAACAGCTAAACAAATTAAGTGAACATTCAACTTTATCAAGTATGGCAGAGTTAATTACAAACTATGCTACAAGTTCTAAATGAGAATATGGGTTAGGATAAAAATATTTTAGGAATGTGCTCTCTTGGAAGATAGTTGGGTTTCTTAGCTGTTGTGGTCATGTTGACATATTGTATAAGTCAATTATCATTCATTCAAATCTTCCATCTAACCGATACACCTGTTTCAGTTCTTCGGATTCCATTCCACCTACATAAATTCAAATAAGAGAACGAAAAAAAAAAACAAGCATGCAATTTATTATTTGAGTATGTGGATAATTATCTAAGATTATATATATATCTTAATATATAAAAATTTCGTGTCACGTTGTTTGTCCCCGATGGAATCCTAAACTACTGAACCGATTTTAATAATATTTTGCACACTGTGTGCAGTTTCATCCAATTTGAGACTTAGGGTAGTTTATAACTAAATGTATAGCAAATTATTTGTTTATTATTTAACAAAGAGTTATAATTATCTGTGAGTTCTATACGACTCTAACAGATTGCGGTGTAATTATCTGTGAGTTTCATACGATTCTAACAGATGGCGGTGTAAGGTAATTGGTTTATTATTTAACAAAGAGAGATCCAGATGGCTGTGATTTTTGTTGCAACCGCGAATTTCAATTGAATTACAAATATTGATTATTTCATAATTTAAGTGTGTTCAGTGTTTATTTTATTTTCAATATTATTAATTTCGTGTGTATTAGTTTTTAAGTAATCTGGATGAAAGACAGCAACTTAATATAAATTTTTAACGTATACCTTAGCCACAGCAACGCGTGGCCGGGACTTCTAGTATATATATATGTTAATTTTCCCAAAACATATGATAATTGACTTATCATGAAGTGAGTAGTTGAGCTCAAAGTAACACAAAATTACCATATTTGCTCTGTAAAATATGTATTGCTCAGAGAATGTAGTCAACTTATCACAAAAATTTGCTAACAAACAAGTGAATGCCGAATTAATCTGGTATACAAACTGGCCCATTTTCGCACCTTAATTTGCCCAAACTAACATTAACTTGCCCAATGTCACACTCTAAATAGGTTGACTGCTGGAATTGAATCCCCTTACGTGTGAGTAAACATTTGACAATTGGCTATTGTAGGAACGTCTGTTATCACATTGGCCATCTTGACGCTAGCAGTCACTTCTTATTCCAATAGAGTATTCACAGGTACCATGGCGGTATAGAGTAGCGCAGTTATTTTCAAGCTCTAAATCGCTACCCGTATCACCTTCGTAAAATTTAATGTTTATTATTACATATATATAATACAAGTACAATCATATATTAGCTGAATTGTGTTACCATAGTTCATATTGTCTTTGTTAATATCGACACAGATGACCATGATTTTTCCTACACGTTATTTTGGCGTAAATAAGCACATTGGATTTGTTTAAAATTTCACTTAATTATTAAGTTGGTAAGAGGCACTCGAAAGAGCATTAAGTTATAAGTTTATGATTTGTCTTTTATGAGTTCGTTCAGTGATCCTGTCCATATTCTGCATTGTTTGTAATGGTATCGCTTACACTTTTGGTCGCATCTTCCTGAAAATTTCACTTAACACTTTATTTATTTCCACAATTACACTAGTCAACATGATTTTTGTCTCATGAGTACCAATAGTTGTACTTATTGCCGTTTTTCATCGTGTTTTCAAACATATATTGGTAATTTCTGGATCACCCACAGTTTTTTTATTTCAATATCAATTAATGGATTTAAATAATTATTTTTTTAATAAACGTTTTTTCGTCCATTCGTCCATTGTAAAATAAAACTAAATGAGCTATCTCAAATCATTTCAGCTATGGAAAAGATATATAATGGCAAATGGAATCCTAATATGGTGGCCGATTACTGTTGGACCATCAAGAGGGATGCTCCACAGGTGAAATATAGCAGAAAATCGTCATTTCGTACTTTCTAGGTGAGTCCGAACGTTGGAATATTGTGTAGTTACGAATGTAGAAAATATTAAAGTGTTTGGAATTATAAATGCCTGTCACTCGGAAACCTTGCGTGATGGAGAAAACCCGATATCATTTTTTAATTCAGGAAAAAAAAAACATACTATCAGAATCATATATTTTTCTTTCCGAGACAAAAAAAGTTTATTTTTTGTTGCTCCGTGTTATCAGCAAACTACTGTTCACAATTACAACTCAATAATAATCTTGTTTTAATTTTTTTTATTTCAGTCACAACTATTTTTCAGTCACTGCTGAATACGTTCGCCACAGTTTCTCGTTCACTTAACTTCACACTGTCCATCGCAAGACTGACTGTTGCAGTCGTCAAACATGAATCTCACTGACTGGCCTCCTACCTCTGCCCTTTTATAAGCGCGAGGAAATTTCCCGAATCAGCTTCGAGATATTTCGAAGCCTATAAGCCTCTGGCCATCGATCTTTCTGAAAGAAGGGAGGCGCAAAAACGTCTGTAACAATACTCCAGACACTTCGGCCGGTTTGGACGGGTCCTCTAACTCGCGATAGGCCACTCGCCCACGCAATTCAATCGTCGCAATACGACACGTAACAATATTATCACCAATTTAAATGGTTTTGGAAAATAAATAATTCTAAATAAATTAAAGAAATTCAGACAACAAAAATATTGAAAGAATACACTACCCTGCAATCTGATTCAAAGAAAGGAAAACAGTTTAAGAAAATTACGTATCATTCTGAAATACATAACAAATTTCAAAAACTTTCAAGAAATGCAATATTACATTGGCACCAATAAATAAATTTAGCCTTGGTTATCTATTAATAACTGATACGAAATTGAACACCCCAGATAGCAAAAAATCTGGAATTTATCAAATTAATTGTAAGTACTGCAATAAAGTATACATAGGAAAAACAAAAAGAAATTTGGACACTCTCACTAAGGAACACTTCAGAAATATTAAAAATGGTCAAATTGAAAAAATCAGCTATTACAGCACACAGTTTATTGGAGAATCATAAAATTGAAAAAGAAGCCCTACTTTTAAAACATTTGGAAAAACCTTTAGAATTGACAATTTGGGAGAAGATATATTCAGAAGAACAAATTTAGATCCATGAATTTCGAGATTCCTGATGAACGTGACCTCATCTCAAAGCTCATCAAATCAACACTAGATGGCAACGTTATGGATGGAGATTCCAACGATTCTACGAAAATCCGGTATTCATAATGTGGTTGAAAATGAGAGAGGTCCTTCTCTCGAAAACTAGATCCCGTGTTTGAAGAAACATAAAATATGAAGTAAGATGTTAAAAAATGACCCATTAATTTACGAATTAAAAACTTCATAATGTTATTTCGCATATTTAACTATGAATATTATCACTAGTTTAGGTGACAATATAACAGGTACAATTTGTTTAATAACTTCACACGATTTTACAGAAACTTTCCGTTTTTACTTTTAGTTCGCAATAATTGTCTGAGCAAACACATGTGATTATTTTTCTCTAAATCAGAGAGTCTTCCACACTTCTTTTACATTGTGATCTTGTCAACTCACAGGCACGAATGACTCAAAACTGCCCTTCTGGGTTTATATAACCGGCACCATTTGCTTGTGAAAAATCGGCATCCGCGATTCTTCGCGAATAAATCAATTTCGAAATCGATCCATCAAGAAGCAACGGCCAGACCTATCTGGAAAGTTCCCAGCAGGCATTCCCAACTCATTCAAGAAACTCTTATATCATAAGTGGACTTGACAGTCTTGTTACAACAGTTAAAACTCAAAATCCTACCCAACAATGCGTCGAAATATTGTGCATGATTAGATGAAAGCAACAGCTCGCCAAAATCATTGAGCCTCTTACAGGGATTTCTACGTCATTTTACTACGAGCTAAATAATTGTTATTCTAGGTCATAGATTTCAATCAATTTTTTTTTCATTACATAATTGTACAAAGTGACGTATTTTCTCTCTAACGGACTGGTATTCAAGGTTTAGAGAATTATGTCACTTGGTATTTGTAGGACGAACTTTTATAATTGTTACATAGGCCTATTGCTTCGGATTCTTTAAGATATTCATTTAAGATGGGATCTTCATTTTTATCAATTAAACATTGTCGAAAAGTATCAGATGTTGAATATACAAAATATTCTTAATCTCACAAATATAGAGTGTATGCAATATACGTGTGAAGAGTACTTCGTGTAATATTTTCAACCTTTTCAACGATTCAGAAAACGTTCGCCTACCATATAATATATATATATATATATATATATATATATATATAATATATATATATATACTATAATATAAATAATTTCATATACTATAGTTAGTATGAAAACGATAAATACATTTTAATCATAACAATGAATTTCACAACAAACTTAATATAATTCTTAGGCTCAAGGTTTAATGAAAACTTATTTACCTACCACCATCAGGATTTTGGGAAAGAGCTATAAAAATACGTGTTTCAGAGTTAAAAACGATATTAATTATGACAATTTCTTCTTGCATTCTTCTCCCCCCTTTTTTTTAATATTTGGCATGTGTTTCATGCCCGTTTCTAACAGAATTAGTATTTTTTTGTGAAATAAACGTACTCAATTTTTCACCATCTTCATTTATACCACCACTCAATTCCATGTAATATTTTGTCTTCCTTCGATTTATCCATGTTTTCTTTGAGATGTATGTATTTTTTTCCTTCTTGATGAAAGCTTCTTGAGATTCAAACTCAATTGGAGTCGATGATGGATTATTTACTGTATATGACCTCCTTTAAAATTGAACTGAAGACGTCGATCCTGTGTCGTATATTTACGGAACGTAAAATAAATTCAATCTGAAATAAGAGCTCTGTAGAACATTTGTTGGTTCTTCGTGGCCAGCTTCGAATTTCGATGTCAAATACGTTAACTTAGAGCATCCCTAAATACGATGCTACCTATTTATCCACCCACTTCTATATTTTATTGTCATTATCTACATTTTGACTAGATATACAAATATTTCAAATTAAAGTATACAATATAACTAAATTCGCTTTATTAATATTAGCCGTAAAAGAGTATGTTGCCAGCCATGAATTCAAAAGCTTCAAAATTACGTATTGGACATAACTAGACTATCAAGTTTGGGTTTAGAATTTTTTTTATGAACACAATTTGGTGAACTGTATTATAGTGCCGGTTTCATCAACATATATGAATATTATAGTAAGGTCTTACTTGTTAAAGCTTCATGGATTAGTAGTCAGAGTTTCTGACTACAGTTCATAAGCTCCTCTGTTCGATTCCCGATCAGAAAATAGGAATTTTTTCTTAAAGGGAATTGTTCCTGTGGTCGCACATGGTCTGCTATTGTGGTGACGTTTATGTTAAGGCCTCTCCTGACGCTTCATTATCATTTATCGCCCATCACATCACTGGGGTAACGTAACTCTGTCTTCCAGGTGCTCCAGCCTAAGAAATGGATTACAATTCCGTACTTCCAGGGGAGAAAGCCAGACATATCATAAGAGACAACATGGTGGCATTGAAAAAAAATACACATATATATATATATATATATATATTGACATTTTAAGATGTTTTAATACTTTCGTTTCATCAGATAGTTTATATAAAATATTATTTAACATTTTGGTAAATACAGGAGGTGCCACAAAAGTAACATATACAGATGAAGGTGCCACTATGAGATTTCAGCACACTCGGATACAATTTATCAAATTAAATAACAGCAATTCGTAATGCGAGCACAATTTATTTTTCGTTTTCCTCAAAATTGTGATTAATTTCCAAAATATAAGATTTCGTTTGCCAATTTATAGTTCATTTTAATTTTTTATAATATGTTTTTCTTTGCCTCGAGTTCTGAATATGCTGACGGATGGTGTTATTGTCTGTTTTCAAATTAGGAGTTTCGTATTATGATGTGATGTGTATAATATGATATAAGTGTACGTGTGATTGTGTTTTTTAGTTGCGAGAAACGACGAGGAAGAGAATTTTCAACGTCGGTACTCATTTCAAATAGAACAATGAAATTATACGCCTCATATACCCAAGAAACAACAGTACAATATATTTTCTCACGGAATAAAATTAAGTACTTTATTTTGTTATTAATAAATAGGATCTTCTTGATAACAGTAAAAAGTATTATACTTTACGAATTAAATCCAAATCACAAAACTAGAATAATAAATAATCAATGCGTTTCGGTAGCGAGGCTATCATTATCAAGACTAGTTATTGATTAAATAATTACACTACTTATCCTTTAAACAGCGTTCTTGGAAATATTAAAGATAAAGTTGATTTTCTATAAAGTCTGGTATTTATGTGATCGGGTGTAAGAATCGTGATAACTGATAAGAAATATGTTGGGTAAACAAGAAGATCTATTTTAACTAGATTCAAAAGAATATATTGCCAACTTTCGATTAAATAGAATTGAGAAATCTGCGGTTGATCAGCTTATTTCTAACTATGATCATGTTATTGATAGAATAATCATAGACTGGGTAGATCGGTCTTTGATTTCAAATTCCTTGACTTCCGTGAGAGTTTAGAAATTTATAAAAACAGAGAAAAAATATGAATAATGAGGGGCCGTATTCCGATCAGACCCTCTTTTATTTAATTAAGCAAATGAGGATTATGTTGACGATATCAATAAGTAATTTAAATGGGTCAGTCACGTGATGTAACGTAATCAGAATTATACCTGATATTGTGTTTATACATTCATGTCTTTATGCAATCTATAACTAGTTTTGCTATCGGAACGCGTCGACTATTTTCATATTTTGGTTTGGTGATTTGGGTTTTATTGATAATGCATTTTTTGCTCAATTTAATGAGTATAAATCGTACATTTCACCTTATAAATCTCGAGATAAAGACATTTATACCATCGGGATTGAAACTCGAGTCTTCAGATCAACAAGCAGATGCGCTACCATTAAGCTAACGAGAAAATGCCGATTACGCACAAAAGCAGAACTTCTACCTTTTATAAACTGTCCAGAGACACTACGAACCTCATCTTAAAGTTTTGGTAGTTGTGGTAGTATTAATCTTCTGCCGCAAAAAATCTATTAATGCATGTAACATCTTTAGACGAAAATGTCAACGCCCTGATAGGCAAATTCTTGTTTCCTTATATATCTGTCACAATCTACAACTATCAAATTCAGGCCTTTTCCACGTTGCACAGAAACGTCCATTTATATTATCTTACTAATAACACATGACTACCATATACACAACTAATGTATCAACGCAGAACTGACAGTGTTATTAAATGTTACAACTGACATGAGTTGTCAGACTTACTATTTCTTACTTTAGAATAGGTAATCATTTCAGCCATATGGTATAGTAAAAATGATACGAGATTTTACACCTATCTTCTCAATCTATATTTTATTTATTTTATTAAATCTCCAAGATTTGCTGCTCAGTTATACAAATAAACATTAGGTCTGTAGTAATAATATAAAAGAAAATTTAAGAACTGAAATTAAACAAAAACAATAAATGAACAAAACAATATATAATGCATATAAAACTAAGAGTATATGCTAGTATAACATTAAATTACGCCCCCCTATAAAACTAAGAGTATATGCTAGTATAACATTAAATTACGCCCCCAAATATACTGACGACCCTTTTCTCAAGCTTGCGCGCAGTTGGTATACTGACAGCGCTGTCGTTCGCGTGCAATTGTTAAAATTTGACACATTTTCGCGCGTAGTCAGTTCCCACCCGAGTTAACACTATTAGTATTCCGATATTAAATTACGCTCTGTACCGATGCAAGGTGTTCAAGAATTATAATTCTGCTGTTGCATTAGAAATTACTTTTCTCCTGTGCGATGTATACTTTAGGGAAAATTGTAATTATACCAATGAAAGAAATCTGCTTCAGAGTCATGATTTACGATAGGCATTTTCAAACACAAGACATTGTGTTAAACACTGAACACAAAGGAAAGACATGCTAATTAAGAAAAGCGTTAAAAATACATATTTCGTTGAAACGGAATTTTTGTTAAATTATGTGTTCATCATCATAATCACATAATGTGTTCATCATAATCAGGGGTACAAAGATAGACTCACCCCCACGTGGTTTACCCTAATCACATAGCAGACATGAGTTCACAAATCATCATAATCATCATCTTCCATGTGTTGATCAGGCAATCTTGCCTGTCTTTATATTTCTCTATTTTTCACATTTAAGTTGTGTATTTTTTTATTTAGGAATATTCCACAATACAGTGTTTCTCCTTCAACCCAAAGAGATTTGACGCCAGAGGATCATCTTTGGTATTCTCTCTTCTTCCATTTCAAATGTTTTTTTCTATTTTTCCTAATTTTTTTTTTCAACTTGCGTAATTTCCCTTATTGTGCTGTTTCTGACCTTATCTTCTAGGAACTCTTGTCGATCGCCTTCAAAAATCCATTTCTACTGCTAACAGCATGCTGGCGTTTTTTTCCACTTACTGTCCAGGTTTCGGACACATAATAAAATGCTTTGTAACAGAACTTGAAATATAGTTTTATTCGTTCTGTATATTATATTTCTATTCCAAAGGACTGAGATCAACATACCAATAATTCTTCTTCCATCATTTATTCTTCTTTCAATTTCTGTAGTTGAATATTTCTCACTTATCTAAAATAAATTCTAAAAATTTTAAAAATTGTAATGTTATTTTTTTTAATATTGTATATTTTTAATTCTTAAATTATGTGCTAAGAACAAGATAATAAAGAATTTGCTAAACCTTAAATATATTTGGCATAGCAGGGCCTCAATATTCATAATATGTTAACATAAACTGAAAAAATCATTAAATAGGAATATGGTACGTATCATATCTGAGATGATAATTCAAATCTATAAAATATCGTTAAAATAGGGTATTTGTTACTTTCCTTTTGTGAATTGTCACAGGCAACGTCTTCTTTTAATTTTATTCTTCATTTAAATAAACCGCCTGGAACCTGAAGAACAAATAAAGCTTGTAGTCAGTGAAATATAACCCCATTAGAAATTATAATAAGAGCAACTGAAAGTGGTCCGCTCAACCGCTGGTATGGCTTGAATTAGAACAAAACTTTATGCAGTCATGTTGATTTCCAGCTCAAGGGAAAAGTTTTTAATTTCTTTTCCACGGTAGATAGAGAAAATGTTTGTTGGATGCAGTAAACTTCTTTAGTGTCTTTTATTCTCCTGCTCGGATGAACTCTTACGTTTACGTCAACACAAGGTTGAGAAAGTTGGCTTTTATTGAGAGAAGATTTAATCCTGAACTGGGATTACAAATTAATTAAGCACAAAATTGTTTTCGTTTCACCTTCTATTCTGTTGCATATTAAATATTGATATGTACACAAAGTTAAGATTAAATTCTCAACCTTCTTAAATTTAAACTGTTTCATTTCCTTCGGAATTTATCTCACTCTAAAATAAGATTATGCAATACACTGTGTTCCGATTATAAAATATAATAAAATAACTATAACGTCTTAAATAAGAATCTATGGATGGAACCAATTTGCCACATAGAGTAAAAACTGGACATATATATATATATATATATATATATATTATGTGTGTGTGTGTTCCGATTATAAAATATAATAAAATAAATAACTATAACTTCTTAACAAATAGGAATCTATGGATGGAACCAATTCCTACGAAGAGTAACAAGTTGATATATAGGGTTTCCAGTATAAAACCGGACACTCTGCGGCTGGCAGAGTGAAATGCGGACGAGGAGAGAGCGCAGCCTGACGGGTGAAACCCCGTGAGGCGTGTCCGGTTTTATATTGGAAGCCCTGTATATATCTCGATCGATAGTAATTCTGCCCGAGGGACAGGTCGTTCACTGCAATCATAGCATTTTCATGCTATGCTTTTCAGCTTTACAAGGGAATTATGGGTGTGGTGGTTTTCCATTGCTTATATATATATATATATATATATATATATATATATGGCACGGAAATATCGAATCCTTATTCAATACAAATCCATTTTATGAAGTATCTATGAAGTTACTGTTTTGACTGCAGCATATATTCTCTGTGTAAGTATGCCAAATCACTTACTGATGTCAAACGAACCCACACAGGAAAAAAAAATTGTGTTAGGTCTGATGATCTGACAGCAATGTGATGAACTGTGATCCTCTTCCGATCTATCTTGCAGGTAATTGTTCATATACGAATATACAATTTATGTGACAAAATTTGTGGCGCACCATATGTCTGGAAGATTATTCAACCAGGATTAGTGTTCAATTACGGCACGTGGATTTTCCGACCCCCAGATGCGACAATTGTGTTTGTGAGACTAAATCTTTCCCTAGACGAAATAAAATAAGAATTATCTTATGAAACGATATTTGCATGAGCGCAATGCGTGACGCTTCTAAAATTAACAACAACATTAGGCTAAGAGTCAAACTACCACTTTCAAATGCTACCATTCTGGGTTCACAGTTTTTTAATTATAATTATTTCTTTATTATACTTACTTTATTAAACTTTATTATACTTTATCCCGGTCGGGATAGTTTTTTCTAGGTGAGGCTTTATCGGGGTATTTCCTCACCTGTAAGACAAATGTCAGGAACACTTTAAGGCCCGAACGGTCCCCGAAATCATATGGCCATCATCATCATCCCTATCATTATCATCGTCGCCATCATCCTTCACCGGTGTGGAAAGCAACGGGAAGGTACCACACCTACAATTCCCTAGTAAAACTACAAAGCGTAGCATGAAAATGCTACGATTGCAGTGAAAGACCTGCCCTCGGGCAGAATTACTATTGATGGATGTATTATACTTTATTATATAATTAAAAGAATATTTAAAAACACAAGAATGGAAACAAAACTACAATTTTATAAAGCAGTGGTAGTCCCCTTACTATTGGTAGTGAATTTTGGGTTTTAACTAAAAGAGAAGAGAAGATCATAGAAAGAGATGAAATGAGATTTTTTGAGAAGTGTGGCTGGCTGCAAACGTCTAGATAAAAGAAGAAGTGAAGACATTAAGAATGAACTAAATATTTTTAAACTTTTTGATAAAATGAAATAATCTAGAAAAAAACTGGAAAGAACATCTTCAAAGAATGAAAGATGATCGGATTCCAAAAATTATACTTGATTACAAACAAAGAGGAGACAGGAATATTGGTAGACCCAAAAGGAGATGGATTTAACTTTGTGAATGAGAATCTGTGAAAACGGAACAAGCCACATGGGCTTAATCCGTGATTGTTGATGATGATGATTATTATACTTATAACCGGAACACGATGTATTTAAACTCACTTTTTTCTTGTAAAAGATATGTCAAAGTCACTGAACACTATTATCTGCAATCAACCGCTTCCTCAGATGTATGCAGGTATATGTAGCAAACATATAACCAGACAAAATAGGTCGCAAATAAATAATTCATAGTGAAAATTATTGTAACATATAAAGCTAAAGCCTGGAAATTCAGCGAACACACACAACAAAACCTTATGTCGATTAAAATTAATTTATTCAGGAGGGCAGCAAGATTTGAAAATTGGAAAAATCTCATACGAGGAAAATATTATATTAAATATTCAATAGTAGATCATACAGAGAATCTATTTAAAGAGGAAACCTCGCATCATTCCGCCGCCACCGCTATGAGCAATACGATCGCAGCGTGGGAAACAAGTTGTACACAACATCCTAGCGGTTGCTTCAGTGTATTGTAGTGGGACGCATGTCACTTGTCGTGTGTAACATAAGAAAGTAATCGAAAATTAAGTATACGGTCGAACAATGTTACTTGTTGAGAAATAACCTACAAGGCTCTCTACATCAGTGGACCTAACTTACCGTGATTTTGATCTTTGGGGATACCTAAAGGGAAAAGTTTACCGAAATAATCCTCATACCTTAGAAGAACTTAAGATCGAAATAACACGTGCAATGCAGTCTATTACCGAAGCGGAATTACAGAAAGTGGCAGATAATTTGTTTAAACGATGTGAGGCATGTCTTATTGCGGACGGGGATCATTTTCAACAGTATCTCAAATAAATGGTGAGTAATAAGTTTCTATGTACAGGCCTATTTTTATAATCTAAATTAGTTATTTTTATTTTATAGCTTCTAACTGTCTTCATTTGCCGGTAATAACGGAACACGCTACATGCCGGTACTAGCACAATAGCGGGAAAAGTGAGAGCCGCTGCAAGGCTGTAAAAATGTTTCCGTTTAAATTGGATTCCCAGTATAACGTTAAAAAATTTGTATGGGCAGGTACGATAAATGCAAGAAAAAATGTTAACCAGAAAAACATTGGAATGGTGTCCACCTGGAAGAAGAAACTCGTGGTTGCAAGAAATAACTGGAATGAGAACTAGATGACTGGAGGACATGAAGTGGAAAAGAAAAATTAACTTCAGGCACTGAGAAGCATATAAAACATTTAAAGGTTATCAGAGCAGCAATTCAAACCTGGGCGAGTAAAATACCGACACTTTTGTTCAGAGGCCACTTATTTCAGGCTAGAGGTTCTATTACGTGTCGTTAACCTACGATACGGCTTTCACGGTTTTGCTTTACCTTCCGAAAAAGCCCGTACTCAGGATTTGTATGCCTTCAAAAATCACAACGATTCCGGCTGCATTTGAAGCCGCGAACTTAGGAACAAGAGGTTAGGTAGTAAGACTATTTATCTCATAGACCGATAATTTTTGCCTCTTTCCGTTGATAAAATTGCCTCTTCCTGTTCGTAATGAGATATATCCGTAAATTAACTGATTTTACAAGCATATCCTTTACATACAACGGGTGAAAATTGAGATTGATGGAAAAATTATAGAACAAGTGTCAGATTTCTCTTACTTAGGAAGTGTATTTGCAGAGTATAAGAGTGACATTGATTCAAAATTACAAAAATATAATAAAATGAATGGGGTAATACGAAGACATTTTGGTAAACAGATGAGGACAGAGACAAAACTAAGATTACATAACGTCACATCAAAAGCTGCTCTAAAATACGGAAGTGAAATTTGGATTTTAAATAAAAGAAACTCTCATAAACTTCAAGTAAGCCAAATGCGCTTCTTACGATCATTGTTAGGAGTTAATAGACTGGATCACCAAAGGAACACTACTATCAGAGGAAAACTTGGAGTAGCAAGTTTAAATGAAGATATACAAAGATACCAACAAGAATGGAAAAATCATCTGAGAAGAATGGCAAGAAATAGACTTCCAAAATTGGCATTCCAATATACCCCAACTGGACATAGGGACCAAGGAAGACCAAAACATCGGTGGAAAGATCAAGACCATCTTCGCTAGGTTTACCGTACAGGCCACATGGCCTAAAACGAATTTGTTCATGATGATGATGATGATCCTTTCAATAATGCACAATCGATATGGTACAGCAAGAAATGTCAAAAAAGAGCTTCAAAAATTACCAAATTACCAGTTATTTCTCCCGCAATCATCTGTTATTGATTTTTCCGAAGCGCAAAGAGATTTAACAGTAAATATATGCTATTTATAACTATACAGCTGACATAGAAATCGCCCGGAGGTAAGATCGGAATACATAACCTCACATTTTGTAAATATTAAACATTATAATTATTTTTAGCTTCTGATGTATTATTCGCTAAATAGTCATTACAAATCCAAAGCGAAGTTGAGTTTTTTATTAGACAAAATCAATCGCGACTTTGTCGCTCGTGATTTTTTCAGAAAAGTACAACTTCTTGTTAGATTACTGTTGATAACCTCTAGACCTCCGGGATTTCTAATTCGGTAATTTAGATCTAGTTTCTTTAGTGTGTCTACTATAGTTTGTTGATTCATATAGTTCTCGCAAAGTTAATGACAGTTCCAGACATATATTTATAGAATACACAATTTATTATCTGTGTTTACCTAATGTAACTAATTAATAATAATAATAATAATAACAACAATAATAATAACAATAATACTAATATCAATAATAAGAACAATAATAATCACAATATTAATAACAACAATAATCGATACTAGTAAAACTGCTTCAACAAGGGTCTACAAGTACGGACCTAATGCATTCTGCTGATGATGGAACTAGTCCCGAAGGGCCTACAGAGTTTTAAAATAACTTAAGTTGAGGAGACGGACCTACAAGGTAACTATTTTATAGTTTTTAACCGTAAATTATATTACAATAATAATTATAATAATAATAGCATAAGACATGATTATATTATTATTATTATTATTATTATTATTATTATTATTACCAGTAGTAGTAATCATAATCTTAATGATAGTGTTATCCATACGTATTATTATTATTATTATTATTATTATTATTATTATTATTATTATTATTATTATTATTATTATTTGTGAAATGTACCAATGTTTAGTTGATTTTAAGATATTTATTTTTATATTTTCACGAATTATATGAATGATTTCTTTCAGAAACGCTATCCACATCAAAACTTTGAATATACCACAGTATATACATAGCCTATATAAGATTTGGTATTTAAATGTCGAAAAAATTAAAATAATTTATCTGATAAGACATAAGGGCAGGTTTGATCAGACGATAATGTTTGATACTAATTTCAGAGGTTCCTGTTCAAAACCTGGTGCTAAACATACTCACCCATGTTTTTTTCTTCGTTTAACTCAGTAGTCAAATTTTGATATCAAGTCCAATTTCATAATGTTCAACTTTTCAAAATATCTTAAAAAATATAGTTGTATGAAATATTGAAATTAATGTACCAGGCTTGCCATCCGCATGCATAAATTAATACAACTAAAGAGAAAAATGTATGCCTGAACTGCATTCTGAACCCAGGATCTCTATGGTACAAAGTTACAAGACTCTCCCCCTCTACCTCTGGGCCCAGAGTTCGCGTCTCAGTCTCTCTATGTGTAGTTCATGGTGAAAGAGTGGGAGCCAGAACAGGTTTTTATCGGAGTTTCTCCAGTTTCTCCTTGTCAAAATTTCATTCCAACACTTTTTTACACTCATGTTATCCATTTTATTTTTATCTGGCCCTGTGATAGCGCGAGAGGCCAGATCAGCCGACATCCGTGAATATCAGAGGTATTATAATGGTTCTTCCCTTGACCTAACATTATATTCATTTAAGAGTAGAGGATTTATTTTACTATTAAAAAAATAAAATACATATATCTTAAAAGTCAAGGAGTCTATAAGCACAAAAATGGAAAAATCTCCCTCCAAAAAAAAAAAATCACTAACAACATGTTAAATGTCCATTTATTTAACACTACAACTAATAGGAAAATAATTGTTTTCAAATCTTCGTTTCTTAGTCAACATTTCTTGGTGACTACAATGAGTGACTAAATTAAAGGCATATGAAAGTAGAATGTAATTACCAGGGGATCAAAACTCAAAATGTACCCAAGAATATTACCTAAAATATAGAATTCAAAGAGGCAGATCGGTAATAACAATGTTAAACGGAGGCTTGTGGGATAAGAACATAAGAATAGATACCAAATTACAAATTTATAAATCCCTAATTCGATGCACGCTAACATTGGCAGTTGAATAAAAATTTGAGTTTCAAATTTATGTCTACTGAAATGGATTGTTTTAGAAACTCAAATAGAGATTCTAAATTGGAAATAGCAGAAATACAAACATCAGACAACAATGAAAGTTCAAAATTCAAAATTAGAATTTGTGAGATACAGACAACAAGAATCGTGTGGTCATATACGTAGGATGCTAGAGAAAAGATTACCCAGACAAGCTTTGGAATGGATTCCACCTGGGAAAGGGAAAAGAGGTCGACCTAGATTTAAATGGATGGATGATGTAAGAAGAGGTATGAGGAAGCTAGGTCTGGAAGAATTGGAATGGGAAGATAGAGAAGAATAGAGAAATAAGATAAAAATTTGAAAACTTTTGGACACAGGAAGATATTTTATTACATTTTAAACCTGTTTATAAATAAATAAATAAATAAATAAATAAATAAATAAATAAGTAAATAAATAAATAAATAAAAGCGCGTATATTGGAACTGTTTCTTCAGGAAATAAATATTTTAATTGATTCCTTGCACTGTTTACATACTTTACGTTACTAATGGGGTGATATCTGGTATGTAAAATTTCAGAAAAAAATAATTAAAGCTTATCTTTCCTGAAGGAACAGTTCCAACATAGCGAGTTTTAATATCTCTATAAACGTGTCACTAACTCTACATTTGATGATGAATGAGACATAAAGAGACTTTCCTAACTTGGGAACAAGCCCTATTCACAATTATGCCACTTTAGACTGAATAACTTTCCTAAGTAAGACGTGCCTAGAATTGAGGGCATTATATCGCTGAAACTTAAATATTAATTAGAAAAACTAGAATAACTTTGAAGCTAATTGTCTCTCTGCTGTTTCTACCATTACAGAAATAAATACTATAGTGATGACTAGTTCCATCAATAAGCATAAAATTTGGTACAATTTTTAAATATTGTATAGAGTTCATCTGAATCATACCAATCAACCACAATTAAATTTATCAATGTAGAGTAATTAACTAACTCACGTGCACTACCTAACCTGCAAGTTCATGGCCGCGTGGACGTAAAGGTCTGTATATAACCCTATTTTAAGATAATGTTTTCCAATCATCTCCTGTATAATTCACTCCCTCAAATTATTATTAATATTATTCTCCCACCTCAGTCTTGGTCTACAAACTGGGATTATACCCCCTGGTGTTTCTTACAAGAAGCTTCCATGCAACTCTTCCATTCCCTATTCGTGCCACATGTCCTTCCCATCGCAGTCAACGAGACTTAACTTTTCTTATTTTATCTGGCTTCCTATAAATGCCATGTAGCTCACTGTTATGTAGTCTCCTTCATTCACCTGAATGTTCATCTCTCTTTGATAGAAAGATTTTCCTAAGAACTTCAATCTGAAATACTCGTAATCTCCTTTTCTCCCTGTTTCACAACCGCTGGGAGAATAACAGTTTTATATACTTTCAGTTTAACGTTTTTTCAAAGGTTATGGTAATAGCGAATTACTTTCTAAATTTTACTGTTTAAAGGGTTTGAGTTATTCACTTAAACTACAATTCATCTAAATTTGTTATCTTCGAATATTATTTTCTTTAAGGGAGGTGATGGGTGAAAATTTGACCATTTGAGGTCAAAATTGGCATTTTTTGTTTTTTATACTAAAAAATAGCCTGGACTATAATGTATATGTTGGCAAAGTTTCAGAGGCCTATGGCGCTTCTAATTACCCTAAATTACTTCAGAGTTAAAAGGCTGCGCCAGTTAAATGCCACCTGCATGCAAATCTTTAAAACTTGTTTTTCCACACTTGTATTTTCACTGCATTTTTGTAAATTCAAAATTGAAATAATTTCATCCTAGAAGGTTCAAATGTTTCCTGCATGTCCTTAAAAACAATGGGTCACAAAGTAGTGCATGAGTTCCATGATTGAAGAAGTATTTTAAGAAATAAAAAATAGAATGTATGTAATTATTAATTTGTTTTGTAATTCCACACATGAGGTACAACATTATTTTTTCTCCCTTTATATTCACATTATAATAATTCTAATGCATGATGTTTTTCTAAATATTTTAGGGGTCTTGTAAAAAAACAAACAGATATTTTACTAAAAAATGGTGGAATCCATTTAATTATAATATATGCAAATTTTAAAAAATACAATATTTAATAACTGATAAAATAAATGTCTCACAAGAATAAAACTTAACCACGTCATTATGTATCATGCAGCGAATGTTTGTACAAACAATCAAGTCTCTAGCTCACAAAACGTAGAAAATAGAAATTTCACCCATCACCCCCTTAATTCTGTTTTTCCCAGAAAAACAATGAACCTGGTAATGAGATGTAATAAAAAATTAATGTTCACAATGGATTGTATACTGGCAAAAGGTAACCCATACTCTGTTAAATGAACTACGAGCAGATGACCTACATCGGTGAAAGCTTCACAGAAATCACTGGAATAAAACCGAATTATTGAATTCCTCACGTGCTTCAAATCCATTAAAATAAACGTTATTGTTACCAGGTTCACGAACAATTCTCAACCACATATTTTCATTGCATTTACATTTAATATTCCATTTGCAATTTTGTATTGTATTAACTATTACAAACACGAACGCAAGGTATGATATTATCTTTTTATATTCAGCATTATCCTACATTATACACCAGCAGTATTATTATTTAGGATAATGCTGAAAATAAAAGTTCATATATAAATATAAAAAAGAAAATACAGAAATGTTAACATATTTGTGGAACAATCAGACGAACACTGAGGAAAAAAGTAAGAAAGAATACGCAATTGTTTACTCAACGTTGGCTCTAACAGTGGCGATGTATACAAGTGAGATCTGGATACTGAAGGAAAAAGAAAAAAAGGAAAATCAGGCAGCGAAAATGATATTCATGTGGGCTGTGAAAGGTTGTGCAAGAGAAGAACAGATTAGAAGTGAAAATTTTAGAGACGAACTAAAAGTACAACTACTTCTTCAACAGATAGAAGAACACAGGTACAATTGCAAGGGACATCTGCAAAGAATGAGAGAGGATAGGATACAAAAGAGGGGACTGATGTATAATCCTGGAGGACGAAGATCGGTGGGAAAACAAAGAGAGCGCTGGACTGAATAGATGTGATATCGGAACAGACTAAGACCTAATCCGTGAAGGATCATGATGATGATGATGATGATAAAAGTTCATATTGCAGCGTTGTCGGCCGCGGTGGGCTAGTTGTTATGTTTCTTGCCTCTAGTTTCGAGGGACGCGGGTTCAAACCCGGCTATGGTCGACGGATTTTTTAAGATGGAAACATCCAAGGGACAATTCCTCCATGGGGTCAAAACTGAGAATAGATTTGTTATCATTTTCAGTTTATTATCTTAGCACTTACTTCTTTTTTTTGGGAGGAGGGGATCCTATTCTATATCAATATTTATTTTGATTTTTTGGCCATCCAGAAGTATACATTTTAATTCTGAAGATTTTCAGGCTCCTAATAGATACTTAAGCCTGAATAAAAATATCTCTAAGCAAAATTTGCCGACGATTCCCATCCTTGTACTACCTTGGTTTACTAGATGTCACTTTGAGGCGGAACGCTGATCCCGGGCAACTCAATGACATCTATCCGAAAACAAGTATAACTAAATCAGCATGAGTGAATTTCTCCCCTGTTGGTTGAGAACGCCTAAGTGCAATTGAGACACACAAGGACGTACTACAACTACTATAATTGAAAGAGTAAGCAAAAATAATGCAGCTCTACTGTTGAAATGTAATAATGTTTCAAATAGGTTCCAAGAAGATTAACTTTATGATAATTTTTAAACTTTGTTTATTATAATTTTAATGCACTTAGTCGCATTACTCTTAAATTTTATATATGTAAAGCATTAATTTTTAGCTCTTACCTTTAAGTTATGCGCACATGTAGTTAATGCCGTTGTTTGTTAACATGAGATCGAAGTGTGGAGTACCCGCTGGGATACACTGGAGACGTAGGCCTATACCCCCATTAATAAAAAATAAGTCACTTCTGTTAATTCTTGAACGAAACAAATGAACTCCAACTGTTGCAGTTTGTAATTAAGTGCATGCGTAAAGTATCGAAAATAAAGCTTCTCCTGCGCTCACTAAATAACAGTTAATTTTTAAGTGATCGGTAGGTACGTAAGGTCATATGACGTCATCTATGCTTCGTACAGTAACTGAACATTTTCTGTCTGTCGTGTTACGGAGCTAAAAATGAATGCATTAGTTATATGTAAAGGCATATTAAAAATACATGCAGAGTGGTATATGACCTTATCTACGGCACTCAGTTGCAAGCGGATACCTTATCAGCGTTTTTCGTTCCCGTCAACGACATTCGCTACTGCTACGAGAGTCGGCTATTAAACAGATAAGGCAGGATAGAGTGAGAAAGATAATACTAATCTTAGCATACGACTGCAGCGGAACCTATTCACCGAGCGTGACAAGCGCTGATTCCGAGACCGCTTACCACCGAATGCCGTAGAGAATATCATACAACGCTCTATGTAGTACATGTAACATGTTTTTAAGTTTATACATAAAGGGCGGACCGTTTGAACGTCCTATTTTCAATTGCATGTGACGGGTAAACGGTTGAAGATAGAAACTTACAATAACGTTTGTATAAAAGAATAACTCAACACGTTTCGAATCCTGCCGGTAGATGGTGCAAAGACATAGTTTCAATTCTTAGAGTTATCGTTTATCAAAATGGGCACCACAGATAAAAGTGCAAACTGTTGTGTGGTATGCGAAGTTTAAACCAATTGTTGCAATTTAAAGGGAGTTTCGGCATGTCTTTAACCATGATGCTCCAACTGTTAAAATAAGTGCTACTGTGTTAAAAAAAACATGGTGGTGGTCGCAGAACATCCGACGAAATGAATGCAAATGTTCAACCTGCATATGAGCGGAGCCCCAGGAAGTCATTAAGAAGAGCATCGCAGGAACTTTAGATACCTAAATCAACATTGCAAAGAATCGTCAAAAAAACGTTAAATAAAGATCGTACGACTTTGGACAACATTTTCCCTGGCCGTTGGATTGGTAAGAGAGGACCGACCGCATGGCCACCGAGATCTCCCGATTTAACACCGCTAGATTTCTTTCTCTGAAGATACGTCAAAGATGAAGTCAGAGACCTTCGTGATCTTCGCGACCGCATCATAGAGGCTATTAAAAGCATTTCAGAAGACATGCACCAGCGTATTTGGCAAGAAATTGTTCATCGCCTTGACATCGTCACAGTGACTGAGCTCCTAGAATTGTGATGATGTGCATATCAAAACTTGTTGAGTTATCCTTTCATATAAATGTTGTAAGTTTCTATCTTCAACCGTTTAACCGTCACCTATAATTGAAAATAGGGACGTTCGAGCGGTCTACAATATATAGGCCTATGTATAGTGTACGCATTGTTTACTGGTTACTCAAATTAAATTTTGCGGGTAGGAGCAGGATTCCTTATAAGGCAATATGAGTTGGTTTCGGGGTTGTTTGCAGCTAGCAACATCACCAAACTATATATAGAGACATTATTTTCTAGATATGCCGACTCTACAAATATCCTCTTCTCGAGTCTTCCATTCGATAAAGTCTAGAATGGCTTCCAGATTATTTCAATCCTCGCATATATAAAGTGCTAGGGTATGACCAGTCAGTTGTGTTCTGGTCGTGAACCAGTAAACGTGTGGAAGAGCGACGAACAAGTATATTGTTAGTGGAAACTGTCAATGAGTATGAAGAACTGATTATAATATCAACGGTGAAGAAGGCACTCTTAAAGCTGCAAATTATTTGTTTGAGTACGGTGAAACATTATGAAATAAAGACAATATATATACAATTATAAAATCGATCTACAAAGCGTTACTGCTATAAAGTAAAATATTCTCATAAAAACTGCTTTCTTATCATAGAAGCCTTAAGTTGCGAGCGATATCCCGCAGTCTCATATGATAGAGAATTGTATAGTCCGTCGCCGTGGCGTAGTCGGTAGAGTCCCTACCTTCCACTCCGGCGACCCGGGTTCGATACCCGGCGGGGTAATCCAACAAATCAAAGATAATAAAAATCGGTCCTGCCGTTCTTGAGTTATAAATAGTGTAACTAATCCGACTTTGTTATATATATATATATATATATATATATATATATATATATATATATATATATATATATATATATATATATATATATAAAAGTCCCGGCCACGCGTTGCTGTGGCTAAGATACACGTTAAATTATGTTGTAGTAAACTAATTGAGAAATCTCAATCAGAAAGTTTTTGTTTTACACAATTTTTTAGTTCTGGTACGTTAAGTATACCCGGTATAAATACGGGTGGTGGTTTATGTGGAAATGGTTTTGTTGATTGAGATGAATTTATGTTGTCTGCAATCTCAGTATCATCCGTAAGTGTATCATAAGGATTATATACATTTATTGATGGAATATTTTGAGGAGGCTTGCTGATTTCATTATACTTTCGTTTTTTTCTACGAACTTGTTGCCAGTTTGGATTCTCATCATCATCATCATCATCAAGAAGTCTCTGTATAGTAATATCATGTTGTGATATATTACAGTCATATTGTTTTTCATTTAATTCAGGCTTGGAGATTGTTTCTGTGATATTAGGCATAGTATTATAACTAACAGACTTACTTACAGTTCTGTTATTCCGTTCCTTAGGACCTTCATAGGTTTCTAAATTGACATTCTTCTTAAATATAAGATTTATGTCACATAGGCCTATACCAATTTGCGGAAATTCACTTGATATCTTATCATTCATGGTCTCTAGAACTGATTCGCCATATTGTTCAATGTCCCTTCTCGGTCCAGTTAAATTTAAATTAAGTTGCTGTCTTTCAGCCAGATTACTTAAAACCAATCTTACACACGAAATAAATATTATTATCAATATATTGAAAATAAAATAAACACAAACACACTTAATTTATTAAATAATCAATATTTGTAATTTAATTGAAATTCGCGGTTGCAACTAAAAGCACAGCCACCTGGTTAAATAATAGACTAATTACCTTACACGGCCATCTGTTAGAATCGTATGGAACTTACAGATAATTATAACTCTTTGTTAAATAATAAACAAATAATTTGCAGTAAAAATAATGCGACTATAAATTTAGTTATAAACTTACCTAAGTCTCAAGTTGGATCAAACTGCACACAGTGTGCAATATTTTATTAAAATCGGTTCAGTAGTTCAGGATTCCATCGCGGACGAACAACGTGACACCTAATTTTTATATTATATTTTATATTTTTACATATTAAGATATATATATTTATATATAAGTGTTCGGACATATCGCCATCTCTTCTATCATCGTGAATTCCTGGTAGAGAGCTTAACCAAAAATCTTGTCAAGCCTCTTGAACTTTGTAGTCCAGGAACAAGACGTCTTAAACTGCAACTTATTGTGGGAGTCAATGTGCTTTATTATTTCTGTTACCCTGAGCCCTCGATATTGATAGACTTGCATGGTATGCATACATTTGCAAAAAAAAAAAATATAATATTTCGCTCTTTCACTGCTTCATGAAAGATCTTTAATCAAAGCGACTAGAGTCTTTAGACCCTCTCGATACTTTTTTTTTAGTTCTTTACTTTCTGATTTAGGGTAATAAAGGCCTTGGTGCTTACATGAGAAGACGAGTCAAGGGCCAGGCTTGGCAGTCACAGTACATGAGGACCGATGTTAAAAACTTTTCTCGTTCTTGGATTCTTAGCCTAAATTTTTACGCATCTTCCAATGTATCCTTCTGCAAGTTTAGTTCGCGCCCTCGTTGTTGATAGCGCATATAAAGAATTCTGTTTTCGTGACATGGCAATATTCCACTCATATGATGGGGGCTTATTTTTCCAAAGTCATTATGTGCTCTTCGCATTATTATATATTATTGTAAATCATTGAGTGGATCTCCCCATAGTTTGATTTTATTTCTTGATTTTTTTTAATGTGTACGACTAAACTGACTTATGGTTTTTCTCTGATAGGCAGACGGAATCCGTCAATAATTTCACTAATATTATTACATAGATATTATCAGTTGCTTGTGGGTGAGTATCATACAAATTCGTTTCCAGACAAGTTGTGCGCATTGATAAGTTCCTTTGTTAGTTAATTCCCAGAAGAAAAATAAAATAATGTTCGGAAAATATTTTTTCCATCTATTTAATATAGTCCTGGAATCTCTAATCAAATCTCCATTATGATACCCCAGTCTGATATCTTTCTATCCTAATTCCCTAGTTTAATCATCTGATGGCTTTTCATTATATATATGAATAAATTAATAAATGAATGGAGGAAAACACAACGAGGATATATACCCATCAATAGGAACCTCAAACTTGATGCTATTCTTTTTGCAGACGATTTAGCTCTTCTGGCACTTTTCGAAAATGATTTGAAACGATCAATTTATAATTTACAAAAAATAGGTGCCAAATTTAATATGGAAATATAAATTAACAAAACTAAAATTATGGCATTTCATGGGAAGGACCCCACACAAAGTAAAATCTGTCTCCAGAATAAAATTTTAGAGAGATTTAATCAATTTAAATACCTTCGATATTAATCTCTCTATCTGGGATGAAAAAGATATCCCTGAAAAAATTACTAGTTATAACAAAAGTTTAGGAATTATTAATCAAGTTATGAAACCATCCCTTGTACAAAAAACACCAGATTACGTGTATATAACACTTTGGCTAGACCAGTGTTGATCTATGGTAGTGAAGCACGGACACTAAAAAGACAACATGAAAGCAGAAAACGGCTTGTGAAATGGGATTCATGCGCAGAACAGCGGGTTACACCAGATGGGATCGGAAAAGGAACACCGATTTCTTAAATGAATTGAAGACTACGCCAATTTTGGAATATATTAAACAGTACCAACTAAATTGGAAACACCATCTTGAAAGAATGAGTTCAAATCGGATCCCCAAAGCTGTTTATAATTATATACCAAGAGGACGAAGATCACTGGGCCGTCGTATGAAACGGTGGAGGGAAAATTTTCTATAGGATCGTAACAGGCCTTGGCCTAATACTTGGAAGGAAGAAGAAGAATTATCTGATGGCTTTACTCGCGGCGTTTTTTGTAGATTATTAATTTTATGTCTCAAATATTTCCTTTTTACCCTTTTAAACGTAAGTTGTTGCAACAGGGAATATTATAATGTTCATGTCAATAACAGTATTAGGTCTACCTGTGGATCACCGCATTTAAATTTCAAACATATTAACTTCTCCGAAACGCTTCTCTGTAACCGACATGCATTGTTCCTCCAATAGAAAAAACTGTATATAGTAGGCCTGTATATCTTTCTCTTGTCAGAGTCCTCTTATTTCTTGCTTAATATTATTTACGGTTCCTAAATCTACGACATGGGAACCACGCCAACACTTCTCATGACCAAATTAATCGACAGCGGCCAGGTTTGAACCCGCGAATGTCGGAATCGTTGTAGCGATTAATATGTAAGGAGACATATAAACTAAGATACAACTCTAATATGCATGGAGCTGAAACTAAAATGTTCCGAAATATATTAAATTGTTATTAAAATTAAATAAATCTATAAAAAAAATGAAAATAGAATATATTACTAATATCGCTATAAAATATGTATGTGGAAAAGTAAAAATACCCAGGTAAAAATTCCACCTACATTTGTCTAGAATAAAATACTGTAAAACGCTACCTGCTATACAAATGACAAATAAAGAGGTATTGTCAGAACTCTACCTACTACACAACTTACAAATAATATAGGAACACAAAAAGGGTATTGTCAAAAGAATTCCAATTAGCAGTCTATACAACTAATAAGAAAAGATAACATTAGTTAGCTATTAAAAATATTAAAAATCTATTGACCAATTCTTAGAAACCAATTAACGCTACTAAGGAATTCCAAGAAATGATGATAAAAAATTACTACCTGCCTAGTACAGACAACAAAAGACATTCATTCACCTCTAGAAAAGATAATCTCTTTACATTGCCAGTTTACAAAGAAACTGATAAACATTTTTATATTAAATATCAAAGAACCAATTTACCCAGTTAGAAATTTTATACATACTAGTAAATAATATTATAAAACATAAATATATATTCAATTGTAAAGAGTGGATTCGAGAAAAGTGGGAGGAGCCACCGCCTTTATAAGCGAGAACTTATATCAAAATACTCACTATCACTCTCAGTGACTCTGTGTTCAGTGTTGGAACATCGTAGACCTGCAGACCGCGATCTCCGATTCAGTGTTAATATTAGATTCGTCCGAGAAATAGTTAAATTTAAAGTTATAGTCCGTTAAGCATTAGGACTCAGAAATTATCTGATACAAGCACGCGTAGTCTTCAAAATACTTCATCGACGTAATACCAAATGGCGCAATCGAGTCAAACACCCACGTATGAATCTCCAAATGACGCCAACGTGTCTTAGCCTCGATTAAAAGTTCTATTAGCATCAACGTATAATCACGAACCCAAATAAACTCTGATTTAAATAAACAATAACGACTTCCAAAGTATTTGCTGTACGAATTCGGAGAAATTTAAACTAAAAATTGAACTGCAAAAGTGAAAATTTGTGAAATTAACCACGTGGACATCAGTGAACTCTATTTGTCAGCATACAACATCGAAATATTCGAGAATCGCTACATATATCCAACGAAACTGCTCTAGACATTAACATATCGTAGTGAAAATTTCCTCGTCACCGCTACATGTATACAATTAAATTGATCGCCGTGTGCAAAGAAACAAGGAATCATGACAACACATCACGTAGATGAAAGAGTGGGCCAGCACATCAGCAAACCAGAAATCCAGCGGTCAAGAAAACCAGCAGCAACACCTACACGTGTTAACTATTGTCCAGCACCACATCAACAGGCCAGTACAAACAAAAATTGTGTATATTTTTGTTTATATTTCTCTCTACAGGGCTCATATCATTAATTGTAATATTTGATTGTGTTTAACTTTAAATTCCCAGATAAATCAGAGTTAACTAGATCTAAAACAAACTCTAAATAATTTAAATCTATGCTTCTCCGCAGTTCAAATAAGACAAAAGTAAATAAAATCAATACTAACATGTCAAACAATCATGAAAATAACTCCCAACAAAATGAAATAGATTTTCTAAATAAAGAAACTAACATGGCAAATAACACAGTTGGAAATTCAGAACCTACCATCAGTAACGCTAATCCAATATTCACAAATCCTAGTAATACATCTGATATGGATTTAAATAAGATTTTTCAAGCCATAACTCAGTTAACATAAACTTAACAACTGATATAGCTAATATAAAAACCGAAATTCGGGATTCTAAACAAGAGAGTAATGAGAAAATCAGCACTCTAACAACTAATCTGGCTAATCTAACAACCGAAGTTCGGGACTCTAAATTTGAGTGTAGAGAAGAAATAAGTAAAATACACCAAACAATCAAAGAACATAACCAACAAATAAAAGTTGAATTAACTAATGCCCTCACAACTAAAATTCAAGAGAGTAACGAAAAGCTAAAAGCTGAAATAAACTCATCCATGAATAATATTTGCTCCGATTTATCTGGAAAAATAAATTCCGTTGCAAACGAATTATATAAAACTAATAGTGAAATTGATGACATTAAAGTTGTGCAAGAGACGATTCAATTGGTTATCACTGCCGAGAGTAAAGAGCGCAAAGAACAAAATGATCAAATGAAAAAAACGTTCCAAGACGCGATTTCTGACCAAAACAGTAAAATTGCCAACATAAAGAAACAGAGCGAAGAACGCGCTAAGAAATTGACCTCAACCCAAGAAGAGTTCTCTAAAACAATAAATGAGATGAAAGAGAAAATCAATGAATTACATTCCCCCGCTAACGTGAACCACATCGCGGTACTAGCAAGAGAACAATTGAATCGTTCTTGCACAGACAACCAAAGCAATATTTCAGGAGAAGCTGAAATAATAAATAACCAATTGTCGGACATTACTTCAGCTACTCCAATACATACTTTAGGCACTAATAACAGGGTATATAACACGCCCATGTATCAAGAATTGTTAGATTTACCACTGCCGAAAATTTAATGCCAATAACGGGACTAATCCTATCCAATTCCTCAACGAATTGGATAATTATTTGAAAATAAAAGGAATTCCGCAGGAACATTACATATATGTGGTCAAAAATTGCTTAGAAAAAGAAAGCAGAGATTGGTTTGAGATCACATTATATGATAGTACTTCCTACGACACGTTTCGTAGTATATTCAGAAATAAATTTTTCGGAACCGATCAACAACACAAGATACGGCAGGGAATTTGCAGTGGTACGTACAGCAAGATCAGTGGGAAAACCTACTCAGAGTATACACCACCTCTAGCCGATAGTGAATTTATACGCATGATTATAAATCACTATCCACAAGCTATCCGCCCAAGCCTTCTCGTAGCCAACATAAATACTTATGACAAAATGCTAGACACCTTACAAATGCTACAGACCGGAAATAATCATGAGTTGCAAACCCTACCTATGGTAAAACCACAAAGTTACATAAATCAAGGCTATAACCGTACTTACACCACCCAAGACAGAATATTTTCAAAAGGAGAGCGAGAGGCACAGACTTCACAAAATAGATACCCACGTGATACAAATTTTTATACAAACAGAGGTAGGCAAAACTTTAGGGGACACGAAAGACACAAAAATGACCTCCAGATAAACATGTTGAGGGTAAATAGGCGAAATGAAATCCAAACGCGCCAAATATATGATAGACGGGAAAATCGCAGACAAGCCCTATTCGCCCATCATGATAGATAAACGTAGACAGAGAAAATACTCGACGATGGTATGAGAATTATTTTCATAATTCGTCGTACAATCGTCCACGGCACCCACAACCAAATACATTATCAGCTGGTAGACAAATCCAGTTGCAACATGACTCGAACCAAAGTACTCAAGCACCGGAATTCAGAAACAGCCTAAATACTCGGGCACAAATATATCGGCCACGTAATGAAAACTCGAATCATAGCTTTCATAATACCCAATTTCAAAATTAAATCAGTACTCTAAATTCACGCTGCTAATGTAACTAAGACCATGAACGTGTACCACCTGGAAATGATGCGGCCATATAAAGAATTGTAAACAAATGGTCCATCGGTAGTACAATATACTGTATTGTAATTAAGAATGTTGTATGAAATTGAGTGTGTAAGAGAAAATGTATTGTTGTAACCAAAATGTATAAAATTAGTATTAGGTAATTATAAGTTTAGTATTAAGCTACTTATTGTATTCTGCTATTCTTTCATGCAACAGACATTTGTAGAGGTAAATTAACCAAGAAAATAAGTTTCTCAAAAGGAGAGACTTGTATATTTAAAGAAACACTAAAACTATTTACTTTCAATATACAAGTAGGCATTTGTAGCGATTAATATGTAAGGAGACATATAAAGTAAGATGCAACTCTAATATGCATGGAGCTGAAACTAAAATGTTCCGAAATATATTAAATTGTTATTAAAATTAAATAAATCTATAAAAAAAATGAAAATAGAATATATTACTAATATCGCTATAAAATATGTATGTGAAAAAGTAAAAATACCCAGGTAAAAATTCCACCTACATTTGCCTAGAATAAAAACGCTACCTGCTATACAAATGACAAATAAAGAGGTATTGTCAGAACTCTACCTACTACACAACTTACAAATAATATAGGAACACAAAAAAGGGTATTGTCAAAAGAATTCCAATTAGCAGTCTATACAACTAATAAGAAAAGATAACATTAGTTAGCTATTAAAAATATAAAAAATCTAATAACCAATTCTTAGAAACCAATTAACGCTACTAAGGAATTCCAAGAAATGATGATAAAAAATTACTACCTGCCTAGTACAGACAACAAAAGACATTCATTCGCCTCTAGAAAAGATAATCTCTTAACATTGACAGTTTATAAAGAAACTGATAAACATTTTTCTATTAAATATCAAAGAATCAATTTACCCAGTTAGAAATGTTATACATACTAGTAAATAATATTATAAAACATAAATATATATTCAATTGTAAGGAGTGGATTGGAGAAAAGTGGGAGGAGCCACCGCCTTTATAAGCGAGAACTTGTATCAAAATACTCACTATCACTCTCAGTGACTCTGTGTTCAGTGTTGGAACATCGTAGACCTGCAGACCGTGATCTCCGATTCAGTGTTAATATTAGATTCATCCGAGAAATAGTTAAATTTAAAATTATAGTCCGTTAAGCATTTGGACTTTAAAAAATATTGACTCGAGCACGTGGACCTCTAAGTATTTCATCGCCTCCACTCTTAGATAAAACTTGTAACTGTATTAACAAAAGTGTATTTATCCGAAAATAAAGAGTTCTTGGATTCGTTAAAATTGAGTGTACATTTATACGTTGTTCTTTTGCTTATAAAGAGTTCATAACCCTGAGATCTCTTGCCTACCACCGAGCTCCGGTACATCGTAGATGAGCATGGTAACCAGTAGTCCACCAGGGTCTACGGAATAATATGTTCGAAAGATACTTTCTACAAGAAAAAAACTTTCCTCATCCTCCCAAGATATTACGAAATTCAGGAAGACCTAAAATAGCAGATATTATATTTTAATAAATGCACTGGGGTGCAAATCATATGATGATAATGATCATGGTTGTAATTTTTATGAACGCCTAATGTACTAAAATAAAATACGTTGAAAATGAAATTTTTATTAAAAAATTAAATAGTTGTACTAATGAGTTTTCCACTTTTTTCAAACGTTTTTCGTATATTATATGTTTGTCTTTAAGAGAGGCTTTTGGGGTTGTCTTATTTATTCCTACTATAAACTGCGTACTTTATTATGCATGTTACATAACAAAAGTAATAAGGAAGGGAAGAATGCAAACAAAACATACATTCAGCATTATAATGGTCAACAGGTAGTCCCATATTTTAGGAATTTTTGCCGTTTTTGTCGCTGAGAATAACAAAAATGCCACCAACGTAACAGGAATATTTTTGACAAGTTTTAATATTTTAATATTTTGTGTCACATGCACGCTGTCGTAAAGCAGTCCACACAACACAAGAGGATGCCCTGGGTCATACAAGTAATAACTCTCACACGGTGGCTGGAAAGAAGTGGATACCATCCACAGTATGTTTGGCAGGTATGGAAGTATGTAATTTTATTCTCTCCTACTCAGAATTGACTAATATCATTCCAGGAACAATTTATTATCTCCATGAAATATTTAAAACAATTAAATATAAAACAAAAAATAATATAATTATAATCTCAATAAACCATGTAACAAAAAAATTAAAAAATGTCTTTAAATAATAATAATGATAATAATAATAATAATAATAATAATAATAATAATAACAATAATAATAATATAAATATGATACATTATACGAGAAACACCAATTAATATATATACCTTACACTGGGTAATAATGAAGTCGAGGTTATTATACTGCCTAAGAATATCAAGCTACTATACAATTCTTGCCCCCCCCCAACAGTAATAATAATGGTATATTAACATGAAAATAAAAATTATAGTAAACATTATTGACTGAAAAAATGAATAGCTTAATATAAAGTATCAAGGGGGCAACCCCAATTAGATATTTTTTCTCGAATGTATGTATTTTAACACAAATTATAAAATTATATTTAAATAGGATAATATAATCATATTATAATAAAAATTATAATAAACATATTACTTGCACAAAAAATGTAAGGTTTTAAATTATAAATTAAAAAGGACGAAGTAACAAAAAATATTAAAAGATTAAACATATGGCTTGCGTATGCAATATATAATATACTTGGTAGAGAAAGAAACAATAAATATCAATTGTGTTACTTATCTGCACCATATTATGGAAGGCTTTATATTCCGAAAAAAACGAAAATAGGTTATTTTGTTGGGAAATGATTACGTTTTAAGAATTTAAGATAGTTTTTTTGTTCATGATCAGACATAGCCTGTTAACAATAATATATTAAACAAAGAAGATCATGGACCCAAAATTAAACAAAAAGAAAAGCTACTTCTTCAAGAAGCTATTTCTTCGGTCTTCAAGATGAAGAAGCCCCTGACGGAGAAAATTGAGGTTGGGAACGAGAAGGCGATTTCAGCAGAAAAGTTCTGAATAAAATAATAACATTAACTATTATATATTAACTTACTTAAAGTTTATCATAAGTAATGCCACGAGTGCTCGTGAGTCGTCAATTTATCGATAATTTGGAAATCACTCGTGGCATTTGTTAGGACTATTTAACGAATAAAATTAAGCTCTTTACTCACAAATCATTATTTAATTATATTTATTTTAAAATATGTATATATTTAATGTAAACGGCGATGTTTGAAAACAAATGAGAAGCGATTGGTACGCTTCATCTGGTTCTTTTGTTTATCACTGCAACCAGATCATACTATTTATTGCCAAAGAAACGCAATATTATAAGAATGCTCTCTAGTGGAGAAAAAATGAAACACATCATACTGTATATTAATTCATTTCTGATGTCGTATGATGTAAATATGACAATTATATTTTTCTGGATTGTTACCTGGGAAAAAATACATTTAACAAAGTGCAAACAGTGGTTTGTTTTTTTTTTTTGGTGGAATAATCAATTGCTGCAAATGTTTTTATATTAACTCCCGCATGTGGCATGTGTTGACATTCATGCACTATATATATACAATCTGGTAGCCGTATTTCTCATAGGCTCGGTCACTGCAAAATAATGGCCAGACCTGTTCAGAATATTAAAAAGGAGGCGCTTTCTTTAATTATAGTAATTATAACACTGATAAATATTTCGTGAAACACGACTCTGATTGGTTGTAAAACAGAAATCATTGAAACGTGATTGGTCATTGACTCCCATTTGGGGCATGAGTTAAATAGTCCATAAAAATTACCTAGCGATTTGTCTCAGGCTACGACGTTTCAGACACGTATTAGAATGTCCGGGTTAAAACCTTGGTACAACCAATATCACTGTTTTTTTTATTTTCTTCGGTCGTTAAGGTAAGTTCAATGTTATAACTTATTTACCAGAACCAATTTCATAGTATTTACCACTTAAATGTATCAATAAAATTTAATTGACGATTTTCTATACAAAACAAATTACACACAGTAAAATTACAGCCTACTGAATACACCTGAAATTCCTAGATGCAGTATGACCTCAGATATTAAAGCGTCCATGAAAACATTGAAATCAAAAATAAAAATCAAATAAAAGATAATGAAATGCAAAAAAAAAAAATAAATAACGTGGAAACGCATTTTGGTAAACGCAATCGTGTTAATAAGTATTCTCCGCAAAACTAATCAGTATTCAAAAGAATATACATATCTCTGGTTGAATGCAGGCTTTCACGGCCGGTAATCATAATGTTGAATGATTCCGGGTTCTGTGGCCGTGGTCCATAGGTGGTGTTGATACCAGACGTTTCGCCCTCAACTGCCCTCCGCAGTTGAGGGCGAAACGTCTGGTATCAACACCACCTATGGACCACGGCCACAGAACCCGGAATCATTCAACATTAATACATATCTCTATTCCTCAATATTAAGAGCTTGTTGGAAAAACGAACTCAATTTACTCATTTATTTTCTACTGTTAACTATTTAAAGACATATGGATGTGAAGTCAGCAATCGGATAGTAGGACAAATGCCATCTAAACTCTTTTGAGTTTAGATGTGTGTGTGTGTATGTATGTGTGTAGGTGTATATGTGTGTGTGTGAGGGAGGGAGGGAGGGAGAAGAGAGGAGAGGAAAGAGAGAGAGGGCGAGGAAGAGGGATATATAGGATATTTCAGAATAAGAATTACAGACTTTTAGAGGTTGTAGTGGAGACTTAGTACATAATGTTTTGAGGTTTTTATAAGGAACCGAAGTCCAGAAACGTACTATTTCGATGTAAAATAAGTTTGAATATCGAAACACAATGGACTGATATCGCGTGCCTTGTGTTTGAGAATAAATACTACAGAATTCTAGGGATTGTAGTACACCTGTCTAGTTGGGGGAACATCATCTTGAACGATTTCTGGTGGCAGCATAAATTATTGAGTATATACTAGGTCTTGTAGGGCATTTGTATGAAAACAAACGTGGCAGGTACACTTTGTGCAACGAATAACAGGGTCGTCACGTAGAACCACACTTGTAGTACAGTACAATCCCCAGAATTCTGTAATACTTATTCTGAAACACAAGACACACGATATCAGCCCATTGTGTTTCGACCTTCAAACCTTAATCTCCCATAGACCTAGGCCCCACATATTGTATATGATATTCGACTTCTTAGCTTTCAATTTCATATAATATTCAATACAAAAAATATTCCTTTTGGAAAAATGAACGAAAGTGCATTGTTTCTCACCTGTAAGACAAATGTCAGGAAACGTTAAGGCCCAAACGGTTCCCGAACATCATCTGACCAACATTATCATCATTAACATATTCATTACGTTTAAGATTAAGGCCTCTCTTGGCGCATCATTACCATTATCATCACCCATCATATGTCATCGGGGCAGCGTATCTCCGCCTTTTAGGCGTCCCAACATCCGAAGTAAGTTACAATAAAGCCATGCCAGGAGAGGATACCAGAATGTCGAAAAATGACAATGCGGTGACATAGAAAAAAATATTTTATCAAAAAAAATTTAAGAATTAAATGCTATTAGTCAAAAGAATAAACTTTAATTAAAATCATTGTGTGTTGAGGTTCAATTTATTAACCCTTGAAATTCTAATAAAAAAAAAAAAACATGGTTTCCTAACATAGCCTTGGTATCATAAATAACTTTTATAATACTAATAGTACCATTTTAACAAAATAGTAATTTTATTTAGATTTGTAGGTTCTAATGTCAAAATAAAGAATTCAAACGTTCTTGTATTTATTTTCTTAGCAAATAATTCAAATTTCTTTCTCTTTTCCGAATCTTCTGTCATAATCATACAGGTAATACGTGCATGAAAATGCCTCCTGCATTCTTTATGAACATTAGTTCGCAATCATTATTGTAGAAATTTACCAAGTTTCTCTAAATGTTCGCTGAAATATCCAGAAATGGAGTCTTTACAGCCCATATACAGAGCTTTCGGGAGGGAGCTTTTCCAATAATCCGATGGTGGTTGGCATATGCAAGAGTTGACAAATCGCAGATTTTGGTTGGGTGTTGCTTTTAATCCTAGCGTCACCTAGAGTGCACTCAGGGGCCCGGCCAAGATATCAACAAAGCAATTTCCTCTCACAGCTTTCCAGGGGAAATTTGCACCGCCCTCTAGAGAGCTCTTCTCAAACGAGCTTCCAAATCACATTTGCATCATTCTTCACTTCCACAGAAGATATCTCTGCATATGTTGTAAAATCTTCATTTCCTGTTTTTTTCTCTTATATAGCGCAGAACAAGTGCTTTAAATGGACTTTGTGTTTTCAATTACAACATACTTCCGTTCAACCCATTTCTTAAATGGAATTTTCAGTGAAAATGCTTTATGACACACATGCTGCGATAATATATTTTTGTTACTAAAAAATAAATTTCGTCTTTTACTTGAATTTTTTTCGCATTTTTCTCCCTTTATTCTGGCACAATTGATTTTCCCATGTAAATAGAAACATTATCTTTAAAGAACTGTGAACTATCTTTTTAATATCTAATATTCCATCATATTCTAATATTTAATGGGACTGACAAATCAAAATTAGCATAATTTGCAATTTCAAACAAATGTTTAATACTTAACGGTTTGTTTGTTCAATTATTTGAGTAACAGGTCATTAAAAATTCTAACAATTTTTTTAAATGCTACGATAAAAGTTAAAAATAAATAAGATGCTAAAATCTGTCTACTAATGATTGATGCGTAAACCCTTAGCCTACCCGCACCGCTTCTCCATTTTGTGTTGCAGCCGGGACTAGATTGGGTACAATTACAGCAAGAAACAGTTTACTCCATATACATTAGAAGTAGCTTTCTTTTTGTATTTCCAAGTAGTAAAATATAATGTTTCGCTTGAAATCAGCCAGAAATTACGATTAAATTGATACCAAACACAACTATTAAACTAGGGAATTGAGCGATCTGCTTTCGTAATTTATAGGAATACTTACAAAAATGTGTAACTACATTAATTGTAAGACCGAATGAATAAGAGGACTTAAAATATAATTAATTATTAAACTTGATAAAAGTATATGTCTATAAATTATAATAATACAAAGAAATAATTAGATATGCTAAATTAAAATAAAATAGAGCAAAATATATATTATTCGAAGTTCTTAGGAACAGTTTTTGTCTCAAGAGAGATGCCTACATAACAGTGAGTTACATGATCTTTATAGGAAACCAAGTTTAATATGAAGAGTTAAGAATATGTGGGGAATAAAAGAGAGGTATGGAAATTCTTGTAGGTAAACCAGAGGGGAAGCGCTCAGTATATAGTCCAAGAATGTGGTGGAAGAAATAACATTAACAATGATTTGAGCGAAATAAATTATACAAGGAAGCGATTGGAAAACATTGCTCTGTATAGGAGTGTATGGAGAGTTTTTTCAGCACGGCCATGAACCTCTGTTCGATAGTGCTCGTATTCTTTTAAAATTACGAGTAGGTCTAATTGATATTGTGAGGCATTTGGAAAATATATTCGCGCGGCCATAAACCTGCGGGTTCAATAGTGGCAGCGAATGAGTTAGTTTATATATGAAAGAAATAGAGTATAAGGCAAGTATATCAATTTTAAATAAAACATCAAAATGATACACATAAGACAACAGGAATATGACATTAATAAATTATACAAAAAAAATAATATCCAACGAAAAAATTAACAAATAATATATGTCTGTCCAGAAACTAAAAGGTAGCAGCGCTACCACTGGAAACTTAGCGTCGGGCCAGTAATCCGTCCTAAGGGACCTCAATATTACTTTCAAGTCTCAACACGAAGAAATCCAGATGGAATTGAAATATGACGACCCACAGCAAATAAATACGGTTAAAAGAAAACGGCACAATGATATTGTAAGATATGCAACCTGGAATGTCCGATGCATCCATTAAAAAATTGAGGAACTAGAAAGTTTATTTAAGAATAGAAACATTGATATTGCAGTAACTACAAAAACTAACAAGAAATTTAAAGGAACAAAAGAAACGCAAAATGATGTACAATTATATAGCGGTGTCGACAGTAAAACCCATGGACAAGCTGGAGTATTGATTTGGGTTAATAAAACCATAAGAAATAAAATTCAACACTACACTTACTGGAATGAAAAATATTAGAGCTTCGACTAAAAATAAATAGAGGTAATTTGACAGTTCTTGGTGTATACGTCGCCAGAGGAAGGTCGCGAAGAAGATAATGAATTCTATACAATATTACAAGAAATTTATAGCATAATAAATTGAAATGATTACATTCTCGTAATAGGAGACTTCAATTTCAGAGTAGCCAATGCTCAAGTTAACGATAATATTGGAACATTTGACGAACCTACTACCAATAGGAATGAGACAAGATTAATAGATTTTGCTATATACAATGAACTGAGAATAACGAATACATTTTACAATCATAGAAACATACATGTGTATACGGTACATGGTATCGTCAGGACTCAAAATCAATCATTGATTATTTCATCGCAAATTATAAGAATTTTAAATAGTTTCAGGATATCATAGCCTACAGAGCATATGATATTGGTTCAGATCATTACCAAGTAGAAGCAACGATAAGATTTCCACCAAGATGGTTAAACAAGAAGAAACAACACAGAGCATAGACAAAAGAACAAGGTAAAAGTATTTTATGATGACACCATTAAATGGTTATATTTGAGACGAATTAAACAATATATGGCTACAACTCCAGAAAGTAATGATGTCGAAGAAGAATAGAAAAACATTAAAATGATAATTCAAAATGCAACTAATGCAATTTTAGGAAAAGTAAGTATACAACAAAGAATAAATAGAACTCTAAAAATCTGGGGCGATAAAATGAAATAATTGTTTGAAGAGAAAAATGCAGATTATAAAAAATATTTAAACACAAACAAAGTAGAAAATGAAATAGAATTCAAACGCTGTAGAGCTATTGTTAAGAGGGAAATAAGTAAGAGACATAGGAAAACATGGTTAAATTTTGTTACACATTTAGAATCAAGACTTGCATAAGCTCCAACCAAATGCCTTCAAAATTTTAAAATATTTGATTAAAGATATTACAGAATCTACCAAAATTAATTGCGGAGTACCGAAAGAAGAATTTTTCAATTATTATAAAAGTCTTTAGACTGCCAATACTTATGAAGATACAATTTTCCGAAATAATAATGAAACAGCCTCCATAATATAATTGGAAGAATTGAACAATAGTTTCAATAAATTGAAAAATGGGAAGGCAACTAGCACAGATGGCTTGAATTCTGAATTGTACAAATATGCAGGCAAACAGTTCCATGAAAGCCTGTTGTCTTTCTTCAATAATGCATTAAAAATGCAGATATACCATAAGAATGGAAGACAAGCATTGTTATACCCCTGCTCAAGAAAGGAAACAAGAGAAAAACTGACAACTATAGGGGAATCAATTTGTTAAACACATGCTACAAAATTTATGCAAACATCTTAAATGGAAAATTGAAACGTTTCAGCGAAAAATTCCTTATGGAATGTCAAAATGGATTTAGGAAAGGACAATCTTGTATTGGTTCAGCATTTTACTGTTAAACTATTGCTTGAAAAACGGAGAGAATTCAACTTAGAAATACATTTTATTTTCATAGATTTTGAAAATAAAAACTTTCGACAGAGTCAAGAGACCAAAACTCCTCAATATTCAATTGGAAGACAGAAATATACCAAATTTACTTCTGCACAACATACAAAATATTTACAAATACAACACCATAAAGATTATATTAAATAACAGATTTTTTTGAATAAGGAATAATAAATGTGATGTGAGACAATACTGCCCCCCATCTCCAGCACTCTTTGCGATCTATGTCAACGAAGTAATATGCTGTTGGAACAAGAAATGTAAATATGGAATAAGAATATCAGGACATACAAAATTAAATACCTTATTGTTTGCAGATGACCAAATAATAATTTCAAATTGAAAAGATAATCTGCAGAAAGTCTCTATGAACTTAACAAAATTAGAGAAGAATATGGATTGACGATATCTACAGAGAAAACAAAAATTATGGCATTTCAAAGTGTAGATCCTATCAGAAGTAAAATTGTACTTGACAATAAAATTTTGGAGCAGATGAATAGTTTTGCACATCTAGGGTGCAATCTCTCATATTAAGAAGAAAAGGATGTAAATGCAAAAATATAATTTTTTTAAAGGATTTTATGGTTAACAAATTCTATCTTCAAGTCACAATTGTAGTCCAAACACATTCAAGACTAGAAGTATATAAAACACTGGCTCTTCCAACTGTTTTGTATGGTAGCGAATTATGGACGTTGAAACAAAAGGATATACAGAGACTTAGATCTGGTGAAATGAGAGACCGTTGGAGGACTGCAGGATACACACTACTAGATCACAAAAAAAGAAGAAGACATCTTTGAAGAATTACACATGTAACCTTTAGGAAACAACATTTCTGATTATAAGTCAAGACGGATGCAACATGTTCATCGAACGTAAGATCACAGGATACCCAAACAAATGTTAAGATATCAACCTGCAGGAAGAAGAATACCAGGACGTCCACTCAAAAGACTTTTGGCTTGCGTTTCTCTTTAGGCCAAAACAAATCAACAAATGACCTAAATTCGTGAATGTACTATGATGATGACGATGATATATACAGTATTCCCATTTTTTTATAATCCAAGAGAGAGGTTCCTATATCTTCATTCTCGTTAGAACTCATGGTTTCCTCATCGGTATCTCCCGGAGTCAAGTTAATATTCATCTGCATGACACTCCTATCACCTAGTACCTCTTTGTTATTGTGATATTCGTGTTTTATTATGTAGACCATTTTCCCTTATATTAAAAATATGTCCTTTAAGATACATCAATTGGTTTCATTCATTTAATAATTTTAGTAAAAACAGATGAAAACTAATGAAAAGAGATTACTCAATTTTTTACAATTTCATAATATACCTAATAATATCAGTTACGCGCCATTTTGTTTTCACTGCGGTCCACCACATTTAAATATCTGACACGAGAAATAAGCGTTTTGCTAATTTAAGGCTTAATATTTGTTCTAACTTCATATATATTTCTTATGTATAACAGGCTATATTATATATTTTCATCTATTGTACTATTCTGTATTGTATTTTATCTAATTGTATTATTATAATTTATAGGCATTTACTTATATAAAGTTTAATGATTCATTTAATTTATCTTATATATTTTTAAGCTTCCTATTCATTCAGTGATACAAATTTATTGACACATTTTTGTAAGTATTGCTACAATTGAAGAAACGTAGTACGTTCAATTCTTAAGCATAATAAATAGTCGGTGTTATGTATGAATTTAATAGTAATCGTTCGCCGATTTCAAATATGACATTACTTTTCTATTTAGCAAGACAGAAAAGAAAGATTTTTTCTATTGTAGATAGATTAAACTGATTCAGGGGACAATACACCTCAATTCAGCCCCGGCTGCAACACACAATATTGAGCCGGCGCTAGTATGCTATAGGTGCACGCGACTACTACCAGTAGACAGATTATAATATGATAAGGATAAATTTTAAATTACACACCTTTTTTTATTAATTTCTATGTTGAATATAGACGCTTTAACTTCTAAAGCCGTATAGCGTCTACTAGTTTCTCAAGGTGTATAGACTAGGTTGTGTTTTTATTCCTGCGTTTGCCATGTGTTTTCTAAAGATCACTCGTAAAAATTCTAATATTTTACGAAATAGCGATTACAACGAAATGGGTCTCAATAATGGAATTCCGATCCACTCTTTGTCTTCACAGCTAAGGGAAACCAGGAAAGAATACCTCACTCAAGTTGTTCGGAATCAGGTTTCGAATCTGGGACTATCATGAGTCTCGAAACTTGCGCCTGAGACAAATGCCTACGTGTCTCCATTGTGTCTTCTGATAGTTATCAGTTATTCATACATTGCAAGGTTCTATCCTGATTATTTTTATTGCATATCTTATTATGTATTATGTTTTTTACTAAATTTTGATCCCAAATGTCTAGCCTTTTACTTTAATTGATTCTCCTTAAGTCATAATTTAAGTACTAGATCTCAACATTGCATTACAGATAATATCCCCACTCCACAAAACAGCTCTCCAGTATATGTAACAAAGGAATCAAAATCTAAGTGTCTTTTGCGAACAGTTATTACACGTATAATAGCATCTTATTTGCTGCCATTGGCTATCTTAATAATTATTTAAGGTATCATTATTATAAGGCGGTTCCGTGGCGCAAACGGTTACATGCTCGTCTCTCACCGCTGGGGTCCCGACTTCAAGTCACGGTCACTCCAAGTGGGTTTCGTGGTGGACGAAATGGAGCTTGGGCAGTTTTTTTGGGGGGATTCTCCTGTTTTCGCCTGCCACCATTTCTCCATACTCATCGATTTCGTATCATTTCATTCATTTGCCCTTGTGATTGTGGGTCAGGCACCCTAAGTCCTTCACAGACCTATATACAAAGGGTTTCATCTCATCTGATCCCTCGGCTCGACCCTGAGTTGGACACGAGTTGAGGATATTTATTTATATCATTATTATAATGGATGGGAGTAATGGTGTATATAAATGTAGAGTGCATCAGATTCATGTGATTACATGAATATTCCTTTTGTCCAACGGGTGAGAAGCCACATGTCAGCCGCTAATAGGCCTACGGCTTGCGCTGACAAGACTATTCGCATTCAGTGATCCATTATCTCTGCGTGGATTTAGGTCCTTTTGCTATCTGATAATTGTTGTGCAGTAATAATAAATATATATATATATTAATTAAGGGAACATACGTATACATACAACACGTATAAAGAACATGAAATAATAGCTACAAACAGGTAAATTCAGACGAAATATGAATTTATGGTCGGCTACGTCGCATATATTATTTGGATATGGGGAAGAAAATTTCAACAGATATCTCGTTCAATAAGAAGATTGAGAAATAAGACCACAAGGGAAACTCAATTGAAATGTTTGAAAATAGTAGCCGTTCCAACGCTAACATATGGGATTTTAACGATCTCTAATAAACATCATACAGAACAATAGAAATGAGATTTCTCAGATCCGTTGCAGGTGCGTCTTTAAGAGATCAAAAGAGAAGTCAAGATATCAGAGATGAATTACAGTATATAATATAAACGAGAGAATATACAGAAATAAATTAAATGGTTTGAGCATGTACAAACAATGCCAAGTAATCGTTTATCAAAACAGATACTATATTATAGATTGAAGACAGAAACGACGTTGGAAGAACGGCCCGTAGCATATTGGCAGCAGGGAGCGGAACGGGCTCACAAGCCCATACCTTGAAGATGAAGATAATAATGATGGAGAATGTTAAAAATGCAGTTTTTAAAACTAATGTCCATGCGTTAAATGAAGTAAAAGGAAATATGCAAGGAACCGTAGAAGAACTTATGCCTGTTAATGACAATTTCTTGAGAAGGTGTGAAATACGCACAATAGAACATTTAAACAGCATGTTCTGTGAGCAGGGTGAGTATCAACATGTGTATAATGTAAAGTATACCTAAGTTTTACATTTTAAGTTGTGAGAGCTCACGTAGCGGCAGTAACTGCAGATTGTGAGGGAAGATAGTCCAAACGTAAAGCCAGTTCATAAAAAAAAACTAAAAAGATCTGCGTCAAATTGAGCAATTTTTCAGAATTTAAATTTTAAGGATATAAATAAATTATATAACCTAATCTTTCATGAATGATAAAATATTGTACCTAATTAAATCTAATGCAAAAAGAAACCAATTTTATTAGACTATTTAACTCATGCCCCAATGGTGGCCAATGACTAATCACGTTTCAATGAATTATGTTTTACAAACAATGGCAGTCCTTTTTCATCTCTTTCTTTATCGATTTCTCTTCATGATCTCCTGCCTTTGTGATAAAAAAACTCCTCCTTTTTAATATTCTGAACAGCTCAGAGCATTATTTTTCTCCAACAAATACATTGGATATAGCAAATAATGAACAGATTGCTTGTTTACTAAGTAATTGACTAAAAAATAAATTAATAACTTATAATGCTAATTATAACATACAGTTTGACGTGTTTCATTATTTCTCAACTAGGGTGCATTCTTACAATATTGCGATCACATTTCGCAATAAATAATATGATCAAGTTGCAGTGAATACACATAACCTCGCATTTCTGATTTGTTTTCAAACATCGCCGTTTGCATTAAATATATAAATATTTTAAAATACCGGTAACTATATTTAAATAATGACTTTTGAGTAAACAGCTTAATTTTATTCGTTAAATAGTCCTAAAAAATACTACTCTTGATTTCAAAATCCTATACATAAATTGGAAATCACTCATGGCATTACTTATGATAAAGTGAAAGCAACTAATTTTAATGCATAGAAAAATAGTAGTACAAAACAGTTATCGAATGACAAATGGACCATTATGGTTTTTAGCCGCCACTCTTAATTTGGTTAGTGAGACCAAATTTTACTTTTATAAAAAATATACTGATCTTCTTTAGAATAATTTACCCTTGATTTTTTAGTTTCTTGCTGTGAAATATAAGTCTTCTTATGTATGCAGTATTTACTAACATTTTTAAGAATTTGAATTTTTTCAAACAATTTTTATAACTTTATTTTAGAATTTTTAAGTATTTATTCAAATACACATATCGTGATGGTCACTTGCTATTTTCTCCAGAGAGTATATTGTATAGTTGGAACCAGTGGGTCATCGATGGTTGCAATTATTAAGGAGTGAATAAAAGGTCATTTCATGGGATCTACCCTAGGTTAGAGTAATTGAATTAGGTTAAGTATGTGTTAGTCAGTTAGCTAGCTTTTAGGTTCGTTACATTTTAAATGTGTCTAAATACATAAAACAAAAACAAAAAAAAAACGATAATAATCGATTTGTGGTTCGATGGTGGGTGATCGCTGGCTCTATAAACTCTGACGCATGCGCACTGTTGTTCTATAGGACTTTGAAATTATATCGGGTAAATTAAGTGGAGAATCCCCAAAAATACTGCAACTTATTATTAAGCTGAAAGAAATCTGATATTGCTAAGTATATTCATTTTATAAGGTTTGTTTTGTTTTATTGTTTTTTGTTCTGTTTTTGCCTGTTTTCACAACTGTTTTAACCCTTAAATTCGTAATGTATCCTTTTGGATACATCAGTTGGTTCAATTAATTTAATATTTTAAATAAATCAGAAGAAAACGAACAAAAATAAACCACTTAAATATGTGTCTAATTATACAATATACCTAATAATGACAGTTATACAAGATTCCGTTTTCACTGCGGTCCGCCACATTCAAATAACTAACAGAAGAAATTTGTGTTTTGCCAATTTAAGGGTTAAACTTTAAATACGTGTTGATCCCGATTAAATACCGAAGTTTCCTTTAAAAGAAAATTCGCATGTCCAAGACTAGGAACCGTATGCTGGAACACTAGAGCTTATTAGTTAGAAACGCTGATTATAAGGCAAGGTGACCCATCAGCATTGGGTGGCTATTGCCTTCCTATATATTCAATACATACATGATTAATATTTTTCCTCATAAAATGAAATAATAAAATAAATACCTGGCAGATGCCGTCGTCGTCAACTAGGTTGAAATGTATTATTTTAAATCTGTAGGCCTTCAGCAGAAGAGTATGAACTTTATTAATATTTTCTCTTCATACAGCTAATTTTCCCAATCTAATTACAATTTTGTGTACACAAGAATTTTACATTTATTACCATCCATGAGTATTAATTCCGCTAAGAAATTTCATACATACTATACTTCAAATGAAGTATCGGGTGCCATTAATGAAATGAAAAATTGAAGAAAATAAGACATTAATCCATTATTGATCGAAATTAATGTAATTTGAATAACGATATAAAAACTGCCATATATTAATATTTCATAATTAATTATAAAATTCATATAAATTTTAACTGACGATTATCTAATGAAGGTAAATGTTTTGTGGGATTGAAGACGCACAGCATCTTTCACTTAAATTTCATATTTCTTATATTCATAACGCTGTTTGCCACTGTTAATCGACAATAATTGGAAATTTATCAGTAGAAAGGTGCAAAGCGCCAAATTCATAAACAGTAAGCTATTAACAAAAAATTGTCTCTAAGAAACAATTTATGATGTATATTTTTTTAGGTTTAATTAAAGGTATAGGAAGTTCGGTTAATGTGGACCCTTCGGTTTGAGTGGACCCTGTTAATATCTTCTTTAATAGGCGCTGCCCTGGAACAGAAAATATTTTAACTTCTTCCTCTCATCAACGTTGACGTGTTCAAGGCCAGTTTCTTTTATTTTTTGTGCGAATACAGGTTTATTTGTGATATTTAGGAAAATTACCATTTTAAATGTTTTTCAAGCTAAGAATTAATTCTTAATTCCTACTATTGGATATTATAAATCTTGAAAAGCTCCTAAATATATTATATTATGCAGATGCTGTTTTAATATATTGACGGGTTTGGTTTGATATTATTTCACATGGTAGATGTATTATAAAATAATTAAGCATAACAAACGAATTCGGTTAATGTGGACCCTCCATGAGGCGGTTAAAGTGGACCTGGGTCCATTTTACACGAATACATTTGTTTTATTAATGCAGATGGTATCTGTAAAAACCACACACTTTCTTAATTTTATTTAATATTCTTGTAATTTTACTAAACCCAAATACCGTCGCTGTCTGCAGATGAATGACGCGTGAATGTTATCATCAATAATTATTAAAAACATTAAATAAATATCACACTTTTTTAATTATGATCAGCCATAAATATTTTCAGATTAATTTGCGTTGCTCTGAAAAATTAAGAGAGTAAATTAACTTAATAATAGACTAAAGGCTAAAGTGGTCTCTGGGGTCCACTTTACCCGAATATGGAGGTTAAAGTGGACCTTTCTTGTAATGTAAAAAGTTTATAAATGATGAAGATATTTCCATATTTGAATAAGATAACAATGCTATTTCATAGTTATAACACTAATGATAATCACTGTAATTAAACAAAATTCAACTACCTTAATTAAATGAATAAAAACAAATTCATAATCATCATCATCATCCATGCAAGTATTAGGCCGTGTGTCCTGTTACGATGTCAAAGAGGAATTTTCCATCTAGCGCTTTTTTGGACGTCCCAGCGATCTTCTGCCTTGGGGGCAGTAGCGAAGTATGGCTTTTGGTATTCTATGAGACGGAATTTGTTGAAGATGGGCTTTCCAGTTGTTCTGGTAGTTTTGTATATTCAAAGCAGTGGTCCAAATTAACCGAAATTCCTCCATAAATTACAAATTTTACCCAACATTTGCCAGTAGATTTGTGATAGCACGACAATTAACACAAAAGAGAACAAAAATTATTTATTATGAAAGGTGCAAAGTCCTGCAAACATTTGAAAGCTGCTATGTTCTATTCAACATTCACAAAACTGCAGAGATTATATAGCAAAAATTCCTTCTGCACAAACTGTACTGTTTAATATTTATAAAAAATAAACAACTTCACTGTTTACAACACATAAAGAAAACGGAGGGAAATGGCACATTGAACCAATGTTGTGAAACAGCTTGGGATCTTTACACTACTGCAATATTTTGGTGATCTTAATAACACACTACAGTCTCTTCTGAACTAAACCCTGTTGGTATGTAATGTCCCATGGCACATTGCACTATTCTAGTCCAATATCTCTTTTTTCTTCTTCTTCTTCGGCTTTCCCCCACTTATAGGTTTGTCGTCTTCAGTTTCCATTTACCCTTATCATGCCAATCTTCCTCTTCCAAATTCCTATCCTCCATTATTGTTCTGACGTAGGTTTTCCATTTCCATCTTGGTCTGCCACGTTTATTTCTTCCAAGGGGTGACCATTGGTATATATTTTTTGGCCATCTTTCATTTTCCATTCTTTGTACACGGCCATACCATTTAAGCGTTTGATTTTCAATCCTCTTAACAACAGATGTGATGACATTGATTTCTCTCCAAAGGAATCCATTTATTATTTTATCCTGTCTTGTTTTTTGGAGGCTTCTTCTAAAATAATCAAATTCCACTGTTCTAATTTTATTCTTTTGTAATTCCGTCAAAGACCAAGTTTCGCTTCCATATTACAAAATATTCTGTATTATACTCTTATAGATTTTCATTTTAGTTTCCTTTGTAATATTTTTGTTCCAAATTACTCCATGTAATGTCTTAGTTGCATTTTTTGCCATTGCAATTTTAGTCTGTACATCTCTCTCACAGGTACCTAAACTTGTAATTATTGACCCAGGATATTTAAAAAAATTCACATTCTTTTATTTTCCCTGTTTCCAGTATGAGGTCATCCACATCCTTTCCCAAACACATATATTCTGTTTTCTGTAAATTTATATTCAGTCCCCATTTTTTATATTCTTCCATTAATTTATTTATCATATATTTCACATCATCTTCATCCTCTGCAAAAATTATTTGATCATCTGCAAACAACAATTAATGCAGTACTTTTCCTCCTATTGGAATGCCCATTTCAGAAAATTTTTTATACCATAAGTTAAGAGCCTTGTCTAAAATGTTAAAAAGAATTAGTGGCAAACTGCATCCCTGCTTAAGGTCCTTATTCACTGTGAATTCCTCTGTTAAATTATTCTGTATTTTTACTTTAGCTTTTGTATTACTATAGATCCTCCTAACAATATTAATCAATTTATTACAGATATTCATATTTCTCATTGCCATCCATAACAATTGTCGAGGTACACTATCATATGCCATCTCTAAATCAATAAAGGTCATATGCAGTTCTTTATTTTTTGCTAGGATTTTCTCTTGTAATTGTCTAATACAGAAAATATTATCAATACATGATCTTCCACTCCGGAATCCACATTGTTCTTCTCTTAAGTTATCTTTTATCTACTTAAGTTTACAATTTATAATTTTACTAAATATCCTAGCTGTTGAAGGTATAATGCTTATACATCTATAATTGGAACACAGTTTTTTATTGCCTTTATTAAAAATAGGAGTAATGTACGATAAATTCTTTTTTTTAATTTGGCATTTTACACCTCTCTACTGATAAGCATCCAATTATTATTCTTCTTCCTCACTTCCTGGTTTAAGCATTGATTACATGTTCCGTCCTCACTAATAGATTAAGACCATATCTTCCGAAGACGTCCGAAATGCCAATAACGCTGGTCAACATGATTTTTGTCTCATGAGTACCAATAGTTGTACTTAATGCAGTTTTTTATCGTGTTGTCAATTATGTATTCCGAATATCTCCATTACCCACAGTTTTTTTTAATTTAAATATCAATTAATGGATTTAAATAATTCTTTTTTAATAAACTTTTTCGTCCGTTTGCCCATTGTAAAATACAACCAAATGAGCTGACACAGGAGATTTCAGCTATGGAAAAGATATATAAATGCAAATGGAATCCTAATATGCTGGCCATTATTGTTTGACCATCACGAGAGATGCTCCACAGGCGAATTATAGCGGAAAATAGTCATTTGTTACTTTCTAGGCGAGTCCGAATGTTCGAATACTGTGTAGTTACGAATGTAAAAAATATTCAAGTGTATGAAATTATAAACTCCTATCTCTCGGAAACCTTGCGTGATGGAGAAAACCGATATCATATTTGATTCAGGAGACAAAATACTATCACAATCACATATATGTCTGTCTGAGACAAAAAATAAGTTTATTTTTTGTTGCTCAGTGTAATTAGTAATGATATAAAATATCAATTCACCATTGCAGTATAACATCAACAAAGTATAGATAATAATAAAATTATTATAGGCTAACAGTATTTTTTCTTAAATTATTTTACTCATAACATCCTATCGTCATATATGCTGGACGTTAATAAATAACTATTTCACATTTAATTTTTAGTAATATAAGTTACTCATTTTAATGCAATGAAAATTGTTAACCATCAGGTATAAGCTTTGTATAATATACACTCTAAGTATTTTCATTTAATATAACCATTTGTAAATAACTATAACTAGAGAGCGGAATTTGTTCCACGATGCCGTTGACTTACTTTTGCTGGTATTGACTATACTGCGATCGATCTGGGATGGGATGGGGTGTATCACTTTTTTGCATACCTATCGGACAATTCTTCTGTAATACAAAAGTTAGGAAACAATATAATGTGCAAAATTCATGAATATATGTTATGCATTGCTTTAAGGAATGAAACGTTTTAAAACAAAGACTGGCCTATTACATGCACATTTATTTTAGTTTTGGTTGGCATTTCACTATACATTTCAGCGTAATGTTTATCTCCAGTCATAGCAGTACTATTGTTGCGTTGTACGGACGTAGATACTAATCATTTTGTAGTCAGGAACAAATAGCAAATGAAGCACTTGCCCAGCTTATTTAGGAGTATAGCACTGCAGTCCTCGACACCACATAATGACGTGAAGCGAGTTTTCGTAGTATGACAAGGGAAATCATCCACAAAAGAAGCACGTCAATGTTCCGCTCTGTCGGATAATAAGATCATGTACACTAATATCAACTACCGACGTACTCTACAATACTTGTACTTCTTTACTAAATGAAACGATAACTGTATCAGTATTTCTACATGACAGAGTTCTCTTCATAGCCCAATAGGTATGCAGCCATGTGATACACCCCATCCCACGCCCTGTCGCGCATCCTCGTATTGTCTGTACCAACACAGCAGAGTGTTACAAGGAACAAAGAAGGAAATGTGTTTCGGGGGATTGGATAATCGGTGTAGAAAGGGGATTGAAGTGCTTAGGGATGGGTTGGGTATGGCAGATGAATATGGGGAATAATATAAACGTTTGGAGGAAAGTTACCAGATTGATATAGACAGACAGTGTATAGAAGCCGAGTGTAGCCAGAAAATATCGCTCACTCTGAAGTCGAAACTGAAACTATCGTGGGGACGGGGAAGTATATTGACTCTTTGGATGGGGATGATAGAAGTGCTATTGCACTGTTTCATTTGACCCATAATTTAACAAGTCAAGACGGCATTAAACTGTCCCCGCTCTGCGATGACCGTGAAAAGTGGCAACATATTTATTCTGTAGAGAGACAGGACAACTTAGATTACAGTTGCCACCGGAGAGATTTCTCAGGTCGGATCGTAAGAGAATGGCGTGTTGAGATTTCTAGGACGGGTCGAGAGTGAGGTAAAAACATGCAACTTTGGTTACAGTTAGGAAATTGAGGGATAATAAAATTGGAGGCCAATAAGGAAATATATGTTATCAATAATACGAATTTCAATATGGACTTTGTTTCCGATCTGCAATTATATAATAAGTCGTCTTTAATAAGTTAAATAGTCTGATACTCGTTTAATGTGTGCAGGGGTGGGGGTGTATATATATATATATACACACACACATGGTCTTTGCATGTATGAGTGCAGATGTGTATTTTGTGCGTGGAGAGTAGATATGGATTTACATATATATATACTTTTATTTTACATTTTTTAATGGAGATGTGTAGCCACGTAGGTATTTTTTATATATTTGTATGCTTATTTTATTTTTTATTCATGGAAAAATAATGCACGTACGGCCAAGCAGGCTCGTCCGCAATGTAAATGCAAATGTATTTTCTTTATTTTGAAACAAAAGGCAACAATTTCCATTACTACTAGTACTACTACTACTACTACTACTACTACTACTACTACTACAAGTAAGCCTTCAACATTGTAGAATAGATACAGCTCTCTGGCTGTAACACTAATTTGCCAAACGGTGAAATACGTGCAGATACTCTGAATATTAATAATAATAAATAATAATAATAAATAATAATAATAATAATATAAAAATAATAGGTCTTTAAGTATTATCATGTTCGAATCTTGTTCCGAGGTTCGCAGGTTCGATGGGTTTTCCAGTGATTGAAAATCCCGAATACTGGTTCTTTAGGAAGAGGGTCTTATGTCGTAGATTTACTGCATGTAAAAGTACAAGCCTTGAAAACAAGGCCTCTGTGAATATTTTATCGGCCCTTTCACAGTCAGATTTGAATTGCGATGCTAATGACAGCTTATAAAGAGCGTCGGTAAATAAATCCTAATACTCCTATTACTATTGATAGTCGTAGTAATGGTTATATTAGTACTATTAATAACAAAATAATATTGTAATAGTGTAGGCTAATACTAACGAAGTATTGCCATGATAATATCTTTTTGGTTTAATTATATCATCTAGGCATTTAAAAATTCTCAAACTAATTATACAAGTACCAAAATATTTATGAAAAAATGTATCACATTAATCAGGAATATCATTGCACTTTATGAAGAGAATTCGAGACTACTACTTGAATGTATGACCACAGTAACCTGAAGCAGCATGAAATTGAGAAATTGATATTCAATGAACTTCAATACATTTGAAATTCATATTAAAGCACCGTTGAGGTTATGTAATAAGATGTCAATTATATCATTTTTACCTGGTAAGTCAGTCGTCCTCAACTAAATTATCAAACTTCTTCAAGTTAATCTAATATGGAGGCCTTTCGAAAACAATGTTTCATCTTCTGTGTTTTAACAGGAACGTTCCAGTTAGAATAACTTGAAGTTTAATAATTTAGTTGAGGACGACTGACTTACCAGGTAAAAATTATATAATTAACATCTTAAACGTTCCAGTGAAAACGCAGAAGATTAAACATTGTTTTCGAAAGGCCTCCATATTAGAATAACTTGAAGTTCAATAATTTAGTTGAGGACGATTGACTTACCGGGTAAAAATTATACAATTAACATCTTAAACTCCAATAGTTATTTCTTAGATTTTATTACGTTCTATTTTACTGCTTACACAAAAAAGTTATTTCATAGAAATAGTATTATTACCCCTGTCGCACTGCACGTTTGAAAAGTTTTAATAACTTCGTCATGTATGGGTGAATGTAAATATTTAACAAACTACCACCAGTACTTGAGTTGCTAAGTAGAGTTATTTTTTAACTGTTATTGTGAATATTCTCACAATCAAACATTATTCTTTTCCAAAGATGTTTATCAAACATATTTCGAATACAATTAAAACTTTTCTCTGTAAAATAGGAAAGTTATGCTTTGTAAATGTAAAATATCGTACATTCTTAGAGTACAAAATATTAAATCATAACAAAGATTGTCCTGATAAAATAGTAATAAGCCCTTAAAAGACTAAGTTAAAATAATAATACGATCAATTTCTAAGTATATTCACAGTTTTAATAGAACATAAGCAAATATATTCAATGATTCTGTTACATAACATTTTACCTGCTGATATACATCTCATTAATATTAAAGAGAATTGCTACCTTAGCTGGTTCTTATCTCTTATGTTTCCTGTTTGGCAAAATATTTAATCATATTATCTTTTCAAATCATCGGGCATTATATGGTAAATTGTCCACCGCCGTGGTCTCGAGGTAGCGTGCTGTCATGTCATACAGCGGGTCCGGGTTCGTTCAGGATAGGTTCCTAGGTGAGGATTTTCGGAGTTTTACCTCACCTGTAAGACAAATGTCAGGACGCTTAGGGTACAATTATCTCTGAAAATCATCCGGCCATCATAATCCTTCGCCGGTGTGGAAAGCAACGGGAAGCTACCACACCTATAATTCCCTAGTAAAGCTACAAAGCATAGCCTGAAAATGTCACGGTTTCAGTGAAAGACCTGCCCACGGGCAGAATTACTATGGATGTATATGTTAAATTATGTCAACTGTGTTAATAGGAATTTTATATTATAATCCAACTGTATTAAATTTGATGAGGCAAATGGCTATATTATAAACTGCAAAACAGTAATAGTCTATAATTTATCTGAAGAAGAAATTGTGACGCATTTTTGGGTCGGCTTCTGAATTTGTCTAGCTGCAACGAAAATCGCCTTATAAGGCGGAAGGCGATTCGTGAGTTGTTGTTTGGAGCTTTCCAGATGCATATATTATCTATATATCGCTTTCTAGAAGGATCGATCTCTCGAAATTTCCATTCTGGAAGGATATAGTGCGGACTTAGAGATAGATCGATACTCGCATTTAAAAAGGATGCGAGTCACTCGATGCGTCAATCGCGAGAATTGTGGCCAGGAAAGTCGAATCTGTTGGTGATAGAAAAGCGTCGAGGAAGATAATACTACAAGATTGTGCTTGTGAGAGTGTGAATAGATTATAAACTATAAGAGAAGTTATGTTATGTAAAAACGTCATACCAGTACAACCATGTGTTTGTGAAGAGCATTAGTGGGAATAAAATGAAGATTCCAATTTTAGAGTAATACTAATCCCACGAAAACAGATTTTTAAGAACGAAACGAGTTGGCTCACGCGGTAACGTTTCAGTCTCCTATTCGGAGGGTCCCGGGTTTAAATACGAACAATCACGCTCTATTTTCTTTCTCAGATGTTTAGTTAAATTCTGACTTGGGACTTCAATATAATCAGAGTTAATATTTAATAACAGTATTAAACTCTCAGAAAAACACATGGTACGCACTATATATATATGAACACACTTTAATGGATACAACTTATGTTTCTAAACCAGATATAACTTTAGATGTTAACACGTCTGTATGTAAATAGGAAGTAGGCTACAGAAAGTTAGAATGGCTCTAAGAAGTTAACAAATTATCTGATTTGTTTCGTGGTTCAATTTTCTGACAAAAGTTTATCGACTTATAGAAATCTAACTGATTTAATGAGTTAATCATATTACACTTTCCACAAGGCCCTTATGTGTAGGTTTTATATTTCTATACCATAAGGAATAATCATAAGTAATGCCAAGAATGATTTCCAAAGTATCGATAAATTCACAACTCACGAAGTGAGGAGTGAATTTATCTAGAGAATTTGGAAATCAAGAGTGGCATTTGTTAGGATTATTTTACGAATAAAATTAAGCTGTTTACTCACAAATCATTATTTAACTATAGTTATTTTAATATATTTATATATTTAATGTAAACGGCGATGTGTTTGAAAACAAATGAGAAGCGATAGGTACGCTTCATCTGCTTCTTTTGTTTGTCACTGCAACCAGATCATACTATTTATTGCCAAAGCAACGCAATATTGTAAGAATGCTCTCTAGTGGAGAAAAAATGAAACATCAAACTGTATATTAATTCATTTCTGATGTCGTATGATGTAAATATGACAATTATATTTTTCTGGATTATTACCTGGGAAAAAATACATTTAAGAAAGTGTAAACAGTGGTTTCTTTTTTTGGTGGTATAATCAATTGCTACAAATGTTTTTATGTTAACTCCCGCATGCGGCACGTGTTGACATTCATGCACTATATATACAATCTGGTAGCCGTATTTCTCGCAGGCTCAGTGACTGCAAAAATAATGGTCAGACCTGTTCAGAATATTAAAAAGGAGGAGCCTTCTTTAATATGGTAATTATAACACTGATAAATATTTCGTGAAACACGACTCTGATTGGTTGTAAAACAGAAATCATTGAAACGTGATTGGCCATTGAGTCCCATTTGGGGTATGAGTTAAATAGTCAAAATAACTGGTGAAACTGGATACATTTTAAACGTTTATGTTATTATTAAAAATGCATAAACAAAACGTTATATTCATCAAATATACACTGTGAATATCTACAAAAATCGTTTCTGAAAGAGAGATCTAAATGAAGTGAAAATCTGAAAAAAAAAGTTTGTGTATTCTATAACTTTATAAATTTGTTGATCAAAACAACTGAAAAGAAAGTTGTACGTATTTAACTTTTATGTAAATGAAACGAGTGCTAGGTGGCGTCATACGAATATTCCCGATCGGAAGAGAATGAAGAAGACGTTTAAAATGAACTAAGATTGTAAAACAGGAAATTAAACCTGGTTCTATCGAACTAAGTTTACTTAACAATCGAAATATCACTTTGTAACCAAGTTATTCACATTATCACCCGCTCAATAACCCTGAATTCATAAGTCTACAACTGGTCCGCCAACAAAAAATGCGCTTTGTACAATTCGAAGATTTTCCGGCAGTTAGGATAAATCACTGTAAGCTAACACCAAACTAAATTTTCAATTCCGAAAGTTTCAGTATTTGATTATATTGTAATTGCATTTCTATAACCAATACTTAATATTTGTATGAATAACAATTATACTACGGAGGGTTGTTTCCGATCTCGGATAACGATTTGCCAAGCAGATGGTGACGTTGGAGTGTGAGTCAACAGGACAGGAGTGTGCGAGGAGATCAAACCTGTCAGTGTGATGCTTCTGTTACACTCGAACGCGTGTTGCTCTCATAATGCCTAATCAGATAGACCCGTTTTGGAAAGGGTACATTACTGCCCTTTCCGACGCTAATTATAGTTATTCCGCGATTATTGAGGCTTGCAAAAACGTATTTTTATGGTGTCAGTAAGCTCAGTGCTTAATAAAGGGGAAGGGGAAGGGAAGCGTCGCTTGGGATTAATTCCAAAAGGAAAAAAAAAACGGGCAAATCCACGACCTGCTACTACCCGCACCCCAGATGTAATCAGAAAGGTCAAGGTCCTTATCTCTGGTGGTAACCCTGCCACACAAAGGGTGATTGTGAACAGATTGGGAATATCCCTTAAAACTGTAAACACCATAATCAACTAAGATTTAAACATAGAGAAGCGCCACAAAAGCAAGGGTTCATAAATTTTTGCCACGTCACATTGCCGAATGCCGCACCAACAGCAGGAAACTATGAAAAACACCTGGCAGGAGACAAATGGAAATATTTGGTCACACTTGATGATGAAGCATATGTTTATCTAGGAGACTGCAACAAACCCCGGGCAATTTACTATAGAGAAAGGGGTGAAAAAAAAATTCAAAAGTGGTATGCCGAATGCAGAGAAAGTTTCTCCAATGGATTTATGGTCATCGCGGGATATTGCTACAATGAAAAACTGACCATTTGTAGAGTAGCTAAAAAGGCCAAAATAAACTCCCAGTACTACCAGGAAGACGTTCTCACCCCAATTTACCCGACTGAAATCCCAGCTCTCTATGGTACAGACAAAAACCAAGCCTGGGTGCACCAAGACAAGGCCTCCAGTCACACTTCGAGTTCAATCCTGACATTCCTGGAGAAATGGAGCAGGAAACTGGAATACACGCTATTCCATTCAGCAACATCCCAGTGAAGTCTCCTGATGCATCACCGATGGACTTTGTGTCTTTGGACTCTTCAAAAGGGCAGTGGGAAACAGACGTCCTCGAACAATAGACGGTCTCTGGAAAGCATATAAAGAGGAGTGGGAACTTCTAGACATGGCTCTGCTGCGTAAGAGTCTTCTGCAGCGGAAACTCCGTAGCCGAACCATAGCTCGGGTGAAGAGCCATTAATTATAGCATGCTCGATGGTGGAGACACGGGTTTTCTTAAGGTAAAACTTAAAAATCATTTGTTATCAGAGATCAGAAACAACTCTCCGTATTAATAATGTATATTAAGTCTACGTCATATAATGTTGACCTCTTAGAAAATATAGCTATCTACAAAAGAGTTGTAAATCATTTTTCTCCTCCCTTTATGAGGAGCCGAATATTTGCCCATTACTGGATATTATACTGTAGTGACTGCCATGGCTAAACACATATGAAAGCGGACTATGATGAAGTTGTTTTTTCAAGAAAGAATCACTTTAATGGATTTTTATGACCTATGTATACCAGAATTCACCCCATTTTTTGATGTATGCTATATAAAGAATATACGAAATTCATTAAAATCGTTATTTCCTGAAGAAATTACTCCAAATTTGACCGTGGCACACCCTATAGTTAAATCAGTCGCTGGGCAATTCGTTATATTTTTTGCTTTCTTGTTATCTTTCTTCTATATGTGTGTGTGTGTGTGTGTGTGTTCGTGCATATGAACTAGGTGAGGTCCCTGCGGTTGTCCTTTAAGGGAATTATATATTTATACCGCCATGAAGCGATGTTTTTGATAAACAGGCGAATAAATCTTTGCCTAATTCCTTTAGTGTGTACACTATGGTCTCGAGGTAGCGTCACGCAGCAGGCCCGGGTTCGATCTCCGGTCGGGGCAGTTTTTCTGGGTGAGATTTTTATCGGGGTTTTTCCTCATCTGTAAGACAAATGTCAGGAAAACTTTAAGGTCCAAACGGTCGCCGAAATCATATGGCCACCATTATCCTTATCATCATCATCATCATCATCATCATCATCCTTCACCGGTGTGGAAAGCAACGGGAAGCTACCACACCTACAATTCCCTAGTAAAGTTGCAAGCATAGCATGAAAATGCTACGATTGGAGTGAAGGACCTGCCTTCGGGCAGAATTACTATGGATGGATATATATAAGTAGTTCAGTGTAAAAGTGAACCAAGTTAAACAGTTGAGTAGCCTACTTTTATGTGGATTTGTGTTCAAAATATCAACAATTCGTCAGATAAATGGTGAACCAAGTACAGTAATAGTAATTTTTTACTGGCAAATCATATTTAATACTTCATAACACAAATTGTGAGTTTTTCTCAGAAGAATAAAAATGGACTTGGTCCAGTTTTGCTCTGAACCCTACATATGTACATAATAAAATCCTGGCTATGAGGCTGTGACGAATTTATAATGCAAAGTGAAGTATTCGGATTGAAAATAGAACTTGTGTCTGAAATTTCCATAGAATCAAAATTTCAGCTACTAATTTTCTCATTCATATCAATAGAACACACATATTTGGATCAATATTGCACTATTCCAGACTGAGTTTATAAAAAAGCTGAATACATACAAAAAAATAAGAATGGTGGATTCCGACACCTGTTTGTAAGACAAAAGAGAAACGGGAAAGCAATGCAGAATATTTGAATTACGAGTGCAGACTCGCGTCTTAAGGGCGGATTTCCTTTCTTCATGCAAATTCCTGGGTCAAAGCAAAGCCACTAGAATGCCCTATTTCCAAATAAATCCTCCCATTTCCTGGTAGCCACTTTGTCTTTATTCCAGACACCATTTCGCAACTTTCATTAAAATGAAAAGAAGGGAATTTTAAACAACGGCAACGCAATTTATTTTTTCTTCATTTCTCTAGCTTCCGCCTTCAGATTTTTATATCGACCGCTTCTATTACTACATATTCAAGACTTTAAATCGTCGTACGGTCGGTTTCCGCACTTGTTAGAATAACAGTTTTTTTTTAATTCGTCGACCCATTGCATTTCATAAATGAGTCAATTTCATTATGATTTGTTTTTATCATAAGTAATGCCACGAGTGATTTCCAAATTATCGATAAATTCACGACTCACGAAGTGAGGACTGAATTTATTTCCAGAATTTGGAAATCAAGAGTGGCATTTGTTAGGACTTCTTAACGAATAAAATTAAGCTGTTTACTTACAAATCATAACTTAAAAATAGTTATTTTAAAATATGCATGTATTTAATGTAAACGGCGTTGTTTGAAAACAAATGAGAAACGTTTTTTATGTTTATTTGTTCATCACTGCAACCACATCATTTTATTTATTGCCATACGATCGCAAAATTGTAAGAATGCACCCTAATGGAGAAAAAAATACACATCGACTGTTTATAATCATCATTATAGGTTATTAATTAATTTTTATGTCCTAAGATGTAAATATGTCAATTATATTTTTCAGGGACGTAAAACCTGGGAAATAATACGTACAAATGGCGGTTTCGTTTTTTTTTGTGGTATAATAAATTGTTACAAATGTTTTAGTATTATATCCGGCAAGCAGAATCTGGTTACATCCGTGCACTATATATATATATATATATATATATACAATGTGGGAGCCCCGGATGCTTATATATTAATATAAAAATTGTTATATTCAACGTATTTCTTAGAGAGTCAATAACTGCAAAATAATGCTCTGGCCTATTCAGAATGTTAAAATAGGAGGAGCTTGATTTTAATGTGATAAAATTTAAATCGAAAAAATCGAGGTGAAAAAGACTGTGATTGGTTGTAAATCAAAATTCATTGAAATGTGATTAGTCATTGACTCCGATTTGGCGCATGCGTTAAATAGTCAATAATAGAGCACATGCTATTATGACACTTTCTATTTCATAACGAAAAAAAAATATCTTCAGCATCAAAGATTCTCAATGTCAGAATTAGTCTATCTTTTAACGAGTTTTCCTACATTTCTTTCATCTACTGATCTGTAATGAAACATCTGTTTCGGGATTCTGTTACCCACTGATGTGGTCTATCTATTTGTCTCTATATTGTGCATCCTTAATTAATAGCTTTAATTTTTTTAGTTCTGTTGGTACATCTTATTAATTACAAATGTCTACAAATACGTAGCGTACAATAACTCAGATGAAATCATATATTAATTAAATGGTCTTACTGTCCACGTTTGAGGTACGGAAACTTTTACAAGAAACGCCTGTTTACTCTGAAGTATATATTAAGTATTTTCAGCAGTACGTTCAAACGATGACCTATACCATTAATCGTTTCTTCTAAAGGAACTTTACACTTTATGTGGCACAATACTATCCGTAGCAAGAAACTCATTGTAAATAATGGGAACTGTTCTACACTTCGAAAATTTCTCTGTGTCATCATCAAACTTCGTTAATCTGCTGCAGAATGAATATTTCTTAAACCCTCCTCAGTAACAAAGTAAATTAAATATGTAATAAAGAAATCTGTTTTCTTTCGAGACAAGATCTAAAGACTAGAGCGAAAACGAAATAATATGTTGAAATATCCATACATCCTGATGCAGATCAGCATATATACGATTCATGTGGTATCTCAGAGTGAGTCAGACATTCATTCGCAGTTTTTATAGGTGGAACATAAGGTTGATGCTTCACACTGTAGTTAGGTAGGTCGTCAGTCCTTATCGCAAGGAATACGAGTTAGGGAGTGGTAGGAGAAGAAAGATTAAGTGGTTGATTTATTGTTATTCGCGTCTATGTTAGGGACACACACACGAATTACGAAACTAACAGTAATACCTTATTAACCCAGATCATCCACTGCTCTATATGTAAGAGAGAAATAATAGTTTCATACACAACTAGTTTTTAATATTGACGTCCATCGTAGTAACCTATTTTAACATTCTGAAAATTGTCAGCTTTCTAGTGTATCATAATCGTGTTTTATTGTAACGAATAGTTTTGTTAATAACTATAAGTTATGTATAATACGCACAATGATAAAGATAGGTTTCTTAAATTTGGATAATAAGTAATACAAATAAGATCTTCTATAATATTCAATCGTTCAAATCATAGTACGAACATTTTGAAAGAAATATCAAGTACTAACTCACTGGTTCTACCGACCAGAAGGCTCATGGCCCAACCGTCCATTATACAGTTCACCTCCTTCGAATCAATTGTTAATATTATTCTCCCACCTCATTCTTGGCCCATCTACTGTGTGCTTTCTTCCTGGTTTTCCTACAACATTCTCCCACCTCATTTTTGGCCCATCTACTGGGGTGGTTTCTCTCTGGTTTTTCTTCAGCAAGTTTCCATGTTCCTCTTTCATTCCCTATTCATGTCAAATTCCCTGCCTAAAGCAGTCTACGAGACTTCATTTTCAAATACTCGTTATTTTTCTCCACCTTTAAAGTTACAGAAAATCTTTCATATCCATATATTATAACTGGAATACTAAACGTTTTACATATTTTTAGTTTAACGTTTCTTGAGAGACCTTGAGACGGTAAGGGACCTTGTAAGGCACACCAATATGCGTTTCCAGATTTGAACTAATGTTTAATTTGTTTCTGCACCTCATTCCTATTTATAATCATTGTTCTTACATATATTTGGGCTGAGTCACGTCTTCGAAATTTCCCTCTTTTGTCATTAACTATCCGTTTCCATATAACATATCTGTATGTGCGACCCAGTTATTTGTTTTTTATGTATTTACTTCTAGCCTCAAATTCTTAGTTTTTTTGATTTCTTTATTACTCAACTGCATGCTCCATTACGTGGAGTAATACTACATGCATGGGTTTCTTATTTAACAACTATAAAATTAAACAGTGTTTACAATTAGATTATCTTACTTAAGGCTGATGGTTAACTATATACAATACTATTGTTCTATGTTTTACTTAACCTAAAGTGTATCAAATTTAATTGAATTTGAAAATATTGAAAATTCCTTATTGTAAGTATCAATGAGTTCATTGTTCTTAATTGGCCAATTCTGGTTTCTTAAAACTACTGATTTGAGTTTATCTCTTTCTTTATCTAATAACTTACATTCCAGTAATATGTGTTCTATATCTTGGACTTTGTCACTGCAGGGACAATTTGGATTTTCCATTATTTTGAACCTATTTAGATAGGATCTGATGTTCCTATGACCTGTTAACATTGTAGTTAATTTATATGTTAGTTTGAGTTTTAATCGTAGCCTATCTTGTATTGTGCGAAAGAAAGATTTGGTTATTTGGCCTTTAGTGGTCCTTTCCCATTCATTGTGCCAGTTTTTTACACTTGTTTTGCCAAATTCTTAGTATTAAAAAGAAACATGGACGGACAAGATTAAAATATTTGAGTTTACGGCTAAATATAAAAAGTTAGATAATTCCTATTTTTAACAAAAACATAATTAAGGAGGCCTGTTTAAGAGAAACGTAGAGGTGTCATAATGCTGCGGAAATAAGCCTACTTCAAAATTGCCTCTTTTACCTGGAGATTCCAAGGCTATGCTCCGGACGATGGGATTACGGACATGTTAGCACGTGGATTACACTTAGTGATCGATTACGTGAATCCACTGTTAGTACTTAAATGCAATTAATCGCTTATCCCGTGTTGGAAATAGTCCAAATTCTTGGAATCAGTTAATGAACATGCATCAATGAGCTAATGCTATATCGAATTTTGTGTTAGCTCTTGAAAACAAAGCCGGATCATTCAACTCAGGTAATTTGAAACATACTTAGTAACACATGAGAGTATCGTATACAAAATCCAACGTAAGTACACAATGCCTGTGGCGTACAGCAATCATTTGCCGGAATGACAATCGCTACTAATTCATACGCTACTGTACATAATATTGAAATTAATGCACTCAGGCGTACTATTCGCATGCAATAGTTGCCACAACAAAAGAGAAAATATCCCAGTTCAGACAAATTTCTCTTTCGTAAACTGATAACTGTTGGAGAATCAAAACAAATAACGAACTAAACAAATTAATAAAAAAATCAGAATATAGTAAACCATATAAGATCTCTCAGAATTGGTTGGCTTGGACATTTGATAAGAATGGATGATCAGAGACTGTTCAAAAAACTCTACAAATGGAAACCTATAGGAGGCGGAGCTGTTGGAAGACCGAAGATCAGATAGGAGGATGACACAATGAAAGATCTAAAGAAAATTAAAGTAATTTGAACATGGCAAGAGACAGACAGGTATGGAGGAGGATTGTTGAGAACGCCAAAACTTTCACTTTTGAAGTTGTCGTGTCTTAAGATGATGATGATGATGTATTCATTGCTGTAAGCCTGAGTTCATTAATTCAAATATACATTCGTAATTATCTGATTTCCGAACGGAAATATCTCATTAATATCTTGCTAGTAGAAGTGAACCTAGTGTAGGGTGAATAGAAATTCACAAATAGGGGTTCATATAGATTTTTAAATGGATAAAAATTTGTGTTTTCTCCTGGATTCTCTTAGTAGCACAATGGTAGTACACCAGTGCAAACAGCTGGAGATCTTGGGTTTAAATATAGTTTTAGGCAATTTTCTTTTCTCTTCAGTTGTATTAACTACTCAACCTGTTCATGTTATAAACAAACAAAATTTGTAATATTCTTTGTGCGAGATTTTGGTCAATATTTTCTTTACCAGCATGTTAGGCATGTAATTGCTATTAGGCATCATGTACAAATATCTATGGGAAGTAAAATTATTTTTTAGTGTGAATGCAGATGTATGCGAGCGCTTCCATAATACAAAGAGCAAAACTTGGCTTATAGATTTTTATATTAATTTTGTCTTATTTTGTAATACATTATTTGTTTACTTGTTGGAATTCCATGATGTATTTAATAAAGCTATTTTATTACACACTTTATATTAGCTTGACCTGTATCTGTCTATGTAACGGAATCTTTCAACACGATTTTCACCCACTTAAAAACATTGGATCGACTTGAAACTTTGTATGCTTGTAAAGGACCAATGACAATACAATAATTTCATAAATGTTTTCTACGATCCTGGCCAGGATTATCAGGACATCAAAAAAATAAAGAACGATATAATAGGTTGCGGACTTATCGACTTTTTAGTCCATCGTTGTAAGAAATTAATATTATATCCTCTGGTAGCTATGTTGGTAGAGCGGTGGACTGTAGTGGTATATAATTTCAGTAATCCATAGGTCGCCCGGAGGACTTTTTAGAAGAGTATTTCTTTTAACTCATGCTACAATAGTATCCAATTTAAAGATATTTATATTTTTATGTTATTCTGTAAAATATTAATGACAATTTTGAAAACTTACCACATTGTAATTTATCCAAAAATATGAGAAAGATACGAATAACTGTAACTATTTATCTATATTAAAATATTCAAAAATATTATAATAATATAAGATATTTTTAAAAAAGATATAATTATATTCGTGCCTAGACACTAAAAATAGCCTAAGTAATTAAATTTTCATGGGATTCCGGTTTATGACAAACTAAAAACTAAAACAAAAATAAATAATAGTTAAAAAAACTAAAACAACACGCTTTATTAGAAAACCGAAATAAAAAATTAAAAATAATTGTAATTTCGACACGCTTGGGATAAAATTAAAGTAGTCAACAAAAAAATCATCTCCAATATATCTAGAATAAAACTAGAGTTATCTATAAAAAAATACCATCAAAAGCGTGGGGTGCTTTTTATGGTTTATACGTTTCTTCTTAGAGACTTTACTTTTACCAATTTCAGTTTATTGTCAAATATATTAATTGATATAGAGCACCCCACGCTTTTGATGGTAAAATTATTTTTTTTTTGTAGATAACTCTAGTTTTATTCTAGATGTATTGGAGATGATATTTTTGTTGACAAACTTTAATTTTATCCCAAGCGTGTTGGAAATTAAAATTATTTTATCTTCAGTTGTATTAACTACTCAACATGTTCAAGTTACAAACAAACAAAAAAATTGCTAATATTCTTTGTGCGAGATTTAGGTCAATATTTTCTTTACCAGCATGTTGGGCATATAATTGCTATTAGGCATCATGTACAAATATCTATGGGAAGTAAACAAGTAATGTATTGTGTGAATGCAGATGTATGCGAGCGCTTCCATAATTCAAATAACAAAACTTAACCACTAGATTTTTATATTAATTTTGTCTTATTTTTTAATACATTTATTTGGTGTTTACTTGATGGAAATCCATGATGTATTTAATGAAGCTATGTAAGTTATATAATTATATGATGTTCATAAATATTTATTTTCTGTAACATTCATAACAGCTGTTTCAGTACACTGTTTTCTCATCATCCGAATGTCTTTATGACATTCGTCTGATGAAGATGATGTGTATTCAAACAGCTGTATGAATGTTACATAAAATAAATATTGTCTTATTTTGTTTTACAATACAAAGTTATATTTTCTATTGTAATTTTTATTGTTATTTGCTATAGTTTTATGGACGTGCATGGAAGTTTCTTATAGGAAAACCAGAGGTAAAACGTCCAGATGGTAGACCAAGAATGAGGTGGGAGAATACATAAACCATGATTTGTGGGAAGTCGAGTATACAGAGGATTGTTGGAAAACATTATCTCAAAATAGGGATATATGGAGAGCTTATATCCGCGCGGACATGGACCTATGATTTGGATAGTGCCAGTGAGTTGGTTAGTAAGTTAAATAATAGTTTTAAGGGTATATCTGATTGTACCTGATTTTACAGTCGCTCTACTTCAGAGAGTTTCAATTGATTACTTTCTGATTGCACATGGATGCCCTGAGTTAGACGGCTACGAAACATGGAAAGCATAAGATATAGTGACGAAATTAGTTTTTTATATTTTCATTAATATATATATAAAATATCCCTACATAATTGTGTAGTGTTTCCAATTTTACATACAGATTTAAACATAAACCCTTAAAATTTAGGTAATTTACTTTTTTACAATCTTTAACCCAATGATCAGGTAGTCCTAGAATGCCCTTCGCCTAATAGTCATCTGTTATTCCCACATCCACATAAGTCAATATGTAATAAGAAAGCCGGACAATCATCCTGTCAGTTTTGGGTGGCATGCGGTAACATGTCTGTTCTTCTATTAGGCAGAGATTTTTTTTTCAGTACTTAACGTAAATGTCCTAATTTCTCACAATACAGAGGGTTTATCGGTACCATACACTGAACGAAATTCCGTGAGAAAGTTTTTACCTCATGGAGATTCAAACCAGCGATGTCTTGTAGCTCTGTCTCAAGCATTAGTGTCTTGGGCAGCCCGGGCAAAGTAACCGAAATAGATTAGTTTTGCTTTAAATATATTCATATTTTCTTGTTTGTACTACTAAAGTAAACACTCCCGCCTTTTTGTTTACTTTTATGGTAATTATCTAACGTTGTTGCCCTTGAATTGTATTTATATATACAGCTATTGGCATATGGATACCTTATAAATTTCAAGTATTTTTTGTCCACAGCTCCCAAGCTGTCTTACGATATTCCTGACAGATTTAATATATTGAACTTATGATTTTTAATATATTCTATTTCAGGTCTCCTTCCAAACAAGTTTTCTTGTAACATTTTATGTTCTTTTGATTTAGATAGATACCCTATAAATGTTGTTTGACTTCATATCTTCAAATTTCTTCCAAATTTCTTCAAGTGAATATAATTCGAAATTGTATTTTATGAATTTTCATGTAGTTAAATTATACTTGAAACTCTGGTGCATTAATCCATCGTTTAAACACAAAGTTTTATTTCCAAATTTCTGGAAAATATCTATAGGCCTAAGTAGACAACTACTTTCTCCATTCCCATGTGTGATAAACAACACAACGTTTCACGACAAATAGATGATAACTACGTCCTCAGCAAATGTGATCGCAAAACCTACGCGTTCTCAAGAGAGGTTGGCATCACTACACACTTTGTATTAGCATGACCTGTATCTGTCTATGTAACGGACCTGTATCTATGTAACGGAATCTTTGAACACGATTTTCACCCAATTAAAATCAATGGATAGACTTGAAACTTTGTACACTTGTAAAGGACCCATGACAATATAATAATTTCATAAATTGTTTCTAAACTCCTGGCCAGAATCATCAGAAAATCAAAAAAATAAAAACCGGTATAATAGGTTGCGGACTTATCGACTTTTTAGTCAATCGTTGTAAGAGCTCAGTTAGTAGAGCAGTGGACTGTAGTGGTATATAATTTCAGTAATCCATAGGTCGCTGGTTCAAATCCGGCCCGGATGATTTTATAAGAATATCAAGCAATTAAATTTTCATGGGATTTCGGTTTATGACAATCAATTAAACTAAACCTTAAAAAAATAAATAACAGTTTAAAAACTAAAACAACACGCTTTATTAGAAAACCAAACTAAAATTTAAAAATATATAATAGTTTAAAAAACTAAAACAACACGCTTTATTAGAAAACCGAACTAAAAAATGAAAAATGATTTTAATTTCCAACGCCCTTGGGATAAAATTGAAGTGGTCAACAAAAAAATCATCTCTAACACATATATAATAAAACTAGAGTTATCTACAAAAAGAAAATAATTTTACTATCAAAAGCGTGGGGTGCTTTTTATGGTTTTTACGTTTTATTCTTAGAGACTTTACTTTTACCAATATCTGTTTACTATGAAACATATTGATTGATATGAGCACCCCACGCTTTTGATGGTAAAATTATTTTTTTTGTACATAACTCTTTTTATTCTAGATGTGTTGGAGAAGATTTTCTTGTTGACCACTATAATTTTATCCCAAGCGTGTTGGAAATTAAAATTATTTTTAATTTTTTAGTTCGGTTTTCTAATAAAGCGTATTGTTTTAGTTTTTTAGACTATTATTTTTTATTAATTTAAAAAAATAGAACATTTTTATTTGATTTTCATATTTATTAAGATATAATTCAGTGACAGCTCTTTCGGTACTCTGTACCTTCTTCAGACATGTTAACAAATGATTATATTAATATATTATTTATTTTATATGATCTTACTGTTCACGTAAGCTGTGAACAATGTGATTACAGTATTTTTTAATACTTCGTCATTTGAGGAAACGCACTATGTGGATAATTTAAAGATAAATAAATTTTATAATAGAAGTAAATAAACAGCTCATAATTTACATCTACAGGAATAATAAAACAAAACCCCTGTTAATGTGTGGAATAATCGTCATTCCTGCGCATAACATTAAATTGTAAAGTCACATTTAACCAACAATAATGGTTTACTTCATTTGATTTATAGGCCACGGTTTCGTAACATATGTCCTGTGCTAGTTATTAGGTCATCCTGGTGATGGATGTGATATTAATAAAATAGTATTGGTGATGAGAGAGGTAGTATTAGCAGGTAAGCAGCAAGTGCTAACGGCATCAGCAGCACGAGTATATTCAGTTTGTCACTAGAAGCACCAACCGGTCATTATGATCGGAAAGCGCTCTTTCATCTTCCTATATGTTCTTAAAGCTTTACATCTAATATCTAAGTTCTTGAAACTTTTATTTATTAATAAATATTTATGAGCATACAAAAGTCTGACTTTTCTAAAACAAGGGTATGTTTTATTGCCATATACATTTATACACTGGGCAGCCATTTTGATCAGCAAGATTATTTGCTGTCTTGCACTCTCATAAACGCCAAAAATATATTTATAGCTAACATCTGGTGAACGCTTAGTGTGTTACTGTCTTTGGTGACATTTTTATTACGTTTTATAGATATCATTGATATTTGTTATCCGCTTTCTTCTGAAATTGTTCAAAAAGATTTTATTACATTTGAGGTTTCGAATATAAATATAAATAGAAGCGCTATGACAGATGTGGCCGATATAAAAGAATAACATAACGAAGTAGACCTCTATCCCTAATTAAATTAAGCCAGTAGTAAAATTGGAGCAACATATGATGAATATTTAATAGTAAATTCTATATTTCAGAAACAAATTCTCACTATAGAATGATGTTTAAAATAAAATACGTGGCTGATGTAAAATGTATTCTCAGCAAATGGTTGATTTTGTTCCGTGATCCACATTTACTTTGAACTTTTTTGTTTCTAGTATCGTGTATTTTTAAACCCTGTCAGTTTTTGCTATCCTTTCCGATGTGTATTGTATAAACAATCCATTATATTCTTTGTGTTTCTGTGTTTAGGTATAAACATTAATTATACATAAAGAACTTGTCAATTCTGAAATTGAAGTTAAATATTTGAATAAAAAATATAATCTACCTTACACCATTTAAAAGATTAGAAATTCCCACCTAGTATCATATTTTTACTTAGATATCATTTACGAAAGTTACACAAATTTACATTGTATAATAACACAAAATTCCGAAGTCAAGTGTATAACAAAGGAAGTACATGACTTCTATTAAGCTTAAAAAGATGCTCACACCTTTCTCTCCGTATTCTCATTCTCTGAGTCTAATCCCACTTTTCATTCTGCAGCCTACAGGAGTCATCATCCACTTTCGTCTTTAAGCTATTATTCTCTTGCCTTTTCTTCCTTTTTTTCCCTATGGCTTTCAAGAACGGAAGTCCTCTTTCTCATTGTCACCCTGGAGTATCAATATCCTAAGCTTTTTCCTTTCTTATTCTTTTTGTAGTCTGTCCATCGATCAGCAACCTACATCTTCCCAGTCAGATGAACCATTTTGCTATCTACCTCTCTTACCAATAGCTTTCTTTATTGCCGTTTCTTTTCTTTATTACGCTACGTCTTCAAAATGGATTTTGCTTTTTCACAGTAACAGTTCTCATTTTACCATAACTCTTGTTTCCATCCACATGAAGATGGTCTCATATAAAACCCAGACTACAAAAATATATGTTTGAAATATATTAAAACGAATTAATCAATAGTACTAAAACACACACAATAAATACACATCAATTCAGATACAAGAACATACGTTGTGATTAGAATTGATTCAAGCGGTAGCATCGGAGACACGTATTCGGGAGGAAGACCCCCGATTCAAAATCCGGTAAAACCAATGCGATTGAGATGTTTTCTGCTTTTCCTCATTGTCAAGGGAAATTATAAGTAGAATGTCATTGCGAGGAACCATTTTATCGTATTCACTATTTCATACAATTATTAAATATGCAATAACAAAAATATACCGCAAAAAAATAAAAACTGAATAAAATTAACTGTTGCAAAATTCTGTTAGATGTTAAAGACGTCTGTAATCAATACTAATGGGATTCATGTAAAATTCCATAGAAGTGTTAGAGTATATAAATAGGCTAATTGTAATATAACATTATACAATTATATACCATTTACGCAGAAATTTTTATTTCGAGATTAAGCCCCGAAACTTCCAAGGACAAGAACTATTGATAATAATAGTAACAAAAATAAAAAATAACAAAAGCAATAATAATAACAATAATAATAATACCAATAATAATATCAATAATGACCAACTATTATAAGATTCATGATATGTTCCGTTTAGGTATTATTCAAAATTAAAGTGTAAAATGATGGGACTAGTCCCGAAAGCGCTACAGTTAAATAACTAATAAAGTTGAGGAGACGGACCTTTCAGGTAAATACTCCATAATTTTACACTATAATTTTCAATAATAATCATAATAATAACGATGATGATAATGATGATAATAATAATAATAATAATAATAATAATAATAATAATAATAATAATAATAAGTAAATCACGACCAAGGGAGATGGACTTTCTATGGAGTGCAAATCTTGAGTACAGTTTTCTTTAGAAAGTAAGTAAAAAAAGTCGTGAACTGAATCTGAAGTCTGAAAAAAAATTTGGAATAAAATCTGTCAGGTTTTGAACGACTAATTCTGAGTCACGATATTAATGAACTGAGATGTTAGGTAAAATATCAATCCTTGCAAATAAAATAAGACTATGATTATCGTAACATTATAAAAAAACAATGAATGCAACAGCTCTATACATTTTATTTTCCTTACTTAAAGGTTTCCATTTGTGTGTACTTTTACATGCCCCACGGGGGTTTACAGAACCTGTCAGGAGAGGATTTTTAAACTCTGAATCTCACACATACTTCAAACAAACACTTTCATAGGGATACATTGGAAAATGAAGAGTAAAACGAAATTTAAACAAAGTAGAAAGGAAAAACGAAGAAATATAACAAATGTTTAATTAACATTAATATCAACTTCAGTTAATGCAAAAACGTACAAAATAAATTACATGGATCTATTCTCGTGATATCACAAATTACACGAGACTTGGAATTACGTGACTGTACTGTAAATAAAACACAAAACTGGAACATATCAAAGTGAACTTTAATTGAAAACACACTGTCATGTCCTATGGGTAGAGAAACATCATTTAAATAATATTTGCTTTTAATTTCAGTGTATGCTTCTACATATCCCTTCGTTATATATATATATATATATATATATAAAGCTGTTAGCAGTAGAAATGGATTTTTTGAAGGCAATCGACAAGAATCGCAAGAAGGGATAAGGTCAGAATCAGTACAATAAGGGAAATTACGCAAGTTGAAAAAAACATATTAGGAAAAATAGAAGAAAAAAATTTGAAATGTTATGGACACCTCATAAGAATGGAGATAATACCAAAGAACTCACTTAATTGAAAAGCTAATGGAAGACGTAGAAGAGGCAGATCTACAGAACAATGGATGGATGGATCGATGGATGGATGGATGGATGGATGGATGGATGGATGGATGGAGTGAAGAGAAGAATGAAAGCTATAGATTTGATGGAAGAAGATGCTTTAGACAGGAACCGACAAATCACTTTGGGTTGAAGGAGAAACACTGTATTGTGGAATATTCCTAAATACAAAAATAAAAAAAAAATATATAAGGGATTGCTCTTCTTTTTTAGATTAGTTTCTATACCGAGAATTAAAAAATACATTTGTAATTTTAACAATCAATCAGTTAAATTTAACAAGAACAATTACATACTATACAATATTAATTTAAGTTAATATACCTATGAAACCAAGCATATGTTTTAGCCATCATTATCACATATGTCCGGATTACGCTGTTGGATTCGATCCATTTCATGCATTCAACTGATCTCTCCAATGCTTCTTGTATCAGACAATATTTCTTCTTCTTCTATAGTGCAGATGAGGATCTTTTGCTGCATTATACCTATGGGCAATCTGGTTAAAAATCATACCAACTTGTTCTGTACTTATCGAGGGTTGAGCTTAAGGTTTGCAATTGTAATTTCTAACGGATGTCTTAATTTCTTTGATGACCAGGTATTGATTATCCTACTAGTGGTCTCAGCAGTATCATCTCTGCTGCTTTAATATTCTATCTGCGATGATGTATCACAGTTTATAATAATATAATAAAATAATAATAATAATAATAATAATAATAATAATAATAATGCTGATATTAATGTTTTCTTTATTCTTACAAAGTTAAGGCCATGAGGTCTTCTCTTCCACTCAATCAGCACAAATTACAAACACATATTTAACAGTATAAATCACATATACAGTATACGTCCACCGCTGTGGTCTCAAGGTGCCTTATCACGCAGCGGGCCCGGGTTCGATCCCCGGTCGGGGCAGTTTTTCTGGGTGAGGTTTTTATTGGGTTTTCCCTCTCCTGTAAGACAAATGTCAGGAAAACGTTAAGGCCCAAACGGTCCCCGAAATCATATGGCCATCATCACCATCATCATCCTTATCATTATCATCATCCTTCACCGGTGTAGAAAGCAACGAGAAGCTACCACACATACAATTCCCTAGTAAAGCTGCAAGCATAGCATGAAAATGCTATGACTGCAGTGAAAGACCTACCCTCGGGCAGAATTACTATAGATGGATACAGTATACTAATTATAAAGAGTTAAAAATATATTAAATACTGCAATGTAAATTTCATGTACAAACAACATTTTATACGATGATAATAACAATGATAATGATGATAATAGTTTAATTATGATAAATTAAACGAGAAACGCCATTTAATATATGTACCTTACAGTGGGTAATGATGAAGCTATTGTTAGAGAAAATACAAAATTATATTTATTTTAAAAGATGCCAACGTCCTGCAGCCCCTGATATAATGATGTTGGTATATTTAGTGTATTGTAAAATTGTTTATCTCTTTGGAGTTTGCAAGTATTTTTTAAATGTCCCGTGAGTACGGTACTAACGTTCCGAAGGGTAGTCCTTTGGAGGGGCTGCCTCCTTAAAGCCTTTGGACTTGCTTCCTTGTGTTTTATCCCACAAGGAGAGTTGCCTTCTGCCGTTGAGGACTTCACTCTCGCTTTCCCGAGATGGTTCTCTTAATACGTTGTGAGAATTTAGAAAATATTGAAAAAAAAACTGTCTACTTGGGGATGACTTTAACAATGAATGGAAAATGGACGAGACACATCGAGAATACAACAATGAGGGCTAAGAGCTGGACAAGCAGAATGCTTACTAATATGTCAAAATTGCGAAACATACCGAAGCGTAGACTAGAACAGGTTTATTCGTCGACTGTGCGAACGACCATGCTGTATGGCTGAGACTTATGGGGTTGGGAACGACCGGGAACACTAGATAAATTAAAGCTATATTTCTTAAGAGAGCATTAAGATTAGCAACGGGGACTTCAAATTGTGGCATACCGTACTGAAAGAATTCGGTACATTTTCGGAAAAAATAAGGGGCACAATTATATCTATTGAGTATTGGTTGGAATATAATAAACATGAATCAGGACTGACTCAGATCAGAGTGTTACAAGGTACAGACAAGGCAGTGTGTTTCGGGAGATTGGATAATCGGTGTAGAAAGATGGTTGAAGGGCATAGGGATGGATTGGGTATGGGAGAGAGGAGTACGGGGAATAATATAAATGTTTGGAGAAAAGTTAAGAAGAGACTAATTGATATAGACAGACAGTATATAGAAGCCAAGTGTAGCCAGAAAATATATCTCACCCGCAGTTGGAACTGAAACTTTCGTAGGGAAGGGAGAAGTATATTGACTCTTTGAATGAGGATGTTAGAAGTGCTATTGCATGGTTTCATTTGGGGGATAGCAAGAGAAGAAGGCATTAAAATGTGCCCGCTATGCGATGACCGTAAAAACTGGCAACATATTATAGTATTCTGTAGAGAGTCAGAGCGAATTAGATTATAGTTGCTGCCGGAGAGATTTCTCAGGTCGGATCGTTGGAGAATGGCGTGCTGGGATCTTTTAGGACAGATCAAGAGTGAAGTAAAAACTTGTAAATATTTGAGTACAGTAAGAAAATTGAGGTATAGCAAAATTGGAGATCAATAAGGATATATGTGTTATCAATAAGAATAATCTCAATATGGTCTTCGTTTCCGATTTTTAATTATATTATATAATAAGTAGTCTTGATAAGTTGAATAGCCGGATAGTGCATTTGATGTCTGCAGGGCCGGGGGAGGGGGGTCATGAGCGCGCGCGTGTGTATATGTGTGTGGGGGTGTGTGTATGTATATGTGTGTGTTTTTCTCTCTTTTTTAATTAGTTTTCTAGCAATTTTTTAAATTATTAATATACAGTATGAGACTTTATTTTTTATATACACATGATCTTTTCAAGGATGAGTGTAGATGCGTATTATTGTGTATGTAGTGTAGACAAAGATTTTATTTATATATATTCATTGTTTTGATACATTTGTGTAGCCATGTAGGTATTTGTTTATATTATGATTTTTTTTTAATTTATGGAAAAATAATGCACGTATGGCCAAGCAGGCCCGTGCGTAATGTATTTTCTTTCTTTAAAAAAAAAGGCAATAAATTCCATTATCAATATTTCATCTCCAGAGATTGGGTTGCCACTTCCGCCATTTTCGCCGTTCCGATATTTCTATCTCCGTCGTGTCTGCCGTTGTGGTCTCCCGTGTTTGCAGCTTCCAAAAAAAAAAAACAATGACTTTCAAGGGCGCTCAACCAGTTCGAACAAAGATAACATTAGAAAATATCCTAATAGAACAATAGATAAGATGTAACTTCGTAGGTTGCGAAATATCATACATAACGGAAATAGATATAAATAACAAACTAAATAAGTTTAATTATATAACAGGATCACTAAAAAAGAGCTCAGAAAAATAAAACCTGGAAAGACTCTAATGAAATTATACAAGATAATTGCAGTTCTATTAATACTTATGAATCCGAAACATGGACAGTGAAAACACAACAAACTGCCAGAGTACAAGGTGCTGAAAGGAAATTCCTCAAACCAATATCATGATATCAAAGAAAAGACATAAAACATAACACAGATATAAGACAACAACTAAAACTAGTATGTTTACACTCTTAAGAACCCAACTAGTTCCGGTTTAAATATGGGAATCTCTAAACCAGAGGCGAAGAGGCCTATGGTAACCATAGTCCAATGGGACAGATTAAAATGGAAAATATAATACTACTAAGGTTTCGAAAGTTTGTAAACTCAATTGCGTTCAAATTGGGAAAAAAGATGTTGAAAGGGCAATTAATATAATGGCAAACCTTTAATGAAATGCCAAACATTCTATAAAAATTTAATGCTTGAATAATAGTAATAATAATAATAATAATAATAATAATAATAATAATAATAATATATATCGATGGAAATGGATTTCTTGAGGGGAGCAGCAATATGTTCAAAATTAGACAAAATAAGAAACACTGTCATAAGAGAAAAAATTAATATTGGTTATTTAATAGTAGATTACTCGTATATACAGAATAAGCAATTAAATTGGTATGGGCACGTACGACGAATGCAAGAAGAAAGATTACCCAGGAAAACATTGGAATGGTGTCCACCTGGAAGAAGGAGGAGAGGAAGACCTCGAAACTCGTGGATGCAGGAAATAAGAACTGGAATGAAAGCAAGGGGACTGGAGGACATGGATTGGATGGAGAGAGACGAGTTGAGAAGAAAAATAAAACTTTAGGCACAGGAAGATGTGTAAACATTAAAATTCTGTATATAAATAAATAAATAAATAATAATAATAATAACAATAATAATATAATTTAAAAAATGTAAAATGTTCTTGAAAAGACGATTAAAACCAAATACAGCGTGTTTAAGACATTTTACAATGCGTTACCTAGTGAACCACAGCTATGCTTTTCGAGCATGCGCAGTTGACCATAACGGGAACTCTGCTTTTTGAAGCGGCTCATTATTTTTTCGCTAAGTGTACCGTAATAAGAACAGTTAAGTTACAAAACTTTTATAGGCAGGACACATGGTGTGAATGAGGAATGGAAGAGGGACATAGAAACGTATTGTAGGAAAATCAGAGATAAAGGCTAATAGGCTAGGTTTTATTGTAGAAAAACCAGAGATAAAAGGACTAATAGGTAAGCTTAGAATGAAATGAAATAATTAAATTAACTATGATTTGAGGGAGGTATATTATGTAGAGGATGTTTGGAAAGCATTATCTTATGATAGGGACGTATGGCCGCATGACCGGGAATCTTCGGGTTCGATAGTGCCAGTGAGTTTGTAATGCCTTCAACAGTAAGTTAAATTAATGTTAATATTTTACTTCATGGCGCCCTTTAAGTGTTCAGATCATCAGCATAGCTATTCTAAATTGGTCGTAAAAAGACCCAACATTTTTTCTCAGAGATCTCATTTCGGGCATGAGATTCTTTTACGTGCTGTAAATCTACTACACGAGACTTTATTTTCTCTGCGAATGAAATTATAATCAGGAATTTTACGCTCTGAAGAAACTCCATTTTGAACTCAGGAACATCGAAACTAGGGGTGAGCATGTTTAACACTAGGACGGAAATGATTGTAAAAGATAAAAATAAATCCCTAGTTAACCCTAAACAAAATGAATAAATTTGTAACTAAACAAGATGTTTGCAATTACTTAAATCATTTGTTAACAAGATTAATTAAACATATATTTTAACATGTGTCCAGAATGTAATTATAAAATAATGCAAGCGTATCAAATTCTGAAGACAGTTTCAATGCTCATGGTACACATAGAGAAGATCTTTACAATTTTTTTATGAGAAATAAAGGGAGGAGAGGCGGAGTACTTGATAGTCAAACCTGCTTCTGTCTGCAGAGATATGACCTGAATACAAAGAAGAGTTCCACCGGAAACATCCACAAACACTCGATGCAAATGTTTGGTCCTCATATTTTGTGTGTTATTACGAAGCTGCAGTAGAATGGAATATTGGCTCATAGGAAAGAGAATCTTTCTGCTTCAGTCTGCATGCAAACTGCAACTTTATAAGAACCAATGTCACCCCATCGCCTTCACTAAGAGTGAGATTTTATAGCAATTTTATCTCCACTTGAGTTTTAAGACAAGAACCCAGCATAGCAAACAATTTAAGCGAGTAGGGGTTATTTTACAAATTATAGCACGCAGCAATAAAACTCAAATCAAAATGTACGTACAAAATTTATATTCGAGTGCATAAAAATAATGTTTATTGCTTCAATCAATATGTTCTCATAAAAAATATAAACTATACGACACGACATGCTTAGAAGGCACTTTTAGTCTACTAGTCGGCTGCTGGCTTCACATTCAGCTGCTAATTAGAAAGGTGGGCGATCATCCAGTCAGTGTAGGAGTGACCAAACTGTGATAATTGGTTCTTTCAACCTGGAGCCGCTACTTATTGTAACTTCTAAAATTCCTCTTATTGCTGGGTAAATAGTGGTCTCATACTGACCGACATTCCATGAGAAAATTACTTTCCCCATGGTGACTCGAACCAGCGCAAATCCTCACTCCTATAAACATTACAGAATTCTGCTTTCCATATAACATAAAAACATTTTTACTGAATACCCATTTCCTGATTTTTAATTTTCTCTATCTATCTATCTTCGGGTTTTTACAGCTGCTGCCGTCTTCCCGTGCCAAACCTCCAAAGCCTACGGTCTTTGATTGATTTGGTCTTTTAGCATTTTGTTTTTTTTTCTAATGTGTGAGGAGCTGGCCCACAGCATAAACCCCCAACCTGGAGGACCAGGAAAATTTCTGTCTGGGTTTTCCTCCCATAGCCTTTGAAGATCCCTCTTCACCGCAAGGCAGCGTTTCTCTATTTCCCTTAGAGATAGGGTTGCCTCTTCCGCCAGATCCGCCGTGATGAAGGACTCCTTCTGCGCCGACTCTGCCGTTGAGGTCTTCACCGTAACCCTGGCTAGGGGCCCTTACAGAGTACTATCAGTCGGAGCCAACTGAACCCTGGTTTTTTTTAACGAGGTTGTTACTCCTCCCCCTCCTCCTTTCTCATCCGGGCTTGGGACCGGCCATGGCGGAGTTATTTTTAATTTTCAAAAATCAAATTATATCTCAACCTATGCATATAATAATATGTAACCAAATTATCTACAATTACAGATCCTATGTATTTCTTATATATATTGTAAATGCCTGAGGTTGTATTTCGACATTCTTGGTGTTCTCTCCTGGCATGGCGTACTTGTAACCCACTTCTGAGGTTGGGGCTCCTGGAAGGCGGGGTTACGTTGCCCCGATGATATTATAGGTGATGATGATGATAGTGGTGCGCCAGTAGAGTCCGTAATCCTAAGCTTAAGCTAAGGTGAATATGAATGAAGATAATTGCGATGTCCATATGATTTCGGGGACCATTTGGACCTTAAAGTTTTCCTGACATTTGTCTTACAAGTGAGGAAAAACCCCGATAAAAACCTCACCCAGAAAACTGTCCCGACCGGGGATCGAACCCGGGCCCGCTGCGTGAGAAGGCAGCACGCTACCTCGAGACCATAGCGGTAGATATATATATATAAACACCTTAATAAAATGTGAACGTTTCAAAAGTTAAAGATTTGGGAAACGCTCGAAAAGCGTTATATTCAAACAAAACAGTTTGTGCAGAGTTGATATATGTGGAAGGTGTTAATTACATATGAGTTATTAAACTCACTCATCAAAGAATATTACACTTAGCTAAACTCTCGCCACAACAGGCTTCCATATTTTTTCTTACGGTGTATATTATCAAGTAATTGGTAAGACGATAGCCTTATAATATCGACAGTTAAATTTCCGGGGGTTTCGATACTTCCCTCACTCGTGAAGCCTAATGTTGGATTATAAATTCATTGGTTCGAGTCCCGGTGGGGTTAGGAATTTAAACTGACCCATACCTTCTGGGGTCGACTCAGCCTCTAACGGAAATGAGTACCAGGCGTTTGCTCTGAGAGTAAAGACGGTCGTCACGTAGGGCTCAAACCGGCTGACATCTAAGTGCCGATTGTCTAGAAAAGTGGGAGCCTTAACCTCATACTACCCCAAGGGCCTCCTGAGTCCTGTAGTGGGATACCTTTACTTTTACCTCAATTCCCGTGTAGAGAAAAATAAGGAGGAGGTACTTAGATATAAACCAAAAAGATACTTTCGCCGAATGTACAGGAAAACGCTCACTGTGTTTACAAAGAGACATAAAACACGTCTGGGGAAAAGACTCGTATATACTCAACCTAGGATTTAAAGAGAGATCAGGGCTTGCTTGGTTTAGGCTAGGGGCATGGAAATTTAAAAAAATTAGCGACGATCACGAAATGCGAATATGTCCAATGTGCGGGAAATTTGAAGATGAGATACATATATTAGGACAATGTAATGATTTAGAATATTTCTCCTAGTATTATAAAACAGCTGTTGGAAGTGAATAAGAAATTTTATATTTTAAATGTATTAAATTCATTAATATTCACTTTCACGGTTCTTAATAATGGCGGATTCATATATATTTTATCCACGTTCTAAATATTCTTCTTTTCAATATAATATTTGGTACTACTTATAAATATACTACTCGGCCTGCAGTTATCAAAGAAAGACTCCCCTATATGATTTTTATTAACACTTCGCGCCATTTTGTAATGTCAAGGATAAGTGTGTAATCGTCGACATTTTTTTAGCAACTAGTACTGAATAATCTTTAATATATATATATATATATATATGTTTCAAATGTCATGTTATTCACAGCTTCAATCTGTTGAGCTCTAAATACAATTAAAACATATTTGAATAACATGCCAGTTTATTCTGCATTTAGAAATGTATTTTATAAATATTTAGAATTCAAATAATTAGAAATAATTACAACCAATATGTACACAAATAACCAGCTTTAAAATCATTGATTGTATTGTGCCGATCGATTTCATCAATTATTCTTTTTTAAAAGTAACGTATTTCAAAGTTTTTATCCTTGTTTCATTTCATATTGTTTCTAACAAATTATTTATATCTCAGGTTTTATACTTTCAAAAACTAAGAAAAAAGAGAAATATTTTGGAGATAAACTGGAAAATAACACGCTCTGATAACAATATTATATTGGGGAAATATGAAACACTAAAGTAAACAATATTGTATTTAAAACACCAATGATCCTGTTACAAAATAATGAAAATAGTGTACAATGTTCTCAAACACTTTAGTACAATTTTACAACAAATTTTAATTCACAGATTGAATGTGGCATTCTGTCAGCTTCGTGTGCCAAAGCCTGCATTGCAAAAAGCTTCCTCGCAAAAGTCAAGTTGATTCCATTGATATCCCATGGCTTACCAAAATTACTAGTATGATTTCTCAATTTAATAAAATTAATTAAATAGGAAGCTTATAATAACAAATATGTTTATTATTATTATTATTATTATTATTATTATTATTTTATTTCACGAACTAAGATAGTAGGTCTTGAAAGTAAATATTATGTTATAATAAATACAGTTTTGAAAAAAAAAATAGGCGGCTTGAAAAAAAAAGAATAGCATGATATGGTAACAAAATTACGTTTCAGGTGAAAGAAAATAGTAAGTTTTAGAAAAAAGGCATATTCTTAAAGAATTTTTAACGTGGAATATTATACTGTATTTTGTCAACAAATTATATACAAAGATGGCACTGAAGTACAATCCTGTAGGACGAAGATCGATGGGAAGACCAAGAAAGCGCTGGGCTGAACAGATGAGAGATCGGAACAGGCAAATACCTAATCCTTGATGGATGATGATGAACTAAATTCACCATAGCATTCAGTACATAGTACTCAGTAACTTGTACAGTACACAATTTACTAAATAAAAAAAAAGTTTTTCTTTTAATCAAGTTACCCAACTGTATTGGCTATGTAATAGAAATAAATAACTTTGGCAATTTTCTTGGAGACGTCATTTCCTGTTGACTTGAGTTTATTTTTTGCTCGACGGAGGTATTCTCTCATGGTTAACACCCCATAGTAGTTAATATGCTACAAGCCGGATGATCGAAGGTTACATTCCTCATGCTGTTAGAAGTTTTATATTGGCCTAAATGCTCTTTCGGCATCATGGCCCGGGTTCGACTCACCCACTAACGAAGACCAGTAACAGACATATGTTCTGGGTAAAGGGGGCAAGGCTGACAACCAGGATGACATCTCATGGAGATTGTCCATGAAAGTAGGACTTTATTTCCTACTAACCCAAAGGCCTACTACGCCTGTAATGGGATCACTAACGTTAATGTAGGCTACACTGTATACAGTGATTTGAGAATAACTTGAAACAGTAGTAGTAGTAATAATAGTAATAATAATAATAATAATAATAATAATATTAATAATAATAATAATGATAATTAGTATAAATATGATAAATTATATGACAAACACCTATTAATATATGTACCTTACACTGGGTAATGATGAAGTCGAGGTTAGAGCAAATATAAATTTAGATTTCTTTTAAAAGTTGCCAATGTCCGGCAGCCCCTTATTTCTTGTGGTAGGGAATTCCAGTTGCAAGAAGTGAAGATAGTATATGACATGGAGTGATGTGATGTCCTATGTTGCGGTATATTAAGCAAGAGACTATGTCGTGATCGTGTGTTTAAATTATGGTTGGATGATAGATATTGGAAACGATATAATTGGAGGCAGAAAGTAAATGATAATTAAATGGCGAGCACTTGTACGAGAGGTCTGGATTCAATTCTAAGAAATCTACCAAAAATGATGATACTGCACCACAAAACACACACAATGACTACTTTTTGTTAATCTTTGTGCATTCTTCATCCATCGCTGTCGTCTCTAGGTAGCATGCTGCCTTGTCATGTAGCGTGCTGAGATCGAGTCTCGGTCGGGACAAGTTTCCTATGTGAGGTTTTTCGGGAGATTTTCTCACCTGTGAGACAAACGTAAGGCAATTTTAGGCCCAAAGGTCCCCGAACATCATATGGCCATCATCATTCATATTCGTTAGACTAAGTTTAGAATTAAGGAGTCTCCTAACGCACCACTGCCATCATCATCACCCATGATATCATCTGGGAAGTGTAACCCCGGCTTCCAGGCGCCCCAACCTCAAAAGTGGATTACAATTACGCCATTTCCAGGATAGATAATCATAAATGTGGAAATGACAACCTTGGGTAATGAATATATGGGTTCTTTAACTAAGTTTGATCCAAATTTTTCGTGGCATATTGCATCTGGAAGGAATAATATTACATTATGAATATCTCATTATTTTTACTCACCGATGACTGTTAGGTTAACAATTGAGTTTCTGGTGGGCGAACCTTGGAAGTCGACTCTGCATCTGTATGAACCCGCATCGATATCCCTCACGTTTTCAACAGCGAGATGCGTGCCGATCGGTTGCTCTGTTTCTGTGACGCGGAAGAAAGCGCGACCGCCAAGAGCGTGCTCCTCAGCCCAGTGTGTTGCCTGGTCCAGTGACCGCCCACGTGCATCCAGACTGTAATGCAATAACACAACAAATTCAATATTGTTTTACAATAACGCAATGAAGTAAGTAAACCAACACACATAGATATAAACAAAGGGTGATCCGAAAGGGCAGTTACAACATTTGAAAGATTATAATTTTATAGAGTCAAGTAGAATATATTTTGTGGAGACATTTCTTACGGCCACTTAAAAACCAGATCAATTGAACATATATAAGTACATTTGTCACATTGATAGTTCCATCAAGCAATTATTTATTAGATGATTTATAATGTTTAATTCGACAATTTAACTCATGCCATAAATGGGAATCAATGACAAATTACGTTTCAATGAATTCTGTTGTATACTCAATGACAGTCGTGTTTCACCTCGATATTTATCGAATTATATTTACCAAAATAAAGAAAGCTCCTCCTTTCTAATATTCTGAACAGGTCAGAAAATATTTTGCAGTGACTGACTCTCCAACAAATACGTTGAATACAGCAAATAATGAACAGATTCCTTCGAACTATACATTTGATAATTGTTTGTTCAATAATTGTGTTTTTAAAAAATGAGTTTTCGTAATTATTTCCTTAAAATAAAAAATAACCTATAATGTTGGTTATAATACATAGTTTAATGTGTTTCATTTTTTCTTCACTAAGGTATATTCTTACAATATTGCGATCCTATTTGGCAATAAATAATATGATCGAGTTGCAGTGGATGAACAAATGAAAGACAACCAAACATTTCTCATTTGTTTTCAAACATCGCCGTTTACATTAAATATATAAATATTTTAAAATACCATATTTAAATAGTGGTTTGTGAATAAACAGCTTAAATTTATTCGTTAAATAGTCCTAAGAAATTCCACTCTTGATTTGCAAATCCTCTAGATAAATTGGAAATCACTCGTGGCATTACTTATATATCAATATTTAATATTAATTTGGGGTGGCCTTTTCTTGAAGCTCAGTGAAATGAAGGTATTTTTCAATGGTTTTAAGCAAACGTTCATCCATTCATTGCACAGGAAATATTTTATTTCACAAAAGTCCAAAAAGTTATAACCCTAATTATATATATATATATATATATATATATATATATATATGTCCACCGCTGTGGTCTCGAGGTAGCGTGCTGCCTTGTCACGCAGCGGGTCCGGGTACGATCCCCGGTCGGGGCAGTTTTTCTGGGTGAGGTTTTTATCGGGGTTTTTCCTCATCTGTAAGACAAATGTCAGGAAAACGTTAAGGCCCAAACGGTCCCCGAAATCATATGGCTATCATCATCATCCTTATAATTATCATCATCATCATCCTTCACCGGTGTGGAAAGCAACGGGAAGCTACCACACCTTCACAATTCCCTAGTAAAGCTGCAAGCATAGCATGAAAATGCTATGATTGCAGTGATGGACCTGCCTTCGGGCAGAATTACTATGGATGGATATATATATATATATATATATATATATATGTATTATGGTAAAACATTATCACGATATCCGTCTGTTTGTGTTCAATTCATAAATTGTTTCTTTATTGTATGGGTAGAGTTAGATTCTCTAATATTCCAAAATGCTCCGGCCAGAATTTTAAATGTAAACTAAATTTGTTAAAAGTATGTATTATCTTTTAACCTTCTAACACGTTATATTACAAACTTAACTGCACTGGCTGTATACAAACTTACAAATAAGTTGTATATATCAAAAGATAAATAAAACATTGCGTTTTTCTTTTGTCACAGTTGCATTGCGCACCTGAGGGGTCAGGTTGTGGTGTATGCGAAGTTAATTTGGTGTGCAGCTGACTTTTTCCGGAGGCACGTAGCTCTACGTGGTGTAAAAGTAAAGAAGTGGGCAGACCAACAAGCTGCGACACTGTAAACTTGTAATTTGCCATGTAACGGGTGAGTAATTGCAGTAGATAACGCGTGTTACGTGGCAACGCGTTCTAAATTCAAATTAACCTTCCACAGCCTTTAGAATTTCCAATTCTTCAATTACGTTCGACAACATTCTTTCTTTCTCTCAAATAGATGGCTTTTCTTTGACCTACACCATTTCTCATTTTACACCACCTACCAGCTCCTGCTTTTTTTATTACAAAAGCTGTCTTGTTTCTCCTTCTGAAAAGTTCTCTAAAAATGTTTTTTCTTTTTAATATTCCAACAGAAGCAATCTCAGTTTCCTTAAACCTTGGTATAGGCTTAAACAATAAATGTCACGATACAGATCCTACAAAAATAATCAAAGTAACAATTTGTCGTAAAAGAGAACGAAATATCACTTTTATTTTCCTCAAAAAGTCTTTATCCTTTAGGTTATATTTTCCTCTTCCCTTACATATAAAAACTCTTAAGTTGAATACAGTTATATTTTTTTCCTTTATTTTATCAATTTTCTTTCTAAACATATCGCAATCATTCTAAAAAAATAGTATTATACAATTGAATACTGCAGCCATATCCTTTATTTATTTTAAATTCCAGTTGCAATTATTTATGTTTACACTAAAGCAATATTATTTTTTATTCCAAGTTACAATTTATATTTGTGAACAAAAAGTGGTTAAAGTAATTGGTTTTGGAGTGAAAATTAATTTTCTTCAAGTTTTCTATAAAGCGCCCGAAGAATAAATATTACAGAAATTATTCCTAACTTCGATTATATACGGTGAGTGTTAAGTAAAGGTATACTCATTTTGACAAAGGAATATATATTTTTTAATATTCAAAATTCCAATTAAATTTAACAATTATCAAGTTATAGTGTTAACTTGTATGAATAATTCACTGAAATAGCCTGTAGATTATTTTCCTCATTCGAAATGCATCTTAATTCTCCATTATTTCTGATGGGACTGAATAAAATTCACTTTTTTTACCATAAAAAATCCACTAATTAATACTTTCGCAATAAAACTCCTCACTGCAATCTGTTGTAGTTCAAGAAGCTTGCATTAAGACGTCCCAAATGTTGTCGCAACGAATATTTCGGTAATGCAGATGACTGCACATCTGACAAAAAAAACCTATAACTCGACTGCAGCGCCACCTACCGGGTACAATTGTAAATCCGACCCATCCAGGACCCACTCAAATACAAAAAAAGAAACATCAAAATCGATGCAGTAGTATAGGCAATTTTAAATTTTGGATTTGAAGTAAACCTCCACTTTTAATTGTCGGATTTCGCTCATTTGTTTTGGATAATATCTACCTCGGTATATATCAAGTTTCGTTGTAAAACATCGAAAAAGTGACGGCTAGAGCAATTTTTAAATTTTCGCTTCAGGTGAACTCCTACATCTAATGGTTTTAGAGGGTCCAGTTTTTAATCTGAAACCATAATGGGACCCAATCAGATACACGCAAAATAATTCATCAAAATCGGTCCAGTCATTTATACTGTTTTTAATTTCGGATTTCAAGTAAACGTCCACTTCCAATTGTCGGATTTCCCTCATTTTTTACAATATCTCCCTCTATTTATGTTAATAAGATATACTGAGTTTCGGTGTAAAAATAGAAAAATGTGACAGCTAGAGAGATTTTTAAATTTTTACTTCAAGTGAACTCCTACGCCTAATGGTTTTAGAGGGTCCAATTGTGAATCTAAACTATCGAGTGTTCGAATCAGACAAAAAAATCAACAAAATCGGTTCAATCGAGTAGAGTGACAAACACACGTACAGATGTATTATGAATATAATATAATTTTATAAAGGTATATACATTACTCTCTAATAAATTAACAACTCGCATAGCTGGGAAGATCCTCCGTACTAAAAATCCCGTTTCGAATTCTGGTCTCGTTGCCTCCCCCATAATATCATGTAAAACTACCTAATTCCTGATAACTTTCCCCTGATTACATAACTTCCTACAGCGGCTATATTCAAGGATGATTTATCTAATTACCGCGCTAATATATCAAGTGCCATACTACTAAACAATGTCCTAACATTCCATGTTTATAAGAACAGATACCTATGTTTAAGCCTTTGCCAAGGATTCCCTGAATTAGTCCCTGCCCGGAGATCCGAATGGGGAACTATTTTATGTCCGGAAAATTTTAACCCAGTGGAACCACATCCCGTTTTATCGATGGTTATATTTTTATAGTGAAAGATGGTCACCTTTTTTATCATGATAATTTTTAAACTGGCTTATCTCTTTTGAATTGTCCGACATGGTAACCATTTGACATAAATTCTTCCGTCGGCATGGCTCTCGTTGGTATTTAAATACGCAAGCCACTACGCCACGGCTAGGTAAAGATACCACCGATAGGAATGATAGCAGTAATAATAATAACAATAATAGTAACAATAATAACAATAATAATAATCTAAATTAAAGTTTCGGAGCAAAATTTGACCGGTCTTTCCCACCCTAGTAATATAATATATATATATATATATATATAGTATAAATAGTACACAAACTAAATTTTCTTCGAGGCGAAGTTATAACCACATATCAGTCAGTGATGTCTATCTGTAGGGAAAGAATGTAACTAAAAATTAGTTTAAACAACTTTGGATAAGGAGGATCCTTGTCCCCACTTTCGGATGTACGAGTTTAGACCACAATAAGCCATAAAGTAATTATTCCGAAGGTAGCTTACAAACACTGAGCTTATTAACAATCAAACATTTATTCAGTTAGAGAAAGCATTTATTAAAGTTGTAAGGGCAAATGAAAACTTTAAGCAAAATTTGGCATTATGTAGTATTATAGCCTCACTATGATGATTGTCCAGTGGCTCTCTTTGTTTCATAAAAGATGTAATATATAATTAAATACAAAGATGGCGACTACCGCCACTATAATAATTCCGCATGTTAATCATTGTCAAGGCACCCGCTTTTATATAAAAGGATAACCACTACAGTAAGGCGATAATAGCTATATATTAATATGTGAAAAAAAACTTTGTACCCATTTTTTAAGCACATTGCGCGCGCGGAGGAGTGTGATATTTGACACCATTAAAGTTCATATAGAGAAGAGGTGCAGAAAAATAAAATTAAGTGCAATATGTGTTACAATTAAATTAAATTAAAATATTTTTTCTCTAAGGAATTTATGTGTATTATACATTCATTTGTTTACGTTCATACTGAAAGTGCATTGTTGCAAAAAGAAAATTGTGCAGCAATGTGAATTTACTTACTCTCGCGTATTTATTAAGCTATTAGTGGTTTAAAAAAGTGAGTACATTGTATTATTTAAATTTACATTAACCACTGTCTGATCCTGATTTTAGTAATTTCACTACATATTTCTTTTATATTTACATATTTGCACCTACTTCCATTATGACTGGACATAGAACATTGACGGGTCGGAGTGAAAGATAAAGAAGAAGGGATATATATTCCCGTATACATAATAATAGGCCAAATGCAAATTTAAATAGTATAATAAATAGTACACAAATATCAAGTGACGCGTTATTTTTTTATATGGCTTAGCGAAGTTATACTATATATTACCTAATGTTTGTATTTTTAATTTTGTATCACTTTGTCCTTGAGGCAATCCTCTAATGAGAAAAGTTTTATATAATAAAAAAATCTAAAATTAATGCATAATGACGTATTTGTGACAAACGTAAACATTTAATCAATTGTGGTCTAATTTCACCGCTGAACGACCACTAGTTCACGTAATTAGAAGAACTGCACTTCATTATTTTGAATTCGACACAGTAATTCCTACTTTTATATGTAAGCACTTGTAGTCAATGAAGTGTGTTCTATGGTACCGACCTTTTTGAGGTCTTGACCCATTCATTAATGTGCTTGTAGTTAAGGTCTGCTGCAATTTAGATTTTTGCTAATAAGAGTGATCTTCTCTTAGCTTTTTCTAGTTGAAAGTGATGTCTTCATTAATTTTGCTGGAGTTTAACTTAAGCTTGGCGGTCTTAAAGTTTCTTTCTTGAAGTTTTCTTCATTGCAGTTTATTTACTTGAAGATACTTGAGAGTTTACATAGGATAAAGTGGATTGGAGGATTTGAGGATTCTGTAGGATGGTGATCAGGAGCAGAAGGATTTGTAGGAGTAAATTTTCAGGCTTAGGATCGTTGGTCAATAATGGAGGAAAGTTATCTTTAATATTTTCTATTTTTCTAGTTGCAGTTTCTATTTTTCTTGGTGTTGTAGATTGTTTTGTTTCTCGTCGTGTTTGTTGCCTCATTTTCAGATATTTCTGAAAGATGAGGCTTTTCCGATGACTTGCTGCATGTTCCTGATTGCAGTTTGTGCACCTAGTTGTTGTCTGAGTACACTCAGATAACTTACGATCGCCGGAACATCTTACACATTTTGTAGCTCTAAAGCAGAACTGCGCTATGTGGCCGAAACCCTGACAATTGAAGCATTGAGTGCGTCCTGTTGGTTTCCTGTATGGTAAAACTGGTTTTCATTGCATTACTATAACCTGCGATTCTTTTCATAATAATAATAATAATAATAATAATAATAATAATAATAATAATAATAATAATAATAATAATAATAATAATAATAATAATAATAATAATAATAATAATAATAATAATTTTATTAGGAATATTCCACAATACAGTGTTTCTCCTTGAACCCAAAGTTCCCGTCTAAAGCATCTTCTTCCCTGAAATCTCTAGCTTCCATATTCTCCTGACTCTATCTATTAAACGTTCTCTAAGTCTGCCTTTTCCACTACTTCCATTAGCTTTCCAATCAAGGGTCTTCTTTGGTATTCTATTTTCGTCAATTCTTGTGAGGTGTCCATACCATTTCGAACGTTTGTCTTCAATTTGTTTATATTTTTTTTTAACTTGCATAATTTTCGTTATTGTTCTGTTTCTGATTTTATCCCTTCTTGAAATTCATGTCGATCGCATCCAATAACGAATTTCTACTGATAATAGATTTTAGGCTTGACTTCTACTTACTGTTCAGATTTCGGACCCATATATTAAAACACTTTGTAACAGAACTTGATATATAATTTTCTTCGTTCTGTATATTATATTTCTACTCCAAAGCACTGAGTTCAACATACCAATGATTCATCTTTCATCACTTATTCTTCTTCCAATTTCTGTAGTTGAATTCTCGTTTTTATCTATAATAGATCCTAAAAATGTAAAATTTGTAACATTACGTATTCTTCCTGAAATACATTTTAACTCGTGTTCTATCCAACGAAATATATTCTGTTTTATTATAATTTATCTATAATCTCAATGTTTGTATTCTATCTCTAATTTTCTTAACATGAAAGATGCATCATTCGTATCCTGAGCAATCACCACCTGATCATCTGCGAATATTAAATGGTGGAGCTAATAATTATCTTATTTTTGAATTCCCATATATTTGCAGTGTCTTGACTAATTCATTTTACAATTAGCAATAATAATAATAATAATATTTACAATTAAACATGTTTGTAAATTATATATTTCGGCGACAAATGCACACAGTTTGATAATTTTCCTGTAATTTTACTATTCCTTACATCATATTCTTCACTTTCTACAACCATGCATTTTGAGGTCTATCTCCTTTCATCCTTCCTGCCTTCGTCATTCTAATACCTTCTTTGGTATTGGTTCATACTTCATGTGCTTTAGATGGTCCATTCCATTTCAATTGTCTTTAATTATGTAATAAAGTACAAAAACAGCTTTCATTTCTTATTTAACTTCTGTATTTCCTAGTTTTTCAGTCTACCTGAAATTCATTAGTAATTAATTTCAAATATTAATAATTTTTATCTTTAATTCTGATTTAATACCCATGTTTCCGCTTTACAAATCAATATAACTATACATTTGTATAATTTATATGAATTTTAGTTTATCTAAAAATAAATGAGTCCCATATTATTCAAATTAATTATTATATAGGTGATGTTCCTGTATTTGACGTATGTATATCTTCTTCAAGTGTGGCATCCTAAATATCCCCAGTTCATTGTATCCTTTATAGAAACAATATTTTGATCTCGTAAAATTAATTTTTTGCGCGATATTGCGTTTTGTTGTACTTACAACAATGACGACATGATTGAGAATTCAACTTCCTTGCCAAGCTAAATAACTATACTGTGATATCACATATTACAAACCACGTGTGGAAAGTAAAACCACTGCCCTTTATGTATACTACGTACAATGTTTATACAAAAATGTATCCAAAACGTAGCGTTAATATACATTATATGAAACAAATCTCTGCATTTTAAATGAACTGAACTTTATTTGAAACAATATAAAGTAATAAATAAGTACTTGCCGCCATTTTTGTCTGATTGGTGTCACGGCTTGCTGTAGTCTCAACTAATAAACATTGCCCACACTGTTCACGTTAGTCAGTTATCTATAATGAACGTAAATATTTCCAACAAAAATGTTATTATTTTACTATTATTGATTATTTTGAAAACACCACCGAAATAATAATATAAAACGCACGTTTGTAAAGTGTTTTAGAGAATATTTGTTTTTAAACATTTTCTCGCTTCTGTAAAAGCCACTTCCCAATCTCGCATCATAATATACTATTTCATATCCTTACCGCATACCGTGTAGATATAATGCGTTTTCGAAAGTAACTTTTAGCCCACATTTGTTATATTCTTATATTAATTTTCTAAACATAATTCAGAGTCGTCATATTCTTTGTGTTATATCAAAACGATTATCCGAAACAACAATGTAATTAAATTTTCTTTCTTAACAGGTAAACTTAGCCCAGAATAATTTCTCTTCCATATTTCAAAAAAAACATTTTAAATAGGTTCCAAATAATATATAATATATAATATATATATATATATATATATGACTCGAGTTCAAATCCGGACTCAAGCATTCATTTTTCTTTTCATATCATATTTGCCTTCATTGCCAAATGTCAAAAATATATTTATAATATATATATATATATATATATATATATATACACATATTATATCCTATTCGCAAACATTTTGCAAATAATATACGTATATATATTCATATTTTTTCTTACTTATAGCATTATTTCACCACTACACACATTTATGTCTGTTGTTCTCTGTACTTGTTAATCTTTTCACACTCTAATAATTTCCAAAATTTGGACATTTATATATTGTAACAATAATTTTTAAATAAAAATAAAATTTACTTGTTCCACTAAACGATCGTACGAATGAGGTGCAGAAAAATTAAAAACATGTTCAACTCTGGAAATGCTATAAAACATTACAGGGACATGTCATTCCAATTTATTTATAAAACAATGTAGTATAAAACGTTTATTCTTCTAGTTATGTTATATGATTGCGAAACATGGGCTCTTACTTTAAAGAAGGGAAAAAAGATTACTACGTAGTATTTGAGAATAAAGTTCTTAGGGAGAACATTTGACCCAAAAAGAGAGAAACAGATAGGCGAATGGAAAATACTATATGGCAGTGAGTTACATGATTGCAATGGGACAGTAGATGCAATAAAGACGATTAAGGCACGGATGGGGAATTATAGAGCGGCATGGGAACTTTTTGTAGGAAAACCAGAAGTAAAACGGCCATTAGGTAGGCCACGAATGAGGTTGGAAAACATTTTACCACGATTTGTGGGAGGTAAATTATACCAGGGGTTGACTGGAAAACGTAATCTCAGGATTGGGTTGTGCGGAGACTTACGGTACGTCTGCGTAACCATGAAGCTCCAGGTTTGATAGTGCAGTGAGTTGTTAATAATAATAATAACAATAATAATAATAACAACTACTATTTAATTTTGTACTAGAGCATGTCATTAAATCTTTAGAGAACGAGGAAGGCTTACAACTGAATGGTATTAATAAGCTGTTAGTTTATGCCGATGATGTAGTATTGTTGACCGATAGCGAGGAGATATTAAAGGACAATACCTACACACTATTGAGTGACACTAAGAAATTAGGACTGGAAGTAAATATCGTCCCGCGCCGTAGCCGAGCGGTTAAGGTAGGAAGCCTTGGCGCAAAGCCACGGGACTTGCGCTGTTTCGAGTCTCCATGGGAGAAGAAATTCTCTCATGGTATTTCGACCAGTATGGGACCGGTGCCCACCCAGCATCGTGAGGCAATTGGGTAGCTACAATAAGTAGCGGCTCCAGGTTGAGGAACCAGCTATAACGGCTGGGGGACTCGACATGCTAACCACATGTCACCCCTACACTGGCTGTTGATCATCTACCTCTGTGATTGACACATGTGGATGTGAAGGGCCAGCAGCCGGCTGGTAAAAGGGCAACCGCTGAAAAGTGGAAAAGACCCTCAATCAATCGGAAGTAAATATCAATAAAACTAAATATATGACCACACGTAGAAATACATTATATAATGGAAATGGACAGCTAATGACAAATGAGGGAAATTTTGAGGAAGTGGCTGAATTCAAATACCTAGGAACAATAATCACAAATAGGAATGAGATGCACAAAGAAATTAAACATAGGCTCAATTCTGGAAATGCGTGCTATTATGCATTACACAGACTCTTGATGTCCCAACTCCTTTCAAAAAACGTTAAACTGAAAATATATAAAACTATTATTCTACCAGTTATATTATATGGATGCGAAACATGGACTCTTACTTTCAGGGAGGAAAGGAGATTACAAGTATATGAGAATAAAGTACTTAGGAACATTTTTGGACTAAAGAGAGATGAACAGACAAGTGAATGGATAAGACTACATAAAAATGAACTACATGGTCTTTATAGGAAGCCAGATGTAATAAGAACAGTTGTCTCGTAGACTGCGATGGGCAGGACATGTTGCACGTATGGGGAATGAAAGACTTGCATGGAAGCTTCTTGTACGAAAGCCAGACGGAAAATGCCCAGTTGGTAGACCAAGAATGAGGTGGGAGAATAACATTAACTATGATTTGAGGGAAGTAGATTATACAGGGAATGATTGGAAAGCATTAGCTCAGGATAGGGATGTATGGAGAGCTTATGTCCGCGCGGCCATGAACCTACGGGTTCGATAGTGCCAGTGAGTAAGTAAGTATGTAATAATAATAATAATAATAACAATGTTGTAAGCCTATGTTTTCCCTTTACAGAGATTTAGGCGCTCTCCCCCGACAGGGAAGAATTTGAACCATACTAATGTAGTTACACTTGGTTTCGTAAAGATGTAATTTTGAGTGGTCCGTGGTCAGCGTTCCGCCTCATACTGACATCTTGGAAACCAAGGTAGTACTAGGCCGGGAAAATTCGGTAAATTTTGCTTAGAGGGTCTTTCATTCAGGCTTAAGGATTTTTTACGAGCCTGAAAATCTTCAGACTCGGGACCCACGGCTTAAAGTGCCTCCCGGAGGACTTGCACCTTGGATTTTTCCGTCCTAAAAAAATCCACGGCTGGGTTTGAACCCGCGATCCTCGGGACCAGAGGCAAGGAGCATAACCACTAGCCCGCCGCGGCCGACTTAATAATAGCAATAATAATAACAATAATAACCACAATAATATAATAATAATAAAATAATAATCACCTTCTTCTTCACTTCACGCGCTAGGCAAAATGCCTGTTCCGCCTCACAGTTGTTCTGTCCATATTTTCACTGGCCTTCCTACATTCCTTGAACCTCTTGGCTTGTAGTTAAATGCTGCTTTTGGTAATCTTGTTACGTTATTCTTTCTACACGTCTAAATCAATTTTCTCTACATCCTTTGATTTTATAATTTAATGGATATATATTTAATTCTGTTCTTATATCTTTATTCTTTAACCGATTCATTCGTGTGCAGCCTTTTGTTCTTCTAAGGAAGTTCATTTCTACACTTCGTATTCTATTTTGTATTTTTTTGGTTATTACCCAAGTTTCACTCCCTGAAAGTAATGCAGGATCTGCCAATGTTTTATAAAACTTCAATCTAGTATCTCTTCTTGTTGTGTTATTTAATGTTGTATATATATAGTCCTACATATCATTTGAAATCTTGACAGTTTCACATTTACGTTTTTTTTCAGTTTTTGTGTTTGTAGTAAAATTACAACCCAAATAATTAATAATAATAATAATAATAATAATAATAATAATAATAATAATAATAATAATAATAATAATAATAATAATAATTCAGAGTCTTTATGATTCCACTAAACATATTTGCTATGCAAAAAAAAGTAAGTATACTGCTTATTTTTAATTTTTTGAAAAAAAAATTATCACTCATTTTTTTTCATCTCAATTTAAAAGAACACATGTGTCTTAGACCAGTAACTGCATAGCAAATGTGAATTAACATGTATTGCAGAGTCTAACCACAACGTTTCACTTTGATACCATAAAATTTGCATCGTAAGGAATATTTTAAGTTTTGGAAAAGTCAAAAAAATGGAAAAGAAAGAAAAAACGCATATTAAAATTTAAGTAGTAATGCTGATCACATGTGCAGGGTATTTAAACTCTTACGTCACGGACTCAATTTTGCTCCTACAATAACAATTTTTATATGAAAGTGATCCTAAAGAACCACAGTTATTAAAAAGTAAATAAACAAAAAGCGATTTTTTTTGTGTGATTTTTTCCAACATTTTCACCAGTCGATCCCCTTAATCTTTCAAGGTTTGTTCATTCGTCAACGGTTCTACTGGAAGAGTGTACTGAAATGTATTAATTCAATTTAGGTTATAATTTAGTTGTTTAATTTTGAGTAATTTCTGGTTTAACGATATTTATGAATTTAACTCGAAAACATCATTAATAAATATTCATTACCGGGTTTTTAACTTTCAGTGATACATTCCAAAAGTAATATTTCAATCTATTCTCCCTTGACTAGATGATAATTTTCTAAACTGAATATTGTTTTATGAATGACGAGTATATTCTGCTTAAAACAAACGAATAGAGTTGTATTGACTTTCTCGTGGCCCATTCAAAGTTTCTTTTCGAAATTTTAAAAATATATAACAATCAGTTAAAAACTTAGTGGGAATAAATGGTTTAAAAATAGAACATCACAGAGGTGTAACAGGGAAAACAATATGTTGTCTAACTCGTCTTTGTTTTCTAAATAAGGAAAAATGTCTATAGGAAGTTGGAACTCAACAGTGATAAATTTCACACATAAAAAACTCTCTATCTAGCATCTTAACTCTAAGTTAGAAAAGACAGTGAGGCGGCGTAAGCTTTCAGGACCATTTATACGATTCTATAGTACATCTCAATATTTTCTTGGCAACATTAATATGATTTTATCGGCAACAAATGCGGACAAGATTCTAATATCTTCTCCACAAACAGACGATGACATTTAACCTCCATTTCCCAGGCTCCTGTTTCTCCCTTCTAGTGTTGTGTAATAAAACTGGGGAAGCTCTCTTGTCAGTCTCACTGATGCAACTCAACCCCTTCTCTCTCCCGTTCTATATTGTCTCCGTATTTTCCTTATGTCTGCTTTTCTTTCTCGTATTTCTCACTCTTGATTCAATGCGAATGCCTGGTTTCTTTTCATCTTCTCCTTATGCTGCATTCACCCAATAGTCAAATGTCGATGGGGCGTTCGGAGTATCAGGGGCGGATTACCCATTCGCATTATGCATGAAAAACCCACAAGTTTCTCCAAGATTATATGGTCTTCTTTGCGCCATGTATCTTCATACAGATAGCTTATAGACAGCACTATTTATGATAAAAAGACAAATACGTTTTAGTAACATACGTAAATGACGATTGTGGTTCAGAGTATGTATTAGCAGATTAACTGATGCTGAACATTACAAATAACGAGGGCGTAAAATACAAAAAACATTAACAGACCAATTACAATTTTGAACTCAAATTTGAAAATAGGCAATAATACAAACAATAATATCATCATCTTTCAGAGGGCATAGCTGGTCGGCCCGTTCTGCTTCCTCGTATGCACTAATATGCTGCAGGTGCAGGTCATCTTTTCAACGACGTTTTGGTCTTCCTACATTTCTTCGGCTTAGAGGTTTATAATGAAGCAGTTGTTTTGATAAACGATTATTTGGCATTTCTTTTATATATTTTCTAAAAATTACATTTATTTCTGTGTATTCTCGTTTATATTAGATATTTGTAATTCATCTCTGATACTTTGCCCTTCTCTTTTGATGCTCTTAGAGAGTAGCAAATTGCAACTGCAGTCTGAGTACAATCTGCGAATTCTTATGTCTACAATTTGGGATGGTGGCATCAGAGATCGGTTAAAGGCAAGTCATCATACCCGAGGGTTAACGTTGGAACCGCGCCAATCTTTTGTAAAATTTAATTTCGAGTTCGCGGCTCCGTGTGGCTTATTTCTCAATTATCTTGCCTATTGAACCACATATCTGTGCCTTTTTCCCTTAATTCCTTCTCCATGTCCAAATTTTGTGGATAGGGAACGTCATGCATTCCCTATAATTGAAACAAGTTGTTTGCTCCAATTACAAGATTTGTCCTTTTATGCTGAGTTCGAATAAATACCATTCACTTTGTTTTCTTGTCGATATCTTTAAATTATAATCGTTTATTAGTTTCCATAATTTATAAACTGATATTTGTAGTTGATTTTCTGAGGAAATAACAATAGTAACAATAAAAACGACAATAACAATATCATAAAGCAGCTTTTTACAATCCGTTGTTCAATATGATATCGTAATTGATTGAGGCTCAGTCCCTCAGGGCTGTACAAAAATTAAAAATCTAATTGGAATTGAATCTTCTGTCAATAAAACAAAAGTGGTCTGATAGATGATGGTCGATATTGCTGTTGCGGCCAGTCGTTTCTACTCCGGACTGCGGGAAGGCACATTTCCCGGTCCCGACGCGCGCCTTCAAGCCTCAGTAACCAACTCAACCAATGAAGACGTGTCGCGCGTAAGGCGAAAACGAAACGTCTGGCCACAACAGCGACTATAGCCTATTAGCCTGGAGAATGTTCATCGGGATAATAATAACAATATGAATTACAAGATATTAAGGGCACCAAAATGCTTATCTTCAGCACGTATTACGAATGTGAATGAACCGCGGCATAACAGAGAGGAGAAGTATAATTATACACCAAAAGGGAGGAAAGAGGGAACGTGGAAGAACATGAGACGAGAGGGGAAGGGACCCCAATTCGACCTATAAATGAGCTCGGAGCAGGTCATTTGGTCTAATCGCTAAGTTGTTGATGATGAGGTGACGTGATGAATTACAAGATTCAGTACGTCGGTTTATATTTAAAAACAATCATAAAATTCCGTTGACGTATCTATCACAATGCAATGTTTCAAATTATAAAATTATAGAATTAATGCTTCAATTTGTTTATTTTTTTTTTAAGTTCTGTAGATTTTCGGAAAACGGTTCCATCCTAACTCGGATATTATATTGTTTCGCCGCATTTGTTTAAAACTTATTGGATTCCGGCGTTAATAAATTACGTTTCTAGAATTATCAGTTCGAGAAGAATTGTCCTCTGGAAGTTCGCGAACGCAATCACTATTGCACATGGTGAGCATTCCAGAATCTTCAATGCCTGATATATATATATATATAGCGGTAGTGGTTTGGGAAGCAATAAATCGTGGTCTGGTAAGCCACCAGTGTATTGGATTTGAATCCTGTTTGTGAAACTAGGTATGGTGGACAACTGCAGTCTGGAAGATAACAATAGTGATTCTGTAAAAAGCCAAGGAATTAGAAAACAACAAATGTGCGCACACTGTGAATTATTGTGATTATAATCAGGACAATTAGACATGTTTGTGAAAATCCGGTCTTCAGTAATTAACAGAATTCTGTCTGTTCCAATGGCACCGCTACTAGTGTCAATATTACTGCTAGTTTTCATATTTATAATTTCATTTTGGCATAAAATAAAAAAGTCAATATTATTAATATAATACATATTCTTATAAAAATAAATATTACTGATCTCTCTCTCTCTCTCTCTCTCTCTCTCTCTATGTATTTATATATATAGCCTACGTACTTTACGCTTACATATATATAAGAAAGTTTTTTGGATTTTCCGCGTCATGAATTCACGGTCGGCCTCTGGGCACTGACGTTTCGGCATGATCCCACATGCAATTATCAAGGAATGGTAAAGTGGGATCATGCCCATATGTCGGAATCAGTGCCCAGAGGCCGACCTTGAATCCGTGGCGCGGAAAACTCGAGAAAACTTTCTTAATCATACTTATATCCGCGTCTACAATATAACACACATATTCTATGTCATTAATATTTTTTCTATTTTTTCTTTTATATTTTGTATTTCATTTATTGAAACTGGATTAAATTCAAAATATTTTGTAAATAATAATTATATTGTAGACATACTATGTAATATTTATTTTTATTCTAACTAGATGTAAGAATCATGTTTGTATTTTTTTTAATCTGGTTAAGTGGTAGACAAGACTTTAAGGCGTTTACTCTGCCAGGTAAAATAAATCCATTATTATTATTATTATTATTATTATTATTATTATTATTTCCATTTATTATGTTATGTACTAATATTGCAACTCCGCTTCGTGCTCTTACATTTCCAGGTACAGTACTGGGTTGTAATTTTTCTAGAAACACAAAAACTGAAAGAGACATTCATATGAAACTGTCGAAATTTCAAGTGATATACGGAACTATACATAAAACATTAAATAATAAAACAAGAAGAGATGCTAGATTAAAGTTTTATAAAATATTGGCAGTTCCTGCATTACTTTATGGGAGCGAAACTTGGGTAATGACAAAAAATTGCAGAATACAATACAAAGCGCAGAAAACAACTTCCTTAGAAGAACAAAAGGCTGCAAAAGATTGAATCGGATAAAGAATGAAGATATAAGAACCGAGATAAATATATATCCACTGAATGAGAAAATCAGAGAATATAGAGAGAAATAGTTTACGCATGTGGAAAGAATGAATGTAACAAGATTACCAAGAGCAGCATTGAACTACGGGCCAAGAGTTTCAAGGAATGTAGGAAGGCCAGTGAAAAGATGGACAGAACCACTGTGAGGCGGAACAGGCAATTTTTTCCTAGCCCGTGAAGTGAAGAAGAAGATTATTATTATTATTATTATTATTATTATGAAATAAGGGGAATTATGGGTGTACAAGGAGAGCATAGATATTACAGAAAAGAAAAAGATTACAGTGGTATGGCCACGTCAAAAAAATGCCAGAGCAAAGATTGCCTAAAATTGTTATGGAATGGATTCCAATGGAAAGGAGGAAGAGAGGAAGACCGATGAAAACTTGGATAGAAGAGGTACAAGCGGCTATGCATATCAGAGGATTGGAGGAAGATCAATGGATGGACAGGGAGGAATGGCGTTTGGTTTGTTTCCGGAAGACGGCGGCAACTGTCATGATACTGGATGATGATGATGATGATTATTATTATTATGGTTAATATGATGGTCGTCGTCGTCATCATCATCATCATTATTATATGTTTCACAGTTAGGTCATAAATAAACTCCTCCTCTTTAAAATTTCAGAACCAGCTAAATATTAAATATGAATAACTTTTTTTGTTCAAGGAGAGTCTTCTTTCTATTATTTTTCTTTTTTTACTAAACTCATGTATTGTTTATTATTATACGGGAGATGATTCATTGCCAAATTACGTCAATCCTTCTTTCCATGTTTTTCTTTTCTTTTTCTTTTTTTCGTTCTGCTGACAACTCATTTGCCTCTTGGATATAAATCTCGTAATGTTTTAATTATTGTTTTCATTATCAGCTCTGTCTATGTGAGTGTTCAAATCTCTTTTTATAATTTTTATAAAATATTTGACGTCTATTAAATAGTACTCTTTCACCTACTGTGGCTCATATTCTACTCGTTTCTGTTATTTCATAAATTGATGCGTCTCTTTTTTGTCTCTACCCGAGTTTCAATACCAGTAATATACTGTTCTTATTGCGATTTTATAAATTTTTGTATCAATTTCAGTAGGCCTAATAATATATTTATTCATTCAGCAGCTAATACCCGGCGTGCGCTGCTACACCTTAATAAATTATGTGTTTTTGCATTTAGTCGAATAAGTAAAAGGGAAAATAAATATAAATGTATATCGTTATTATTTTTAGTTACCCAGTACTGATTACCCGGAGGTGCCCGGGAATCTACGTATCCCGATGTACTTGGCATATATGAGCTGAAAGATAAAATTCGTTATTTTGAGTTATCCATAAAAGAATACCCGCCGTGCGCTGCTATGCTTGCCCGGGAATCTACTTGTCCCGATCTTCTTGGCATCAATGAAAGACAAACACTGTTATTGTGAGTTATCCTTAAAAGATAAACATATGCTGCCGCGTACTTTTCTGTAGAGTTTTTTTGAGATATTCAATTCTGTGTATAATAATTTTGTGTATTCTTTTATGGATAACTCAAAATAACGAATTTTGTCTTTCAGCTCATATATGCCAAGTACATCGGGATGCGTAGATTCCCGGGCAACGCCAGGTATCAGTACTGGGTATCTAACAATAATAACTATATAAATTTATATTTATTTTTCCTTTTACTTATTCAACTAAATGTAAAAACACAGTATCATTTATTGTCTATTTGTTATGGTTTAAGCAGCGTAAGCCCTTTAAGTTTACAAAAAGCGATTTTTTCACGTTTTTCACTACAGAAAGTGATTTTTAAGGGCGAAGGGCTTGGGCATTAAAACTCTCTTATAACCTATAACCTTTCCGTAAAAATCTTGAACATTTTGCAAAAAGTCCCACGACAATTGGATGAATGATATGGCAGCAGATGTATGCCTGGGAATCTACTTATCCCGATCTCCTTGGCATCAATGAAAGACAAAAATGGCTATTGTGTGTTATCTCTAAAATATAAACGTATGTTACCCCTGACTTTTTTGTAGGGGTTTTTGAGATATTCAATTCTGTATACATTAATGTAGGTTTTTATCGGGGTTTTTCCTCACCTGTAAGACAAATGTCAGGAAAACTTAAAGGCCCAAACGGTCCCCGAAATCATATGGCCATCATCCTTATCATTATCATCCTTACCATTATCATTATCACCATCATCCTTCACCGGTGTGGAAAGCAACGGGAAGCTACCACACCTACACAATTCCCTAGTAAAGCTGCAAGCATAGCATGAAAATGCTATGATTGCAGTGAAGGACCTGCCTTCGGGCAGAATTACTATGGATGGATGGATACATTAATGTTGTGTATTTGTTATGATTTAGGCAGCATAAGCCATTTAAGGTAAAAAAGGAACTTTTTCACTACAAAGGGTGTTTTTTAAGTGTGTAGGAGTTGGGTATCTCAACTCTCTTATAGCCTTTGTTCATCCCAGGAATCGCCTTAACATTTTGCAAAAAAAAAACCATCATAATCGGATCAACGGTATGGCCGCGCATAAAGTACGAACAATCAAACAAATAAAGAAAAATTCATTTTTAGACGCTTTATATTAGCTTGATCTGTATCTATCTATGTAACGGAATCTTTCAACGTGATTTTCACCCACATAAAATCGTTTGATCGAATTGAAACTTTGTATACTTGTAATGGACCAATGGCAATACAATAATTTCATAATTTTGTTTCTAAAATCCTGGCCAGAATCATCAGAAAATAAAAAAAAAGTGTATGTAATTATGTAACGGAGTCTTTCAACACGATTTTCACCCACTTAAAATCATTGGATCGACTTGAAACTATGTTTACTTGTAAAGGACCAATGACAATAGAATAATTTCTTAAATGTTTCTAAAATTCTGGCCAGAATCAGCAGAAAACCAAAATAATAAAAACCGGTATAATAGCTTGCGGACTTATCAACTTCTTACTCAATCGTTGTAAGAGCTCAGTTGATATATCGCTGGACTGTAGTGTTGTATCATTTCAGTAATCCAAAGGTCGCTGGTTCAAATCCGGCCCGGAGGATTTTTTTTAGTAGAGTATTACTTTTAGCTCATACTACAATTATATCGAATTTAAAGATATTTACATTTTTTATCTTATTCTGTAAAATATTAAAACTAAAAAATAAATAATAGCTAAAAAACTAAAACAACACGCTTTATTAGAAAACCGAACTAAGAAATGAAAACTAATGTTAATTTCCAACATGCTTGGGATAACATTAAAGTGGTCAACAAAAAAAATCGTCTCCAACACATGTAGAATAAAACTAGAGTTATCTACAAAAATAATAGTTTAAAAAACTAAAACAACACGCCTTATTAGAAAACCAAACTAAAAAATAAAAAAATAAAGAATAGTTTTAAAAAACTAAAACAACACGCTTTATTAGAAAACCTAACTAAAAAATGAAAAATAATTTTAATTTCCAACACGCTTGGGATAAAATTAATGTGGGCAACAAAAAATAATCTCCAACACATTTAGAATAAAACTAGAGTTATCTACAAAAAAAAATAATTTTACCTTCAAAAGCGTGGGGTGCTTTTTATGGTTTTTACATTTTCTTCTTAAATACTTTACTTTTACAAATATCTGTTTATTATCAAATATATTAATTGATTCAGAGCACCCCACGGTTTTCATGGTAAAATTATTTTTTTTGTAGATAACTCTAGTTTTATTCTAAATGTGTTGGAGATTATTTATTTTCTTGACCACATTAATTTTATTCCAAGCGTGTTAGGAATTAAAATTATTTTTAATTTTTTAGTTCGGTTTTCTAATAAAGTGTGTTGTTTTAGTTTTTTAAAACTATTCTTTATTATATATTAGAATATATGACATATTGTAACTAACCCGATATTCTAAAGGCCTTAGGTACCTGGTCTCTTACTTAATTACGTCCCAATGACTAGTTATATTTTACCCAAATATTTAAAACATCAGTTCAATGATTCTAAAGTTGATTTCAAATTTATATCTTACTGGATCTTTAGACACGCATATTCACTTTATCTTATTAATTGAAGAAGTGTTAAAGAAGGAGGAAGAAGCCAGAAGCTCATCATTTATTCCTAAGATCATCATCGTCTGCATAGCATAATACGTTAATATTTTTATTTCCCATCATGTATCCAGATAAAGTTCTCGCATTTTCAAGAAGACTAACATTAGATAATTGGACACTCATGTACAAATTTAGATTTGGATTAAATAATCTTAGATCGGTGATACCTGGATTAAACGTGAGTGCCGACCACTTTTAAATCTCGGTCAAACGTTTTATATAACCGAGTCTTAATCGTGTTAAATACCATAGTTGCTTCTTATCTTGTTACTTTCCAATAAATTACTTCCAATATCATACGATTTATATTGGTTATCACTGTAGTGATTATTATAAATATCTCACTAGTTTTATCGAACCTGTTGATTTATGGTCGTGCGGACATAAGCTCTCCATATATCCTTAACCAGAGCTAATACCTTCAAATATTCCCGTTATAAATCTACTTCCCTCGAATCATTGTTAATGTTAATTTCTCACATCATTCTTGGTCTACCAAGTGGACGCTTTCCCTCTGTTTTTCCCCCCACAAGAAACTTGAATGCACATCTTTCCTTCCCCATTCGTGTCACATGTCCTACCCATCGCAGTCTACGAGAATTAAGTGTTATTATGTCTGGTTTTCTATAAAGATCATGTAGCTCACTGTTATGTAGTCTTATCCACTCGCCTATCTGTTAATCTCTCTTTGGTCCAAAAATTTACCTAAGAACTATATTCTCCAAAACTCAATCTTTTCTCCTCCCTTATCTATTGATTATTATAGAGATATTATTTTAGATTAACTATGCGATGTTACAATATAACCGGGTAATATATTACTTACTCACTGGCAATATCGAACCCGTAGGTTCATGGCCACGCGGACATAAGCTCTCCATACATCCCTATCCTGAGCTAATGTGTTCCAATCATTCCCTGTATAATCTACTTCCCTCAAATCATAGTTAATGTTATTCTCCCACCTCATTCTTGGTCTACCAACTGGGCGTTTTCCCTCTGGCTTTCCTACAAGAAGCTTCCATGCAAGTCTTTCATTCCCCATACGTGCAACATGTCCTGCCGATCGCAATCTACGAGACTTAATTGTTCTTATTATATCTGGCTTCCTATAAAGACCATGTAGTTCATGTAGTATTCTCCATTCACCTGTTTGTTCATCTCTCTTTGGTTCAAAAATTTTCCTAAGAACTTTATTCTCAAATACTTGTAATCTCCTTTCCTCCCTTAAAGTAAGAGTCCATGTTTCGCACCCATATAGTATAACTGGTAGAATAATAGTTTTATATATTTTCAGTTTAACGTTTTTTGAAAGGAGTTGGGACATCAAGAGTCTCTGTAATGCATAGTAGCACGCATCTCCAGAATTGAGCCTATGATTAATTTCTTTGTGCATCTCATTCCTATTTGAGATTATTGTTCCTAGGTATTTGAATTCAGCCACTTCCTCAAAATTTCCCTCAATTGTCATTAGCTGTCCATTTCCATTATATAATGTATTTCTACGTGTGACCACATATTTAGTTCTATTGATATTTACTGGGTAATTTATTACATTCAGAAACTATTACGTACACAATAATATTAAAGTAAAAATTATATTTCATTATGTATTTCGATTTTAGTTCTAGGAATAAAAAGTATTTTATATTGTATATTGCATTATTCGACGACTACGTGACATAAGTGATCAATGACTATATCCTGAAACGACATTTTGGTCATTTCATGCGGGGTTCTTGGTGGACGAATTGTATTCAGGACACTTATTCTTGGTTCTTTTTTTTCGTTTTCCCCTTCCAAAAATATAATTCCACTAATTCTCCAGGCTCATCCATTCATTTCGTTCCATTTCATTTGATCTGACACTCTGATAGTGCGACAGGCTTAGTCAACAGCAGAATTTCAATAAATAAGGGCTTCATCTCATCTCTCAGCTTGGTATTTAGGCGGAGACGAGTTCTTCGTTTACTATTTTATATTATTATTTTTTGATTCAACAAATGACAATATAAATTTTGTTTTAAAATGCGTTTAATTAAAATATCATTAATTTATTCTTGGAAATGCGTGCTCATAACCGTCTCGTTTGCTACAGATATTAAGTTAGTTTTAAGTTCTACGTAGAAATAATTAAATTCATGTAGGATGAAACTCGTTAAATACAGAAAAATGTAGAGTTATATGAATTAAAAAAAAACTTCTAAAGGAATTAGAAAATTAATATCCACTAATTAAACAAAAGCTTGTTACCTTCATTAAAAATACGAGATGTATAAAAAGTATTATTACATAGAAGAAAACAAACACAATGTTTAATTATGAGAATAAAGATGAAAATGAAATGAAACTATCAAATATTTTCATATGAAATACAAAGAACCTTCGTACTTCACATAAGAGAAAGTATTTACGAAGCGAATTGGCGCAGGAAGTAGCGATTAAAACCGCAATCGGAAGGTCCTCTGTTCAGTCGATGCGAACTGATCTGAGTTTTTCCTGGTTTTTATTAGTTACCAAGGCATATGGAATTTTATTATCGCGATTTATTTCATTGGCAACCAATAACCACATTTTATTGAACCATATTAATATTAGAGATCTTCCAAGAAAACACATGCAAATAAATAAATAAAATGAAAACACAGTTTTCTGAATAGGCCTACATATAGAGATCCTTGACGCTATATTACTTTGTTAGATATTAAAACTTCTATAGAATTTTAATTTATTGTAGGAAAACCAGAAGGAAAGCGCCCAGTAAGTAGGCAGGAATGAGGTGGGAAATAACATTACCCATTATTTGAGGGAGGTAAATTATACAGGAGGTGATTGGAATAGGCTGTATGGAGAGCTTAGACCGTACATAAGGGTTCGAAAGTGCAAGTGAGTTAGTTATTTATTTCTTTAAAACATCTGAACTAAATCAGGAGGAGAATGGGAAAAATTAAAGAGAGAAATTGTCATTTGAAAATTAGTATCTCTTACTAGTAGTAGTAGGACTTTATTAGACAAAAAGTAAGATATTTACAATATTATTTACAAATATGGGTCGCACGGGCAGTAAGCCGTACGTGCTGATGACAGTCCGTTACAATAAAGTAATAATTGGTACTAGTGTAAAGAAAAATAAACAAAAACCGCAATAACATTACAATTACATAAAGAAAACACAATAAAAATATTACCATTAAATAATAACACAATAGCATTATACACTAAAAACATTAACATTACAATTACATAAAGAAAACACAATAATATTACAATTAAGTAATAACACAATAGCAATAACATTACAATTACATAAAGAAAACACAATAATAATATTACAATTAAATAATAACACAATAGCATTATACACTAAAAACATTAACCTTACAATTACATAAAGAAAACACAATAATATTACAATTAAGTAATAACACAATAGCATTATACACTAAAAAAAAGAACATTAACATTACAATTACATAAAGAAAACACATTAATATTACAATTAAATAATAACACAACAGCATTATACACTAATTAATTTATATATAATTGTTAATAATTAATGGTATTGCATTTTGATAACATATTTATTCATGAATGAGTGATATCTCTTACTATTTATTGTTATTATACATAGGCATATGCTCAAAGCAATAAAGGATGAAAGAAAAAATGGATAAGCAATATTTACATATAAATATACTTTAATCTTACGCTTAAGGTTTCTATATTATCTACAGTTTCTTTTCAATTCTGAAGGCACTATGTCAAAACTCTATCTATCCACTTTATAGAGTATTTGGCCTCTTCTCTTAACTTCATATTTCCATTCCAACATGCTATCAAATACAATGATCTACTACTTTTTATTTCAAATCGTATTAATTTCCTTTATTTCGTCATAAATATGAACTACTTATATTACTACTATCACTACCCGTCACATTACTACAACTACTCATCATCATCCGGTATCATGACAGCTGCCGCCGTCTTCCGGAAACCAAACGCCATTCCTCTCTGTCCATCCTTTGATCTCCCTCTAATCCTCTTATAATCATAGCCGCTTGAACACCTTCTATTCAAGTTTCCTTTGGTCTTCCTTTCTTCCTCCTTTCCATTGGGATCCATTTAAAAATAAGTTTAGGCAATCTTTGCTCTAGCATTCTTTTGACATGGTCATACCACTGTACTACTGTGTTTTTCTGAGGCATGATGTTTCGTTTTTTAGCATTTTTTTATGATGAACAAGGATCTGGCCCGTTGCAACAACCCACAACCTGGGGGACGGATACTTTTTGTTTAATGTTTTCGTCCTCTAGCCTTTGATAGTGCAGTATCTTACTGCAAGGCAGCAGCACTAGTTTTGGTCCGCCCTGGGTATTCTATTTCCCCAGTACCCGCCATACGTGGTGAGCATTCCCCTATCCGCCACCTGGGAAGACGCCCGATGGGAGACTGGCAACTCCACACGGATACAACAACTACTATTACTACTACTACTTCTATAAAAATTAAATTAATAACAATAATAATTATAAAAATAATACTATTTCTCCCTCTTTCTCCTCTTTTATAGATCACTCAATCCCCAGATTTTAAAACTGCCAAAACGGTATTATATATACCCAACATTTAAATACTAATATTTAATATAAACAGATAATCACAACAATAAGTTTTCAATATAAGTTAATCATAAAATATGCTATGATCTCTAACAAACTGTACAATTTGTAATCATGAGACCTATTTTGTGTCATCAACTTTAAGTCCACATTATAGTTACAACTACGATAATTAATCCTAGCGGATACGGGCTTATTTTGTCAGCAATTAATTCAATATAACAGCTATAAAAACTATTAAATATAACACTATATACAAATACTAAAATATCCTCAACTCGTGTCCAGCTCATGGTAAGATCGAGGGATCAGACCCTATGTACAGAGGTCTGTGAATGACAAGGGTGCGGCCGACCACGCCTGACGCGCCATCAAAGCGGCAGATGAACGAAATGAAATGAAATGGATGAGATGAGTATGGAGGAAGTGGTAGAACGAAATTGTGAGAGGGGGAAACGTGAGAAACGCCGAGAAAAACCTACACAATCTCCGTTTCGTTCGCCACGAAACCCATTTGGAATGACCGAAACTCAATTTCGTGACCCCAGCGGTGAGAGGCGAGCGTGTAACCGCTTGCGCACAATTACTAAAAAAAGGTAATTAAATATACAGGTCCTATTTAATTCTTGTTAATCTAGAGCTAGGTAAAGATAGCAATATAGAATCAAACTATCTAACTATCTGTGTGTTATTATCGGCCCTGGCAATTTCATGGCCACGCCGACGTAAGTCCTCAATGCATCCCTCTCTTAAGTTAGTATTTCCCTGTTTAATTCACCTTCCAGAAAACATGGTTAATATTATTCTGCCACTTCATTCTTGGCCTACATACTGGCCGTTATTCTTTGATTTCCTTTCAAGAAGTTTCATCTTGGGTAATACAATTAAATAATTGAAAATCGTGTATTTCGAATGCATTTCTATTTAATTTAAAGAAACGAGTCAACTTGATAACATAAATTCTACATATGAAAATATTATATATCATAAAAGTTCTTTACTTTATGTAACCCATGGGTAATTAATATTCATAAAGCCCCATAACAGGGAAGTAATCTTATTTCTTTTTGTCTCAAATTGCGTTTTACATGGAACATATTGTTATTGGGATGTAGGAGTTTCTTTCATGGAAAAATGAACTTTATTTTTATTTATTTATTTATTTTATGTATTTACTTAGCCTGGTAGAGTTAAGGCCATGTGATCATCTCTTCCACTTACCAGGACAAATACATATTACATCATAATATAACAATCACAATTAACTCTAAATGAAGATGTGACCATTAAGATATCTAATATATTAAGGTCTATAATACAACTATGTTAATGATAGTTAAGATTAAGACTAAAACTAATAATAAAATGTATTCAAGCAAGATAAACTGAATTGTTGATAGACTGTCCCTGTGTAATGTATATAAAACACAGAAATATGATGAGATATAGAAAACTAATTTTACAGTTATATCATTTTTAAAGAAATGAAAATAATTGTTAATCTTAATATTAATTTCACAAAAGCATGTAATAATTGTTAAAAGAATACTATCAGTGAGGTGTATAATTTAGTTTGTTAAATAATTCCACAAAAGCATGTAATAATTGTTAAAAGAATACTATCAGTGAGGTGTATAATTTAGTTTGTTAAATAATTCTTTAATTTGTTTTTTAACGATATTATAGTTTGACAGTCTCTGAAATGGGCGGAAGGGTATTCCATGATTTGGCAAGTGAGACTGTAAAAGATAATGAATGATACACAGTGTGATGAGGAGGGATACTTTTGATACAGTTAGGGCTACAATATCTATATGTGGCTAATGTATTATTATTTAGTGAAAATTTCAAGTTGCTTTCTGAAAAGAAAGTTTCAGGCGTAATGGATGATGGTAAAATATTATGGGCCAGGATGCAACGTCCATAAAACAAGTGTGGCGCGTAACAAATGACTTGATATCTTAACAAAATCGGAGTGAAGAAGTGATTTCATTTCATCACTGGTATATACCTCGCATTACCAATTCATTACATAACTGTCCCAACCTTTATTTATGTCTGTCCTGGCGTTCCAACATCCATCATGAAACCCTTCCACCCTCTATCTAGCCACCCAACCTATCTAGATCCGCTCGTCTATGACCGAAGCTTTAATAGGGAAATGATATATAGTGTGTCGGTTCGAGCACTTAGTATTCTGTGTATATACGTTCACACGTATATAAACCTCTTGTTCCAGGCAGTTACGCATTTCGCTCTAAAGGAAGGGGATAGGATTTCACACAGCACTTAATGCTGACGAGCACATTTTAAAGTTTGTTTGTAAATGAAGCGACGCTCTGGAAAAACTGAAGTGCAGATTCAAATGCGAAGTGTTGGAATTTGAATAATCTCTCATCCTACATTTCGCTATAATGATTTTATAATACGCGGTATCTTCAGAATCCCCATACTGTTGCTTACATTCATATTTCTGAATATACATGACAAAATAACGCTACTTTTTGCAAATCTTTTACCACTATTAAACTAACTAACTCACTGGTACTATCGAACTCGTAATTTCATGACCGCGCGGACATAAGCTCTCCACACATCCCTATCCTGGGCTAATGTTTTCCAATCATCCCCCGTATAATCTACTTCCCTCAAATCATAGTTAGGGTATAATAAAATAATAATGGTCTACCAAGTGGACGTTTTCCTTCTGATTTTCTACAAGAATCTCCCATGCTCCTCTTACATTCCCCATTCGTGCCATATGTCCTGCCCATCGCAGTCTACGAGACTTAATTATTGTTATCATATCCGTACTCTTATCCATTCACCTGTATATTTATCTTTCTTTGCTCCAAAATTTGTACTAAGAACTTTATTATTATTATTATTATTATTATATTATTATTATTATTATTATTATTATTATTATTTATTATTATTCACGCTATAGACTTATTTACTAGCCTGTTCCGGCTCCAAATTGCTGCTGTTTCCATCTTTTCTTTGGTTTTCCCAAACTTCTTCTTCCTCGTGGTGAATATTTGTATTCTGCTTTTGGTATTCTATTCTCAGTCATCCTTGCCAAGTTTTTTTGTTATTTTAGTAAATAATAATAATAATAAATAATAATAATTATTATTATTATTATTATTATTATTATTATTATTATTATATATGTTCCGTTCGGGTTTAATCAATGTCACAGAGAATACAAAAAAAAACGTAAGAAATCACAAAACATGAAACTTTCAATATGTACTGATCTAATAAAAATGAATCTTGGAATGAATATTAAATACTATGTTATCCATATCGATGATTCCATAAAATGGCGTCTCAATATATTATTTTAATATTGACAATTTCTGTGTGTAGTGATTTTTATATTCTGTATGTTCCTCGTAATTGAACAAAAAACATTAGTTATGGAACCTCCGGCAGCTAACTGATGCAACTGATGTGCGATTACAATTCAATGGTGCAGAAATCATGATTAGGGGCTAATATTATTCTGCCACCTCATTCTTGGTGTGCCAACATAGTGTTTTCCACTCTGGTTTTCCTACAAAAGCTCCCATGATTTTTAAAATACATTACGAATCTCCGTTGAGGTCACGGTGTTAACGTTTTAAGAAATGAAAAACCGTACCTGAGACCTCAGTCATCCTCAATAATCAGCAGGGTTGTTTTGTAGGAGGCCTTTCGGTAACTTAAGTTTCATCTTCTGCTTTAAGGTTGGTACTGGCTGTTGCTGGAAATTATTTTGTACAGAGGGTTCACATTACTGGGTGCGTTCTCATTTATCAGGTGTTTATTTGTGGTTCCCTTGATAATTTCTACCTCATCGAGAAAGTTGATTTTTGATGTACCGTTTTCTCTGTGCAGGATCGATAACATCAATTCAACACAATAGACAATGTATTATCGATCCTGCATAGAGAAAACAATACATCGAAAATGAACGTTCTCGAAGATTTAGAAATTATCATAAGTAATGCCACGAATGATTTCCAAAAATTATCGATAAATTCAGGACTCACGAAGTGAGGAGTGAATTTATCTAGAGAATTTGGAAGTCAAGAGTGGCATTTGTTAGGGCTATTTAACGAATAAAATTAAGCTCTTTACTAAAAAATAATTATTTTAATATATTTCATGTAAACGGCGATGTTTCAAAACAAATTAGAAATGTGAGGTTATGTATATTCACTGCAACTAGATCTTATTATTTATTGCCAAATAGTATCGCAATATTGTAAGAATCCACTCTAGTGGAGAAATAATGAAAGACATCAAACTATTATAATCAACATTATAGGTTAATAATTTACATTTTGAATAAACAAACTCAGTAAAATCACTTAATCTATTCATTATTTGCTATATTCAATGTATTTGTTGGAGAAAAATAATGGGCTAACCTGTTCAGAATACTAAAAAGGAGGAGCTTTCTTCATCACAAAAGCAGGAGCTGATAAAGAGAAATCGATAAAGAGCGAGGTGAAACACGACTGTCATTGGTGTAAAACACAATTAATTGAAACGTGATTGGTCACTGACTATCATTTGCGACATGAGTTAAATGGCCAAGGAAACCACTAACACCTGTTAAATGAGAACGTATCCAGTAATGTGAACCCTCTGTAACAAAATAATTACCAGAAACAGTCAGTACCACACTGAAAGCAGAGGGTGATGCTTAAGTTATCGAAATGCCTCCTACAAAACAACACTGCTAGTTATTGAGGACGACTGATAACTCAGGTACAGTTTTACATTTCTTAAAACTTTAAAAGCTCCCATACCACTCTTCCATTCTCCATTCGTGCCAAATGGCCTACCCATGGCAGTCTATGAGACCTAACTTTTCTTATTATATCTGGTTTGTTATAAATATCACGTAGCTCACTTGTTACGTAGACTACTCTAATCGCCTATCTCTCCATTACTCTTTCGTCAAAATATTTTCAAATGATCGTTATTCTAAAATATTCATAAACATATTTTACTGAAATAAATATAAGTTAATCTATGTCACCAACTTGTGATGAATTGCGCAAGATTTCCAATTATAAAAAATATAGTATTAAAAAGATATAATCAACAAATGAACACTTCCTCAAAACAAAATTTATGTTCAACACTCATTCTTCTTGATGCTGACATCTACCAGGAAACAGTAGAAGAGAGATACAGGAAAAACACACTATATAAAGAGAAAAATGAAAAATTGCTCTGATCTCAGCCATAAATCAAAATAATAGCTGTGTAGCGGTATATAGCGCAAATTCATCGCGCACAGTGTTTCAAATGAAGACATGGCCGGCTGATGTTGGTAATCGTGACCATGCCAAAGAAACCAAGGCAGCTTCATTCATTGTTTTGTAACGCTTTTCCTTTACAAATAACGACATTAAAATTATTTGGTCACTAGTGCAACTAATGGTGTTAAAACAATACCAATGAAAGTTATTAAAAGGGAGATATACGGTCTGCGATATGAATGAGACCTTGTCGGATCAAAGCTCAACACCTGCTGTTTATAGTATGTGAGATGCAATACTGCATGTGGGTGACATTTATAATTCGTTCTGTCTCTTGTTTTTAATGTCCAAAAGCAAGTCTCGTTACTAGATAACTACTATCCGACACAGCGGAATACTGACTTGCTGGTTTGTGGATGATTTGCGAACTAATGCCGTGTCATTCCGCATACATTCACGCGTCAGTCTGTGGACATAAACTCTCCGTATATCCAAATATTGAGATAATGTTTTCCAATTATTCCCTATATAATCTTCTTCCCTTAAATCATAGTTAATGTTATTCTCACACCTCATTCTTGTTCTACCAACTGGGCATTTTCCCTTTGGTTTTCCTACAAGAAGCTTCCATGTACCTATTTCATCCCCCATAAATGCCACATGTCCTGCCCATCGCAGTCTACGAGAATTAACTTATTATATATGGCTTCCTCTAAAGACCATGTAGTTTACTGTTATCTAATAATAATAATAATATTATTATTATTATTTATCATTTATTATCATTATCATCATCAAAACGCTATATGACTTTAAACCTTAATGTTGCAAATGAATTGGTTGAGTCGATAGAGTGTACTTCCGACAGAAAACGGTTCGATTCGAACATCAAGGTCCTATCAAACGTGTTGGGTATTTTCATTATTTTCGTTAGTCAATTCTAACGCCGGAATGGATTTTCGTTTCCAGGAATAATTTTATCTGTCGTAAGGATTTAAATATAATTATGGTAACGTTGCTGCCTCGTACGCAGCGGGCCCAGGTTCTTTCGTGATGGATTTTATCAGTGATTTCCTGACCTGTAAAACAAATGTCTTAAAACTACAAGGCTCAAACGTCCCAGATCATAATCTGGCCATCATAATTAACATTATCATATTCATCACGTTAAGTATTAAGTGTGTGTGTGTGTGTGTGTGTGTGTGCATGGTGTGTTCCGTCTTAATGTTGTGTTGACTGGGAGGAGATCCTGACTTTGAGCTCATCACTCTTTCGGGGAGGTCCTCCATGTCTTTGTGTGGTAAAAAAAGTGTGTGTGCGATCTTCAGTTATTCCTTAAACTGGAAAAACACACACATACACAATTAAGTATTAGAAATACATGACCACTTTTCCAATATACGCCCTTTCCCGTACCAGCCAAGCGTACATCCAGCTTCCTGGGTTCTCACTTGGCAGCCGAGGTATGGCTGGTCCATGACCTGCAACTTCCGGCTATTAGCCCTTTGATATATTTTCGTCATTAATATTGAGCAGATTAGAAGACAAAGCGGTCGGACATTAGCAAGCCTTAAAACTGGTCTCTCTGATGGTCTTAACGTGTTGTAGTTATACCACTAAGCCGCCAAGAGGAAGACCACAAGGAAAACAATTTCTCGTATCAGTTATTTAGATGTGGCGGACCGCACTGAAAACGAAATCGTGCATAACTCTTATTATTAGGTCTATTGTGTAAATCCCGCGCCGTAGCCGAGCGGTTAAGGCAGGAAGCCTTGGTGCAGAGCTACGGGACTTGCGCTGGTTCGAGTCTCCATGGGGGAAGACATTTTCTCATGGTATTTCGGCCAGTATGGGACCGGTGCCCACCCAGCATCGTGAGGCAATTGGGTAGCTACAATAAGTAGCGGCTCCAGGTTGAGGAACCAGCTATAACGGCTGGGGGACTCGACATGCTAACCATATGTCACCCCTACACTGGCTGTTGATCATCTACCTCTGTGATTGACACATGTGGATGTGAAGGGCCAGCAGTCGGCTGGTAAAAGGGCTACCGCTGCAAAGTGGAAAGATCCTCAATCGAATCGGTGTAAATCCACACACATGTCAGTCATTTCTTATCGTTAGATTTTTTTTGTTTTAGTAAAATTATTAGATACAGAAATTGATGCATTCTTTAGGATACGTTGCGAATTTAAAGTTTAAAACCCTCTCCCGACAGGTCGTGCCAACTCTAAGGCCCGGGTGGCGTGTGGCACGTAAAAAGTACCTATAAGATGAGAAGTTAAACTAAATTAATGGAAGAAAGACTGGAAAAGGTATTATATTCACTTTCATTAATTTACACAATTTACATGAATACACATAAAAATACACCGCCTACATCTATATAATTCTTCTTTAGCCATATCGGTGGACACGTGACTCTAGCGGTCGCGGCTTCCCCGACTGGGTTCCCAGATTAGAATCCTGGCGGTTCCGAAGGGATATTGGTGATGGGCCACACCGGGATGTTTCGTGTTTGTCTCAGGGTTTTCCTGCTTCCCGAATTTCATATCTCCAACACTCTACACTCTCCTTCCCTTTCCTTCATGTTATTTCATTTCTCATTAATATATTTGTTATCATCCATCACTTCATCTTATGTTAGGTAAACATGATTTATTTTGGCAAACTACAGGTGTTGAAATATGTAGGCTCGCCAATGTGCCTGATTTATGACTCCGAGCCTAAGTAAAAATATAGGAGAATAGAATAGGATCAACGAAAGAGATGTAGGTCCTCCTCACGGCCATGGGTCCAATACAAAAATGACGGTACAGAATATGAGTGAAGTACTTGATGTGTCGAACCAGGAGGAAGACCCATAACAAACTACATAATACCGTAGAGTGTACTTTCATTCGATAGTTCTGCGAAACCGCAATAGATCTCTCAAATCGTAGTGGTATGTCTTCAGTTAGCCCTCCGAATTTAAATAGAAATAACTATTTTTCCCTTTCAAAAACTTCATTGTAATACTTCTCCATATTTTCATCCATTTAATTTCATCTGACCCATTATAGTCTGTCACAACTGACATCCTTGCTATATCACAGGCATTCAATGAAAGGGGCTTTATCTCAGTGCATACTTTATCTGATGTTATGTTTGAACCTATAGAGGAACTATATCCAGTATACGCAAATGCAAACACTATTTTTTTTGTATATCCATGTGTACGGTTTCACGGCGCCCATTTATGCTTTGAGGCTAATCGTGAAGCCAAGGGACGTATAGTACCTACCAAAGTTTTTTTATATTCTTGATGTGTACTATTTGCATTGCCTTACCTTGTTGTGTGGAATTCATCTCATTTGACATTTCCTTGGAAGAAATTTACATCTTCGAATTTTCCACAGTCTTTCTTGGGATCGAACCCGCTTTACTAAGGGCTGAAGAAGGGTGCGATACTACGAACCCACCCACTATTGATCATGCTAAAACTTCATTAAATTAATTCATGCGACAATCCCAAAAGGTCTGAGCTTACCACCCAGTTGCTAGCCTCACATCCACTTCTTTAATCACAAAGGAGGTGGCCATCCTGCCAGTAAAGGAGTGATATGTGGTTAATATGACGAGTTCTCCAGCCATTATAAATGTTTTAACAATATTGAGCCGATAATTACTGTAGCTATCTCTGAATTGGCACCGGTCCCATAGTGGTGAAACTTCCAACATAAATTTTCTTCCTACATGGGGATTCGAACCAGCATCATGAGTTGTTGCCTTAATTCCCTCGGCTATGGCGCGGGACAGTGATCATACTAATTGAAATCAATGCGACTTTTACTCCAGGATGACAACGTCATAACAGGACTCCTGGAGTTATTATTCTCTCAGGACTGATTAAATCAAGAGGAAAATGTCGGCTCTGAGAACGAGAAATACACAATGAGAAAGTACATCACATTTATGGAGTTGGTTATAAACCACAGCGTTATGAAGCAGATGTGAGCTGCAATATGTCTAATTGATTGCAACAGAGTTGTGGCTAGATTGGTTACTAATTGGTAGTGAATATGCTTCACACTCTGTCTCTTACTTCAAACACGTAATAACTCTAACTTCTGCGCTAATTTTAAACGTTGATGACTATTTAATCTCATGCCCCAAATGGAAGTCAATGACCAATCACGTTACAATGACTTGATTTACAACCAATCACAGTCGTGTTTCACCTAGAATTTACCAAATAAAGTTTATCATAATAAAGAAAGCACCTCCTTTTTAAACATTCTGAACATGTCATAGCATTATTTTGCAGTGACTGACTCACTAAAAAATACGGCTACCAGATATTATATATATATATATAGAAACCACTGTTTGCACTTTCTTAAATGTATTTTTTCCCAGAAAAATAAATTGTCATATTTACATCAAAGGACATCAGAAATGAATTAATATACAGTTTGATGTGTTTCATTTTTTCTCCACTAGAATGCATTCTTACGATATTGCGTTCATTTGGCAATAAATAATATGGTCTGGTTGGAGTGACGAACAAAATAAGCAAATGAAGCGTACCAATCATTTCTCATTTGTTTTCAACATCGCCGTTTATATTAAATATATAAATATTTTAAAATAACTATATTTAAATAATTATTTGTGAGCAAACAGCTTAATTTCATACGTTAAATATGTCCTAACAAATGCCACTCTTGATTTCCAAATTCTGTAAATAAATTCACTCCTCACTTCGTGAGTCGTGAATTTATCGATAATTTGGAAATCACTCGCGGCATTACTTATGATAAATTAATAATCGTATACTGCGATAGGCAGGGCATGCAGCAATATTGGAGAATAAAAGAGGGCGTAGAAGCTTCTTGTGGGAAAACAAGAGAGAAAAGCCCAGTTGGTAGTCCAAGAACGAAGTGGGAGAATAACATTAACCATGAATTCAGGGAAGTGGAAAATATTAACTCAGGATAGGGATGGGTTAAGAGTTCATGTCCGCGCGGGCATGAACCTATGGGTTCGATAGTGCCAGTGAATTTAGTTAGTTAGATAATACATTTGTGCAGAATAAAGTCCATCAGGTTGGAGCTTCAAAAAACCGAGCAAATTCTTTAGTAATTCGAATAATTAATGGTCGAATGTTGAAGTGTTAAGAAAAATACCTTTATTCAATTAATTAAAACATCAGTATCTAGTTTCGTTGGAAGGAAATATAAATTTCTGCCACTAAAGAATATTTAAAATTCCAAATTCGAGTTAACCTTCACTCCCAATGGTCTGATTGTGCTAGTTTCTAAATTATGTCTCTTGTTTGATTATTAAATCGTGTATATCAGGGGTTGCCGCACACTTGGCACCTTTAAGTCACGCTTATACAGTTACCTGTTGTCTAATAATTAATTTTTCTCTATTTATTTAATTTTATACTATGTCATTAATCTTTTCCTCGTTTTTTATATATCTTGTACATATTATATATTTAATTCGTTAAATTTATAGTAAATCAAAATACATTATAAATATTAATTGTATTGTATTCATAACTTGTAATCGTTTATTATATATATATATATATATATATATATATATATATATATATATATATTGTAATTTAGATTTAAGACTTTCTTTTGTATTTTTTAAACCTGGTTGAGTGGTAGACAAGGCCTTAAGGCCTTAACTCTGCCAGGTAAAATAAAGCTATTATTATTATTATTATTATTATTATTATTATTATTATTATTATTATTATTATTATTATATACCAAGCTTCTTGCGATAAAACAAAAATTATGGCCGCTAGAGCATTGGAAACGTTGCTACTGAACAATCAGGTTTCAGGTTAACTCTCACTCATAATTGTCCAATATATCAGAATAACGAACTCTATCTTACTTTCATTAAAATTTTCATGCTGCGATATGTTACGGAAAACCAAAAATAGCAGCCGCTAGAGTGATTTTTAAAGTTTAGCTTTCACTCTTAATTTTCCATATTCGTTATTTTTCTGAGAATACTATCATCTTATTGTTTATATGGCATGTACTGAGTTTCGTTGGAAAGAAACAAAAATTGGGGCATATAGATCTACTTTTAAATTTCGTTTTACAGAAGAACCAATTCCTAATTGTCGGAATTCACTGATTTTCGGATAATAGCATTACCTATTATTTAAATGGATATTTCGAGCGTCGTTGCGAAGAAATACAAATATTACCCGATATACCCACTTTTTGATTTTTTGTTCCTTAAGGGACCGATTTTGATGGTTTATTGAAAACGATCTTACTTATCTTCATTTGTAGTTAATGCGATTAAGTTAGGAACAGAAATAATACCGTTAATCATTTCATGAGCATTATATACATGATCTTAATTTTCTGACTCTAGTAAGTAGATAGATGAAAAAATAAATAACAAGCATTACAATTATTTTCAAGGGTACCCTTCAATAGCCAGATTCCTTCTGAAATCACTAAAACGAAGTAGGGTAATGTGGTAATGCCCGTTATTGAAATATAGCAGATTATGACAAAGTAACCAATGACAATATTTCTTATAATCTAATAAGAGAATTCAAATATAAAGGAAGGAACATTGATATTGAATCAAAATCATACATAATATGACACTAAATGTCGACATAAAGCAATAAATTCTTGTTACAGTTCAGTTCAATGTATTCTAAGATACTAAAAATCTAAAGATAACAATTTGAATAGTCGCAATAAAAAAGTTGCAATTTGTTTTCAAAAAGTTGATTTTTACATGGAAAAAGTTTCAAGCGACATAAACAATCTTTCTTCACGTAAAACTCACTTGGGGAAAAAATGAGGGTACTTCATCGTATTCGCCGGCTATCCAATTATAAAATTATAATATTTCCTATGACACTCTATAAACTGTGACCTCCTAAACAAAACAAAAAGAAAAATAAGTTAAATTATTACAAAACAGGATCTTAAAACGAATAATCGTTTCCATACGCAATATGAATCGAGAAAACGTTTCAGTGTGAACTCGATAATTTATAACATTGACACCAATTCTGTCAGGATTTTTAGGCATAGAACATATCGATGGGCAAGTCATGTAGTTTGAACAGTTGACTGTAGACACTGTTTCAAAATTTTTGTTTGGAAACTCTTGGGAGGAATGGTAATAGGAATACGTAGTAATATATCGAAGGATAATATTGGGATGGATCATAGAGAAATGGATATCGGAGATAGGTGGTTGAGTTGGCTGATGATAGTTTAATAAATCTAAAATGAGCTTTGAATCAAATTATTTTTTTCTTACAACGTAAATATATTCATTAAATTATCAAACATTTTTATCCGTAGGCTATATAGTAGTTGGTTTCATATAATATGATATACATCTAAATTGTATACTGATTTAATTTATTCGATTTACGTATAAATTCTTCGAGGTAGGCCTATATTAAATAACTTTAACCCTTATATTCGCATAACTCGGTTCAATTAATTTAATATTTTAAATTAATCAGAAGAAAACGAAACCACTTAAATATGTGCCTGATTATACAATAGCCTATACGTAATAATAACAGTTATGAAATATTTCGGTTTCACTACGGTCCGCCACATTCAAATAACTGACACAAGAAATCTGCAATACTCATCACTACGTGACAACCCATGGTTTAAAGCAACTGCTACATTCCGTGAAGCTCTCCAGCCAACAAATTCAGCAGCTACAGCTGTTGACAAATCCGAGCTTCAGCAGAAGAACACTCCATCAAGAACCAAGGTACGATACAACCGAAAGCAAAGGGAAGCTACTGCTACGCCAGAAAAATCGGCAGTCTCGGCTGCTGATAAAGTCGAATCCCATCTTGTAGTCTCCTTGCCTCCAGAGACCTCATCATACTTAAATGAGGGGGACTGTGTAGACTTGAAGACGAAGGACTCGCTCCCTAAGAATTCTTGGACTTCTTCCCTGCTGGTACTACAGGCTTATACCTGTCTACTGGCAGCAGTGAATGAAGAATTCTACAAACCTGAACCTCTCGCATTCATTTGTGAGAAAACGAGGTTCGGGACAAGAGTTAGGCTGAATTCAAAGTCAGCCTACAACAAGTACCAGCTACTGCTTCAAAATTACAACATCGCCCTTCAAGAAAGAAGAACATCCAGAAACAACAAGAAGAGTAGTGATCAAGGGAATAGATCACACCATTGAGCCATCCTATATTCGGAGTGACTTGAAGGCCAATGGATTCCGGGCCTTAAAGGTTGTCAATATGACATCCAGAAAGACCAGGAATCCATTGCCCTTGTTCGTGGTCACTCTGAGGGATGGCCCGGAGGTGCTGAATCTATTAAAACTCCGCAGGCTCATCCACTACAAGGTGAAGATTAAGCCATATCGGCGAATGAAGAAGACGGTAGCACAGGTCACTCCTGCTACCAATAAGAAAACAGTCATGGCGGAGCTTGCTTCAACTGTCTTACCCAAGATCTCAGACAGGATAGAGCCAGCTGTTCTTCGGCCTGAGACCTTCAAGAACTCCAACCTTAGCGTTGTTACTAACGCTAAGCCAAGAAGAAGAAGACGTACCGGGACCAACAAGGCTCGGGAACAAAAGGCCTTGCCATTTAAGGTCGTAGGTGAGCCAAAAATCTCACCTGAACCCAAAAAAGTGACCATAGACACTCAAACTGCCATGGCTCCTTCAACTAAGAGAAGGGCGGTTCAAACCAGCCTCTCTAAAAGAGATTGTCTAATTACAAATGAAGTATTAGACAAACTAGTTAAGGAACTAGTAAGTGATCCAGATTATATGATTTTATCTATCGAATTGGATCATAAATCACACACTTTCTTAGTAGAGTGTATGTGTACATATAATGAAAATAGGAAGTGCCCTGTCACATCTTAAATTATGTCTCCAATTGGAGTTAAAAGCTGATCAACTTGGATTTAATTTATTAAATTCAAGCCACTCTATCAAGGTTTTCCCTTGATGTTAAGGCAGATGCCGGAGTGGTCCCCTATGTCCACTAGTAAATTATTAAAGTCCAATAAATTTTCAAAATTCTAAATTTTAATCAGATCAGCTAAATAGAGCCGTTTCTGATTGGAATGTGGACTTGGCTTCCCGCTCTTGCCCTTTTGAGTGTTGGCGGCATCTGTGGTGGTGGTGGTCTTCCTGTTGGCAGCTCAGTGAATCAACTAGAACATCAATATGACCATTGTCGGCAGTCAGCGTCAACAAGGCTTGTTAACGTCAGACCACTGGGCCTTTGCTACTGGATTACGGCCGGTTATCGTCGGCAGAGGATAAATCATCAAATATCAACAACGAAATAAACTATATCACAAGGGCTAAAGAGGGTTGGAAATCCCTAAAAATAGCCGGAAGATGGTGATCATGATCGAATGAAATTCCCTTCTTGGTTGTCGGGGACGCTTCCAGAAAACTGGATGTTTTCCTGGCGAGCACAGGAGGTGGATAAATGTTTGAGAAAAGACACAATTTCCAAACACAGCGGCGGCGGCGTTGTGCCAATTAAAATAAATAGTTAAAATTTATCAAGTTCTTTATAATTTTCTCTAATTAAACAGACAATTTACAGATAACTATATTAAAAAACCTCGACCAACCTCATGGACAAGGGGTCACCGCTTCTGACTACTATTCAAGAGGTCCCGGGTTCGATTCCCGGTCAAACGATAGCAATTTTTTCTTGAAGGGAATTATTCTAGTGGTTGTCCATGATCTGGAATTTAGGTTAAGAACTCTCCTGGCGCTTCATATCATTTATCATTTATCATCTATCATATCACCGGGGTACCGAAAATCCGCCTTCCAGGTGCCCCAACTTCAGAAGTGGGTTACGCCAATGTCAGGAGAGAATACCAGAAATGTCGAAATGACAACCTGAGACACTGAATAAAAAATATATATTAAATTACCTTAAATAAATAGTTAAACTGTATTAAATTCTTTATAGTTTTATCTAGTTGAAAAAGCAATTTACAGATAATTCTTACCTCTACTTCCGAAGGAAGTTAAATTATATATTTTTTTTCGGTATTGCCCTGGATCAAAACTGTTAACCCCGTATCATGAGCCAGATGTGCTGCTCACACACCCCTAGGTCCAATATGTAATAATATTATGTTAAATGTCATTTACGTTTTTATTTCATGATGTAATAAATTAATAAATGAATGGAGGAAAACACAACGAGGATATATACCCATCAATAGGAACCTCAAACTCGATGCTATTCTTTTTGCAGACGATTTAGCTCTTCTGGCACTTACCGAAAATGATTTGCAACGATCAATTTATAATTTACAAAAAATAGGTGCAAAATTTAATATGGAAATATCAATTAACAAAACTAAAATTATGGCATTTCATGTGAAGGACCCCATACAAAGTAAAATCTGTCTCCAGAATAAAATTTTAGAGAGATCAAATCAATTTAAATATCTTGGATATTATCTCTCTATCTGGGATGAAAAGGATATCCCCGAAAAAGTTACTAGTTATAATAAAAGTTTAGGAATTATTAATCAAATTATGAAACCATCCCTTGTACAAAAAACACCAGATTACGTTTATATAACAATTTGGCTAGACCAGTGTTGACCTATGGTAGTGAAGCATGGACACTAAAAAAACAACATGAAAGCAGAATAACGGCTTGTGAAATGAGATTCATGCGCAGAACAGCGGGTTATACCAGATGGGATCGGAAAAGGAACACCGATATCTTAAAAGAATTGAAGACTACGCCAATTTTTGAATATATTAAACAGTACCAACTAAATTGGAAACACCATCTTGAAAGAATGAGATCAAATCGGATCCCCAAAGCTGTTTATAATTATATACCAAGAGGACGAAGATCACTGGGCCGTCCTATGAAACGCTGGAGGGAAAATTTTCTATAGGATCGTAACAGGCCTTGGCCTAATACTTGGAAGGAAGAAGAAGAAGATTTCATGATGTTACTAATTAAATTCAAGGGCTTGTAAATGAATACAAAACTCAGGAGTGGGTTAATTTGAATTGTTACACAACTGATAGGAAATAATATAATTATTGTATAAGTCTAATATAAATCTCCAGGGACAAGGTAATCACGAGGAAATCCAGTTGAAACAAAATGCTTGCCTTGATACATTCCTTCCCGCAGATGACCACGTTATATTCACTAAATAAATTAGATGGTGACTTACAAATAGTTATGTGTCAATTCCTGACATACTGGCTCAAAATGTAATACACAAATATCCACAGAAAAAAACGGAAACAAAACATTGGATTTCTTTACGAAAAGGATAAGTTCCAAACAAAATTGTTATATGTAACGAACAAATTAACCATATCAATACATTTAATTATATGAGTTATACATTTTTAAAAAAATTACAATAGCAAATTTTAAAATTTACTACAGTGTCAAATTTACAGCAAATAGTTTTACAAAATTCATCAGTGAGATCGTAAAAGGCCTATAGCCTAAGACGTGGTTCGATGAAGAAGGATATAATTTTTCATAATATTTAAATGAACAAGAAATAACGAACAGAATATCAAAATTTATAACAAAATATAGGAACTGTAAATAATCCTATAAATCAAATATATAGGCCCTACAAGACTCGGAGTAGCCTATATAAAACACGCGCACCAATATTAGGTTCTATAGTAGTAGTAGTAGTAGTAGTAGTAGTAGTAGGCCTTTATTAGACAAAAGTAAGATATTTACAATATTATTTACAAATATGGGTCGCACGGGCAGTAAGCCGTACGTGCTTTTGACAGTCCGTTACAATACAGAAATAATTGCTACTAGTGTGAAGAAAAATAAACAAAAAAAACAATAACATTACAATTACATAAAGAAAACGCAATAATATTACAATTAAATAATAACACAATAGCATTATACACTAAAAAAAGCAATAACATTACAATTACATAAAGAAAACACAGTAATATTACAATTAAATAATAACACAATAGCATTATACACCAAAAAAAACCATAACATTGCAATTACTTAAGAAAACACAGTAATATTACAATTAAATAATAACACAATAGCATTATACATTAATTAATTTATATATAATTATTAAGAATTAATGTTACTGCATTTTGATAACATATATTTATTCATGAATAAGTGTTGTTCTTATTTTCCGCGTTTTGTCCAGAAATTTACCCAAGTTTATCCAATTTTCTGGATTTACCAATAACTCGTAGCATGCCAATCTTTCCCGATTTGAATTTAGAAATGTTTCCGGTAATAACTGACGTCTCCAATACTCTAAATCATTACATTGTCCTAATATATGTATCTCATCTTCAAATTTCCCGCACATTGGACATATTCGCATATCGTGCTCGTCGCTAATTTTTTTAAATACAGCGGTAGTGAGATATGGGCGGTAAGGAAGGCTGACGAAAAGGGAACAAATGCAACAGAGTTGAAATTCGTGTAGCCTGCTTGTTACTCGAACTCCAAGAAGAAGGTATGCAAATTGAGCAAATTGCTGAATATATTAACCAATATGGGCTGCTATTGAAGAGAGACGCGGAGACAATGAGTTCTGAATTATAGCCGAAACAAACTGATATATAATTGTATTCCAATTATTCGCATTTAAGTGCTAACACGTGACTGTAAATGGTCCATAGGATATAATTAGAGCCTTCATTTTCTCGCGTTATTATTTTTTTTCTAATTTTACGGAAATAAAATTATTTTTAAAATTTTTCCTACACTAAGATTCCCTTCACGCAGAGAAACTGCGATCAGATTTTAAAATTAATATCGTTATTTGGCGAAATTAGTGAATTTCGTTGCAAATTGAAATATTCTATGTAATTCGTTGAAATAATATAGATGTTTTACTCCACAATCGCATGAATCGTCAAGATGCCTTTAATTTTTTTTTCTTTAAGTACGATGATGATTGGAACGAGAAATAATATGAAATTTCAATGTTTTAAATTATTAATCGGAGTGTATTGAAACAAACAACACTGGTCAACATGATTTTTGTCTCATGAGTACTAAGAGTTGTACTTAAAGCAGTTTTATATGGTGTTTTCAAATACTAACTAATTCACTGGCACTATCGAACCCGTACGTTCATGGCCGCGGGGACATAAGCTCTCCATATATCCCTATCCTCCACATATTCCTAATCTACTTACCTCAAATCATAGTTAATGTTATTCTCCCACCTCATTCTTGGTCTACCAACTGGGCGTTTTCCCTCTGGTTTTCCTACAAGAAGCTTGCATGCACGAATTTCATTCCCGTTCGTGCCACATGTCCTGCCCATCGCAGTCTACGAGACTTAATTGTTCTCATTATATCTGGCTTCCTATAAAGACCATGTAATTCACTGTTATGCAGTCTTCTCCATTCACCTGTCTGTTCATCTCTCTTTGGTCCAAAAATTTTCCTAAGAACTTTATTCTCAAATACTCGTAATCTTTATTTCAATTTCAATTAATGGATATAAATAATTTTTTTAATAAACGTTTTTTCATCCATTTCTTCATTGTATCATAAAACCATTTTATTTCAACATTTGAATTAATCTATACTTTTTAAGTTCATAATTGTTTATATCGTTGAGGTTATAACAATGTTAAATTATATATTTTTACGCTTTATATTAGCTTGACCTGTATCTATGTAACGAACCTGTATCTAACGGAATTTTTTAACACGATTTTCATCCACATAAAAACATTGGATCGACTTGAAACTTTGTATACTTGTAAAGGACCCACGATAATACAATAATTTCATAGTTTGTTTCTAATATCCTGGCCAGAATCATCAGAAAATAAAAAAAAATAAAAACCTGTGTAATAGGTTGCGGACTTGTCGACTTTTTAGTCAATCGTTGTAAGAGCTCAGTTAGTAGAGCGGTGGACTGTAGTGGTATATAATTTCAGCAATCAATAGGTCGCTGGTTCAAATCCGGGCCGGAGGTCTTTTTTTTTAGAAAAGTATTAAGTAATTGAATTTTCATGAGATTCCGGTTTATGACAATCAATTAAACTAAAAATTAAAAAATAAATAATAATTTAAAATATGAAACAACACGCTTTATTAGATAACCAAACTAAAAAATAAAAAATAAATAATAGTTTAAGAAACTAAAACAACCCGCTTTATTAGAAAACCGAACAAAAAATAAAAAAAATAATTTTAATTTCCAAAACGCTTGGGGACAAAATTAAAGTGGTCAACAAAAAAATCATCTCCAACACATCTAGAATAAAACTAGAGTCATCTACAAAAAAAATAATTTTACCATCAAAAGCGTTGGGTGCTTTTTATGGTTTTTACGTTTCCTTGTTAGAGACTTCACTTTTACCAATATCTGTTTATTATCAAATATAAGTATTAATTGATATAGAGCACCCCACGCTTTTGATATAAAAATCATTTTTTTTGTAGATAACTCTAGTTTTATTCTAGATGTGTTGGAGATTATTTTTTTGTTGACCACTTTAATTTTATCCCAAGCGTTTTGGAAAATAAAATTATTTTTCATTTTTTAGATCGGTTTTCTAATAAAGCGTGTTGTTTTAGTTTGTGTTTAAACTACTATTTATTTTTACCTTGTATACTACCGTCTTCCACAACTATCTAAAATTTTCGCTGATTTCACTCTAGGCCTTTCGATGCATGCTTCATCATCTGGAGTTGTTGTAGTAGTATTGAATTAACTGTATGTCTAATAGAGGGTTTTGCTTATTAGGCACATTTTGGTTGAGAATGTTTGTATTCTTGGCCTTCTTGATAATTTCGATTTCTTTTAAAATGTTAATTTTGTGTCTGTTGTTTTCTCTGTGTATAATTTACATTGTATTATCGATATTGTTGAAACTGTGGCCGCTTTCTGAAATATGTTTAGCGAAATTTTATTTCATTTTTGAAGGAGAAGGCAAATCAAATTTTTGCTGTTCACCAGGTTGAATACAATCGAAAATGTATGGGCTAAGATGAAAATAGAGATGAACTCTAATTGGCCTGCAGATGCACGAAAAACGAAAGATGGCTTATGGACACAAATTCAAGACGCCTGGGATGCTCTAGCCGATCGTCCACGTGCCTGTAGAAATTTGATTGCAACAATGTCCCGCAGATTGAGGGCGGCAGTAGATGCTGAGGATTCATACACCCGATATTGATTTTGTTTTTGTTAAAGTTTCAATTTAGAAGATATTATTTTCTTTCATCATTTAATTATTAGAAGGTTTTCATTTATGTATTGCGTGTGCTTTAAAGCCATAAAACTCAAATATAAAATTAAATATGAATCTATATTACAGACGAAATGCTATCCTAACATTCAGTAAAAAAACAGTAGAACGGGAATCGAACCCGTGAGGTTACGAACGCAGATGTTGTGTGTTAAACCTCTCGACCACGGAAACACACAAAGACAAGCTCTCTCTTTTATGTTACTAGAGTGTGCACTACGTTAACTAGCAAACACCACAGTACAATTACTGAAAATGTGTTTATGTGAATAAGGCTTCTGCGAGTGCTCACGAAGTTTCCCGATCGGTTGATAGAATCAAGAGATGACTTTTTTTTCTAAGGGTGTACATTCATAATATTTCTGCGCCATTAATTTTCATATATTGTTAATTTGATTTTACATTGTAGTATAATTGTCTTTATATAATTTCAGTTTCTAATGACGATAAATATGTTTTATCAAATAATTTATTTTGAGATACCAGTAGCAAGTGCTCTATTAATATGAAAAAACACCTCTGGCATTTTTTACAGAATAATTTGGTTATAATATTTAAAAAAAAAAGCATTTTATAGGAACATCGGTAATAAATGGTTAGTCTTATTTACAAACAAAACTAATGAAACCTTCTGATGTAGGCTACATATATAATACAATAAAATATAAAAACAAATAAGCCATCATACGACCAAATAAAAATCTCTTGATATCTTACATATCCATACAATTGATCTCTAATTTGAATACTTTATTTCTTAACCTTGTGGTTATGCACCTTGCCTCTGATACTTATGATCGCGAGTTCCAAACCGGCCGAGGTCGATGGATGTTTTTTTAGGATTAACTTGGTCTAGCAACTTCTAACAAAGGAGAGACGTCATTACAAATATATTGCTTTAACACTAAGGTACTATTCATACTGTAATGTTTATTTAAATCCGCTATACAAGTAGTAGATTACCATAATCATGACAAAAGGTACCGTAGATTAAACCTTCAAGGGCTGTCCAACGCACTCGAACATCTCTTATTTATCAAAACAATTTCAGTTAACCATTAAATTCGCAATGTATCCTATAGGATATATCAATTGCTTTATTTTATTTGATATTTTTAATAAAACAGAAGAAAACGAGTAGAAATAATTTAATATATGCAGAATTACATAGCGTACCCTATAATAATAGTTATATATGATATCGTTTTCATTGCCGTCCGCAACATTCAAATAACGGACAAGAGAAATTAGTGCTTTGCCAATTTAAGGGTTAAATTACTTGATGTATTACTCACAAACCCAGATTAAATTCCTTGTCATTTATTATTACTTAAATGGTGGGTTTTAATCAACGGAACGCAACTGCTCAGTAAAATGCACTGAGATTATATTATATTCAGTATATTCCGCATCTTATTCTTCCTCGGCTTTCCCTCATTTATAGGTTTGCCGTCTTTAGTTTCCATTTATTTCTATCATTCCTATCTCCTTGTTTCAAATTCATATCATCCATTATAGTGCTGACATAAGTTTTCCATTTTCATCTTGGTCTGCCAAGTTTATTTCTTCCAGGGGCTGACCATTGATATATATTTGTTTGGCGATCTTTTATTTTCAATTTTTTATACATGGCCGTACCATTTAAGAGTTTAATTTGCAATACTCTTAACAACAGATGTGGTGACATTAAATTACTTCCAAAGGAATTAACACATTGGCTAGACCAGTGTTGACCTATGATAGTGAAGCATGGACACAAAAAGACAACATGAAAGCAGAATAACGGCTTGTGAAATGAGATTCATGCGCAGAACAGCGGGTTACACCAGATGGGATCGGAAAAGAAACACCGATATCTTAAAAGAATTGAAGACTACGCCAATTTTGGAATATATTGAACAGTACCAACTAAATTTGGAAACACCATCTTGAAAGAATGAGTACAAATCGGATCCCCAAAGCTGTTTATAATTATGTACCAAGAGGATGAAGATCTCTCGGCCGTCCTATGAAACGTTGGCGGGAAAATTTTATGTAGGATCGTAACAGGCCTTGGCCTAATACTTGGAAGGAAGAAGAAGAAAAAGGAATTCCTTCAGATATTCATAATACTTACTTAATACTTAATGCAGGCTTTCCACTTTACAGCAGTTTGCCTTTGATTCCTGCTTTCCAGAGATTCCTATCTTCCCATTGTCCATCTTCCATACCCCTCTTCATCATGGCGTCATATATTCCCTCATACCATGCTCTTCTACTTCATCCCCTTCTCCTTCTGCCTGGTACCATCCAATCCAACACCTGTTTAGGCCACTGGTTTTCCGGCATCCGTTGTACATGTCCATACCATTGTAGAGCTCTCTTTGTTATCCTATCGACAACAGTTTCTTGTGCATCCATTTCTTTTCTGATATAGGCCTATGCATTTTGAATATGTTGTAGCCTGGATATTCTCATACTTCTCCGTAATCCATCCATTTCTGTCGCCAAGATTCTTTTCTGCATCCTTTCATTTATTGTCCAGCTTTCTGATCCATACGTAAGTATACTTTCTATTATTGTCTGTATAATCCCTTTTTTTTGTTTTTCTGGTCAAATTTCTATTCCATAAAAGACCATTCAGTGATCTAATCGCCTTCCTTGCACAATTTACTCTGTTAATAATATCTTTTTCACAAGTACCAGATTTATCTATTATAGATCCAAGATATTTAAATTCTTCAACACGTTTAATTATCATATTATTTATTTGTAGGTCTTCTGAATTTCCTCCGATTACCATATGTTCTGTTTTAATATAATTTATCTTCAGTCCACCTACCTCAAATGCATCGACCAACTTTCTGATCATATATTCTATATCTTCCTTATCTTGTCCTATTATAATCTGGTCATCAGCGAATAATAAATTGTGCAGTAAATGACCATTAATGTTGATTCCCATTCCCCTACATGACTTATTCCATTTCATTAATACATGTTCTAAATATATCTTGAACAATGTTGGTGACATCCCGCATCCTTGTCTTAATCCTTTTGTTGTATCAAATTCTGAGGATATTCTATTTCCAACCATAGATATTCATAATACAGTATTAAAACATCCACCAAAAATGCCTGAAATCTGAAAGATTGTCGGTAGAATATTTTTACACCCTGTGTAATCACCAGTATAAATCACAATAAAAGAGACGTATTCATTATTCCTGAAAAATTATACATTGACCTTAATCCTAGCACATCTCATTTAATATTTAGTAAACTGTGACGCTGATGCTTTAAAACTGCACTTCATGCATAAATCACAAGTCATTTGCATCACATAATAATTATGTAATGGCGTACACACGAGGAATTAGTATATCAATGAGTGTTTAATAAACAGTCTATACACATCAATAATGCCCTCACCAATACGAAGGTAGGATTACTATATCCTAATTACCTCAAATTTTGAAATAAATTATAACCGAAATAAAAATTAAAACACGAATAAACTGCACTAGTACGTGAACGCAATTTGGTAAAATAAAATTCACTTGATGAAACACATACATTTAAAATACATATAACCATCCATCTATAATAATTCTGCCCGAAGGCAGGTCCTTCACTGCAATCATAGCATTTTTCATGTTATCCTTGCAGCTTCACTAGGGAATGTGGGTGGGTGTGGTAGCTTCCCGTTGTTTTCCACACCGGTGAAGGATGATGAATTTTAGGTGCTGCACCTTTTTTTTGTTACTATAATGTTCAAATTAGCTAGTATTGCAAAGAAAACATTAAACAAATGCACCTAATTGTGTTTTAGTTGCACCTTTTTCCTCCTTTATTCAATGCTAGCACCTTTTTGCACCTTTTCTTTAATGGAAGCACATTTTGCACCTTTTCAAATCTTTTTTGTCTCCTTTGGAACATTTTATTACCAAAATAATATATATATATATATATATATATATATATATATATATTACATTTACAATAATCACAAACAGGAATGAGATGCACAAAGAAATTAAACATAGGCTCAATTCTGGAAATGCATGCTATTATGCATTGCAGAGACTTTTGATGTCCCAACTCCTTTCAAAAAACATTAAGCTGAAAATATATAAAACTGTTATTCAACCAGTTATATTATATGGGTGCGAAACATGGACTCTTACTTTAAGGGAGGAAATGAGATTACGAGTATTTGAGAATAAAGTTCTTAGGAAAATGTTTGGACCAAAGAGAGATGAACAGACAGGTGAATGAAGAAGACTACATAACAATGAACTACATGGTCTTTATAGGAAGCCAGATATAATAAGAACAGGTAAGTCTCGTAGACTGCGATGGGCAGGACATGTTGCGCGTTTGGGGAATGAAAGAAGTGCATGGAAACTTATTGTAGGAAAGCCGGAAGGAAGGCGCCCAGTTGGTAGACCAAGAATGAGGTGGGAGAACAACATTAACTATGATTTGAGGGAAGTAGATTATACAGGGAATGATTGGAAAGCATTAGCTCAGGATAGGGATGTATGGAGAGCTTATGTCCGCGCGGCCATGAACCTACGGGTTCGATAGTGCCAGTGAGTAAGTAAGTAAGTAAGTATACATATTACATTTATTCAAATACGATTTCAAGGGTTGGTAACGATATGTGGTATGAGTCCACATCACATTACTTCCACTTCAGTGCAATCCCGTTAGGCTATTCCTTTTAAATTAGTTTGCGCCTCATTGCACCACAGTTATGCGAAAGCTATTGTTCAAACAAGGAAGGTTGTTGAGTGCGTGAATAAATGTTTCAGTTCAAAATAATATTTGACTAGTGCGGTCTGCTGTTTTCCTGAGTTACCAGTATACAGTATGCCGAAACCGAAAGTGAACTCCTATAAACTACGTGATATTGTTAAAAAGTTTAGTGCAGATGGAATTCAGAGTGACGGATCTGTTATCACATGCATTCTTTGTGATATTTCAATAACAATTGATGAAAAACACCAATGCATTCGTGTTACTCAGTATATAAGTAGTGAAAAACATGTGAAAAATAAGGAACGACGAAGCAGTAAAGGTGTAGTGCGACAACAGTTTATTGGCGAGGCATTGGCTTCATCAAGTTCAATAAATAAAAATGAATATTTTAATGATACAGCAAAGACATTTGTGGCATGTGGTATTCCTCTTTCCAAGCTTAACAACCCTCTTATGAAAGCATATTTGGAGAAATATACTGGGAAGTCTGTCCCAGATGAGAGTACCTTACGAAAATCATACTTTCAACCTCTGCATGAAGAAAAATTGATCAGACAGTTAGTAGGTGAAAATCCACTATATTTCGTATTAGACTATGAAAACAAGGAAAGGAAGTTGAGAAAGTTGAGATATGTTTGTAAACATTTTAAGTAGCAACCTCCTCTAAATGGAAAGCAAGTGAAACCCAAGTTGTTTGTGAAAAAAAATATTTGTTTAATATAAAACAACATGCGTGCATTTTGTGTCGTTAGTTACTTGTTGTAATTGGTTTTGGTAATCTTTAACGATCATTTACATGGGAAATTTTCAAATTTTATTTAAAAAATGCACCCTTTTTGCACGTTTTTCTGCTAAATTAAAGCACCTTTTTTACACCCTTTTCTGCTAAATTAAATCACCTTTTTTGCACTTTCTTCATCAAAATTTTTCACCTAAAATTCCTAGCCTCTAGTGATGATGATGGCCATATGATTTCGGGGACCGTTTGGGCCTTAACGGTTTCCTGACATTTGTCTTACAGGTGAGGAAAAACCCCGATAGAAACCTCACCCAGAAAAACTGTCCCGATAGGGGATCGAATCCGGGCCCGCTGCGTGATAAGGCAGCACGCTACCTCGAGACCACAGCGGTTGAAATAAAATGAGATAAAATACGATTAAATCCACTGCTGTGGTCTCGTATTGCCCATCGGGCCCGGGCTAGGTAAGGTAAATTTCCTGGATGATTATTTTTTGGGAGTTTTCCTCACCTATAAGACAAATGTCAGGTAATTTTAAGGACCAAGTGTTCCTCGACATCATCTGGCTATCATAATCATCCTTATCCTAATCGTCATATTTAGTATCAAAGTACGGAAGAATGACGTGTTATGTCTTAGATTTGTAGTAACTGCTTGCAAACCAAGAATATCGTAACATGTTTCGGAACCTTGAGGAAGAAAATTTGAAGTGAATGTAAGAATGAAGTTTCGGAATGCTGACTACATGGAAAACTTTGTCATGAATTTTGCCATCTGATGTAATTAGTTCCGTTAAGCGACATTAAAGTCATTTGCACGGAAAAAAAAAGCTTATCGAGTGGTTGGATTTTTCCTATAGTGCCAGGAGGAATTTGGAGCAATTATATTGTCTTGCCATTATTGTAGGCATGTACACTTATCAAAAAAGAATGAGTGGCCTCTCGATCTCTGACATTTCAAGTTTTAACGCGCGATTCACACGAGTAAACTAATTGCACAGTACAGCTACAATACGTTCCCCTTCCTCCTATGAAGATCATTCTTTTAGGCACAGCAAACCACCGAAATGCTTAGCTCAGTGCCTTGTGGCTTGCTTCGCATGCAAGGGGTCACAAGTTCGATTCCCGATTAGCTGAAATTGTTACATGTTACAATGCTTTCTATTTTATTCTGTCTGTCCACACTTAAAGAAAAATGGCCTAGTTGGAAGTATTATTATTCTTCTTCTTCTTATTATTATCTTAATTCTTATTCTTATTATTATTATTATATATCTTTATTATTATTATTGTACATCATATATGGGTTATTATGAGGGTGGACTTGACCTGTACAAAGTAAATATTTCAATTGAAGGATAAAACATTTTACTCACTAATACATAATAAAAATATATAAATATATGAAGCTATATTATCTTATATTACATAAATGTATAGCATTATTATTATATTATTATTATTATTATTATTATTATTATTAAAACGCGGTACTACACACACAAATTTATACCGGTAGGTAAATAGTGTTACAGAGTTTACGAAAGCAAGAATATTATTTAAAATCGTGTGAAGTGGACATAGATTACGTGACTGGAATTAAATATCATATGATGTATTTTGCGGAAATACAAATAAACAAACAACAAATAATTGTCGAGAGATCTGAAACCTTGCTTTCATAGATTTTTTGTTTTTTTCGTAATTGGTTTAACGATTTACGCTACTCGAATGCCGAATACTAGTCGTCTAAATCTTGGCTGTCTTGGTTCTTTTACAGTATGCATGAGAGATGAACTTTATTCGAAATGTCGCAATTTTATAATGTATTGTATACGTCGAACACCGGTATATATGTAGAAACAAGTCTCCTTCCCTGCCTTTCAACTATTTAAGACGGTTAAAACCAAATAAAGCGTATTTATATCATTTAACAATGCGTTACCTCGTGAACCACAGCTTTTACCTTTTCGAGGATACTCAGTGGGTCATAAGAGAGACTGCGTTTTGAAGTCGCTCATTCTTTTTTTCGTAAGTGTACATTTTAATTTCTAAAAAGTCAATTTTATCCCCTTTATTACATACATATGATTTTAAACTACTTAAAAATGAACTATTCCTTTCTTTAATACTTTTTTAACCCTTAAATTCGTAATGTATCCTTTTGGATACATCAGTTGGTTTAATTAATTTAATATTTTCAATAAATCAGAAGAAAACGAACAAAAATAAACCACTTAAATATGTGTCTAATTATACAATATGCCTAATAATAACAGTTATACAAGATTCCGTTTTCACTGCGGTCCGTCACATTAAAATAACTAACGCAAGAAATTTGTGTTTTGCCAATTTAAGGGTTAAACAGCAAATATATAACTAACATTATTGTATTATACAAGCATTAGAAAATTTAGTTTATACATTGTGTTATCATATTATGGTTTTGTTTATGCCGCTAACAGGAAATCACTACTAGCATAAATAAGCGAGTAGCTGATAAGTTCGCATCTCAAACAACAGTCTCCCTATTCCAAGCGCGAGCGGACGACAGATCGTCGGGAGTTGTATTACTTCCCTGTAGCTTAAATGAGAGGTTTGGCGCTGGGTTTTATTACCCTGCAGTTACAAGTGGCAGATATTAATTGTGGACAAGGCCTTGGTACATCACAACGCTCCCCTGGGCGAGATTTTAAGGTAGGTTTCGGCATGCAGAGGTTGAATGTTTCCTTCTAATAAATGCATGTACATAAGACGGTATAATAGCTTCAGCTATGTAAAGAACTAGTATTCCAATTCTTCTTCTTCTTGCTTTCATGTGATAGACCTAGTTGTCTGTTACGGTCTCAATCCGACGTTTGAAGGGTCTGCCCAAAGATCTCTTGCCTGGTGGCTGGTAATTTAAGATCTGACGTGGTATTCTTGTTCTACTCATTCTTCGTACGTGAGATTTCCAGTTGTTTCTGTACTTTTGTACAAATTCCATGACTGATTCTGTGTGTAATTCTTTGAGAATCTCAGAATTCCTTTTATGGTCTGTTCTTGAGTAGCCCGCAATTTGTGAAATAAAGTACTGAAATTATATATATAGAGGAACTTCGGGTAATTGGACCTATTATGAATTTGTTGTTTTTTCTTCTTTTAATTGAGGGATTTGATTTTGTAATTACATGATTATCATTAGTGTTATAACTATGAAATAGCATTGTTATTTTATTCAAATACGGAAACATCTTCATAATATTTATAAACATTTTTACATTACTAGAAAGGTCCATTTAAACTCCATATTCCGGTAAAAGTCTATTTCAAGTTTTTTTACTCTATTAATTTATACAGACAGGCACAAATTAATCTAAAAGTATTTATGGCTGTTCGCAATTAAAAAGGCTTTGATATTTAATATTTTGAATTAGTATCGTTGATTATAACATTCACATGTAATTAATCTGCAGACAGCGACAGTCTTGGGTTTAGCTAAAATTACAAGGATATTGATAAAATACATGTATTCGTGTAAAGTGGACCGAGGTCAACTTCAACCGCCTCGTGGAGGGTCTATATTAACCGAATTCCTGTGTTATCTATAATTACACTGGTCAACAGTGGTTTCGTTGCCCTTGATATAAGATTAATTTCGGATATATTTATGCTCACAATTCATGGAACTATAAATGATTTTGGAAGATTTGCTCTGGTTTTTTTAAATCTTTATTTTCATTTTACACTACAAAAATCGGAAAATATGAAAAAATCATCATCATCTGCATTCATGGATTAGGTCTGTTGACCCGTTCCGACTTCAGCCCATCTCTTTCTAGGTCTGCCCACATCTCGGGTGTCTTTAGGTTTGTATTTTGTTATTTGTTTTGGATATCTATCTTCATTCATTCTGTCTATGTGTTGCTTCCATTTTTGTCTATATGTATCTATTTTATCAGTTATTGCAAATATTTCAAGTTCCTGTCTTATTTCTGTGTTCTTGATTCTGTCTTCCTTAGTGCAACCTTTAACAGATCTCAAAAAATTCATTTCTGCCGCCGTTATCCTACTTAGATCTTGTTTTTATGTATCCAGGCTCCTGATCCATAGAGCAGTACCGGTACTGCCAATGTTTTATAAAATTTCAATTGGGTCTCCCTTGTTGTTTTATTATTTAGTGATCGTTTTATCGTACCACATATTCCCTGGAATTTTGCTATTTTATTAGTTATATATGAAAAAAAATATATATAATCTCAATTGCTTTTTAAAAAATGAGTATACACCGACGTAAATAGAAAGACAAATGTCGAAACCCCATGTTATACTTCAGTGAAACGCCTTTTATAAGATTTTCTTCTATAATTTTTTAGGGGACAATCTCTTTTTATAGACCAGCAGTAATCTGCCATCATATGACGTTCCCATCTACCCTGATAGTTTCCTCCATTACTTTTAGATCCTAGTGAAAGCACACTCCATGTTCGTCGCTATAATTTCCTAAATTATCCAGAAATCTATCCAGGTGACTGTGAAGAAAGTGTAAGTTTATACTCATATTTGTTCCCAGAATCTTGAATCTTATCAACATGTTTTGCACAATTTCTTTACAATTTGGTGCTTTATAGTTACATAGGAAATTTTGTACTACCAATACAAAACCCTTTCAAGCTTCACTTTCCGGAAGTCATAACTTAGATAAAATTTGCATCTTTCATAAATTGCCGAATTTGAGGACCATCAAATATTTCGCCTTTTAACTTTTACAAACTGAGCGTAGGAAATTTTGTACAACTGTATTTGAAACATTTTCCTTCCTTGTCCAACGCTTTGACGAATTGTTTTATCATATCCAGATGCACGTCATGAGTACTTTAATTTTGTCAAATAACTGAGATCACAGCTGATGTGCGGAGTGAGGGGTGTGATGCTTGTATACGCGAAAAAATGCACATAAATCAAATCATGACTGGAAACATACATTTTATGAGTAACAAGCCGTTTAATGTATAAGATATAATATATGCAAAAATCATAAAAACTAGAGCACATTCAGCACTTTCATGAATGTATTCGTAAACTGTACACATCAAAACATAGAAATTCGCTGAGATATTCAGGACAACAAAAAAAATTGTTTGTAGAGCTGTGTTATTTTATACAGCAGCCATGTCACATAATATCAAACCTAACCCGTCAGTATATTAAAACAGCATCTACATAATATAATATGTTTACGAGTTACTTCAACACTTGTAATATTCTTAGCTTGAAAAACTTCAAAGGGTCGTTTTCATAAATATCACAAATAAACCCTACTTCGCACAAAGAATAAAATAAACTGGCCTTGAACACGTCAAAGTTGATGAGGGGAAGAAATTCAAATATTTTCTGTTCCAAGGCAGCATCAATTAAAACAGATATTAACAGGATCAACTTAAACCGAAGGGTCCACATTACCCGAACTTCTTCTCTAAATTTACTCGGCAGACGTTTTCCTGCCTGAACGTTCAATTCTCGTGTCATGGCCGGATGATAAAAATATAATTTACATTTTTACCATAAAATTCACCCTATTAAGATGTAATTAACTTTTATAAGATTCATGATGTGTTCCGTTGAGGTTATTCAAAATTAATATAAAATTATAGAATATTCACCTGAAAGGTCCGTCTCCTCAACTTAATTAATCATTTAACTGTAGCGCTTTCGGGACTTGTCCCATCATCGGCAGGATTCAAAACTGGTGTTTCACTGAAGATCTGGTAGAGGGGGTTGCATGTATTGGGTTCGTTTTCGTTTATCAGGCTGTCGTTGTGAGCTGCTTTCATGATTTCCATCTCTTCGAGTACGTTTATCTTCGCTGGATTATTTTCTCTGTGCATTACTGTTAGGGTGTTTTCAATATTTAACATGCGATGTCCTTCATGGATAACGTGTTTTGCATAGCTTGATTTCCCTTCTGTGTGAATGAAGTCTCGAAAATGTTCTTTGAATCTGATGTTAAAACTCCTGTTTGTCCTTCCTATATAAAATTTGTTGCAGTCCTTACATGTCAGTTTATAAACTCCTTTGCTGTTGAAAATGTTATTTTCTTCAATGTTATTGTTTATTATGTTGTTTAATTTGTTATTGGTTCTGTATGCTATTTTTACGTTTCTATCGGCTTTCTTTAGTGCATTGGCTAATTTTGTCGTTTCTTTTCCTCTGTATGTAAGTGTTATCCATGTTTTCTTGTTGTTGTCAGATTCTTTTTCTAGTTTAGTTATGTTGGTTATGTTGTTCTTCCTTTTTTGTTTTTTTACGAGCTTATCTATGAATTCTTCATAATTTTGTCGTTTCTTTTCCTGTGTATGTAAGTGTTATTCATGTTTTCTTGTTGTTGTCAGATTCTTTTTCTAGTTTAGTTATGTTGGTTATGTTGTTCTTCCTTTTTTGTTTTTTTACGAGCTTATCTATGAATTCTTCATTATAGCCATTGGTTTTTGCCATATACTTAATGTAGTTGAGTTCTTGGATATAATTGTCTTTGCTTAATGGGAGTTTCAACATTCTACTGACTAAGCTATTAAATGTACTAATTTTCTGTTGAAAAGAGTGTGTAGAATTTTTGTTTATGGCCAGAGCATTGTTTGTGGATTTCCGGTAGATACCGATTACTAGTTTATTGTTGTGTAGATTTTTGGTTATAGGCAAATCTAAGTAGTTTATGCTGTTATTAACTTCTATTTCTTCGGTGAAAGTGATTTTTTCATGCATGTTGTTTAAATCTTGTAGTATTTCTTTTTCTTTTCTGTTTTCATTTTCATATATTACTAGTACATCATCGACATATCGTGTTATTAGTTTTATGTTGAATTTGTGTATTAGTTCCTCAAACGTTTATTTTCCAGTTCTTGTAGGAAGATATCTGCCATTATTCCAGATGTAGGACTCCCCATCGGGATCCCATCTTCTTGAATAAATAGTTCATTGTTAAATTGGAAGTAATTTTGCTTTATTGTTGTTGTTATTAGTTTGTTTAACTGATTGATATAGTTATCTTCAAGTTTACTGTCTGTTAGTTTTTGTTTTGTTATGTTTGCTGTTTCGTTTATCGGGATATTAGTGTAGAGGTTTTTATGTCGAATGACGTCATTTTAATATTCCTATTGATTTCTATATGCTGTAGTTTGTCTGCTAGTTCAAATGAGTTCTTAATTCTGTAACGATTTTCAAGTTTGACATCATTTTTCATTTTCTGAGCGACTAACTTGGAAATTTTATAGTTAGGAGCATTCATGCAATTTCCAAATTAGTCGCTCAGAAAATGAAAAATGATGTCAAACTTGAAAATCGTTCCACAATTAAGAACTCATTTGAACTAGCAGACAAACTACAGCATATAGAAATCAATAGGAATATTAAAATGACATCATTCGACATAAAAAACCTATACACTAATATCCCGATAAACGAAACAGCAAACATAGTAAAACAAAAAGTAACAGACAGTAAACTTGAAGAAAACTATATCAATCAGTTAAACTAATAACAACAACAATAAAGCAAAATTACTTCCAATTTAACAATGAACTATTTATTCAAGAAGACGGGATCCCGATGGGGAGTCCTACATCTGGAATAATGGCAGATATCTTCCTACAAGAACTGGAAAATAAACATTTTGTCTATAACCAAAAATCTACACAACAATAAACTAGTAATCGGTATCTACCGGAAACCCACAAACAATGCTCTGGCCATAAACAAAAATTCTACACACCCTTTTCAACAGAAAATTAGTACATTTAATAGCTTACTCAGTAGAATGTTGAAACTCCCATTAAGCAAAGACAATTATATCCAAGAACTCAACTACATTAAGTATATGGCAAAAACCAATGGCTATAATGAAGAATTCATAGATAAGCTCGTAAAAAAACAAAAAAGGAAGAACAACATAACCAACATAACTAAACTAGAAAAAGAATCTGACAACAAGAAAACATGGATAACACATACATACAGAGGAAAAGAAACGACAAAATTAGCCAATGCACTAAAGAAAGCCGATAGAAACGTAAAAATAGCATAAGAACCAATAACAAATTAAACAACATAATAAACAATAACATTGAAGAAAATAACATTTTCAACAGCAAAAGAGTTTATAAACTGACATGTAAGGACTGCAACAAATTTTATATAGGAAAGACAAACAGGAGTTTTAACATCAGATTCAAAGAACATTTTCGAGACTTCATTCACGCAGAAGGGAAATCAAGCTATGCAAAACACGTTATCCACGAAGGACATCGCATGTTAAATATTGAAAACACCCTAACAGTAATGCACAGAGAAAATAATCCAGCGAAGATAAACGTACTCGAAGAGATGGAAATCATGAAAGCAGCTCACAACGACAGCCTGATAAACGAAAACGAACCCAATACATGCAACCCCCTCTACCAGATCTTCAGTGAAACACCAGTTTTGAATCCTGCCGATGATGGGACAAGTCCCGAAAGCGCTACAGTTAAATGATTAATTAAGTTGAGGAGACGGACCTTTCAGGTGAATATTCTATAATTTTATATTAATTAAGATGTAATTATATATTATTAAGTACAGTAAGTTCGCAAGAAAATCTCTCACAGCCATCTGTTGTGGCTCACGATGTTTTGCATGATGACGTCACATTATTGTTGTGCGGAATACGACCATCTACTATCCCCGGCCGATTTTTTTTGGAACGAATGAGCTGAAAGACAAAAATGGTTATTATGAGTCATTCGTAAAAGAATACGTCATGCCCAAACGTTTGCTAGCCTTCTATTGGCGGTTTCAGAAAACGCAATCTTTTCGTTTCGTTATTGTGTGATGGACTACTTTCTTTCTTCCATAAAATTCACTAATTAAGAAGTAATTAGATATTATTAAATACGTTCGCAAGAAAACTCCTCACTGTATTCTGTTGTGGCTCAAGAAGCTTGCATTATGACGTCACATTGTTGTCGCGCGGAATATATTGATAATGCAGATGACTACATATCTGACATAAAAACATTCTATAACTCTATCGCAGTGCGACCTACCGAGTCCATTTGTGAATCTAAACCATCCAGGGACCAATACAAACACACACAAAAAATAATAAAATTCCGTCCAAATGATAGGCAGTTTTAACTTTGGATTTCAAGTAAACCTCCACTTCTAATTGTCGAATTTCGCTGATTTTTTTTGGAAAATACCCACCTCGGTTTTATTTTAATTGAATATACCGAGTTTGGTTGTGAAATATGGAAACATGTGACCGCTAGAGCGATTTTTTAATTTTCACTTCAGGTGAATTCCTACGCCTAATAGTTTTACAGGGTCCAATTGTGAATCTAAACCATCGAGGGACCCAATAAGACACAGGCAAAAAAAAATCTAACCAGTCGTTTAGGAAGAGTTTAGTGACAAACACGCGTACAAAAATAAAATAAATAAATATGTCCACCGCTGTGGTCTCGAGGTAGCGTGCTGCCTTGTCATGCAGCGGGCCTGGGTTCGATTCCCGGTCGGGACAGGCTCCTGGGTGAGGTTTTTTCGGGGTTTTTACTCACCTATAAGACAAATATCAGGAAGCTTAGGGCCCAACGGTTCCCGAAAATCATCCTGCCATCATCCATCACCGGTGTGGAAAGCAACGGGAAGCTACCACACCTATAATCCCCTACTAAATCTGCAAAACATAGCATTAAAATGCTATGATCGCAATGAATGACCTGCCCTCGGGCAGAATTACTATGGACGGATGGATATAAATATATTCCATTCCAATAACGCAGTTTAACCTAAAAGTTATACTTGTATGTGTGAAATGCCACCTGAACCTTACAGTGACCTATCGGAAGAGGGATGTTAAACTATAGCTCAAATACATACTTATTTTCACACGAGGACATGGAGGGCTTCCCCGAATGAGTGATCAGGTCAATGTTAGGACCCCCTCCGAGACGACACAACATAACATGAAGATGAAACAAACAATTCACACACAAACTCATACAAAACATGGCGGATAATATAATGATGATTATGATTGCCAGTTATGTGCGAGGACAGTTTGGGCCGTTAAGTTTCCTGAGATTTGTCTTACAGGTAAAAAGTAAATATATTTTATCCAAGAAACTTGTCCCAACCGGGAATCGAGCCCGGGCCCGCTGCTACGAGATAGTGACGCTACACCGAGACCATGAAATTTCATATTATATAGACTACTAATTGTTTCTATAGTATTTTTAATATTAAAAATCTATAAAACAATGTTTGGCTAATAGGACTCTAGTTACTCTGAATTTGGTATACATTACGAAACTACATACTGCATTGAGATTTTGTTTGTTAGAATAGATTGTTAGCTTTGACTGTACAGCTTTAAGCTCTCCATTCCACACGTCTCTCAGGAGCTGACAAGATAATGATTCTCTAGTCTGCAGGGACAGAATGAACGCAGTAATGTAAACAAAGGTGAACAGATCTGCCACTTATGTTTACTGAATTCAGTACATATCTGCGCTGAATTAAGCAATACACAAATCCTACAGTCCCATGTTATTATATTAATCACAGTTAATTTTATTATTTTATCCTCATTTTCCGGGCACTAATAATGTCCTTCGAGTTTTAATTAATAATTATGTTTATTGATTTGTGTGCAGAGGTTATGTTTTTATCCTAGTGTAGGAAGAATTCGACACTAGTTCCAAATCTCAACCAGTCTCTCATTTAAAATAGCTACAAGGAAGTTTCCTGGTAGTAAAGTATGTAGATGTTTTCTACCGTATCCGAGCGATGTAAATCATTTCGCATTTGCGCAAAAATACGAACGCGCACTGGTTCGAATACCCAAAGGAAAATAAATATTGGTGAAACTCCACCCTTTGATATGTATAGGCCCCTCCATACTGTGTAGTTCTAGAGAAATAATTCAAAAGTCTTAAAAATAATAAAAATTATAAAGAGTAACAGAATAAGATGTTCCAATTACGGAAAGTTGTAACCTGCTCGCATTCCCCTTTTGGTGTATTATATTAATTCCCAAAAGGCATATATAAACAGATGAATGTTTCCGCCATTTCTACAAGAGTGTCAGTCCTTTCATTCCCAGATTTGAACTGCGACGCTAATGACCTTAGCTATTCAAGAACACCTTAAAATTAAATATTTTTCACGAGAAATGAGAGTCAGTAATGCCAAACAGAGTTATGAATTTTTATCCTAGTATATATTCAAGTTTTAAATATCTTTAAAAACTTACAATAAAAAAAAACTCATACCATTCAACTGCACTTCGTTCCGAACTTATCTCAAACCGTTCTTTGTAGTGTTAAAGACTTCTCATTACCATCATTAGTATTTAAACACTTGGTCAGACTGAAATACAAACAAAACTGCAATATCCACAATACGCATAATTTCAAAGAACAGGCCTACATTATATTTTGCTTATAAGGACAAAAGAGTACAAAAGACGTTCTAATTTCAGTTTCAATGTTAACAATATATTGGCATTGGAAGATAATACGTTACATTTCATCAACGTATTTTTTTAAAATTATTAATGAGAAAAAAACATGAATATTACCGTTTTTTGAGGAATTGTTACTTTTCATTTTCCTTTTTTCCCCCTTTAAATTCGATATAGGATATATATATATATATATATATATATATCCTATATCGAATTTAATATATATATATATATATATATATATATATATATATATACACACGAGCGTTAAAGTAATGTTGAATTATCAACTCTTGAACAAGTCTTTACAACCTTCAATAATATACCTAACAGAAGGCAAGTGAAATATAAAATTAAAGTTATGATTTTCAGTATTTAAGGCACCGATATGTTAAACCTAAGTGTCTGTGAAAATTCGTCATAACATTTCGGCCAATATATGGTACCGGTCACCAATAAAAATGTTGACGAATTTGGATGGCTGCGAAAAATAGCGACTCCTTCCTTATTTCTAAAACAAGATATAATGATGGAATGTTCGACATACAGATATGACATTCTTTACTGGCTTCATTGTGCAGATCAAATATTGATACACGTATATTATTTTATTTCGAAGTTGTAATAGCGTGGAAAAGTTGCGAATTATATGGCTAAAAAAATAAAAATTATCAAAATCGGTTGACATCTTCCTGTCGTGCAAAGGCTCTGAAGTTTGGCAAGTGAAAAGAACTTCATTTTTGCAATAATTTTTCTTTAATATCAAGTAGGTATTGCTGATCTATGCTAAGCAAGTTTATGTCTATCTGTGAGATGTGATAATCAATACTCTGGAAGTTATTTATCAAATACCAAAAATGCGTAAAAATATAACTTGTTCATTATTCTGGCACATTTGGAGCTTATTCGCGTCCGGAACATATCTACTGATCTAAACCAAATTAAAACACATTGTTTTTAGGCTGTATTTGCAGACGTTACAAACTATTACATTACGAAAACATCTCATTAAAAAATTAAAGAAATAATCTCAAAAATAAAGTTTTTTTTTCATATTTTGTCAGACGTTTGAGACTTTGCGCGACCGGAAGATGCCAACCGATTTTGATTTTTTTTCTTTCGTCTATATAATTCACAACTTTTTGGCGCTATTACAACTTCCAAATAAAAAAATGAGTTTTTTCGGCCCACCCTAAGGTATATGCGAGGACAACAGCCCAAGAGCTGAGAATATACATATGAATACTTGAGTTCACATCCTGAACGGACAATTGTGTCTGCTAACGGGACCATTTTTAAAACAGTAGCGAGTATCTATTGCATACTGTTTAATTCCACTCGCACTGTCATAAAATAACCGACGAATTGAACATTCCAGTATCATTACCTGACAATACAAATTTCAATAACGAGTAAACAAATAATAAATTTATAATTATAAAAGCTAATGTATCTTTGTGATTTATAGACTTCTGAACCATGCAACAGATTATTATCAAAATTTGTACATATGATACAGGTTTTCAAGCTACGGCGAGTATTTAGTCGTTATTCATTATTCTCTAAACCATTAGGTGTAGGAGTTCACCTGAATCGAACATTTAAAAATCCCTTTAGAGAGCTGTCAGAAAAAAACAAAAAAAAAAAGGAAAAGAGGGAAAAACAAGAAGAGAAAAAAAAAAAAAAAAAAAAAAAAAAAAACAGATTGTTAACGTTTTTACAACGAAACTCGGTATATAATATTAAAATAAACCGGATGTAACAATATTGCTCCAAAAATCAATGCAGAATGATTCGAGTTTACTGAAAATAGATGATTAACCATAACTCGTAACTGATTCTGCAACCGCCCTGAATTGGTTTGTCGAAATATATACGAACTAATGAAATTAACCCAACATTTTCTTTTAACTTCTTCAACTAAAAAGTAAAAACGCACGTTTAATTTATTTAGCTGCTTAGCAGGCGCATGCCGTTTATTCTCTAAGTTTCATTAATAACTTTTAGCAAATACAAACACTTTCTTAATATTTTAGGACCATATTTCACAATGCAGCCGTCTCGGGTTTCATTCCTGGTTGGGACAAGTTTCCTGTAAGTGCGTTTTAATCTTTTTCTTCTTTGTTCTTCTTGCAAGCGTCATACCCTTTTTGGTTCGTTCCTGCTCCCAGTATTATAAAAGCTGTATCCATCTCTTTCCTTGGCATCCCCGATTCTGTTTTTTTCCACCTCTTTGTTAATAGTTTCGACTTTTCCTAGGCAATCTCTGTTTGGCACCCCGTTTGATATATCCTCCTTTTTTGTTTCACCTTGCAAGACAAATGTCGGGAAACTTTAAGATCAAATAGAAACGCAAAATGACCTTCACATCAATCATGGCATCATATCCACCTCTGTTTATTATAAATTCACGACTGAATGGGCGTGTTTTGTCTCCGCAGGTGGGAGTGATTAACCATATTGGCAGGCAATTCATAACCTTGTTGATTGAAAAAAAACAAAATCCCATTATCCAGTGTTATACGCACTGTAAGGTCCTGGTCGTTTGAGAAACTTAAAATCATCTATAGATTACAAAGAGAGAGATTAAACTAAGGGGCAATATATCACTTGTATTTACTTTTGCCAATTAGAGTTAGTTTTATAAAACCATTTTTAATATATTCCAATTCCCTCATAAGTAATTGTCCCCAGCGCTGTAGCCGAGTGGGTTTAAGACAAAGAAGCCTTACGCGCAGCAGCTTACTGGGTTCTTGCGCTGGTTCTAGTCCCCATATGAAGATATTTTCTCATGGAATTTTGGTCCTGTATGGGAGCCGTGCACACTCAGCACGGTGAGGACATTTGGGTAGCTACCATAATGTAGTGACTCCAGATTTGTGAGAAGAGGCAGTTATAAATGGCCTTTGGAGACCCGACATCGCTGAATCACATGTCAACCCGACACTGGCTAGTATGATCGTTTCTTAACCTCTTTGATTAACACATGTCTGATGTGTGGCCATGCAGTCGGCTAGGTAGGCCAAGGGCCTTCTAAGGCATATTCGCGCTTCGAGTTTTTTTTGTTGATGTAATATTGCCAATTGTTTGAATATGCATTCACGTTTGCGAGTTTATTGAGTATCAACGTAGTTTGGATACGTTACTATCAATCCTATTTAATATAGGAAAAGTTATGTCTCTAGGAAAAGTTAGGTCCTTGCAAATGATAACGGCATCGTTTCGATCATGTTTAACAGACTTATTTTTTTCATCGGTTATTGGATATTTATGTACGAGACCTTTTTGTGTAATCAAATGGGAGCATACATCAATTAAATAATGTAGCCAAGCAATTCGAAAATTGAAAATGTCTTAAAAATATATGGATACGTGTGGAGAAAACTAACCCAAGATTTAAAAAAAAAAACAGAATGACATGGGAAAATCATAGTAAACGTTCACTGAATTTAATTACCCGCTCACCTAATAGCTAATATATGCAATTACATAGAGATATAGTTACAGAAATAAAATGCACTAAATGGAGGGTCATACAAATACATTTGGCAAACAAAAAATGTCTACCTCAACAAATTAATATTTTACAATAACTGAAAAATCTTGACTGAAATATAGCAACGAAAATTGGATACTAAATTTTTAAATCAACTCAGCATAGATTTAATTTTTAACTCCACGCTCTAAATTGGACAAGCGAAGAAACGCAATAAATCAAAAGACCGAAATAGTCCTAACAGCTGTGGACCCTCGAGGTTACTTGCTGCCATTTCACGCAGCGGGCCGGGTTCGATTCCCGGTCGGGACAATTTTCTTGTGTGATGTTTTTTTCGGGTTTTTTTTCGCACACTCTTAATAGACAAATGTCAGGAAACATTAAGGCTCAAACGGTCCCCGAACTTCATCTTGGTCCATCATTATCTTCATTAAGTTTAGGATTAAGGCCTCTCCCTGGCGCATCATTACCTATCATATATCACTGGGACAGCGTAACTATACATCTTCCAACCTCAGACGTGGGTTACAATAACGCTATACCAGAACGTAATATCCAAAATGTCGTATTGACAACGTGTTGGCATTGAAAAAGGAAAGAAAGATCAAAATACAAATTGAAGAAATTCTGAATTATCAAAGCAATTTGCTTACAACATGTCCTAAGAATGGACCCATCTCGCGTTCGTAATTAGCATTGACGTATCAACTTAAAGGACGTCGAGTTAAATGAAGACCAATATTAAGAACATTAAGAAGGACCATATATTGATATCTCCATACCAACAGGCTCATAACCACGTAAACCTAAATACATTTAACGATTGATGATGATGAACATTCTTGTTGTAATATAAATACCACAAATTACATAACAAATAAAAATTTATGTATGTTGTCCAAACAATTCAAAGTGCTTATCCATTACTAATATATTGTGTAAGCAATCCCAACATGTGCCGACATCTCATTTTCACTCTTTGTAACGTCAATAAGTATTGCATTTGGTATTTACTATTACAAAGATATCCTAATGTTATATTTATTCTTGAAAAAACAGAATAATTTTGTATAATGTTAAATAATGCTCCAAGCAGCCATAGAGATAGAAATCTGTACTGAAATTATAAATTATTGCTTATCAATAGATCATCTACAATATATTATGTAAACCTACAAAAAACATTCGGTAGGTAATAATACTATATTCCCGAAAATGCGCATGCCCGACCCCTAAAAGCGATTATGCTATAGAGTGCGTAATTGAATTTTAATCTATATATTCTCTTTGTAACATTAACAACTTCAAGTAAAATGTATGTCAAATATATGCGTAGCTTAAAATTAAAAAGTTTTAATGCATTTTATTAAATTATAAATGTCACCAAATATTTAATAATTTTATTAAAACACTCATTAAAAAACTAATAAAAATCCCGTGGATTTGAGTTCTCGGTGTTGTTTTGTAATCAGATGCTTTGGCACAGAGCCATAGCGGTACGCTAACCGTCCTAAAATTGTATATATTTAGTAATAACATACGTCTTTTGGGAATGTTTACATTATGAATGGTTGGAAAAAAAGCCTGGAAGAGAACTCCAATGTAAGTAGTGAGAGATGTGGATTCAGGCTAGAATGTATTACCACAGCATTTTGTTCGCTGCAAAGTTCTTGTTTATCCGATTTCGTTCTATTGTTACACACAAAAAATGTAACTGCATTATCATTCTACACGTAGTGACTACACAAATGTCAGTACACTTAATATAGTGGAGAAAATAATCTAATAGATTATATATTTTGTTCAAGAACGGTAAAATATTTTAATATTACCGTTTATCTTAAAATTATTAATTTATTATGAAATAAATAGAATTTATTAAAATCATATATTATAATTTTGATTAATTGTAATAAACTATGAAATGAACCGAACATAAATCTACATGCGAATAGATGTCCATGCAGTAAAATATTTATACTCTGTTTACTTTTGCGAAGTCAAGGTGCTACAGTTTATTTGCGTTATTGATTAAGTAAAGACCTAAAGTGTGCTGTAGTATTCTCTGCAATAAACATGAGTCATTGGAGATCAGAAACAAAATATGAAAATAAATTCATCGTGAGGTTACATAATAAGCGTAAAAGTCTATCAAAGATTTGATAAATTATGAACAGGCCTTGTTCAACAATTCAGTAAGTATTTGATAGATATGGCAATTCAAAATCCCTCGAAAATCGTTCTAGAATTCTCCAAGCAAAGAAGACTGAACGTGCTGAATTACCCCGTAATATAATCAGGACCGTAAAGACAAATCTATGAATAAGTGCGCCTAAGATAACTTTTGGACTGAAAATAATATAAATTGGACTAACTATTGTGATAAGATGCCTAGATCGGATGATTACTACGACTGAATGCTCCGCAGAAAATACTACGTAAATGAAAACAAGAGAAATAAATAAAAAAGAAGAATTTCATAAATCACATCGAAATCTGAGGTCTAAATTCTGAAGTAAAGTCGTGTTTACAGATAAAAGGAAATTTAATGCATTTACCTGTAACGGAAGTGTATCAGTGTGGAAAAAGAAGAACGAAGAATTTAATTATCAGATTCTTCTTCCTAGAATAAAACAGGGAGTTAAGCCTGTATTGGAATGGGTGTGTACGTGTGCAACTTGGGGTGGTCCTTATTTTTCAATTTTTGAAATTTATAATTCTCACTGCATGAGATGTTTCCTTTTACTAAAAAGTTGTTTAAAATTGCGGGTTGATTGAGTTGTGGAAACACGCTCCCCAAGTGTCTTGAAGTTGCGCGCGCACGCAAATTATCACATACGGATGCGGAGGTGTTTTATCATAATCTCCTTCCTTCAGTTTAAAGCCCAGCTGCTCACAAGCATGGAAGTGATTATTGATATCAAGTTCTTATTCATCATCCAAGGATTAAGTCTGTTGGCTCGTTCCGGTTTCATGAAAGCTAGAATTGTTCAGACCCTCTTCTGTGTGAGCGTCCAACATTTCTCCTTCCGTGTGGTTTATACTTCAACAATAATTTTGGAGATATTTATTTTGGCATTTTATCTACATGTTCTTTCCAGGCGTTACTATATTAATTATTCGATCTGTAAGTTTGAAAATATGTAGTTTCTTTCTTATATCTTCATTTCTTTTCTTACCCAACAGAGTATATCGTGTTATATTTCTTACAAATCTTATCTGAATTGTTTCCAATTTTTGTTCTTGTCTTTTAGTGATCGTCCAACATTCCGATCCAAACATCAATGCAGGAATAGCCATTACTTTATAAAATTTTATTTTTGTTTCTTGAGTTTGAAGGGTTAATTTAATAGTGCCACACATTAGATTGAATTTATTTATTTTATCATTATTATCTTCAATATTAACATATGATAAATTGAAATCTAGATATTTAAAAGTAAAATTTTATCATCAATTAATATTTTTGCTCTTAAGATATCATGTCCTTTAAATGCTAAACTTTTAGTTTTATTCTCTGAATTTTTAAAAAGTATAATTGACGCTTATTTTTATGATATGAAGTTATGCAATATTTATGATGGCATTCCAAGGCAATATTCGTGACAAATGTATTGGATTAGCAAATGACACTAAGCAAATTATTGCTAGTAAAGTGCCTTCAAACGAATATTGTGTGTATTATTCTATTATATTCCAGTCCCGAGGATCGCGGAATCAAACCCTGCCGGAATCGAAGCATTTTTGGAATTTAAAAACCTAAGGGACAACTCCGAGAGGAACTTTAAGCCGTGGGTCCCAAGTCCGAAGATTTTCAGACCCGTAAAACGACCGCAAGCCTGAATGCAGGCCTGTGCAAGAATTAAACGATCTTTGTCTATCTAAGTAATACCGTAGTTGCTTATCAAATGTCTTGTTGAGGCGATGTGCTAACCAAATGTCACTCTTTGACAACTTTAGGAAAATAAACGTACCTAAATTAGCTTTGTTAAGAAACTCTCGCTAGGGAGCACTCGTGTACCCACGCGGGACGTATGTGGTGTGTAACACACGTTCTATAATATGAGAAAAGTGAAATTTAATTTGGGGGAATGTGCAAGACTAGCAGTGAATGAGACAAACTTTTTGTTTTGTTTACAAAAAAATAACATCACACAGGCAGCGACAGAATTTAATCTCAAAATTGGACGATTTGTTTGACATTGCTTATACTAATGCTTTACAAATGATCAACATAAGAAGGCGATACACAATTTTTGCTCTCACATTGGCATTACATCAACAAAGATATTTCCTACATGGTACTCAAGATGATAAAATTATTTCACTGATACAAGATATTGCTAATGACATCCTCGAATTTGAATTGGAGAATTTATTTGTACATCATTCGAGAGAGGATTATGGAGAGATATTATAATTAAGAGTTTCATTCAATGCAGTTTCCCAACCCGTGGCATAAAGTTTTGAATTCCTGGACAATACATATCCTAGATGGATGGCAACAGCCAAATTATTGTATGATTTTTTATCTATTTCGCAGTGAATTTCATGTAACATAATAGAACATGTCTGGATATATAGATTTTTTATTTTCCTTGTAGGATTATATATCAATCGTTGAATTTGTACTACTGTACCTACTCAAGCCCCTTACAAAGATAGGAAACGTCGGGATATATTTCCTGATATGCATGAAGGCTCTGCAAAAATGTTTTGTGTGACACCGAGGAAATTCTGAGGATATTTAAGTTATCTGACCCCAGTAATTTACGCAACAGCATTATTTGACATCAAAAAAGTCTAAGAAAAATTGGCATAGGCCCCAAAAATGCAGACACAAACAGAAACAAAATTCTGGTTATTCAGCTGTAGGATATGGATAGATATATGAAACATATTATGGAGAATTTTATTTCACCTGATTCCATGATTATCTTCCAAAGATTTAATGTATCATCTGCATTTCTAAATGATCAACCTTCTGAATGGCATATAAACAGTAATTTAGCAAATGGATTAAAATAGTTAATAAAACTGAAGTGGCAAATGACAGCAGACATACGTGTAAAATTGGTCACAAATTACAATAAGGGTTTCTACACCATCATATGCCACTTACATACATAAATTCAAATGGAATTACGGAAAAACAATCATTGTTGAAGCATGTGAATGATTACCTGAGATAAATATGTATATCGATTTTTTCACAAAAATGTGATTAATTCCTTAAAATAAAGCGAGGAGTTAAGCTCAAAATAACCTAAAGTCATCATATTTGCAATGCAAAAAATGCATTAGCCATTGCTCAGGGAGTGTATCCAACTTATCACAAAAACTCTTTAACAAACTCCTGAAGGCTAAATTAAACTGGTTTACGCTAACCTGTCCATTTTCTAGCCCAAACTACCACTAACTTGAACCTTTTCTCACCCTAAGTTGCCCACCAATTAATCCCCTTATATGCGAGTAAATATGTTGGCAATTGGCTGTGCTGGAAACGTGTGTATCACATTGGCCAACATTATGCTAGCAGTCACGTTTTCTCCGATCGAATATTCACAGGTGGCATGCGTCATAGAATAGCCCAATAATATACTAACAAAGCATGAACACCAGAAACAATTTTTGTTTGCCAGTAGTTTATGAATAGCGTCCCACATTTCTAGACTTAAAAAGGACAATCTGGCAAAGAATTTTTGAAGAGAACTGTATAGTGAAAACCAAAAAAATATTTGCATGACGTGTTATTCTTGAATAAAAGTACATTTATGTAATACACTTCACAGAAATAAATACCGCATTTATTAAAAAAACATAGATATATAAATATGCTCTTGGGGAATGGGCTATCTTCATTGTATGTGCATGCAATTTTTTACGGGTCATTGTTTTATAAATTGGAACAATATCGAGTTAAAAAGAAAGAAGAAAATCATGTGTGTGACAAGGGCCACTCTAGTGCAGCATTTGTGGGGAATCTGCAATCATTGACGTGAAAATGGAATAATATGATGTTGATCAATATTCTGAAAACGATCTCCGACAAAGCACCGAAACATTCGATTTCAATAATGATTTGTGTTCATGCAAAACAACGACTCCAAACACACAGCACTAGATTCTAGGCTTTGGCGTCCAGAATACATGAAAACCCCTCCTCAATCTCCTGACATTAACCCAATAGAACACGTGGCAATTATCAGACACGGAAAATTCGAGAAAGGTCTACATTTTTTATCCAGGTAGATGTAATGGAATAATGGCGCTAAACTCCCTTTTAACTTCATTAAAGTAAAAGCACTGATAGCATCAAAGGGTACCCTACCAAATATTAATGTTTCTTTTTTTAGGAGTTAGTCAAAATATCAACTTTACGATCACTTTTGATATTGGCGTCCATACTTGAGTTCTTTTATAAATAATATTCAAACGTTATATATTATTAATGTTAATTTTGTATAAATGTATTTATATTGTTTGAAATAAGTTAAAAAATAATATAGTTTATTATTTTCTATAACGTGTATTATAAAACAAAATAATAAACATTATTATATACAATTGAAATCATTAAGTGTACTAGCACGTTTGACTGTCACTGTATTTAGTTTTTAAGATACTTTAGCATAATATAAAAAATAGCCAACCCTATCATCAACTATTCAGCCACTTATTCTTAGCAACAACCAAACATATTTCCCCTTAAATTCAACATAGTTTTACGTACGCACTGTGAACGGGTTAAAATATATTCGCTACGAACATGGAGTCATGTGTCTTTCCAATAATGCTTCAGAATGAAGGAAATTAGATTTGGTAAACTTACCCACATTTAGTTCGAATTGCAGCAATGGAAACGTGAAGACACGCGCACACAAAGTAATAGAAAAGCATCCACTCAATTTAAGGAATTGCTACGCACTGTTTGTGGCGCTCTTGGGAAGGGTGGGGAGTCAGGTATACCAACTTAAATCCTCTTGACATATACGCGAAACACGACACTGCCTTTAGCTGCTTCTATTCCCACAGACACGAAGTATCACTCGCAACCACAGATGTTACTTACAGCAGATTTTAGGTAACTTCTATTTTCCACACAGTTTAAAAATATAGAAATGTAAAAACATGCACATGAAGAAAAACAATATGATTTTCATTATTTGAATTGAATTGCAACATTTAACACATACTTTCAAAGATATTTAGATAACTAGTTACAAAAGTAAAATGTAGTAACGAGACGGTCTTTACAGAATAAGTAATACAAATTGAGTAACGTTTTTTTTACAATACTATATATACGATACGTTTCATATATTTATTTTTTTTAAGCCTGGGAAATAAATTTATTACAAATAACATTTTTCTTCGATTCGCCAAAGCGTATTAGTCATTGTATGACCTATTAAATTTAAAAAAAACATTAGCATTAATTTCTTTCACAATCATAATAACGATCTTATTGCTCCAGGTCAACAAAATTAAAATCGCAACAAAGTTCATTACTACGCCATTGTATTTTAATCCAACGAGACATCTAGTAGGCAACTAAGGTTATTATTAATAATAATAATAATAATAATAATAATAATAATAATAATAATAATAATAATAATAATGATAATAATAATAATAATAATAATAATAATGCGTAATAACAATAAAATATAAATATATAATACTTCTGTACGTGTGTATGTCACTGACCTCCATCTAAACGACTGGACCTATTTTGTTGATTTTTTTTGTGTCTGTTTGAGTGTGTCGCTGGATGTTTTCGATTCGCATTTGGATCCTCCAAAAACTATTAGGCGTAGGGTTTCAACTGAAGTGAAAATTTAAAAATCGTTCTAGCGGTAACAAATCTCAATGTTTCACAACGTAACTCAGTATATCCCATTTAAATAAACCGAGATAAGCATTATCCAAAAATGAGCGAAATCCGACGATTAAAAGTGGAGGTTCACCAGTAATCCGAAATTAAAGACTGTCTAAACGACTGCGCCCATTTTGATGAATTTTTTTTTGTGTGCGTTTGAGTGGGTCGCTGGATGATTTAAATTCGCGACTGGACCCTCTAAAACCATTAGATGTAAGAGTTCAGCTGAAATTAAAATTTGAAAATCGCTCTAGCGGTTAAAATTTTCGATGTTTCACAACGAAATTCTGTATATCCCATTAAAATATACAGAGGTAAGTATTATCTAAAAATGAGCAAAATCCGACAATTAGAAGTGGAGGTTTACCTGAAATCCGAACCACCATATTTAGTTCGTCTTAGCGAATACCATACAATTTAACTAACTTTAAATATTTCATTTATTTAGGCACAGGAACGCACGCCATATTATTAGCTTATATATATATGTTATGATAAGAAAAATAAATGCCTGGACGGGCTTCGAACCCGGATCTCTGACTCAGAGATCCGGGTTCGAATCCCGTCCAGGCATTTATTTTTCTTATCATAACATTAAGCTTACATTGCTCAATGTTTAACATTTAATTATAATATATATATATATATATATGATATGAAAAGAAAAATGAATGCTTGAGTCGGGATTTGAACTCGAGTCTCTAAAGTCTGTACCTTTAGTGCTCTAACCAACTGAGTTACCCAAGAATTCCAACACAAACATACAATTTTCTTATACATGTAGTATTCTCAATTCACACAAGAGGTAGCGGAAATGTGTTCCAACTGACATCTAGCGGCTAACAACAGTTAAGCAAATTTTTAAAGAGAATATTTACTTTATAGCAGTAACGCTTGCATATATAGATATTATAAATATATTTTTGACATTTGGCAATGAAGGCAAATATGATATGAAAAGAAAAATGAATGCTTCAGTCGGGATTTGAACTCGAGTCTCTAAAGTCTGTACCTTTAGCGCTCTAACCAACTGAGCTACCCAAGAATTCCAAGACAAACATACATTTTCTTATACATGTAGTATTCTCAATTCACACAAGAGGTAGCGGAAATGTGTTCCAACTGACATCTAGCGGCTAACATAACAGTTAAGCAAAATTTTAAAGAGAATATTTACTTTATAGCAGTAACGCTTGTATATATAGATATTATAAATATTTTTTGACATTTGGCAATGAATGCAAATATGATATGAAAAGAAAAATGAATGCTTGAGTCGGGATTTGAACTCGAGTCTCTAAAGTATGTACTGTTATGTCAGCCGCTAGATTCAGTTGAAACACATTTCCGCTACCTCTTGTGTGAATTGAGAATACTATATGTATAAGAAAATTGTATGTTTGTCTTGGAATTCTTGGGTAACTCAGTTGGTTAGAGCGCTAAAGGTACAGACTTTGGAGACTCGAGTTCAAATCCCGACTCAAGCATTCATTTTTCTTTTCATATCATATTTGCCTTCATTGCCAAATGTCAAAAATATATTTATAATATATATACATATATATACTGTTTATTTATATCTATGTATTTGTGTATAATATGTGGAACGCCTGGACCAATTTCAACTAATCTTGGTACACGTATTAAAATCTGAAAAAAAATTGCTCTAAGTCATAAAAGATCCCTAGAGAGGAGTGAAATATAAATGTATACAACCTTTATATTTTTCAGCGTAAACTCTGGAATTCCTGGAGCAATATTACCGAATTCGGTACGCATATGTTTAAAATCTGGAAAATATGCAATGGGGTTTATGAGATCCGTAGCATTCCTTCGGAGTGATAAGGAGTGACATAGGAAAATTATCGAAAACGACTGCTTTCGGAGCCGATAATCTGATTGGCGAGAGGCTCGATGATATTTGAAACCAAGTTTTATCCCCAGAACTGTCGAGGATTGAGGAGCGGTTTGAAGAAGTGAAAAATAAAATATCCTTCCAAAATGAGGGAGATTAGTGTAAAATTCAAATTTTGATCCATAGCATCCCATACTGGGAGTGAGAACGGTTGAAATGCAAACATGATTGATATTATTCTCCAATCCAAGGTTTTTGGGGTCGCTGAGATGAATAGTAATTTCGTTTAAAGATAAAGGGATTAAAAATATCGAGTAAAAAATTGTTATTAGAAACTCGCGATGCCTTTTAAGTCCAAGTTGAACCACCACCAGTATGGAAGTGAGGAAGTGTGAAAAAATAAATATACCTATATACAATGGCCGGGTTAGTGCCCGGATTCATAATTTTCGGGGTCGCTAAGCTGAATGGTGAATCGGGGTAAATAAATACCCTGATATTGCCGGAGAAGTATCCAGGAGCAGATAAAATATAATTAATTTGTTAGTACCGGTATAATATTGTCAGTATAGTTATTATACTACCAATGGCAAATTTCAAAGAACGTGACAGAATTAATTATCAGTGGTAGTGGTGATATTGGATCAGGTAGAATTTCTTTAACAACTTCACACAGTATGGATTGAAGATATCTACAGAAAGTATGGCATTTCAAGGTGTAGATCCTGTCAGAAGTAAAATAATTGTAACAGTTTGGATCAGGTAAATAATTTAACATATCTAGATGCAATATCTCATATGAAGAAATAAAAGGATGTAAATACAAAAATATCAAAATTTTAAAGACTTTTAGGGTTAATAAATTCTATCTCCATGCCACAGTTAGACTAGTCCAAAAACATTCAAGACTAAAAGTGTATATAAAACACTGGCTCTTCCAACTCTTTTCTATGGTAGTGAAGTATGGACATTGAAACAAAAGGATATACATAGACTTAGATCTGCTGAAATCAGATACCTTCTTAGGACTGCAGCACACACACTACTAGATCACAAAAGCAATGAAGACATCTTAGAAGAATTACACATGGAACCTTTAGAAAACAAAATTTCTGATTATAAGTCAAGATAGGTAAGGAAAAGATGGAAAGAGCAGCAATTTGGTGCCGGAACAGGCTAGAAAATAAGCCTAAACCGTGAAGAAGAACACGTCAAGATGGATGCAACATGTTCATCGAATGGAAGATCACAGGATACCCAAACAATGTTAAGATATCAACCTGCAGGAAGAAGAAGACCAGGACGTCCACTCAAAAGACTTTTGGGTGGTGTTTCTCTTGAGGCCGAAACAGGTCAACAAATGGCCTAAATTCGTGAATGTACTATGATGATGATGAACTTCACACCGGATTTACACAAAAAAATTATAAACTGCCTTTATTTAGCTCACACCAATATTTTTCACAATCACATATGATTACGCTGCTTAAGTCATTTACCTAACTCATTATCTCTTATAGTTCATATATATATAGAAATACTAACTTCTTGCTTAACACACATAGCTTCACACGCTGGTTTCCAATTCACTAAAATGTGTGAACTCCAGACCAGCATTAACTGACTGCGGTTGACCAGCATTAACTGACTGCGGTCTCCGTCAGGTTTTAATGTATGCGGCGAACACGCCTATTATTTTATAGGTAGGCCGAACAATATGCCACCGGCCGTAGCTCGAATGTCAAGAAAGCTATCCTTCGAGACAACACGTCTGGAGATAACGCTGCGAGTTTCACAATCCACTCATGATTCGCGACATGGGATGTATTATGCCTTGTAAGGATATATTTGTGTCCTGCCGCCGCAGGCAAAAAATTCAAAAGGAGATCATTTCAGCAACGGCTTAACGATGTGTCATAAAAATTATATATAAAATGTTTTTAACAGGATAACAATTTGTAGTATAATATAATTAGTGGAAATGAGAGTCATGATGCTGAAACTAATGAGAGGATAAATAAGGAAAATCTGCAATATCAAAATTAAATGGTGTTTTATGAGATCAGAGTATAAGTTCTGAACAACAAAAAAATACAATAATGAGTACAATGACATACGATGCAATATGGTAATTAAAATTTAGTACAATTAGTAAATTTAATTATGCAGTACTGAGTTTTTTGGAAGCGTTCTACTGGAATATACGGAAGAGATAAAATAAGAAACAGCCTACTTAAACAATTGAAATGATATAGTCATGTAAAAATAATAAAAAAAGAGATATTCCCAAGAAAAATGCTAGAATGGGTGTCACTTGGTAGAAGAAGACGGCCAAACATAACGTGACTTGATGTTGTTTCGAGCAGCATGAGGGAAAAATGACTGGACGATGAAAATTGGAATGCGAGAGAGGTGTGCAGTAGAATGACAGTAGATTATTGGGCGCAGGAAGATGCTTTTTTTAAAACTGAAACTAAGGTTGTGGTTTTGCATTACGTTTTTTTCCCCCTTTTTTTTCTCCCTCTCGTTCATACTAGTTTTCCTTCTGGTTTTACCTTTTTCTTTTTTTTTTGTTTGACCTTTTTTTTAACTTTATTTAGTTCACACAAGGACAGGACGCACGACACCCAGATCCAAGGTGGAGATTTAAAATCCCCTACCCCGCCAGGAATCGAACCCGGTCGCCGGAGAAGAAGGTAGGGACCCTACCGACTACGCCAAGACGACGGTCAATATGAAACATTGTGAAACCTGCTAAATAAATAAATACAATTTAGTACACAATGTTTTTATTATCAAATAAAATCTAAAAACGCTTTAGAGTTAATGCATTTTGACGAAAAATATTTCGTAGTTATAATATCAACTAATCAAAGAGTACGAAATATATTTTCACTCTGATTAACAATACGAGTGGGAAAAAATAAGAAACACACAACCGTGAGAACCTAAGTAAATAAATGAGAGTAGGGTTTGAAATACAAAATTTTAGAATGGAGAATAAAATTTATCCAAAATTCAGAATTCATTTTACGACTTCAAAAACACACTGAGGGCATCCGCAATATAAAATGAGGAGTAACAATTTTTATTTTATTTATTTTTCGGAAGAAGTACACATGTCTGAACAGCTACGTTACTTTAAAGAAATATAATTCAAAATTACAAATTAGTTGCCATACCAACCCTAGTTCTGAGTTTCACGACAGGGTGAATACATTTTTAAGACATGAAATATGGATTTAGGGCTGTCCGTCGCTGTGGCATAGTCGGTAGAATCCCTACCTTCCACTCCGGTGTCCCGGGTTCGATTCCCGACGGGGTAGGTGATTTTAAAATCCCAACCTTGGGACTGGGTTTGTGTGTCATGTTCAGTTGTACCCATTGTGTTTAATTCCTCAAAAAAAGTAAATTTAGGGCATATAAAAAGATTTCAATCTGAAATAAGAGACCTTCGAGCAAAACATATCCTAGGGTATTAAATTTAGGGCACATAAAGATACCTCAATCTGAAATAAGAGACCTTTGAGCAAAATGTATCGTCACGTTAACATCCAGATTTCAATTCGAAGCTGACGCCGTGATATGTTATAGGGATTGGTTATATAAAATACTAGCAAAGAATTGAATTAATCTTTGAATATCATAATCAGAGCTCGGATTAGGGTACTCAACCGCTTAAACTTAAGATAGCACAAACCATTTCATTGTGTAAATTTATTGAGGAAATGGGAGATGGAATGTAGCGTTAATCGCTGCCTCGCCATGTAAACATTCAATCACAGAAGGGATAAAATAAATGTTTACACTCACATGCATATGTGTAACTTATACCTTATATAGTTAGTACAGAAAAAAAATGCTTCTCATTATGGCGTAAAGAACTATGTTATGAAACTAACTGTACGCTCGCAGCGTAATCCTTCCTATCCAAGGGTCTTGATATCATGTTTACTCCGTGTATTCCAAACGTTACCTTTATGTCCCTAGACCGAGCTCTGGTCATAATAAATAACCTTATTAGGGTTTAAGTGAAAATGAGGCACTCACCTGTAAATGGGGCTGCTGGCTCCATCTTTGTACCAGATCACGAGGGTGACCTTGTCACCATTGCTGGAAGTCTGCAGGTCACAGGGCAAACGTGCAACACCGGTCTGCACAGCTGATACCGCCATGGTAGTAACTGAAAATAACATTCACACGCTTAGACCACATATCATTAAAAATAAATAATAGTTTTAAGAAACTAAAACAACGCGCTTTATTAGAAAATAGAACTAAAAAAACGAAAAATAATTTTAATTTCCAACAAGCTTGGGATAAAATTAAGTGGTCAACAAAAAAATCATCTCCAACACATACAGAATAAACTAGAGTTGTCAACAAAAAGAAACTAATTTTACCATCAAACGCGTGAGGTGCTCTATATCAATTAATATATTTGATAATAAACATATGTTGGTAAAAGTGAAGTCTCTAAGAAGAATATGTAAAAATGTGAAAAGCACCCCACGCTTTAGATGGTAAAATTATTTTCTTTTTGTTGATAACTCTAGTTTTATTCTGTATGTGTTGGAGATGATTTTTTTGTTGACCACTTTAATTTTATCCCAAGCGTGTTGGAAATTAAAATTAGTTTTCATTTTTTTGGTTCGGTTTTCTAATAAAGCGTGTTGCTTTAGTTTTTTGAAACAATTATTTATTTTTTAGTTTTAATATTTTACAGAATATTATAAACATGTAAATATCTTTAAATTCCATACTAATGTAGTATGAGCTAAAAGTAATACTCTTCTAAAAATCCTCCCAGCCGGATTTGAACCAGCGACCTATGGATTATTGAAATTATATACCACTAGAGTTCACCGCTCTTACCAACTGAGCTCTTACAACGATTGACTAAAAAGTCGACAAGTCCGCAAGCTACTATACCAGTTTTCATTTTTTTCTGATGATTCTGGCCAAGATCTAAGTGGGTTAAAATCGCGTTGAAATATTCCGTTACATAGATGCTAATATAAAGCGTGTAAAAACATCCGCTCCATAACAGATATGGTGGAACCAAGGCCTACTCAAGGAGCTAGCATATATTGTTTATCTTTGTATCCTCACATTACAACGTAGTACAAGAGAGCACCATCGCGGTAGGTACTTAAACAATGATAAGTTAGTTACGTTTATTTCTATAGAGATATCGCGAGTGACAAGTGGTTTGTTCAATGCTTCAGAAAGACACTTATTAGCAAACTAAAATATTACTTGGATGGTAACCGTCGATTAAATTTTGCTCTCAAACCCTAATTTAGGCTTGAGGTTCTTTTACTAGTCCGACAATTTTTACACATTGGACTCATTTATTATACTCTTCCATCTGAAAAAAAATCCATATATACTGCATATATTTTTGTTGCTTGTTTAGTATGTGTAACTGTAAGGTGCGAGGGATGATGATGATGATGATGAAGAACATTGTGAGAAACACGGTACAATTTGTATGCATAATATTTCATTGAATATGAGGAATTAAATATATTAAGAGATTAGAGGGAAGAAGATGCTTTAGACAGGAACATCTGGCGACAAATCACTGTATTGTGTAATATTCCTAAATAAAAAAAATATGTTATACAAAATATTACATTGTTGTTACCGGTTTTTTAGTATCGAAAAAATCTCAAACTGAGGTTTGGTATTTCCTTAGTTAAATTAAGCACATTAAAAAGAGGCATTTGTCTATCTAGATTGCCAGAAAATAATTCCATTGATCTTTAAGACAAACACACAATTAGAAAGAGTATCCTATATGTAAGAAATATAAATAAAGTTATTAAATGAAATGCCATTTGCGTGGTATTTTAAAATACTATTTAATAAATTAAATTAAACGACAATTAATGAATGAATTTTTTTAGTAAAATGAATTAATATATAAGTAAGTTACGGTATGTATTTTATGAAAAATTGACTGAATTTATTCTTTACAGTATTTTGGTAGAATTACTTTCAAATCTGCAACATTCGCCAGTCAGGTTCAACAATTTGCGAACAATTACGCATCAGCTTTAACAATTGCATTTTGTCAAAATATTTCTGTTGATAGTAGAATGCAAGCTTTCACGGCCGGAAATTTGTCCCGACGAAGATCTAACCCGGGCCCGCTACGTATGAGGCAACGACGTTAACATTACGCCACATCGATGGACAAAACAATGTTGAATTTCATAAAATTTTGATTGTAAATAGAAGAAAATTTTCAAATAAAATTGCAATAGCAAACATCAGTGGAATTAATGTATCTTTGGGCATCTGACAGTACGAAATATAGTATAGAGGACGGGTACAATGTTATCCCTCATTCAAGGATAAAGGCATGGTATCATCTGAAGGGATGCCATGCAAAATTGTCTAATGCAAAATATACAATTTTGGGAAAATAAAGAAAACCCGTTCTCTGTATAACTTTTGAAACTGTAACTTTTATTTTGTTTCCATTTTTTCAATGAGTTTACTGTAGAAAATATTGAAGTTACATAAAAACACAAATTCAGGACTCATTGTTCCTGATATAAACGAAAATAAATATTTCAATATCATCATCATCATCATCATAGTACATTCACGAATTTAGGCCATTTGTTGACCTGTTTCGGCCTCAAGAGTAACACCATCCAGAAGTCTTTTGAGTGGACGTCCTGGTCTTCTTCTTCCTGCAGGTTGATATCTTAACATTAGTTTGGGTATTCTGTGATCTTCCATTCGATGAACATGTTGTATCCATCTTGACTTATAATCAGAAATTTTGTTTTCTAAAGATTCCATATGTAATTCTTCTAAGATGTCTTCATTTTTTTTTTGTGATCTAGTAGTGTGTATCCTGCAGTCCTCCGAAGATATCTCATTTCAGCAGATCTAAGTCTCTGTATATCCTTCTGTTTCAATGTCCATACTTCGCTACCATACAAAAGAGTTGGAAGAGCCAGTGTTTATAACCTCTCCTACCCAATTCTCATCCTCACCTTCTCGTGGTACAACCTGTTTTCACAAACGAGGCTCTGAGGACCGAGTCACGGCGGTATAACCGTTCCATCAGGTACTGAGTAAATGCGGTATCCTAATGTCTGTCCAGAGACTAAAAGGTAGCAGCCCTACCACTGGACTACTTAGCGTCGGGCCAGTAACCTGTCCTAAGGAACTTCAAAACTACTTTCAAGTCTCAACACGAAAAAATCCAGAAGGAATTGAAATATTTCAATATTTAATATTAAATTTATCACTTCTCACTCAATGATAAATTTAATTTGAAGAGTAAAATATATGCCTAAATCGGGATTTGAAACAATAAAATATATGGTATCTGGTTCTGTACATCAGTGCTTTAACGATTTAAGCTATTAGGCATCACGATTTAACCATAGGTTGGTGTAGCACTGATCTACAGAACCAGAGATATTGGGTTCAAATCCCGATTTAGGCATACATTTTTCTCTTCAAATTTGTCATTGAGGGAGAGATGATAATTTAATATTAAATATCGAATATTAGCTTTGCTTGCTAGAAATGTAACGTGTTGATTTCCATTTTAAAGTGCTCTTATTGAAGAAACCACCAGATGGCGTTAGTGGAACAAAAGTTCACTGTCACGTGGCGCATGGAAATCGTATTAGTACAAGAGAAAAATCTATGTTTAAATCGTGATGTTTAGTACCTTAAATCGTTAAAGCACTGGTGTACAGAACCAGAGATATTGGGTTCAAATTCCGATTTAGGCATATATGTTTCTCTTCATGTTTAAATATTTCAAAGTTGCACAATTTTTCCATTATCTCTCACATTTTTGTTTATTGCACACGATCCATATCGAATTTCTTGCCACAAACTAATGTTTATTCTGGGAGATAATCACTACTTATGACCGTAGAGAATTATAATGTTATATTTGAAAATATATTATCTTTACATAAATAGAAGTCTTGGAATGACACTAGTAAATTGCTTCCTACAACAACTAAGCACTATCATGAAAATTCATTTTTTTATTATGTGCCTCAAAAAAATCATCTTGCGGAGTTTCATATAATGAAGCCGCTATCCCTATGTGCATTAGGTTTGCATAATACTGGACTTACGGCACATAACTCAATCCCCTTTTAATATAGAATGGGCCAGTCCACACTGACCATGAAATGTCGTTTCTTACCCTCTTATATATGAGTAATTCGAATCTTTTTGCAATAATTTGAACCTTAATGAGCTTATGGTACTGTCCCACACATCTATCGGCAAATGATAATACAACTTGGATATATTTCAAGTTTAAATTTTAGAAATAATTATTTAGAACAGAGGGTATTTCGTTATATCATTTTATACTTTGATCTTCATGTAACAGAACACATTTCCTGGTCTCAGGTTTCCTCCGGGAAAACAATGTTTCACAATAGTGTAGTTATAACAATATAGTTTCCTACTATAGTATGCAGCCTTAGTCATCTACCTTAGACACTGGACAAATTTTATGAGAGTAAAAAAGTGTCAGAGTCTTATCATCGTGACTCTTCTGGAGATTGTGATGAACTTTACTGCAAGCTCAATGAAATTTGAATTATATATCTAATTGATGGCAGTATTCATTTTTAGGGGATCTTTTAAATTTTCTTTTCGTAGATAAGTATGTAGAACACACATCTACTGAAAGGCGTTCCAAATTGTATTGAAAGTGGTATTGAAAAATCTCTAAAGTAATGCAATTTTTGAGAGTCTTGAAGACTTCAATGCATATTATACATATGTCGTAGCTTACTCATGTTAAGATATCAGGAAAACCGTAGCATAGCAGAAAAATTATTGAATAATAATAATAATTGTTTTATTATTCCGGCTTTTACAATGAATATACATTTTTCCGGTACCCATGTTCACAGTTAACTACACATTTGTTTCAACACATTTTTTCCATTCCTGTCTGTTCATCCATATATCTTCTTCTATTTTCCATTCCTCTTAGCTTCATTAATTCCCTAATAATAATAATAATAATAATAATAATAATAATAATAATAATAATAATAATAAATATTATTAAAAAGAGATGGATTAAACTTTTTGAATGACAATCTATGAGACCAGATCAAGCCATATGGGCTTAATCCGCGATTGTTGATGATGATTATTATTATTGTTATTTCCACGGAATATATAGATTATACGACACAGCGGAACTCTTACCTCCAGTCATAGCAGCGTTTCACGGACGTAGATACTAACCCTGTGTAGTCAGGAACAAATAGCAAATGAAGCACTTGCCCAGCTTACTTAGGGTAATTGCACTGCACTCCTTGATATCACAGACTGACGTGAAGCGAGTGTACGCGGATGACACGGCATTAGTTCGCAAATCACCCACAGACGAAGTAGGTCAATGTTATGCTGTGTCGGATAGTTTAATTATATTACAAATCCCACCTCTTTCTGATAGATAAGGCGAAAAACAGCACTTTAAGTCACCTGATATATTTTCAAAGTGCGATAGAACAACAGTGCGTATGCGCCAGAGTTTATAGAGCCAGTAATAACCCACCATCTAACCACATATCGATTATCATTCTTGCCACATATCGATTACTATCGATATCATACTAAATTTTATACACCTTACGCTAGGTGGCAGAACATCGCTGTAAAATTTAAATTACCAATCTTTGCAATAAATCCCCAAATCTATATTAAAGAAATATATTAATAATATTAAAATTTCCAAATGTTTATTAAAAGTGGTTGTACACTTATTTATCACTTCCTAAAGCCGACCAACCAGCGATAACCCAAACCAGCGATCAGAAAAATCATATACTAAGTAATATACTCTGTGGAGAAAAAAGCAGTCAGCATCACAATATTGTCTATCAGTGTCATAATGTTGTGATTCGCGTATTTAAATAAATACTTGAAATTATCAAATAATGTTATAAAATTGTTTGGAAAAGTTTAAAATGTTAAAAAATGTTAGTAAATACAGAAGAAGAGCTATAGTTTATAAGAATAAACTGAAAAATCAAGGGTAAGTAGAACTGCTGTACAGCCGATTGTTTAAGTTTTGCTACCCTCTTTAATGAAACCTTGAGATCGTAACGTTGCTCTTGAAACACCTTATTGCCCGATGACTACTCAAACTACGTCGTACAACAGATGCACTCATGCAGAGAAGCTTGTAACTTGCAATGTGTTGTTGTGCTTACGTAATATTCTAGCACAGAACATTAAGTAGGTTTTGCTACGGAGTTTCTTTGCCCATCTACTGTAGTTATTGAGTTGATTTTGCATCGAAGCCTGATGTTACGAGTGTTTTTTTATATAGGAAATGGAATCTTTGATACGCGAACTCATTTGTCATCTGGTATTGTATGGTGTTCCGACATACTAAAAGCACCATAAATTCAAATTAAACGAATACTGCAAAAAAACGAAAATAAAATAATTAGGGTTTTTTACCGACGCCATTCTCGGCATGAATAGTAAAGAAAGACATAACAATTAACAAATATAACAGAAAAATAACAAACATCCCCATCACACAGGATTTAGGTAAGCTAAGAGACTTCCTCTGAAACTCGAATTTAAATTGTTCGATTTTGTTATGTTATGGATTATATATTTCTTTTAAAGCTACCACCCTACAATTCCCTAGTAAAGCTCCAAGATTTAAGTGAAGGACCTGCCCTCGGGCAGAATTACTATGGATTGATATTTCTTTTATTAATTAAGGTGAATGGAGAAGACTATATAAGAGTGAACTACATGATCTTTATATGAAGCTAGATATCATGAGAACCTGATGCTCCCATGACCGCCCCCAAATCTCAAATACTCCAGCAAATTATTGTGTCAATGTTGCATGTTTCCTCTAACATATAATCATGTGGGTTTAGTTCAGATTCTTTTGAATTTTTTTATTTCTATTTTAAATATTAGCATTAAATTAATTAGGGAAAAATTGCACTTAAACTAGCGTTAAATATTTTCAAAGTCCTATAGAACAACAGTGCGCATGCGCCAGAGATTGTTGAGCCAGCGATAACCCACAATCGAACCACATATCGATTATCACCCTCGATTACTATTCGTCACTATGAAATTTTAAATTAAGCCAAGATTTGAACTAAATCCCCAAATCTATGTTAAAAAATATATTAACAATATTAAAATTACCACAAGTTTATTAAAAATGGGTGTAACACTTACGTATCTACTCCCTAACGCTGATCCAACCAAACGAAAACCCAAAACGTGCGATATAAATATCATGGACTATGTAATATACTCTGTGGATAAATAGCAGTTAGCATCACCATATTGTCTAACAGTGTCACACATGTTGTGGTTTGCAAATTTCAAAAAACAAATACTTAAAAATTGTTTTGAACAAGGTTAAAATATTAAATAATGTTAGTAAAGACAGAAGAAGAGCTATAGTTTACAACAATATAACTGAAAAAAATCAAGCGCTAGTAGAAGTGCAGTTTCAGGCCTTTTAGGCATTTTAAGTCTTCTTCCTCTCGGGGCCTCCTGGAATAATGTTACTGGGCCTTTAGTCCCCATCAAGAGATTGGAGTTCTACCCTTTTTCGTTAAGGGACGACTTATAATTAATTTATTTCTTTTTGGTTTATAAATTAATGTGGAAACCCATTTGGCGAATTCCCTTCCCTTCAATGTATTTAAACCATTTAAATAGTGACATTTATTTGTTGTCGGTAATATTGAATATTCTTAATCAATTACTTATAGAGTTGTGGTATAATTCAGTTTATCAATGCACATGTGCATAACTGGGAATTTATGTAATACCATCAGCAAATCATTGTTGAAGCGCTGTCATATATGATTCAACAACAAGGGATGCACCTTTGAACACTTTGTAGTATTTTATTGTATAGATGTTGTAAGCTACAGAAAATAATATACACTGCTCAAAACAATTAGAGGAACACTATGAAATATGCAAATATTTTTTCATTGGATAAAGGTACAAACATGAAATTAATAAAGTACATTATTTGTGGTTATGTATTTATTTATTTATTTATTGCTCATGTCAGTAAAAAAAATTAATAACGCTGTCAATTAACTTTTCAAATAATTCTGCTATGTAAGCAATTGAATATTGTGCTTATTTTTCAAAGTTAAACACTCGTTATATAGAGTTAGTATCGTGTATGGACTCCACGACATTCGATGACACTATGGCACCTTCGTGGTATGCTCCCAATAAGATTCTGGATTTCCTCTTGCGGGATATTCTCCCATTCCTCCTTCAGAGCATCTCCAAGTTGCTGCAGAGTTTGTGGAGCTTGATGTCGGTTCCTGACCTTCCTGTCTAGAATATCCCACAAGTGTTCTATAGGGTTGAGGTCTGGGCTGACCGCTGGCCACTCCATTACCTCAATTTCATTCCTCCTCAGGAAATCCCTGGTGACAGCCGCAGAATGTGCCATGGCATTATCCTGCATATAAAGAAATCCAGGGCCTACTCCAATGGCAGCAGGTACTACATGCTCTTTCAGAACGTGCTCGATATACCGGACAGCATTCAGTCACTGGGGAACAAGTACAAGGTCTGTACGATTGTTGTACATAACTCCGGCCCACACCATTATGGAACCTCCTCCGAATCTATCAATTTCCTGTACAGCCTCTGCAGAAAATCTTTCTCCTGGCCATCCCCACACCCTTAATCGACCATCACAAAGTGTAAGACGATACCTGGATTCGTCCAAGAAGAGCACAGACTCCCTCTGGTTCAGGTTCCAATCACCATGGTTTTCAGCATACATACGTTTTGCTGCCTTATGCCCATTTGTTAAGCGTGGTTTTTTAACGGGCCTTTTTGGACGAATATTCTCTTTCCTTAATCTGTTCCTTATGGTTTGGTCTGAAACCCGGATTCCGGAAGCCATATGAAGGTCATTCTGCAGGTCTTTTGCAGTTTTTGTACGCTGTCGAAGAGCAGAAAGAACAACGCATCTGTCATCCTGGGGACTTGTTTTAAATTTACGGCCCTGGCCACGTCTTCTACAATACTAACCTGTCTCTCTGTGCCTGTTGCGTAACCTGGACACCACGGAAGAAGAAACCAAAAGCTCTCTAGCCACTTGTCGCAGAGATTGACCTTGTCGTAAAAGATGTAGAGCATGATACACTTCAAACTCATTTAAATGCCTCATTTTGTCAGAGACTTCAATAAACAAGGCAATAATCAACATTCGTCACTATAGCAACATCGGGAAGCTTACCAATTAGAAGTGGTCAGTGCCTTCCAAAATAAAAAAAAATCTCTATATTTGTTATTTGAGGTAATTTCTCTGTATTTAGGCCATGGATTTTAAAATTTGTATCCAATGATAAAATTAATAATTCAATTTACATATTGTCCAACTTTCAGCATCACAGCTTTAAAAAACAATTACTTATTCAATTTATTACAAGTGTTCCTCTAATTGTTTTGAGCAGTGTATTTGCGTTTTCGGTTAATTGACTTATGCTGCACCTGTATGTTCGTTTATTTCTCTCCCATTATTGTATAAACTGTTAATGGCCGTAATATCTTACTTTCGGAGATATATATATATATATATATATATATATATATATATATATTTACTCTCTTTCTCATTTAGTAATTGTAGACTGAAAGTAAAAATCGTGCTAAGTGTCAACAGTGGATTTTCATTTGTTTCTAAAATATAGGCTATGTGCCTATTCAGTGCGGTAAAACCCGGGCCATATGATATACAGTCTGCAATTAGTTGAAACTTTAGCCACAAGAATACGCCTGACCTATCAAAAACTGTGATATTGACAATATTTTTTTCGGTTTTTTCTCAGAAATTTGATTTCGGCACTTAGCTTGATTTTTGTTTTTAGTCTAGAATTGTGGAATTTTAGCATCCACATTACACACGGACTCTCAGTGTTCTGGAAAAATTTAAATTTTGAGAATTCTCTCTTATTTCTCAATCCTATACTTATTGTTCCACAAATGCCAGGATACCTGTTTAATTTTAGCGAATTCCGAAAGAATGGAGCTATTCAGGTTGTTCTCATGAAACTATTTATTAAATTTGTTTACATATTCATCGATCCTACTTGGAAGACACCTGTTAAAGCTATAGAATTATTAAGGTTGAATGCCCGTAATTCTCAAATTTTGAAAATTGAGAACTAAAAAGTGTATAAAAATATAATACAAAATATAACCTACTTGTATGCAGTCTCCTCATCTGTTAAAATAATTAACTTAAAATATTGTAGGCCTTTAGGGACCAGACACATTCTCAGCATTCTCCAGGTACAAGGTCTGTGAATTCTCCTGGATTTGTGGCGTGATAGGCCTAGAAGACCTTTGATATGTAAACTGCCTGCTGATCTCACATCCACGTGTATCAATCACAGAGGGGAATGAATAAGAACCACATTTTTTCAACATGTGTCATCCGTCTGGCGTTAAAAATAGCCATCTCAATCTGGATCCGCTACTTATTGAAGCTATCTACATTTCTTGCGCGTTATACAGTAAGAAAGTATTTAGATAAAGAAAGCATCATAAAAATATACTTAAAAATCATATACATAAGTGTGCATATGGTTATATTGTTAAATTATAGAAATAGGGAGTCCCGCGCCGTAGCCGAGCGGTTAAGGTAGGAAGCCTTGGCGCAGAGCTATGGGACTTGCGCTGGTTCGAGTCTCCATGGGGGAAGATATTTTCTCATGGTATTTCGGCCAGTATGGGACCGGTGCCCACCCAGCATCGTGAGGCAATTGGGTAGCTACAATAAGTAGCGGCTCCAGGTTGAGGAACCAGCTATAACGGCTGGGGGACTCGACATGCTAACCACATGTCACCCCAACACTGGCTGTTGATCATCTACCTCTGTGATTGACACATGTGGATGTGAAGGTCCAGCAGCCGGCTGGTAAAAGGGCAACCGCTGAAAAGTGGAAAGACCCTCAATCGGATAGAAATAGGGAGCAGTATAAGACTGGCAATAGTTTGAACGTTTACGATTTACAGTGAAATAACTGGCATTAAATCACCCACTCACTACAATTCATGTAACAAAAACAAAATTATATTTTTTTTAAATAAAGGGCCACAAATTTAAAAAACAATTTATTAGTGATTTTCTAAATCATCTTCTAGGTATTGTACATCTTTTATCAAATATGATTTTTTGAGTTTTAAAATAATTGGAAACTTAAACGTGAGGAATATCATCGAGGCCCACATGTGGCTATGGATCGATGTTTGGATAAGCCTGATATAAAGATAGGGAATATGTATAGAATTCTTCGCTAGCGTAATATAGCTCAACTTGGGGACTTTTCTTAGACATGCAGAAGCATTCTTGTTGCATACGTTATCTGAACGACCACAAAATGATTTTTTGCGCGATAGTGCGTTTTATCGTACTTACAGCAATGGCAGCCATGAGTGAAAGTTCAACTTCCTACATTTGGGAGTTGCCAACCTAAATAACTATACTGTAATATTATATTTACCCCAACGTGCGGGAAGTAAAACCACTGCCCTCTATGTATACTATGTACAATGACTATACAAAAAATATCAAAAAGTAGTGTTAATATACATTATACGAAACAAATCACTGCATTTTAAATGAACTGAACTTTATTTAAAACAATATAAAACAGTAAATACGTACTTTCGGCTATTTTATAACTGATTGGTGTCACGGCCTGCTGATAGTCTCAACTAATAAACATTGCCCATACTGTTAACTTTAGTCAGTTGTTTATAATGAACGCAAATATTTCCAACAAATATGTTATTATTTTACTATTATTTATTATTTTGAACACACCATCTCGCAAAAAATAATGTACAACGCACGTTTGTGAAGTGTTTTACAGAATCCCGGAAATTAAAATCACTGCTATCGCTCGGTTTTTAAACATTTTTCCTCGATTCTGTAAAAACCACTTCCCAACCTCACATCATAATATACCATTTTAGGTCTAATACGTACTCACATTCCCCACAAACAGGAATAAAAAAATACTTACTCACTGGCACTATTGAACCAGTGGGTGGATGTTTTATATAGGTTAATGCCTGTGTTGTTTAATTTTTATGAACACATTTATGATCTTCTCTCCATCATTGATAATGGTTGATTAATGGGACTGCGTTATGCATCAACCGGCTAAGCGCCTCTAAAACACTGCTTTTTATGTCATATGTTGCACTGGTCAATGAAGTAAGTGTATGCACACTTTTAGGGCCAATTCTTTAAATATAGCCTTATTATTAAAGAAAAATATAAACGCTATCAGTTCTATCAGAGATTATGCGTTTTGCAAGAAACGGCTATGAACCGAGATCTTCATAAATACTAATTTAAATTTTGCATCATGCAGCTTAGTGCCAAATATTCTCGCTCTTATATAGTTGATGCATAACTGAGTATTGTTGGTTTAATAGTGAAGATTATTAAGTCAGTGTGATTTTTTATGTTATAATGACATCCAGAGGGCAGAACATTTTAGATACGGTTTATAAGAACTGCCCTGAGAATGGTAAGGCATTTTCTGTCTCACTTATGGTATGTAAGAGTTTTATTCATTATGTATAACATATCTTTTTCGTACATGAAGTCGATACGGTATACTCCTATTTTATAAACATAAAGATGAAAAAATTAGGCGCTTGTCAATTCAGAGGTCAAGGCAATAGGCGACGAGATCCACTGTTCATCAGTTCGTAAAACTCGTTTTCCTATTTTTTTTTTTTTTGGGAAGTGAAAAGTGTATACTTTTCTCTAAATTTGTTATATGATAATTTCAATTACATATGATTTTCCAATGTGAATAATTCATATTGAAATACGACATATTTTTTATTAATTGGTGTTGTTCCACTTATTTTAAATATTGTTTACAATTACATAAGCATATTATTTGTCATGCATATTTCTTTTAAAAAGGTATTATAGTTAAAAATAAAAATGTAGTGTGCAAGTTGATGGATGTCTATAGAAATTTTTTACTCCAAGGAATAAAAAAAATATTTCACAAGATGGTTACTGCATGCGTGTTTTTTTTAATTTGTAGGCCTATGTGTTTTTTGTATGTACTGTAATTGTATGAATAAATTGGATTGTTTAGAAAACATTATTCATTTAACACGCACATTACGTAATGTAATATGTATGAAGCATTACAAAACAAAACAATATATAAACACATATCAATAATAAGTATATTATGCATACAAACACAATACTAATATTATGATGCAATATTTTATATGAACAGTGTATACGCAATACCTTGACGCTTGACTGATTGATGCATAATAAAATATTACATTCAAATACGTATCAAGAGTGTGAAACGCTCTCTTGCGGCGCTTAACTGTTTGCTGCAGAACGATTCTCATCATGTCTAAGTGCAATATTGAAATATCGACCGTTAAAGTAAATATAAATTGTTTTCACTCATACAGTATACTCTCTCATACCATGTTCTTCTACTTCTCCCCCATCTTCCTTCTGCCTGGTACCATCCAATCTAACACTTGTTTAGGCCACTGGTATTCCGACATCCGTTGTACATGTCCATACCACTGTAAATCTCTCTTTGTTATCCTTTCGGTAACAGTTTCTTGTGCATTCATTTCTTGTCTGGTATATGTATTTCGAATATGATGTAGCCAGGTTATTCTCATACGTCTCCGCAATCCATCCATTTCTGTCGCCAAGATTCTTTTCTTCATCCATTAATTTATTGTCCAGCTTTCTGATCCGTATGTAAGTATACTTTCTGAGACAATGGGCTAAAGTGAACAATAGGATTTCTGAATAGCAGGCAAGTTTTAGAGAAGGGTACTCCACGGTGGACAACGCATTCGTTCTGAGAACATTAATTGATGATAATCTGAAACACAAGAGGGGTAAATTATTTTGTGCATTCGTTGATTTTAAGATGGCATTCGATACTGTGGACCGAAGTGCACTGTGGGAAAAATTAAATCGGAAAGGATTGTCACATAAAATGATACATGCCTTTATGTCAATTTATAAATATGTTAAATTTTGTATAAAAGTAGACCAAGGGCACATCACTGAGAGCAGTCAAGCCAATCGGGGAGTGAGTCACGGCTGCATTTTGTCACCAATGCTATTTAATCTATTCATTGATGATATAGCAGCCATAATTCTAGAAGAAGACATTGAGGCTCCGGAGATAAGAAATATTAAAGTCCCAGTCCTGTTGTACAGATGATTTAATTATCTGTTCCAAGACAATCAAGGGATTGGAAATATACTGTAGGAATTGGAGATTACCTGTAAATACTAGTAAGACAAAAACAAGGACATTAAAAAATGGGACGGTTTATGGTAGAGCAGAGGAATGGTTATACAGAGATCAAATACTTCAAAACTGAAACATTTTGAATATCTTGGTACGACGTTGAAAATGAACGGAAAGTGGAAGAAACATATTGATATAGCATTATTCAAAGCGAGGGGACAACTTAATAGTATTCTCTGTATTCTGAGTAGAGTACCCGATATTCCAGTTAGTACGTTAGAACAAATGTATGGAGCGATGGTGAGGCACTATGGTAGTGAGATTTGGGGTTTTCAAAGAACGGAAATACTAAATAAGGTATATATGCATTTTCTAAAATATATTACAGGACTTAGTAAGGCCGTTTCTATCTGTGGAATTTTTTAATGAATTTGGGTCATTTCAGGACGACATAAACTGCAAAATGTGTATATTGAAGTACTGGCTGCGGCTAATCCAAGGTGAACAAACAATACTCAGAGCAATTTGTTACGACTACCAAATTAGGAAAGCAAATGGGAAATTCTCCGCAGACGAGGTTAGGAGAGAACTCCAAAAGATTGGGATGGGTTGGGTATGGGAAAAAGGGACTGAAAATCGCAAGAATGTATGGAGAAAAATAAGGAGGAGGTACTTAGATATAAACCGACAAAATATTTTGGCCGAATGTGCGGGAAAGCGATAACTGTTTTTACAAAGAGACCTAAAACAAGTTTGGGGAAAAGAATCTTATATACTCAATCCAGGATTTAAAGAGAGAACAGGGCTTGCATGGTTCAGGTTAGGCGCATGGAAATTTTAAAAAAAATTAGCGACAATCACGATATGCGAATATGTCCAATTTGCGGGAGCTTTGAAGACGAGATACATATATTAGGAAAATGTAACGATTTTGGAATAATGGAGGCATCAGTTATTACCGGAAAGATTTCTAAATTCAAATCGTGAAAAATTGGCATGCTACGAGTTACTGGTAAACCCAGAAAATTGGATAAACTTGGGTAAATTTCTGGACGAAACGCGAGAAAATAAGAACAACACTTATTCATGAATAAATAAATATGTTAACAAATCGCAATGCCATTAATTCTTAATAATTCTACATAAATAAGTTAATGTATAATGTAATTGTATTGATATCTAATTGTAATATTATTGTGTTTTTTTTAAACATCAACTTATTCTAACGGACTCTCAACAGCACGTACGGCTTTGTGCCCGTGCGATCCATATTTGTAAATTACATTGTATGTATCTTACTTTTAGTTTAATAAAGTCCTTATGTATGTATTGTTGTCTGTATACATTTCTTTTTGTTTTTCTGGTCAATTTTATATTCCATAAAAGACCATTCAGGGATATAATTCGCCTTCCATCCTTGCACCATTTATTCTGTTAATAATATCTATTTTCACAAGTACCAGATTTATCTATTATAGATCCAATAATATTTAAATTCCTTCAACACACGTTTAATTATCCTATTATTTATTTGTATGGTCTTCTTTCTATATTTCCTCCGATTACCACATATTCTGTTTTGATATAATGTATCTTCAGTCCGCCCACCTCAAATTCATCTACAGACTTTTCTAATCAATATATTCTATATCTTCTTTATTTTGTCCTATTAATAAACTGATCATCAGCGCATAATTATTGGTACCGTAAACATTCGGCAATATTGATTCCCATTCCCCTACATAACGTATTCCATTTTCATTAATCTGACATGTGGAAAATTGTAAAATCAATTAGCCCTCTGTCACAATAAACTACAGGTAGAAACAGCTGACCTACCACTAGACGAGTTGAATGACCATTTAACACCCGCCTCTCCAACTGACAACAACTCACGGCACAAACAACAGACAATAGATGAACTAGTGTCATATTCCCAACCCACCCGACACAAATTCTTATTTTTCCTATATCTCACCTGATGACACCAAAAGAGCAGTATTACGTATTAAATCTAAAGCACAAGGAATAGACAATATATCAATAACTCTCCTACAAAAATAATTGAACATTATTCTCCCAACAATAACCCACATTTTTAATGCCTCTATAATGACCGGGACCTATCCCAGACTCTGGAAAATGGTTCTAGTTCGTCCTCATCAACCGAAATCAAACACTCCCACAACACTCGATGATTATAGACCAATTAGTATTCTTCCCTGTTTATGTAAAGAACTGGAACACATAATACACTCACAGTTAACAGACTACCTCATCACACACGACTTACTGGATGAACATCAGTCTGGTTCTAGAACAGGACATCATACAAGTACTGCACTACTTGACATTGTAGAGGACATAAGAGACACAATGTACAAAAGCAAACTCACCGCAATAGTCCTACTGGACTACAGCAAAGCCTTTGACACAGTAGATACAGGCCTAGACGTAAAGCTAGCGAGACTAAAGACACTATATATGTCGGAAAACTGCCTTCATTGGTTTATATCTTACCTCACTAATCGTCAGCAATCAGTTACTGTTAATAATCACATTTCTTCCTGGTGCTTGGTGAGGAAAGGGGTACATCAAGGCGGCGTCATCGCTCCTCTTCTCTTCTCAATTTATATTAATAATGTGACCAAGAAACTTCAAAACTGCAAGCATCATCTTTACGCCGACGACTTACAGATTTACACACACTTTAGGCCTGACGAAATGAATGAATATATTGACAAAGTTAACACTGACTTCAGATATATATCTTTATGGTCCAGACAATATGGGCTGAAACTATATGTAAACAAAAACGCAAGCAATAATTGTCGGACATCCAAGACTATAACACTCCATATACAATGGCAATATGCCGGCTGTCATATTAGATAATGAACAAATTCCTTATACCGACGTCATTAAAAACTTGGGACTTTACTTAGATTCTAATTTAAATTGGCATGCCCAAGTAAAGCAAACATCTAAAAAGATATTCTCCATAATGCATTCCGTAAAGCGTCTCAAAAATTTTCTTCCTACAGCTCTTAAAAGAATTTGAATTCAAACCTTAGAGATGCCGCATTTTGACTATTGTGACGTTATACAAACTGACATAAGTGACGGACTGTCGGACAAACTGCAGCGTGTCCATAATATGTGTATCAGATTCATATTTAATGTTCGAAAATACGATCACATCTCTCCATTATTCCACGAATTATCATGGCTACATCTAAAAGAGAGAAGAAAATCGCACTGTCTAATTCTCTTATTTAAGATCCTACATTCCTCGATTCCCAATTATTTATCATCACGTTTCCAGTATCTATCCTCCAACCATAACTTAAACACAAGATCACAACATAGTTTCTTACTTAATGTACCGCAACATAGGACATCACATCACTCCATGTCATATACTATCTTCACTTCTCGCAACTGGAATTCCCTACCACAAGAAATAAGGGGCTGCCGGACATTGGTATCTTTTAAAAGAAATCTAAATTTATATTTGCTCTAACCTCGACTTCATTATTACCCAGTGTAAAGTATATATATATATATATATATATTAATTGGTGTTTCTCCTATAATTTATTATATTTATACAATTATTATTATCATTATGATTATCGTATAAAATATTGTTTGTACATGAAATTTACATTGCTACATTTAATGTATCTTTAACTGTTTATAATTAGTATAGTGTATATCTATATTTGTCAAATATTTATTTGTATTTGTACTGGTTGAGTAGAAGGGAAGGCCTTATGGCCTTAACTCTGCCAGAATAAATATAGCATTATTATTATTATTAATATATCTTCTAAGTATATCTTGAACAATGTTAGTGACATCCCGCAGCATCCTTGTCTTAATCCTTTTGTTATATCAAATTCTGAGGATACTCTATTTCCAACCTTAATACTTGCTTTATTATCATATATTCTTTTATAAAATGTATAAGAGATTTAGGTATTCCAAACTTCTCCATTGCCACCCAATTCTTGTTGATGGGTACAGAGTCATATACCTTTTCCAGATCTATAACAAAAGAACTTCTTTTCCTTTAGCCAAAATCTTTTCTGTAATCTGCCTAATCACAAATATATTATCAAGGAACGATTTACCTGCTGCAAAACCTGTTTGTTCTTTTGATATTTTATTTTGTATTAGTTCCTCCAATCTAATTTTAGTAATCGTACTTAACATTCTACTAATTGCTGCCATAACATTGATCCCTCTATAATTTGCTGGATCTCTTTTATTCCCTTTATTTTTGTATATTGCAGTAATATACGATAACTTCCACTCATCCGGAATAGGATCTCCTTCTATCAGTTGGTTAAAAGTCTAGTTAAAATTCTTATTATTCCTGAACCACCATATTTAATTACTTTCATGGTTATTCCTCCTGGACCTGCCACGTTTCCATTTTTTGCTGTTCTCAATACGTTTCTTATCTCCTCTTCTGCTATGGGTTCCATTAAATCACCCTTTCCATTATCCAGTGTAGCATAGTCTATAAATTCTCTCCTAGGTTCTGTTAAAAGCATTTTAATATATTCCTGAACCAATTAAAACTCTTTGTAAGATTATCATTTCACATGTTTTTAATTGTCCTCCATGCTTGGGCTGACTTTATATAGCCTACTGTATGATCGATGTCTCCACATACCCTATTCCACATTTCTTTTTCATGTTTCTGACTTCTGCTTTAACCTTTCTTTTAAGTATGTTATAACTTTGATAATCTTCATTTTTCTTGGAACTTAAATATTTTTGATATGCATTTTTCTTTTCTGTTATGATAACAAGTATTTTCTTATTCACCCAATGGTTTTTATGTTGTTTACCATTTTCCAGACCAAGTTCATCTCTTGCTGCTTCGTGTATATATTTTCTCAAATGTTCATAAATAACGACCGAATACCAATCTTCATCAAATATTAATTTTTTCGGTGAGACGTTGGGCATATAGATTTTTAATACTCTCATCTTGTAGTAAATGTAGATTATATCTACATTTTTCTAATTAATTTTCTACTTCTATATTTTGATCCTTATTTACCTTTTGCCTGTTTATAGGGAATACTATCCTAGTTGACAGCATATAATTATTCGTTCTACAATATTTGTAAATAGCATTGTATATATTTTACTTGTAGTCTAATAATACAACCGCATTTATTCAACAAGATATATAAAGAAGGTGAATAGCCCGAAGAATTGACTGAGACAGTGTTAATACCAATACCGAAGAAAAACAATGGAAAGAAGGACTACCAGCTTGATATCACACTTTGCAAAGATTCTCCTGCGAATACTGAATCGAAATTTACGTTCTACAATGGAAAGCGAATTGGCAGAAGAACAGTTTGGCTTCAGGAAGAGAAAGGGTACAAGAGATGTAATTGGATTGATACAAACAATAGGAGAAAGATATATAGAAAAATATAAAGACGTTTATGCAGTATTTGTTGACATGGAAAAAGGCCTTAGACAGAGTAAATTGGAATAAACTCCTGAAGATCTTGAAGAAAATTGGCGTGAACTGGAAGGAGAGGAGGCTCATAAGTGGTCTTTATATGAAACAGTGAATAAAAGTGAAGATAGGAGAAGAAATGTCAGAGGGAAGAGAAATTGGAAGAGGAGTAAGGCAAGGATGTCCTCTATCACCTACACGTTTCAACATCTACCTGGAAGCCCTAATGAAGAACTGCTTCAGCAATACGGGAGGTATAAACATGGGAGGAAGAAGAATTAAATGCATAAGATATGCTGATGATATGACTTTGCTAACAGAAGATGCAATGACACTGATGAACATGCTGATTGAGCTAAATGATAAGTGCGAGGATTATGGGACGAAGATAAATATAACTAAGACGAAGACCATGATTATAGGAAAGAAACCAAGGAAGATAAACATGAGGAATAAAGATGAGGCCATGAAGCAAGTGGAGAGCTTCAAATTTTGGGTTGTACCATCAGTAGTAACATGAACTGCTGTCAAGAAGTAAAGCAGAGGATAGCAATGGCAAAAGAAGCTTTTAACAAGAAGAGAAGCATTTTCTGCGGACCTTTGGCAAAAGAATTACGGAAGAGGCTAGTGACATACTTTGTATTGAGTGTAGCATTGTATGGTGCAGAGACTTGGACATTACGACGGAATGAGGAAAAGCGACTGGAAGCTTATGAGATGTGGATATGCAGAAGAATGGAACGTATAAAATGGACATAGTAAGAAATAAATATGTGCTAGACAGAGTGAGTGAAAGAAGAACTATGCTGGAACTCATAAAGAGGAGGAAAATAAATTGGATTGGCCACTGGCTAAGAAGAAACTGCCTGCTGAAGGATGCCCTAAAAGGAATGGTCAACGGAAAGAAAGTTAGAGGCAGAAAAATACATCAGATGATAGACAATATTAAAATAAATGGTTTGTATGCAGATATAAAAAGGAAAGCTGAGTTAAGGAAAGAGTGGAGAATGCTGAGTTTGCAGTGAAAGACCTGCTCCTAAGCAGAACACTAAGAATGAAAATATATTTTTTCCGTCGTATTGAGAAATTCAGCCTGTAGGCCACCTTTGTGCTCTTCGACAGGAATAGGCTACATGCCTGAACCGGGTTTTATCTGCTATTATCATCATCACAACTCATACAACACACTTTACACAATGCAAACACACAAAAATACGTCATCTTATACTTCTATACTTGCTCTAACGTCGAGTTCATCATTACCCAGTGTAAGATACATATATTAATTGGTGTTCTTGTATAATTTATCATATTTATATTATTATTATTATTATTATTATTATCATTATGATTGTTATCATATTGTTGTATTATTAGAATTATAATAATTAGTATTATTAATAAGTATTATTATAGTATTATATTAATAAGTATTATTATTAATTGGTATTATTAATAATACAATACGTATTATTGTTATTATCATATAAAATGTTGTTTGCATATGAAATTTACATTGCACCATTTCATTTATTTTTAACTCTTTATAATTAGTATAGTGTATATCTATATTGTCAAATATTTATTTGAATTTGTGCTGGTTGAGTGGAAGGGAAGGCCGTATGGCCTTAACTGCCAGAATAAATAAAACATTATTATTATTATTATTATTATTATTATTATTATTATTATTATTATTATTATTACTTATCTTCCTAAACATCATATCATTTACACAAGGTGGTATCCCAAACTGGTGCATGCATTGGAAATAGACAACAACATTGTTCATCCGTCCAATGCGGATTCTGAATAGGGAAAAGTGAAGTGAATAGCATTAAAACACATACACACAGACATTGTACTAATGTAGAAAATATCCACAATTATGCCACCTATTAATAAAATGATTAAAGCTGTCACGAATTAAAAAAATATGCCTATGTGGTGAGACCCAAGAACTGAACTCGATAACTTTTAGTAGCGGATATGATTGGCTCGTTTATTCATTGAAATAATGAGGTATAAAATCTGTAATTTGTTATTGAGTTCCAAAAGCACAGACAGGAAGGAAATGTGTTTATCGTGGTGATGTAATTATTCATAGGATATTTTCACGAATTCCAAGTAAGTTGTAGCGTGATACAGTTTCTCTGCTAATAGCCTAATGAATGCTTATGGAAACACAGACCTCGTTAGCCAAGTGCATATATTCACAGCTATGTTCGCTACCTTAATTCGACCGGAAGGCTAGAAACGATGAGGGCTTCATTATGCATTTCATTCGTGCGGTACCATTTCCTATGCAGCGTTTGAATTACTCTGCCGCCATTTTGATATTAGAGACGCATTAATTAGGCCTCTATAGTAAAATAGAACCGAGTACAGCAAAATCGAAATGTAGATTATAAAAACTACACAAGTCGATAAATCAAATACTTAACTACTGAATCGTGTTCACATTTCCGTCAGGCAATTTGAATACATCGAAATTATACTAAATATTTATTGTAAAACTGGGTTATTATATTTTAAAATAAGAGCATGATTAATTAAATTGTAGTAATAATAGTTTTATACTATTCTAATATTAAACAATTCATTCTATGGCACATCAAACATTTTAACATTTTGAAGCCTAGTTCACTTTTGTTGATTAATTGTATGGTTAATAAATAATAATAATAATAATAATAATAATAATAATAATATTTTTAGGAATATTTCACAATACAGTTTTTCTCCTTCAATCCAATGTGATTTGTCGCAAGAAGTTCCTGTCTAAAGCATCTTCTTTCCTCAAATCTCTAGCTTCCATACATTTCTTCACTCCATCCATACATCGTTCTCTAGGTCTACCTCTTCCATTTCTTCCATTAACTTTCCAATTAGGGATCTTCTTTGGTATTCTCTCTTCTTCCATTCATATGAGGTGTCCATACCATTTCATACGTAATAATAATAATAATAACAAAATAATAATAATAATAATAATAATAACAATTGACATGCTCTAAGCATTATTATGGTGTAAAAACATCCTTTACAGAAAAAAAATGATTTATAAGGTACTGTAGAAACTATTATGTTATACAGATCAGTGATATGGACAATTAAAAAATGTCAAGTTGAAAAATTATTAGCAACGGAGATGGGTTACTGGAGAAGATCATCGCGGAAGACGGTATGAGAAAAAAATTAGAAACGATGAAATTAGGAAAATTATTAATGTTGAAAGAAATGTATTCCATACAATTGAAGAGAGGCCATTGAAATGGTATGGACATCTTAAGAGGTTGACATCTAATAGAATCTCTAAGATCTTGGTGTGTAAAATTGATATGAATATAAGAAAGGGAAGATCCAAAGAAGGTTGGATGGACGGATGAGAAGAAGTATCAGTGAACTGGGAGTTCAGATGAGGATTTTTAAAGATCGCTACAACTGGACAAAGACAAAAGGGTGACGGAAAATCACTGCATTGTGTATAAATTCCGAAAAAATTATAATAAATCCGGAAACACGGCATGGCGCATCTTCAGGTTATTTGACAGAATATACGCCCTTGAGAAAATAAGGCTAGGTGTACGTGAATAGGTGTTTACGTCGGATATTAAGTGCGAGGTGGTCTGATATAGTATAAAACCAAGAACTATGACGGCAAAACTGAACAAGCACCTATCGAAAAACGAAGGAAACAAAATGGTATTGGATTGGACATACTCCACGTAAACCTCAAACTGCAATAGAAAGATGTGCACTGGACTGGAATCCTCGGGGTTCAAGGAGAGGAGGAAGACCAAAAATGACTTCGAAGAAATCAAGAAATACGTGAAACTGGAAAAATTTGATTCGAGGTGAAGAGATTGGCTAATGAGAGAGCTAAATGCAGAAATTTCATTACGGTCCTATGCTCCAGCTAGGAGCGAAAGGAAATAATGATGATGACGATGATGATATATCGAATAAGCGCTCACGGACAGCCGACAGAAGTAACCTTTCAGCTCGGGAATTTGCCTAGAGGCTAAAAAAATCGCGCTCTCGAAATAACTTCTTTTTTTTTGCAGAAACAAAAAAGCTAATTTTGGCTGTGGTTCTTTAATAGATGAGAAACATGGACTTAAAGTAAGGAAGAAATCAAGTTAAATGTATCCAAAAGGACGAATATTCAGTCATATAAAGGATTAGAATGAACAATGGTCCAAGCTTCAAAATAACGAACTAATTATCGATGTTATAAAATTATCACAAGTAATGCCACGAGTGATTTCCAAATTATCGATAGTGAGTCGTGAATTTATTTAGAGAATTTGGAAATCAAGAGTGGCATTTGTTAGGACTATCTAACGAATAAAATTAAGCCGTTTACTCACAAATCACTATTTAAATATAGTTATTTTAAAATATTTATATATTTAATATAAACGGCGATGTTTGAAAACAAATATGAAACGATTGGTACGCTTCATTTGCTTCTTTTGTTCGTCACTGCAACCAGATCATATTATTTATTGCCAAAGGAACGCAATATTGTAAGAATGCACTCTAGTGGAGAAAAAATGAAACATCAAACTGTATATTAATTCATGTCTGATGTCCTATATTGTAAATATGACAATTATATTTTTCTGGAAAAAGTACATTTAAGAAAGTGCAAAGAGTGGTTTCTTTTTTTGGTGGTACAATCAATTGCTACAAATGTTTTTATATTAACTCCCGCATGCGCTATGTGTTGTCATTCATGCACTATTTATACAATCTGGTAGCCGTATTTCTTGGAGGGCCAGTCACTGCAAAATAATGCTATGACCTATTCAGAATGTTAAATAGGAGGTGATTTCTTTATTATGATAAACTTTAGTTGGTAAGTTCTAGGCGAAACACGACTGTGATTGGTTGTAAATAAAAAACCATTGAAATGTGATTGGTCATTGACTCCAATTTGAGGCATGAGTTAAATGGTCAGATTTATTAAAATAACGAAATTTAGGTGGGCAGGTCATGTAGCTCGAAAATGTGAAATCGGAATTATTTTCAATTTCTTTTATTAGGAAATCCTGGGGGAGAAGACTATATTGGAATGCATAGCCGTGAAAAGATATTTAGTTTAATCTCAAGTTATGCTTTATTTAACAACGCACTTAGATATTGCAAATGGCGTAAAGTGTCGAAATTCATATCTGGCATGAAAGGCCCGTTTATATTTTTTCCGGATTTCAACCTGTAAACGAGTGGATCAAAGAAGAGCAGTTGTCCACCGGGAATGACATGGACCTTAGGGAAATGGATATCGAATATATGAACTGGATTCAATTAGATGAGTGTATGAACTGCAGAATTCAATTGGATCCAATTAGATGAGTGTATGAACTGCAGAATTCAATTGGATTCAATTGGATGAGTGTATGAACTGCAGAATTCAATTGGATTCAATTGGATTAGCGTATGAACTGCAGAATTTAATTGGATTCAATTGGATGAGTGCATGAACTGCAGAATTCAATTGGATTCAATTGGATGAGTGTATGAACTGCAGAATTCAATTGGATTCAATTGGATGAGTGTATGAACTGCAGAATTCAATTGGAGTCAATTGGATGAGTGTATGAACTGCAGAATTCAATTGGATTCAATGGGATGAGTGTATGAACTGCAGAATTCAATTGGATGATTGTATTAACTGCAGAGTTCAATTGGATTCAATTGGATGAGTGTATGAACTGCAGAATTCAATTGTAGTCAATTGGATGAGTATATGAACTGCAGAAAGCCGTTGGTGAATGCAGCAATAAATATACGTAGTTATGACTCTTTTAATTAAAGTTATCGTAAATAACATAGGCCCAACAGTAATTGAAATGTTATTACGGAACAGATTATCTGATTCATACATTTATCCCTGACGCAGCAATATATTTACTTAGCTAGGTGAAATTAAGGTCAAGTGGCCTTCTCTTCCACTCAACAGGACAAATATATATTACATCAGAATATAACAATCACAATTACCTCTAATCCATCCATCTATAGTAACCCGAGGGCAGGTATTTCACTGCAATCATAGCATTTTCATGCTATGCTTTGCAGCTTTACAAGGGAATTATAGGTGTTAATAGCTTCCTGTTGTTTCCACGCCGTTGAAAAGTGATGATGGTAATGATACGGATGATTGTGATGGCCGGATGATTTTCGGGGATCGTTGGGCCCTAAGCTTCGTGACATTTGTCTTATAGTTGAGGAAAAACTCCGACAAAACTCACCCAGGAGCCCGTTCCGACCAGGAATCGAACCCGGGCCCGTGTGTGACAAGGCAGTGCGCTACCTCGGGACTACAGCGGTGGAATTCTAACTCTAATATTAAATACTAAATGAAAATTTGGTCAATAAGATATTTTCTAATACATTAAGATCTATAACACAACCATGTTAATGTTAAAAGATTCCGGGCTATGTGGCCGTGGTATATAACTGGTGTTTCTTCCAGTCGTTTCTCCCTCAACTGCGGAGGGCATCTTCAGTGGAGAGTGCTTCTAGGTGGTGTTACCTTGTCGTAGACTCGGCTGTAAGCTCTTAGTGTTAAGTTTTACCACAAGATAGAGAATGTGTCTACTTCATAATATGAAGTATTTGACATATTATGTTCCTGAACATAATGCGAACATATTAACTTTCTAAGAAAAAGGTTTTGTTATGTTCAGTATATTGTATGAATACTGAAAATATCAATAAATATGTTTACACCTGAACTAATAATATGAGACTGATATAGTTACATTTTTGTGACAATATAACAGGTGTTTTTAGACATCAAAATTAGTTAACACATCAACAATAAGTTACTAGTGAAAACTGATATCCACTAATATAATTAATATTCAAAAATACCATTGAACATAAAAACAAACTAGATAATATTCCAATAACTAATTAATGAATAAATGTTTCAAGACATGTAATAAAACATTAGTCAGCATGTTAATATTCCTATATTATATTGCACTGATGTATTAAATGGTCCACTTTTAACTAATGTATCTAATATATAAAAATGAATGTTTTGTTTGTTTGTTTGTTCGTACTTTATGCGCGGCCATACCGTTGTTCCGATTATGATGGAGCTTTTTGCAAAATGTTCAGGAGATTCCCAAGGATGAACATAGGCTATAAGTGAGTTTTGATACTCAACTCCTACAACCTTCAAAATCGCACCTTTTTAGTGGAAAAAGTGTAAAAAGCAGCTCTTTGGACGCTCCAATGGTTTGCGCTACCTAAACCATAACAAATACACAAAATTAATGTACACAGAATTGAATATCTCAAAATCTCTACAAAAAAATCCACGACAGCATATGTTTATCTCTTACGGATAACTCACAATAACCATTTTTGTATTTCATAGATGCCAAGAAGATCGAGACAAGTACGTAGATTCCTGTGCAAGCATAGCAGCACATGGCGGGTATTCTTTTACGGATAACTCACAATAACGTATTTTCTCTTTTAGCTCATTTATGCCAAGAAGATCGAGATAAGTAGATTCCCGGGCACCGCGTAATCAGCACAGGGATTCTTAAAATCATTTCGATATACATTTGTAATTATTTTTCATCTTACGTATTCAACTAATCATAAGAAGTACATTAAGTTTTGTCTTTCAGCTCATTTTTGCCAAAGAAGATCGGGATAAATAGATTCCCGGGCTACGTCGGGTAATCAGCACGAGGTATCTAGAAAATATAAATTTATAATTACTTTTCCTCTTACTTATTCAACTAAATATAAAATGACAATTTTAATTTTTTAGGCGTAGCAGAACACGCCAGGTATTAGCTAGTAGGCCTATTTTATATTTCTTGAGAATTATTAATACATTTCTAGTGATGTGAATTCTTCAGGGTTTACCCAAAAGGTATTAAAAAATTACTCGTAGAAGCTTCTTCGACTCACTGCTCTTATTCCATAGAACTGTACTGCACAGCTGTAAATAATTCATGGTTTTCAAAAAAATGCTAAAATGGATGAAATACCTTGATCTTCTTTCATGTTACTACAATATAAAACATGCTATTAAAAATGACATACTTTACAATTGATCTAAGTAATTGAAAGTACTAGATTTAGTTCGATTAACATTTTTCATAAAATCTTCTTACTAAAGCATTTTCTATATCGGAAAAAAAAGCGAAACAACGGACTGTTTCAGAATGTGACGAAATAAAACGTTCCAAAGTACTCGTACTAATAAATGCCATATGTACATTCACGTTTACTAAAAATTGTTTCAAATGGACGTGCATTTTTCCATGAGGCCCTGGATTGTACATAATAATATTTTGTGATTTAAAATTTGTGTATTTAGAATTATTGATTGTCTTGTATACTCATGTTTTTCCCTTTACAGATATTTAGGCGCTCTCCCCCTACAGGGAAGAATTTGAACCATACCAATTTAGTTACACTTGTTTTCGTATATATGTCATTTTGAGTGGTCCGTGGTCAGCGCACCGCCTCACTCTGACATCTAGGAAACCAAGGTAGTACTAGGACAGGAAAATTCGGTAAATTTTGCTTAGAGGCCTTTTCATTCAGGCTTAAGGATTTTTCACGAGTCTGAAAATCTTGAGACTCGGGACCCACGGCTTAAAGTCCCTCCCGCAAGACTTGCTCCTTGGATTTTTCCGTCCTAAAAATCCATCGACCCCGGCCGGGTTTGAACCCGCGACCCTCGGGACCAGAGGCAAGGAGCATAACCACTAGTCCACCGCGGCCGATTGATATAGGCTATCTTATATTGACATATATAATATTTATTATACCGGTTTTATAGAATTTTATTTTTTACATTAATAATACGCGTAATGCAATATGCTCCAACTATAGTTTGAAAGTACTTTAACAGTTACATTATCATAAGTAATGCCACGAATGATTTCCAATTTCTCTAGAGGATTTGGAAATCAAGAGTGGCATTTGTTAGGATCATTTAACTAATAAAATTAAGCTGTTTACTCACAAATCATTATTTAAATATAGTTATTTTAAACTATTTATGTACTTAATGTATTTTTATGATGTCACAGGTTGTCCGTTCTGAACATTTCTGGTTTTCTGTCCTGGCATTGGCGTAATTGTAACCCACCTTCTGAGGTTGGGGCCCTGAAAGGCGGGGTTACGTCGCCCCGGTGATATTATGGGTGATGATGGTGATGGTTGTGCGGTAGGAGAATCCTTAATCCTAAGCTTAATCTAAGATGAATATGAATGATGATAATTGCAATGGCTATATGATGTTTGGGGACCGTTCTGGGTCTTACAGTTTCCTGATATTTGTCTTACCGGTGCGGTGAGGAAAAAACCCGATAAAAAAACTCACCCAGGAAACGTTCCGACCGGGGATCGTACCCGGGCCCGCTCCGTTATAAGGCAGCGCGCTACCTCGAGACCACAGCGGTGGACATATATTTAATGTAAACGGCGATGTTAAAAAACAGATGAGAAAATGTTTGCTTATGCTTCTTTTGTCCATCCACAGCAACTAGATCATATTATTTATTGCTAAAGTAGGAACGCAATATTGTATTATTGCACCTTAGTGGAGAAAACATTGAAACAGCAATCGAACTGTAGGCTATATTGTAACGGCCCTTATCAACAGTTAATAAATTTTTTTAGTAAATATTTTTTATGTAAACAAATCCGTAATATCACTATTTAAAAACACAATTATTGAAAACTCAATTATCAAATACGTAGGTGGAAGGAATATCTTTTTTACATTATTTGCTATATTGAATGTATTGTTTAGAGAGTCAGTCAACTGCTAAATAATGGTCTTACTATGTTCAGGAATATTCACCCTTTGAGGCGCCTTTTTCTCTTTTTTGGTAATCTAAATTCGATAATTATCGAGGTGAATCACGACTATCATTGGTTGTAAAAGAAGTTTCACTGAAACGTGATTGTTCATTGACTCCCAATTGGGAATGAGTTAAATAGTCGTAATGAACAATTACACGGCTTTGTCTATATATCTTAATACTGAAGTTCCCTGTGTCGGATGACTCCTATGTTCCCCATAGATTGAATTTCCTTGAAAGATAAAATATTTATATCTGAAAGGTGTACTGAAATGATCGCTTTACCCTTAAATGTCAATATATCCTATAAGATACAGAAGCCTCATATCCGGTTTTGGCCCTCCCAATGTAGAGTCATCTGAGCATGATCGACTATTCCGATTGAAGTTTTAAGCGGTTTCCCTCAATCCAAAGAGCAAATGCTGGAATAGAACCCCAAAAGGTCCGCTTCCGACTTCACTCTGCTAATTAACTTCAAATTTGAATTAAAAATTTAAACCGGGGCTAATGTATTTTACAGGAACCCGGGGTTTTACCTATTATGAAGGACCAAAATGAATCGCTCACCGCCAACACTTAAGTGATGGCCGCAGAGCTTTCCATGATCTATCTATCTATCTATCTATCTATCTATAAGATACATTAGTTTAACAATAGGTAGAATAACCAGTGGAAGTTACTTAAACTTACGTCTAATTACATCAATATACACAACGAATCAGATTGAAACATGCTTTTGGTTTCAGTTTTTTAAATATTTCATATTTTTGACACAACCATGTAATTAAACAATCAATTATATTTTTTGCGAAATGTTGGAAACAATTTTGCTCTATGTTGCACAATATTATCATAAGTAATGCCACGAGTGATTTCCAATTTATCGATAATTTGGAAATCAAGAGTAGCATTTGTTAGGACTATTTAAGGAATAAAATTAAGCTGTTTACTCACAAATCATTATTTAACTATAGTTATTTTAAAATATTTATATATTTAATGTAAACGGCGATGTTTGAAAACAAATGAGAAACGATAGGTACGCTTCATCTGCTTCTTTTGTTTAGCACTGCAACCAGATCATACTATTTATTGCCAAAGGAACGCAATATTGTAAGAATGCTCTCTAGTGGAGAAAAATGAAACACATCAAACTGTATATTAATTCATTTCTGATGACGTATGATGTAAATGTGACAATTATATTTTTCTGGATTGTTACCTAGGAAAAAATACGTTTAAGAAAGTGCAAACAGTGGTTTCTTTTTTTGGTGGTATAATCAATCGCTACAAATGTTTTTATATTAACTCCCGGAGGCGGCATGTGTTTACATTCATGCACTATATATACAATCTGGTAGCAGTATTTCTCTCAGGCTCAGTCACTGCAAAATAATGGTCAGATCTGTTCAGAATATTAAAAAGGAGGAGCTTTCTTTAATATGGTAATTATAACACTGATAAATATTTCGTGAAACACGACTCTGATTGGTTGTAAAACAGAAATCATTGAAACGTGATTGGTCATTGACTCCCATTTGGGGCACGAGTTAAATAGTCAATAAAAACCCAGGCAACAAGCAAAAACATTTAAAAGAACATTCAATACCCAGTCTTAATAATCGACTGTGTCGACGCCTTTTAAATGTTTTTGTGTGGTGATTGGGTTTTATTGATGATAATATGCAACATTTTATCTTCATCAAGAATATCCTGCATATTAATATAATTCTGCTCTGTTCAACTATTACCCTTGTCTTGAATATATGCTTTCTATAGCTTCCTCGATTCTCTTTTCCATGTTCTGCTCTATTTTGTTTCCTATGTGGAATCCATTAATATGATAGAATTGGTGATTTTCCACATTCATTTCATTAGGTATTCCTGTAACCATATTAATCGTTTGATTGTGAATTTAATATCCTTCACAATGTTGTTTCCAATTTAAAATTTGTGTTCGATATAAAATCTTACTTCTCTTTGAAAAAAAATTACTGACCAATTTTAATAATCCATATCAACAAATTTATTTTTGGAAATTTATTCTTAATTGCATATATTTATCTTCGTTATAATTTAACGAAGATAAATATACGTAATCTTCGTTAATATAATTTAACATTTCAAGATGCTCATATATCAAAGAAAATCACAAATTTTACAAAAACAACGGGGATAATTAACAGTATAATGAAACAATCTTTAGTACAGAAGAACACAAGACCAGTATTAAGATATGGTAGTGAAGCATGGACAATACGAAGAAGAAATGAAAGCCGAATAACAGCAAATGAGATGCGATTTATGCGCCGAACAGCAGGCTACACAAAGTGGGACTAAAAAGAAATGAGGAAATTACGGAAGAGTTGGATGTAGACCCAATTCTTCATCATATACAAAACTGCCAATAACTGGAAAGCCCATTTTCAACGAATGTCATCTCATAGAATTCCAAAAACCATAAAGATCGCTGCGACGTCCAAAAAACCGCTGGATGGAAAATTCTTCTTTGAGACCGTAACAGTCCACACGGTCTAATACTTGCATGGATGATGATGATGATTTATCTTCGTTTTAAATGTAACGTACTGTTATGAAAATTATAGGACACTACGCAAAAGTGACATAATTTTGTGTTATGTGGTCTCATATATATATATATATATGACATTATGGACACCATGTATGCATACTAAAAAATCTCCATAGCAGATCGAGTCTTCTCATTAAGGATGTAGATAAATTTTAATTAGAATAAGAAGTAGAACTGGTGGAAGCAACTGTTAATGGATCTGAATTCTCTCAACTTATGACCATCTATGTTGATTACTCTAATTGCATTTCAAATCATAATAACACAAATTTACAATATATTTGATAAGTTGAGTTGATGTTCAATATGTGGATGTGTTTTTAGTGCAGATGCACTTACACACCTTTAAATAGTTAATTAGACGACTTAACCGAATTTAGTTATTTTTTGTAACGTAATTTCGTAAGCTGTTGTCTATAATATTTTATCTGCGTTCAGAGCATTTTAGTATTATGTTGTCTGTTCAGTATAATTAATGAAATTTATTTATTGCGGAAACGATATGTAAAAAAAACGATAAATGAACATACATTGTTATATTCTGCAATGTTGAGTGCTAGTTTCATATGTGAATTTAAAGCAAAAATGAGCGGAAAAGGTAATTTTCAGGGTTCATGAGGAACATTTTAAAAGCAGTCCAAGATGCAACGGTTAATATACTTACAGAAAAGTCAAGGGAAGTTTATTAAGTTATACGAAATAATCATTAAAGTGCATTTTACGTTTCATAGAACCAGTATTTTATGTTTTAATAGCGTGTTTTGTTAGAATATGAAGTACAGGTTTTGTTGCTTATTGACTAGGTACTAAAGCGTCACTGATTCTTATAATATTGGGAAATATATTGATAGATTATATAACAATCATCATTTTGCGTTTTTATTTTCATATGAACACAGAATTATTAAAATATACTTCTATTAAACTTTTAAACAAATTTTTAGATCTTGTTAATATATGTTGGAAGACTGGCAGTGGACCAGATGAATGGAATAACTCGTTAGTTGTACCTATTCATAAAAAAGGAAACAAAAATGATCTTAATAATTATAGAGGAATTTGTCTGTTAAATGCTGCCTATAAAAGTTATGCAAAAATAATTACCAAGAAATTAAACACAATTTCTGACGCAATTATCCTAGAAGAACAAAATGGTTTCAGACCCACCAGATTCTGTATAGATAGTGTATTTACGTTAGCACAAATCATAGATAGATAGATAGATAGATAGATGGAAAGCTCTGCGGCCATCACTTAAGTGTTGGCGGTGAGCGATCCATTTTGGTCCTCCTTAATAGGTAGAACCCCGGGTTCCTGTAAAATACATTAGCCCCTGTTTAAATTTTGAATTTAATTTTGAAGTTAATTAGCAGAGTGAAGTCGGAAGCGGACCTTTTGGGGTTCTATTCCAGCATTTGCTCTTTGGATTGAGGGAAACCGCTTAAAACCTCAATCGGAATAGTCGATCACGCGGGATCTTGCCAAGTTTGGCTTTCGGATGACTCTATACTGGGAGGGCATCCAGGCTTCTCTTTATTTAAATATAATGTGCGTACATTTCAGATTATTACAATTAATCATACAATTATGGTAACGTGCATTTTTTAATATTTTTTTTGTATTCTTCAGTTGTTGCTGTTCTACCCTGTAGTTTGTCAGGTGATGTCAGTTTTCTCTGGAACTGGTAGGATGAACCTGTAGCAGTAAGATTAGTTATTAGTTTTTAATTTGTTGTGTTAATATATTTTATTAATGTACATTATATGCTAATGTTGTAATTGTAATTGAATAATTGTGTAATGTATTTTCTGTGTGTGTGTGTGTTGTGTGTGTGTGTGTGTGGTGTGTGTGTGTGTGTGTGTGTGTGGTGTGTGTGCCCTATCAGCTTTCACTGGTCAAGTGTTCTCCAGGATCCATTTTGGACGCTTGTGTTTGTTGTTTGGCTGTTTCATAGGTTCCCAGCGATGCCACGAGTGGATTATCATGACCTTCACATGTATTATAAAATTTAAGAGCCATGCGTTTAATATACTCTTCGATTGTTTCTAACACCCGTTTGATCGTGTAATATGTCAACCGGTGTTACACGCGGTAGTTTTGTAATCATATATAATAATTTGTTTTGAAAAACTTGCAGTTTCTTTATGTGAGTTCTAGCGGCGTGTCCCCATATGGGGCTTGCGTACGTGAGTACTGGCCTTAATAGTGCCTTGTAGATTGTTAGCCCTGTGTTTATTCGAATTTTGTTATGGTTATTTAAAATAGGGTACAGCAGCTTCAATGTCCCATACGCTTTGCCTAAGGTATTTTGGATATGTTGTTTAAACAGTAGTTTTTTGTCGAGTGTTACACCTAAATAAATGGCTTCGTTTTTCCACTCGATGTTGTGTCCATAAAGATTTAATTGTGGGGGCATGTATCGATATTGAGAATACCTTTTTGTATAAAGAACTGCTTGGCATTTATCTACGTTTATTTTTATTCTCCATTTTTCCAACCATGGTTCGAGAATATTAAGATTATTTTGAATCTGTCTAGACGCGTGTATTGTTCGGGAGGATTGGCTAGTGATTAGAGTGTCATCTGCATACATATATAGATGAGTGTTGTTATGTCTATTATGTCATGTGGAATATCATTTATATATATATATTGAAAAGTGTAGGTCCTAGAATACTGCCTTGTGGCACTCCACTATAGACGGGCCGCAGGGCGGATTTTGAGTTATGGAAAGCAACTTCGAATTGCCTGTTGTTTATATAATTAGCTATTAAATGAATTATTCTGTCATCTAATCCTGTTTCGACCATTTTCCGTAGTAGGCCGTGATGCCACACTCTGTCGAAGGCTTGTTTTATATCTAAGTATAATCCAATCGTGACACGATTTTCGTTGAACCCTCTAGTGATTTGTTCAACAAGTCTCATTAGCTGGGTTACTGTGCTATGATTTGGACGGAATCCGTTCTGTTCATCCCGAATTACATTTAATTGTTTTAGATTGTGATTAAGGCGCTTACATATAATTTTTTCAGATACCTTACTCATTGTGTTTAATAATGTTATCGGGCGATAATTTCCTGGTTCTCTAGGATTTTTTCCAGGTTTGGGGAATAATATTATACGCCCAGTTTTCCACGTTTTTGGGAAATACTTCAATTCGAACATAGCATTTATTATTTTTGCTAAAAATGCATATCCGATGTTGGGTAATTGTTTCAGCACTATGTTTTGTATGCCATCAGGGCCAGGTGCTTTTCTATCGGGAAGGTGATTTATTAGCCATTTGACTTCTGAGACGTTTGTTTTTCTGATTTGTTTATTGGGTATTCTATTTAGAAATTCTTGGACCATTGTTTCCGTTTCCCTTGTAAATTGCGGGTTATTCGGAGGGTCACGTGGTACAAAGGTTCGCTCCAGATGATTTGCAAATGCTTCCGCTTTTTCCTGATCTGTGACGGCTTTCCCGTTAGGCAAGATGAGAGGGGGATACGTATCCGCTTTGTGTGTTACTTTTTTAACCATGTTCCATGTTCTCGGCATGTCCTTAGTATCTAGACTGCCGATTACATTTTCCCAGGTGTCTGACACGAATGTTTGTATAGCAACCTTGATTCTTTGTTGCAGATCATTCATTTCTTGCCTGTATTGCAAGTTATTGTGATGCCTTTGCCATTTTCTTCTTGCGTCGTTCCTTTGCCTAATTAGGCGTAGGATATGATCTGGGAGATAAGGCTGGTTGGTTCTAATAGATTTTTTTGGAATATTAGTGTTAATAGCCGTATTTATGCTATTTGTTAGCCTGTCTACTCCCGTGTCAATATCATTAGGCGTGTTTAATGGTCAATCTTGTAATGAATTTTCAATATCTATTTTTAATTGGGTCCAGTTTGCTAATTTGTAATTCGGGATTTGTCTTGTTTGAACTCTGCTTTGTCTACCTCTTAGTGTAAGGCGCACTGGGAGGTGGTCTGATTGGAGGTTATTTTTTACCGTGATATCACAGGGAATGTTAATATTTTTCATTAAAGCGATATCAAGAATATCTGGTCGAAAATCATAGAAAAACATACAGAATTTAATATATCAACTTTTATGATATTCATTGATTATCACAAAGCCTTCGACACAGTAAACAGAATAAAATTATGCGATATCTTACATAATGCAGGAATACCCAAGCATTTAATCCAAGCGATTCAAAGCATGTATCGTAACACACGAATTCGAATAAAAATAAATAATCAAATCAGCAAATCAGATAGACTAATATCCCAAGGTGTAAAACAAGGCTGTCCACTTTCCCCTCTTCTATTTAATTTATATATGAATGAAATCATAAAATTATGGCAGAACCAATCACAATCACACTTTATGATTGATGGTCGACCCCTCAACACATTAATGTATGCAGATGATCAAGTAATATTGGCTACTTCTGAAGATCACCTACAAAGAGCAGTACATAGATTGTCAAATATAACCCAAGATTATAATTTACAAATTTCGGTGAGTAAGACAAAAACTATGGCGTTTCAAGGGAAAATACCGATACGAACTAAAATTGTTATTAACAATATAATAGAACAAGTTACTACCTTTACTTATCTTGGCTGCAATCTTTCCTACGACACATGTAAAGACACAGACATAAAATTGGTAAAATTTCAAAAACTTATAGGAACAATAAAAATCATTCTTTTCCGAAATGTACGCCCAGATAGGATTCTAAACTTTTATAAAACAATGGCTCTTCCAACTCTATTTTATTGTTCTGAAACCTGGACTCTTACTACAGGTAAATTAAATAGGATAGTAGCTGCAAAAATGAAGTTAATAAGACCTTTAGCGGGTTATACGCTTTATGACCACATGCGTAGGCCTAATGAAGAAAATCGCAAAGCTCTCAACACACTAGCAATAACTGAAACCATTCAAAAATATCAAAATAATTGGCATGAACACCTCCTTAGAATATAGACTACCTCTGCAGCTACTGAACCACAGTCCCACAGGGCGAAGAGACCCAGGAAGACCTAAGAAGAGATGGAGGGATCAATTTCTATCCTGAAGCGGAACAGGCCAATGGCCTAATCCATGCCTGCAATTGATGATGATGATGATGATTTTCTTTTAACAGTGCATTTTATGTATTTAAAACAGATCTAACGTTGTCTGTAATGTCTAAACAACATACCTTCAGATGTCACATTACATCCTCTTTAAATATTGTAACCTTCTGTTTCATAGTTGGTTAAGCCAATACGCAGGAACGAAACAGTCTCTAACGAAAATGGGTACCAGAATGTGTTCTGGGAGTAAACGCGGTCGTTACGCAGGGCTAAAATCCCGCTTGACATATCTTAATCGATTATGTAGAAAGGTGTAAGCGTTAGCCCCCAACTACTTCAAGACCTGAAGCGGGATTACTTTACTTTTATCTTTTTATCCTTCTGTTAAGAGCCGTAGGCTACTTATTTTTAATATTTTATTTAGTAATGATAAAAATTTATTTCACCCCTGAGGAACCTATGTCCAGTTTCTTGAATGTATTCTTTTACAGCGAAAGATTTTAGTTTAACTTCACCAAACTAAGAACCCAAGCCACTCCGCTACGAAAAGATAAATATACCATCGGTAAAAATATTAGAGTATCATAGAATATAATGGTTACGAGATATGGAACGAATACATACTTACTTACTCACTGGCACTATCGAACCCGTAGGTTCATGGCCGCGCGGACATAAGCTCTCCATACATCCCTATCCTGAGCCAACGCTTTCCAATCATTCCCTGTATAATCTACTTCCCTCAAATCATAGTTAATGTATTCTCCCACCTCATTCTTGGTCTACCAACTGGGCGTTTTCCCTCTGGCTTTCCTACAAGAAGCTTCCATGCCTGTCTTTCATATGTGCAACATGTCCTGCCCATCGCAGTCTACAAGACTTAATTGTTCTTATTATATCTGGCTTCCTATAAAGACCACGCAGTTCATTGTTATGAAGTCTTCTCCATTCACCTGTCTGTTCATCTCTCTTTGGTCCAAAAATTTCCCTAAGTACTTTATTCTCAAATACTTATAATCTCCTTCCTCCCTTAAAGTAAGAGTCCATGTTTCGCACCCATATAACATAACTGGTAGAATAATAGTTTTATATATTTTCAGTTTAACGTTTTTTGAAAGGAGTTGGGACATCAAGAGTCTCTGCAATGCATAATTGCATGCATTTCCAGAATTGAGCCTATGTTTAATTTCTTCGTGCATCTCATTCCTATTTGTGATTATTGTTCCTAGGTATTTGAATTCAGCCACTTCCTCAAAATTTCCCTCATTTGTTATTAGCTGTCCATTTCCATTATTTAATGAATTTCTACGTGTGACCATATATTTTAGTTTTATTGATATTTACTTCTAGTCCTAATTTCTTAGCGTTACTCAATAGTGTGTGCGTGTTGTCCTTTAGTATCTTCTCGCTATCGGCCAATAATACTACATCATCAGCATAAACTAACAGCTTATTAATACCATTCAGTTGTAAACCTTGCTTCTCTAAAGATTTAATGGCATGCTCTAGTACAAAATTAAATAGTAGAGGAGATAGTGCATATCCTTGCTTCAACCCATTCTGGATTTCAAAAGTGTCCGGAAACTGTTTGCCTACACGCACCCTACTCTTTGTGCCATTTAGACACATTCGTATAAGTCTAACTAACTTTTTAGGAATTCCGAACTCCAGCAGGATACTATATAACTTCTCCCTCTTAATTGAATCATATGCTTTTTTGAAGTCTATATACAGTTGATGTACAGTACCAATATATTCCCATTTCTTTTCTAAAATCTGTCTTATACGAAAAATCTGATATGCAGTAGACCTGTTTCTTCTAAATGCACATTGATGATCTCCAAGAATGTCATCAATATAGGGAGTAGATATGGAACGAATGGAGTATGAAAACTTCTTGTTAGTAAGTCAGAGGAAAAACGCCCAGTAGGTGGGTCAAGAATGTGATGGGAGAATATCGTTAAGCAAGATTTGAGGGAGAATAATAATAATAATAATAATAATAATAATAATAATAATAATAATAATAATAATAAGTGTTTTATTTGTTCAAGCAGAGTTAAGGCCATAAGGCTTTCTCTTCCACTCAACCAGCACAAATACAAATAAATATTTGACATAGATATACACCATAGTAATTATAAAGAATTAAACATACATTAAATGTTGCAATGTAAATTTCATATGCAAACAACATTTTAACAATAATAATACTTACTACAATAATAATAATAATAATAATAATAATAATAATAATAGCATAAATATGATAAATTATACCAGAAACACCAATTAATATATGTACCTTACACTGGATAATGATGAAATTGAGGTTAGAGCAAATATAAATTTAGGGGATTGATAGGAAAATATTAGCTCAGGATATAAATTTATGGATAGCTTATATATGCATGACGATGTACCTCCAGATTCGATAGTGATAGTAAGCTAATAGTAATTAGTTCAAGTCCGGGCGTCTAGATACTCTATGTGAGCGCACTTCTCCTTGTGTACAGTTTTCGATCCCTTAGTTGCACATATAAACGGCATAAAGTTTGATCAGTGGGGTAAATGCATTTTACGTCACCTGTACATTTCTACAACAGCATACTCATTTTGAAAGACGCAGCACTGAACAGGTTTGTTCTTTCACTTATCTGTAGTCAGTGCGACAATGTGAAAACGCACCGGTGTTTTAAGATTACTTAATCCCAAACCTTGATTTAGTTAGTAAGATAGGATATTTAATTCAATCCTTTTTATTGCATAGGCGAAAAATAAATTTAAAAAATACTGGATTTATGGAGATATTCCCTCTATTTTATACAAAAGAAAGACCTTACAATTTAATATAATAGGCCCTTTACTCTTACAAGTATATTTTAAATAAAACTCCACAGCGGGATAGGCCTAGAGAGCCCTTGGCCAACCAGCCGGCTGCTGGCCTCACAATCACATGTTAATCACAGAGGTAGACGAAAATCCAGCCAGTGTAGAGGTGACAAGTGCACAGCAAATCGTGTCCCCCATCCGTTATAGCTGGTTTTCTTGATCTGAAGCTGATACTTATGTAGATACCCAATTTCGTGACAACGTTGAATGATCAGCAGTTTCATACTGGCGAAATTTCATGAGGAAATGTTTTCCCCGCGTGGAATCGAAGCAGCACAAAATCTCGTAGCTCGTCACCAAGGCAACATGCCTTAAATCGCTTGTCTACGACGCGGGACGTACAGTGTACTAAGTTGTTCAAATTTAATAGAAACGTTTGCATTAAAAATATGTATATATTTCTTTGTCTAATGACATCAGGTTGTATTTTATGACATTTCTGGTTTTCTCCCCTGACATTGGCGGAATTGTAATTAATTTACTACTGTGGGCACCTAGAAGGCGGAGTTACGTTACACCGATGATATGATGGGTTATATATTAAAAATAAATAATAGTTTTTAAAAATAAACAATACGCTTTATTAGAAAATCGAAGTAAAAAAAAATGAAAAATAATTTAAATTTCCAACACGCTTGGGAAAAAATTAAAGTGGTCAACAAAAAAATCATCTCCAACACATTTATAATAAAACTATAGTCATCTACAAAAAACAAATAATTTTACCATCAAAAGGCGTGGGGTGCTCTATATCAATTAATATATTTGATCATAAACATATATTGGTAAAAGTAAACTCTAAGATGAAAGTGTAAAAACCATAAGAAGCACCCCACGCTTTTGATGGTAAAATTAGTTGTTTTTTTGTAGATAAGTATAGTTTTATTCTAAATGTGTTGGAGATGATTTTTTTTGTTGACCACTTTAATTTTATCCCAAGCGTGTTGGAAATTAAAATTATTCTTCATTTTTTAGTTCGGTTTTCTAATAAAGCGTGTTATTTTAATTTTTAAACTATTTTTTTTATTTTTTAGTTTTAATATTTTACAGAATAAGATAAAAATGTAAATATCTTTAAATTCGATACTAATGTAGTATGATCTAAAAGTAATACTCTTCTAAAAAATCCTCCGAGCCGGATTTGAACCTGCGACCTATGGATTACTGGAATTATATACCACTACAGTCTACCGCTCTACCAACTGAGTTCTTATAACGATTGACTAAAATGTTGATAAGTCCGCAACCTATTATACCGGTTTTTATTTTTTTTATTGTCTGATGATTCTGGCCAGGATTTTAGAAAACATTTATGATATTGTTGTATTGTCATTAGTCCTTTACAAGTACACAACATTTTAAGTCGAGCCAATGGTTTAAGTGGGTGAAAATCGTGTTGAAAGATTCCGTTACATATTTACAGAGACACGGTTTTTGATTTTATGATGATTCTGGTCAGAAGTTTAGAAACAAATTATGAACGTATTGTATTGTCATTGGTCCTTTACAAGTATACAAAGTTTCAAGTCGATCCAATGATTTTAAGTGTGTGAAAATCGCGTTGAAACTTCCGTTACATAGATAGATACAAGTCAAGCTAATATAAAGCGTGTAATATGTATGAATTATAATGTGCACGTAACTTATTTCATGTAGTCCAGGCTATTGGTTCTGAATATTAAATTGGAGTGAATAAAAGTAATCATTCATACTAACTGTAAGTCATATATTTCTACGTTATTCTGCTCTGTTTACTCGGTCAATTTTAGTTATCAGTGTACATGTTCTATAGACTCCATAATGTATTCAGTAGCCTGGGGCTATAGATTGAGGTAGTGGTAACATTCAGGTCAGGTATATTGTGTGCCTAGGTAGGTCATCATCCCAAAATCAAGTTTCCCGGAACGTTGTTAACGGCTATATTACGGCAGGAACAAATTGTTTCGCCACTAGTAATACATGCTCACAAGATATGCTCACCATCGAAAGTTTTTCTTTAATGTCCTTAATTTTGGAGTTTCGATGATCAGAAACTGACCCTCAGTGGGGACATCTGCTCAGACGTCCGGTAGCTATTTTCTCAGTTTAGTGAAGTTAACCAAACTAAAATCTGAACTTTATGCTACTAACACTACACCTTCGGGGGACACTTTTACCAGAGTTCTAGTTAGCACAAATATGTTCTTATTCCCGCCCTTCCTCCTCCTTTCCAGTATTCTCGTTTCATGTGCATTTAAGTAAATGCAAATAACAAATAGTGTCATCCCGAGAATTTGCTCTTAGAAAAATATTCACAGGAACTTATATGAATTGACTTTTTAATTGTTTTTTCTACTTTTTTATTTATTTTTCTTCTTGGTTCTCCTCTTACTTTGATATTAAGTAAAGAGTCAGCTTCTACTATTACTTAATTCATATTTGAATCCATTATCATTTCGCATATACCAAGAGGAAAACTAGGGTACCTAAATCATGTAATTAGATCCATTGATATATACCCTATCCTAAAGATATATAGGTGCAATTTATTTAACATTTTTAATAAGGCAGTACAGAATCAAATGATTAGAAATTTTAAAATTTTATTTTGAATTACATAATACGCTAATAACTTACATATTTAAATAACTGCATAATTTTATTTTGAAATGTTAACAATTAACAAGTTGTATAAAGCATTATATTAAAATAATCAGTAAAACGGACTATTATCCGATTGGATGCAAATATAATTTTTATATAAAATTAACTTTCTTTAACTGTAAACTTATTTAGACTTAAAATGATGGGCATATTCTAATGTTATGCAGTTATGTCAATTTTCTTCTTCTTCTTCTTCTTCTTCCTTTCATGTGATAGACCTAGCGGTCTGTTACGGTCTCAATCCAACGTTTGAAGGGTCTGCCCAATGATCTCTTGCCTGGTGGCTGGTAATTAAAAATTTGACGTGGTATTCTTGTTCTGCTCATTCTTCGTACGTGATATTTCCAGTTGTTTCTGTATTTTTGCACATATTCCATGACTGATTCTGTTTGTAATTCTTTGAGAACCTCAGAATTGATTTTATGGCCTGTTCTTGAGTAAGCTGCAGTACGTCTCATTAATTTCATTTCTGCCGCAGTTAGTCTTTGTTCATCTAGGCCCTACACTGCGAATTGTCCATGCCTCACTGCCGTATCAGGATATGGGTCTGGCAAGTGTTTTATTTTTATTCATTAAAATGTTACATATTTTTTATTCAAAGAACAGTTGAATTTTTCTTGCTATCCCATATATTTCATACTTTGATGTCAAATATGGTCTTGTGAATTTTGTATGGTAATGCCGACGTTTTTCGGAGGAAATAACTTTTTATGTCAAACGTCTTCGACGTTTTGTGTGTTTTTTTTTTAGTATTTTAGCGGCAAGGGAATGTTCTCTTCCCTTTTTTAATTACGATATATTTTATAAGCATTATAAGCTCCTTTTTTGTTTGTATTTTCATGTGTTTTGTGTTGATTGACTAAACGATTACGTAAATAAATGTGTGGTATATCATTGTCGTTATCCTTGTGTTGTGCTTAAGGATTTATTATTTGATTTTTGTTAACACTGATGATGGACCAGGCAAGAAAAGGACAATGATAAAGAATAATTTACTATTGGCAACATGGAATATAAGAGGGTTAAATAATAAACAGACAGAAGTTTTATATGAAATGAAAAAGAAAAGGACAAATATAATGATCTTAACGGAAACAAAGAAAAAGTTGAAAGGGACACAGGATATAGAAGATCACCTCCTGCTATATCATGGTGTAGAAAGACAACAACGTGCATCAGCTGGAGTAGCTATAATGATAGACCCCATTTGGAGGAAGAAAATACATAGCTATACTTTTATATCAGAAAGAATAATTATTGTCAGGTTTAAAATACAAAGAGGATATATGACAATAATAGGTATATATGCACCAGAACAAGGGAAAAAAGAAAAAAATTGAAACATTTTATAAAGAACTTCAAAACGTAGTGAATAAAATAAATAAAAGTGATTATATAGTTATTGGTGGTGATTTTAATGGAAGAATAGGGTGCCATCCTATACCTGATATAATTGGTACACAAGGAGAAACAATAGAAAATGATAGTGGAAAAGAACTTCGACAATTTGCAATATTTAATGGATACAGAATTACTAATACCTATTGTAGAAAGAAATACATAAGTACACCTGGTCGGCTAGAGGATTAAGATCAATTACTGATTATTTCTTGGTAAACAGAAAATTGATTCCCTGGGTTACAGATGTAAGAGTATATAGAGGTTTCGATGTAGGAACAGATCATTTTCTCTTGACATGTAATATAAAATTATTAGAAAGATGGAGGAAACCAACAACAAGAAAAATTTACAATGAAGAAATATATAAAGTGAATTTATTACAAGAAGAAAGTACAAGAAAGTTGTATGCAAATAGATTATCTCAATATATATTACAGCGAGAAATAAACAATAATATAGAAGAAGAATGGAGCAACATCGATTGGGCTCTAAAGAAAGCAGCATATGAAGTTCTAGGATTAAGAAGGAAAAATTGTAAGAAGAGAGGATTAAGAATATGGAATGACGAAATTAAAACAGTTATAGAGGAAAAGAAGAAAGCATATTTACAATATTTACAAAAGGAAACTGAAGAAACAAAATAAATATATTATAACAAAAGAAACGAAGCAAAGAAAATTGTTAGGAAATCCCACCAAGACAGTTGGGAACGATATGTATCTAATCTAGAACAAGATCTACATGGACGACAATGGACTGCTTATAGAACAATTAAATATTTAAATAAATCAGAAAAAGAAGCTGCATATATACTTACATCGATATCGGAAGAACATTGGATAGAATATTTCAGAGACCTGTGGTACAACGAGAATGAAAACGAAGACGAACCAAAATGTGAGAATTTGAAAGTAGATAAAATACAAATGGAAGAACTGGAAGAATCGCTCAAATTAACAAATAATAGAAAAACTAGCGGACCAGATGACATCATTTCAGGACTAATTAAATATGCAGATATATCCTTTAAATTAAGATTCTTGAATTTTCTTAATGTGTGTTGGGAGAATCATAATATACCAGTAACATGGAGGCAAGGTATAGTAAAACCAATTTACAAGAAAGGAGAAAGAAACCAATCTTCTAATTACAGAGGCATTACGCTCCTAAATAGTGGATATGAAATCTATGCCAGAATAATAGCAAAACGAATACAACGAATTACTGAAGTAACACTAGCAGAAGAACAAAACGGGTTCCGAAAAGGAAGATCTTGTACCGATGGAGTATTTTCCCTGAATCAGATAATAAACAAAAGACAAGAAAAAACCAAGAAACACATCTGTTATTTATAGACTTAGATAAAGCATTTGATCGAGTAAACAGGGAAATATTGTGGAATATCCTAAAAGAAAAAGGCCTCCCTATTCAGATTATAGAAACTGTTAAGAGCTTGTACTATGGAACAAATATTTGTATTGACCCTCAGTTGACTAAAAATAAGACATTTTTTTCAAATAAACCAGTACGACAAGGGTGTTCACTCTCACCTATATTATTTAATATTTATATGGACGATATCCTAAAAGAATGGAAGAAGGTTTTAACTAATGAAGGAATATTAATTGATAATAAAGATAAAATAAATGCTTTATTATTCGCTGACGATGTTGTACTTTTAGCAGAATCTGAAAATGAGCTCCAAATGTTAGCATATAAATTTAAATTAATAGCCAATAAATATAATTGTAAAATATCAATAAATGAGTCAAAAGTAATGGCATTTATTGGTAAATATGGAATTAGATCAAAAATTGTACTGGATAACAAAATAATATAACAAGTATCACATTTCCAATATTTAGGATGTGATATAACTTATAGAGAAAATAAAGATATAGAAAATAAAGTAAATAAATTTCAGGCTATTTGTGGAACCATAAAAAGAACCTTAGGTCGGAAAACAAGGAAAGATACGAATCTTAAATTATATAAAACAATGGCTGTGTCTTTGTTGTTGTATGGAAGTGAAAATTGGATAATGAAATCAATGGATAAAAGCAGGATACAGACTGCGGAAATGCTCTTTTTACGTAATGTGAAAGGATGCACAAGAGCGGAGAGAATAAGGAATGAAACTATACGAGAAGAATTAAATATATATAAAATTGAAGATAAAATCAGCGAAAATAATAAGAAATGGACAGAACACTTAATGAGAATGAACAACGAAAGAATTCCAAAAATAACCTTCCTGTATAATCCCAGAGGAACAAAAGATGTTGGCTGACCACGTAGAAGATGGACTCCACTTTTAACTTCGCCGGAACAGGCTGCATAGCCTAAACATTGTAGTAGAAGAAGAAGAAGATTTTTGTTAACTCTATGATATTGATTATGAGGTTTTGGCTGTATGTTTGATAAGGTCATGTACGTACAGTAGTTTAAGGAAATTAATATTCCAAACTATGATTAAAAACACAAGTCACCGTGTTGTTCAATTATTTTTTCGGGTCTCCCAAAATTAATCAATTGTGTTATCATTTTTTTAATTATCACTTTCCATTTCGTTGTAATAGTCTCTGTAACATGACAATGCGTCACATATTGAATATGTGTTAGGAACAAATCCACTATTACTTCCTGCATGTACAAGTATTTCTCTTTATCCAGGACTGTTATAAGTATAATCTCCTGATATATTCACATTCTGTCAGATATTTTCGACTGTATAAGTGTATGAAACTAGGTTTTTCGTCAATTTACGATACAGGTTGTTTTTCTCATTTCTAGTTCTTCCTCACAAATCCAAGATACTCCGTCCGTTTTCTCTGGAATACGTATTATTATGTTAGATTTAGAATATAATGTTTATTTTGAACTTATTAAAGATAAACCGTATAAAATGTATTATTTTCCTCAAAGATTCTCTTGATCCTTTAAATTCTATTTATATACATAGAAATTATACAATTTTTCGTAATATTGGAATTTCCATATTTGCAAGGTAACATTTGTGGAATTGTTTTTATTTATGGATTTTTTCATGTCGTCTAAACTTATTTTATTTGTAGGCGATCTATGAGGCCTATTCAGTTTTAGATGTGTTTTTTTATATCCCCGTTCTTCTACTCGTTTACCTTCAGCACGAATTCTGCATACTAATATTTTGATAGGTGCCGCGTCGTAGCCGAGTGGTTAAGGCTAGAAACCTTGGCGCAGAGCTACGGGACTTGTTCTAGTTCGAGTTTTCATGGGGGAAGAAATGTTCTCATGGTATATCGGCCAGTATGGGACCGGTGCCCACCCAGCATCATGAGGCATTTGGGTAGCTACAATAAGTAGCGGCTCCAGGTTGAGAAAACCAGCTATAAGGGTTGGGGAATCCGATATACTGAATGCTGACCACATATCACCCCTACACTGGTAGGATGATCATCTACTTCTGTGATTGACACATGTGGATGTGAGGTCAGCAGGTGGCTGGTACGCTAAGGCCTGTTGGGCCTGTCGCGCCAGGAGTTTGTGAATATTTTGATAGTGTTGTATTACAGGAGAAGTTATATCTATTATATTTTCATATACACAAAACTTAATCACATTTCATATAATGTGCCATGCTTCACTCACACCGTGAGAATTGAATGAAATGCTACGACGTACGCGACTGAACTAAGTATATTGTTAAGAAACTGAAGTACTTGTGACGTAGCCTTGGATTTACAGGTCATAATTCAGGAACACGCCGAACCCATTCCGTCCTTTTTTTTATAATATATCTCATTTGTTCTTATTATTAAAGGATCTAAATATATATAAAAATGTATTTTTTTAATCCACTGTATCATATTTACATTTAAAACCATAAGTTATTAGAAAGTCAGTATAGGCCTATGCTGTTTTACTTAGTTTTTAGGTGATTTAGTGTAAAATAATATTACTTTTCCTGAATTTAATCTCTGCCAGATATATAGAACAACCATGTTATTAGTAGTAGTTGTGGTGGCGGTGGCGGTGGCAGTAGCGTTAACAGTGAGTGGTAGTAGTACAAATTTATTATCTTTAAAAATTAGAATTTCGCGATATGACCTTAGATAATAGAGTATATATAAATAAATAATGTTGAATTATAATGTATTAATTTTTACATGATATTTCGTTATGTTTTGTTATATTTGCAAATATGAAATATATATGATTTAACTATTTTTGTTATTTAATAGTCCTTTATTACTGTTGAACTAACAGTCTGAAAACGATCTAGCTGGTGCCATCTTTAAAATTAAGGATCAGAATTATACTGAGAGCACTATATGGGAACTGTAAATTGCATTATTATTGCAATTTGTCTAATTGTATTTGGCGCAATGCCAAGTCGATGGATAAAATGAGATGAAACATTTATTCTAGATGATCTGTGATATACAATACCAGCTAACCAGAGCTGCCCCACCATCACATGGGCTGATTAAATAATCTAATCTAATCTATGGTTTTCTGCACTAGGGCAGGTCTTTCACTGCAATCATAGCATTTTCATGCTATGCTTTCAGCTTTACTAGATAATTATAGGTTTGGTAGCATCCCATAGCTTTCTTTCCACACCGGTGAAATGATGGGAAGATGGCCGTATGATTTTCGGGAACTGATATTTGTCTTACAGACGAGGAAAACCCCCGTAAAAACCTCACTCAGGTTGCCTGTCCTGAACAGGAGCCAAACCCGAGCCCCCTGCGTGACCAGGCAGCACGCTACCTCGAGATCACAGCTGTGGATAAAGTAAAATAGAACGAAATGGATAAAATGAGTATGGAGAAAGAGAGGTATCAATATTTGGTAGGGAAAAACCGGCACTTCTTTTCATTCCTCTTCTGCAAACCCCACTTGGAGTGAGCGACCTACGAACACGTGTCCTAGAGGCAAAGAGCAAGTTTTAAACATTTTCGCTAATGATCCGTATGAAATACAGTATTGTTAGTAAATTAAAATTAACTACAACTAGCAGAATCACATTCAATTGATATTGAATTAAATTTATTTTAAATCGTTAAAATTTGCCTAGCTCAGGTCACCAATATACAATGCCAGTTGATCATGCAATTGGTGACCATATTTGTTTGTACCGTAAAATTTTAGTTCATTAAAAGACATGTAAAGTATGAAATTAAAAATAAAATTTTCAATGAGCTTCAGTGATTTGTTTGAGGAGACGAACGGACTCCAGTTGAGAGTTTATACACAGCCAGAGGTACCGGATACCGGATACTATCGTCGGTTAGGATATATTGATCTTTTACGCATAGTCGGTTTGAGGAGAGCTTAAAAAGTAACTAGCGTAAAAAGTAAATATGATTCCAAACATCTGACATTGGAATTGATTGTGTTAATTAAGTGTTTTAAAATATACATGCTTTTAGATATCTTAAACCTTTATGTCTGAATTAATTTATAGATATTTCTTGAAAATCACCATATTAGTACACTTTTCTAAAGAACTTTTCGAGGTAGGTCTTTGAACTTTCAAGCACACTTTACTCATTCTATGGTGAATCTTATGTAGCAGATTCAATAAAATAGTCCTTGAACGCCATATTTTCATTAATATATATATATATAATTATATGAGTTAAAAATTTCGAAGATGAAATTCAATCATATCCCACATTCAAAATGTTACTAGCACAATAACAAAACTACTACTCGTAGCGCTAATGTTTGTATACTCACTACTCATAGTCCGAGTACCGGCTGCAAGATTACAACGTTCATCGAGTGTATGAACAAAATCTTATTTTTTCATAAAATTGTGAATGACTGAACACACTTTCTGTCGAGTTGCCTATTAAAATTCTGCCGCCAGTATGTTTAATTAAAATATAATTAATTCATTTATTCGAAATAATTTGATTCACTTGTTATTAAAATAAATTATAATCCAGTTCGCAGAAATCGATGTATAGAGCTTGAAAAGTTTTGGTTGCCTTGCACACTTGGCCGTAAACCTACTCGTGGCTACAGCAGGCTGTGACACCAATCAGTAATGAAATGGCGGTAAATTCACAATTTTACGAAAAAATTGATTTTGTTCATACACTCGATGAACGTAGTAATCTTGCAGCCGGATCTTGGACTATTACCGTTAAAACTCATTTCATTACTTATTATTATGTTAATCTGTGCCTCGATATAAGTTTGTGAATACTAAACTCCCATTATTTAAAAATTAATTGAGAGTGAACAGTTTAAGACATTTAAAAATATGTGTATATATTTAAAGCTAAATGTATTATCAATTAACACTTTTTAAAAATAAATTCAGATAACTAGTTCTTCAGTTCTTTATTCAGATTAGGCGTGCAGACTGCCCTGAGCATTATTAGCTGAAATATACATGTATTTCAGTGTATTATGGATGAATGGGATGAAAGTCTACACTATGGTGCGGTGTTATGCGAGTTGTAGGTCCGACACACCAGGTTCTTCTCTCAAAACCCATACCGACATTTTAGGGTTATGGCCTTGGCCACGAGGAGGGACCTACAACCCTTCCATTGGTCCCTTCTCCCCATTTTCATTGCTCAGACTCGAAGTCATCAGGCAATTTCCTGGTGATGCCCCACTACATCTCAACAATCATATATTATCAACACCTGTGATGTCAACCAAACTATATTTTCTAATGTGTAATAGGTGAAGGGTGATATGAAATGAATGATTGAGAAATTAAATGACATGAAGGGGAAGGAAGGAAGAACGAAGAGTGTTAGTGGGACGAAATTTATGAAACAAGAGAACGCCGAGAAAACCCCGAAAAATCCCGATAAAGCCAACCAATAATACCCAATTGGGGCGGCGCTGCTACTCGTGCTAGACACGCATCTACTGAGAAGGCTATATACTCGTATGATTTTAATCATATTTTTTTTCCGAGTTACTTTTAAACCTCTTCTTAACTGAATCCCCTTGAGGGGATTGCCCACATTTGATAGGAGTCTGGATGCGTACGAGTATGAACGATTTTTTTTTGTATTTATATGGATAACAGAAAAAAAAAGAAAGAATGCAACATAAAAATGTGAAAAAAGAATCATAGTGATTGTGGCTAACATTTTAATATGAAATTATTTTTTTGATTATCATGACCGTAAAGATATAGATTCTTCATGGATAGGAAAATAGTTTAGGAACATGTTTTAATAATATGCACACACACACTCACTCACTCACTCACTCACACACACACACACACACACACACACACACACACACACACACACATATATATATGAACTACGGGTAATGTGGACCCCCGTTTTGAATTTGTTGTTTTTATTCTTTTAGTTAAAAGATTTGAATTTTGTTTAATTACAGTGATTATTTAACTCATGCCCCAAATGGGAGTCTATAACCAATCACATTTCAGTGATTTTCGATTTACAACCAATCACAGTCGTGTTTCGCCTAGAATTTGCCAACTAAAGTTTATCATAATAAAGAAAGCACCTCCTTTTTAACATTCTGAATAGGTCATAGCATTATTTTGCAGTGACCGACTACCCAAGAAATACGGCTACCAGATTTTATATATAGTGCAACACATAGCGCATGCAGGAGTTAATATTAAACCATTTGTAGCAAATGATTGTACCACCAAAAAAAACCACTGTATGCTCTTTCTGAAATGTATTTTATCCCAAGTAATAATCCAGAAAAAATATAATTGTCATATATATATATATATATATATATATATATATATATATATCATACGACACCAGAAATTAATTAATATAGAGTTTGACGTGTTTTATTTTTTCTCCATTAGAGTACATTCTTACAATATTGCGTTCCATTGGCAATAAATAATATGATCTGGCTGCAGTAAGGAACAAAAGAAGCAAATGTAGCCTACCAATAGTTAATTTGTTTTCAAACATCGCCGTTTACACTAAAACAACTACACTGCTCAAAAAAAATTAGGGGATATTGTAGAATAACCTATTAAGACTATGTTTTTTGGAATAGTATTAGATGCAATCACTTTCTATTACTCCAAGATAATGTAAATAAGAGTTTGAAATTGTTACGTAACCTCGGTACCACACCAGAGGGCAGTGTCTGTACTGTTGATGTGAAAGGGTGGTGTGGGGGTGAATGTTTTGTTGCTGCTTTTAAATCCAGTCCAGTTTTCAGTTAGTGAATGACTTGCCTTAGGGACAGTGATGCCTCGACAACGTGATTTACCTGAACCAATGGCTTGGAGGGCCATAGGAAGGATGGAAGCTGGACAGACACAACAAGAGGTGGCACAAGCCATTGGGGTGTCTCAAAGCGTGATTTCCAGTCTTTGGAATCATTTTCAAAGAACATACTGTTCACAGAAGAGCCGGACAAGGTCGACCAAGGGCAACAACAGCAAGGGATGACCATTACCTCTTGTTAACAGCCCGTCGGAATAGATAGCAGAATGCAACTCAACTGCTAAATACACTCCAAACAGCAACAGGACGCATGGTGTCAACTCAAACTGTCCCTATTTGACTGCATGAAAGTGGTCTCTATGCCCGTAGGCCCATGGTGTGTACCAGGTTAACTCCACAACACCGTAGAGATCGCAGAAACTGGGCGGAGGAACATCGTGAGTGGAGGCATGCTGAATGGAGATCAGTTCTTTTTTCTGATGAGTCGCGATTCAACATGGAATGTGATAGTCGGCGTGTATTCATCTGGAGAGAAAAAGGGACATGAAACAATCCAGCTTTTGTACGTGAAAGATCCCCATATGGTGGCGGTGGATTGATGGTGTAGGCAGGAGTCAGTAGTGGTGGACGTACGGACCTCTACGTTATCCAAGGTGGTACTTTGACTGCGGTAAAGTATAGAGATGAGATTCTCCGACCTTTTGTCGTGCCTTATGCCGATGCCATAGGTGATTCTTTTCTTTTTATGGACGATAATGCACGACCCCACAGAGCTGGCTTGGTGGACGACATGCTGGAAGTGGAGGGTATCGAGCGTATGCAATGGCCAGCTTCCTCCCCCGGGCTTAAATCCGATTGAGCATGTGTGGGATGCATTAGGCAGGTGCATTGCAGGCAGACCAGCACCTCCCACAACTGTTCCAGAGCTGCACATTGCTCTTATGGAAGAGTGGCACGTATCCCCCAAGAACTCATTGCTAACCTCATTACATCAATGCCATACAGGTGTGAGGCAGTGCTGGCCGTTCGAGGAGACTATACACCATACTAAAGAAACATTTTCACCCATGTTAATGTTGCTTTGTTTGTTTGCCATATTCCTAATCAGGATCTCTTTGACATCTGGTGTGGTACAGAGGTTACGTAATGACTTCAAACTCTTGTTGACATTCTTTTGGAATAATAGAAAGTGATTGCATCTAATACTGTCCTAAAAACATAGTCTTAATAGGTTATTCTACAATATCCCCTAATTTTTTTGAGCTGTGTATATTTAAATAATGATTTGTGAGTAAACAGTTTAATTTTATTCATTAAATAGTCCTAATAAATGTCACTCTTGATTTCCAAATTCTCTAGATAAATTCACTCCTCACTTCATGAATCGTGAATTTATCGATAATTTCAAAATCCTCATGGCATTACTTACGATTATCTCTAGTGTTACAACTACGAAATATCATTATTATTTTATTAAAATATGGAAACGTTTTCATAATTTATAAACTTTTTTACATTACAAGAAAGGTCCACTTTAACCTCCACATTCGGGTAAAGTGAATCCCAAAGTCCATCCTGGCCTTCAGACTATTTTAAGTTTTTTAACTCTATTAATTTATACAGACAGGCACAAATTAATCAGAAAGTATTTAAATTACAAATTAAAAAACATTGTTTTTTATTTACTGGTTTGAAAAGTTATCGTTGATTATAACATTCACATGTCATTCATTTGCACAGCGACCGTCTTTGATTGTAGGTAAAATTACAAGGATATTAAAATAAAATTAAGTGTAAGGCGTTTACTTATATCACTCTTATTGATACAATATACGTATTCGTATAAAGTGGACCCAGTATATATATATATATATATATATATATGTGTGTGTGTGTGTGTGTGTGTGTGTGTGTGCCTGTGTGTGTCACTGAGAGTTTTGTTTACGCTCGGATAATAATTATTTTGCTACGCTAGAGTCTGAAACTTGAGAAACTTAATACAGTACATCACGTGGGAACAAACTAAGCTCACCCTAACTTCTGGGATTGAACCTGGACCCTACAAACTTGTGTAATATGCATTACTGCCAGTCAAGTCCTCTGCAAAGTTTAAGACGAGAAACTCTGTTTCCCTTGGCAAATCTTCAACTCAAATAGAACGGATCAACCTCTACATCCTACTTAAGTATGACGACATGAAATATTCATTGTCAACGAATCACTAGTAGGTTAGAAACAATAGAATTAAATTACGAGAACACGGGTAATAGAGTCGTGAATTGACTTGAAAATCACGGGGCAGTTTTCTCTCCTCATTTGTCAGTTTATCCTCTTCCAGCGAAGGTAATTCTAATCGTATTGCTCAAAAGTGCATCATTCAGAGATTGCTTCAATCTGAACGTTTCTTATAAGGACTTCTAGTCCAAATCAACCCGCTAGGACATGCTGCAGATGTAAAAGACTTGGAGTCGAAAAATACAGGGTGCAAATGGTATGAATTACCATATTTATAACATGTACATTTCTTGACAAATAAAGGTGAAATTACTTTTTTCGTATCACACGCTTTATTTTTTATTTGAAATTATTTTTTAAGGTTGTTAAGTACCAAATTCGTACTTATAGTTTCATTTCAAACCAGAAACTTGGTTATGATTGTAGGTAAATGTAACCAAAATTAGTGCAGTTTTGTTATATCATAATATTTTATCTTTAAAAAGCTGTCCTCTTTTTTAAAGAAAAATATTAAAATTAAAAAAATCACTTTTATCTGAGGTAACCTGAAAATTAGATACTATAAAATGTATTACTTTTTGCCTAATTACTTATTGTCTAATGCAAATTTTGGCAATTTATATAACATGCAATCCTCTACAGTAAATATAGTTGTCCAAGGGTGTGAGATGTTTTATACATGAACGTATTAGGCTAGATTACTACCTTATCTTATCATCTTCAACGCCGCTTTCACTATTCCTTGATGGACCCTATCGCACTGAGTAACCCAGCCCAAGTTTGTGGTACCCAATCCCTTCGGAGGACTGAGTCAATGAACTAACGATAGGTGGCGATGATGAGCTACTGAAGGGCAACTTTAGACCAGGCCTGCTTGGATAATCCGATTTGGTAATAGGAATATCATTTGGGTCGGTAACGGATGAACTTCAATTGAGGTCAATGACAGTGCCCGAAATCCAGTTAGGTCACTACTGCGAATGGCAGAAAGAGTTCTTTAGACAAGGGGAAGACAATTTCCAAGGATTAGGCCTGTCCGAAAAAATCTTCCCTTCCTCCATGTTGGATGTTATATCCTGGAGCTGACACCTCCACATTTGTAAAACAAAAAAATTGCTGAGAGGCTTCTATGGATGCCTCGGAATAGGGTCAGATTTAACAGGAAATGACTGTTCAACGGAAAATTGTTTACTACCGATGCCACTTGGTTCTTGGAAACTGGTGTATGGAGAAGAATGACAAAGGATAGAGAAGAATGGAGGGATATAATAGAGGAGAGTAGGGACCGACATTCGTCTGTTGCGCCATGGTAGTAGTAATAGTAGAGTAAATTTAAGATTTTGGATAAGAAATACCTGAATGCTAGTTTAATAAATTTGAAAACATTATGGGCTGTTCACATAAAACATTAAAATTAACATGATGTCGTAAACGTATGACATAAAGAATATTCTGATTGGCATTAACTATCATAACAGTATGCTAATATACATTTTATTACACAAGAAATAAACCTAATTAGTTCAAAATCAATAAAGTTCTCAGAACGTAGAAATATACTACGTGGAAATAATATACGTACATTATTCAAAACTTACCTTCACATCTCATTACATTCGCTCTTGTTTCCAAATTATATTTTTAAATGAAATTATATTTATATTCCGAATTTTTTTATAAAAGCAGCTATTATTTCGGGACAAATAATGAATGCCTCATTAAATTACTCAATTTATCTTCTTATTTCTCGGTTTTTAACGATGCGATAGTGTTTTTCTCCTCTCGAATCCCGATAATGTGAACAAAAAATTTGGGAATTTGCTAACTTCGGTGTTAGCGTTTCGCAACGTGTCCGTGTTAATATTACCGAAAGTCTTCTGAAAAGCTACATTAAATAAGTTGACTCCAGCTTTTGATGTTTCCGCTGCGCTAAAGTTAATATTTCTATGTGAATGTCCATCTAAAGTTTTGTATTAAATCTTCGATTTACTACGTTTGCGTCGCAGAGTCCCCCCCCCCAAAATATAATATCACGCTCATGTAAATATCATACATTTTTGCACGGTAGTGCGTTTTGTCATACTTACAGCAATGGTGACCATGATTGAAAGTTCAACTTCCTACTTTTCGGGATTGCCAACCTAAATAACTCCATCCATAGAAATTCTGCCCGAAGGCTGGTCTTTCACTGCAATCATAGCATTTTCATGCTATGCTTGCAGCTTTACTAGGGAATTGTGGGTGTGGTAGCTTCCCGTTGCTTTCCACACCGGTGAAGGATGATGATGGCCTTATGATTTCGGGGACCGTTCGGGCCTTAAAGTTTTCCTGACAATTGTCTTACAGGTGAGGAAAAACCCCGATAAAAACCTCACCCAGAAAAACTGCCCTGACCGAGGATCGTACCCGGGCCCGCTGCGTGACAAGTCAGCACACTACCCCGAGACTACAGCGATGGACCCTAAATAACTATACTGTAATATTACATATTACAAACCACGTGTGGGAAGTAAAACCACTGCCCTCTAGGATACTACGTACGTACAATGTACGTATATACAAAACTATATCCAATAGGTAGTGTTAATATAGGGCAATTCCATATGTGACTGACTGACATTTACAATACACTTTTGCAGCAAAATGGTTGCATAAATATTACAAATGATTGAAATTAGGGGTGTTATCTACGTGATATGATAGAGGAAAAGTGTGTGATTAAGATTGTATATAAATATACAAATTCTGAAGAAACACAATGCTATTTATTATCTATCAAATATGTGTGAGTGACTGACATAAATGTCAATTCATCATGCAGCTTAACATGTTCATCTGCATCATTCTCTGAAGTGTGACTCCTAATTTAATTTTCCAAAATACCGTTTGGAGGACACATTTCATGTTACATTCTCAACAAAATACAAAACAAAATTCACAATTAAGACCGGAGTTATAACCTAATATGTGATGTATGACTGACTGACTGACTACATTCTGTGACTGACTCTAGTATCTGAATTGTTTTAAGAATTTAATATTGTGGAGCTGCAAATATTATACATATATTACAAAATAATATAAAATTATAATAGATAAAAAGCGATAATAGGGAGGTAAATAAAGTACTACATATTTTTATCATGTATAGGAAATGTACAATTTGATATGCTGTAAAAATATTAAATAAATAGTGTATTTTATTTAACTTGGTTACCACGTAACATTTTAAATTTCACAAAATAAAGAAAATATTAACTTCTTAATAACAAAGGGCCTTCCCTATAGTTAAATATGCCTAATATGTATATCGTTTTATTACATCCATATTAACTGATTACAATTTACCTGATGCTATATTTAATATTTCAGATACTGTTATTAGATTGAACCATTGAAATAAATAAAAAATACCGATATGGAATTTGCAGTGTTCATTCCAGAACACTAAAATTAACTTTCACATGTCTCAACTTCAAAGACAAAAAAAAATACGAAAAAGTAGAGTATACAAATTATTAAAATTTTTATTAATTTGTGGAAAATTCTATTATAATTCTTTCAAAACAACTGATTACAAATTATATTGCTGACATGTGTTCTATTTTTAAACTAAACATTTGAAATAAATCTCTTAACAATACGCGAAATCTTACTTTATGACTGACGTGTTGTTCCCAGCTGGCGCACATATTACAGCCTTGTCATAGGTACGTATTTTCAATCTGTTGGTTTCCAATAATGCTACACCCAATAATAATTTTATTTTACACGACCGGTTGTATATACTTAATCACCTACGCAACGCCAATTGTATTTTCTATACAAGTAACTTCATATGATTTAAAACTGTTGTTGCAATCAACATGCATGACTCTGTTTCAGAGTGCAATGATGGAACTGTGGCAACATATCACTGTTGATCCCCGATAATACGACACACATGACATGTCAAAGGTCAAACTAATGCAAGAACTTTTGAAGTTCAAGGCCTCCCACACACACATTTAACACGTAAGATCTGCGCGGTTTTTTTTAAAATTCCAGTACACAATACTCTAGTGACATATTGAAGAATCGCATAATGAGGAATTATTTAAATGCCACTAATAAAAATATAATTTTGTTTTACACACGATTCTTGTGAATTTTTCAATTGCGGTACAGCACAATAACATGCACATTGAAGAATCGCATAATGACGAATTATTTAAATGTCATTAATAAAAATATAATTTTCTTTCACACACGAAACTGATAAATTTTTCGCACTGATTGTTCATTTGAAATGTGTGCATATTCTATAACATACGGCTTCAACACTTTCACATGGTGAACTCCATGAGTTGCCGGAATAGCTGCAAGATGTTGAAATCGCTTTTCTAAAAATCTGTGTAGCAAGCAACTGAATGCGCCGTGCGTAGTAGCAATATAAATAAAAAAGTCAGTCACGGGATTCTAGCGGCAAACGTAATGTTTACAACACAATGTTGTTAATACTGTTTTGTTAGTTATGCATCGATAACGTAGAATCCCAGAGGAAATTTGAATCCATCAATTATCGTATTGTATACAATAATTTTTGTATGTTTTATGTAACTGACTATAGCTTACCCTTAATAATTATAGGGCGCATTTTAATGATATAGAATATTATAATACAATTATTAGTATTACATTTACGATCAGGAAGGACCATAGTATGGTATAACAAAAGAGTCAGTGAAACAAAACAAATTTATACAGCGAAATCTTAAAACAAAATTTCGCTTAATTTTGCATGTGATTTCAGGTTTCGGAATACGTCATGTTCTACTATTAATTTTAGAAACAGAATAATCCGTATTTCAAATATTAACTTCCAGAATCAGAATATTTCGTATGTAAAAAAGTATATCTCATCGAAAAAATTACTCCTGCACCAATTTCAAAATTTTCACATCGGTGTGACATTTTCATGGAATTACTCTACATTTAAATACTTCCGCTGACTGTCTTTTAGCTCAAATTGTCACATAAGAAGGGCCAGTAATTATTTTATGAAACAGCTGAGCCGAACAGTCTACCAGATTTCCTAAACCATGTTTATATTAATACACAGCGGAGTCCAGCAAGCAACTGACTGCGTCATGCGTATTAGCAATATAAATGAGGGGACAAAAAGTCAGTCAGTCACGGGACTCCAGCGGGAAGAATAATGACTCTACAAGAAAATGTCAACAATACTTTTTTGTTAGTTGTGTACCGATAACGTATAATCCAAGAGGAAATTGTAATCCATCAATTATTATGTTGTGTACAGTAATTTTTATCCGTTTTCTGTGACTGACAGACCATAACTTACAGTTAACAACTGTAGGACTAATTTAAGGTATATAGAATGTTAGAATGCAATTAATATTGTTTCATTTACGACCAAGGAGGACCAAAGCATGGTTTAAAAAAAGATTATGTGAAATAAAACGAATTCATACGACCAAATTATTAAACAATAAATTGGTAAAATTTTGCATATCTTTTCAGGTTTGTAATATGAAAAGTTCTACCGCTGTTATTAGATTAAAATAATGCACATTTGAAAATTTTCTTATAGAAATATAAAATTTGATATTTACAGATATATATATTACATCAACAAAATTATTCCTGCGTCAGTTTCAAAATGTTCACTTCGGTAAGACATTTTCATGGAATCACTCTATACATTTTACGAAACAATTCACTGCATTTTAAATGAACTGAACTTTATTTGAAACAATATAAAATCATAAATACGTACTTGCTGCATTTTATTAGTGATTGGTGTCACGGCCTCATATAGTTTCAACTAATAAATATTGCCCACACTGTTAAAGTTGGTCAATTCTTTATAATGAACGCAAATATTTCCAATAAAGATATTATCTTACTATTATTTTGAAAACACAACGAACGTTTGTGAAGTGTTTTACAGAATCTCGGAAATTAAAAACCTCGCTATCGCTCGGTATTTAAACATTGTCCTTGTTTCTGTAAAAACAACTTCCCAACCTCACATCGTAATATACTATTGCAGTGCAATTAAAATTTAAATTTGAAAAATGACTTGACTGTTTGATGGGTCTTGAAATCTTAAAGAGGTTTCCTTACTGTGGTTTTAACTATATTTAATGGAAAACTAATTTTTGTGTAAGACTTCAAAATATATTTTTAAATTTGCTGAAGTGCACAGGTAGTTTCTTGCACATGGATAAAACATCTCATTGAATCGATTAAATTATGAGACAAATACGCGAATAACATAGTTTGAAATGTATTATTCGGTGCATAATTGGATCAGAAAATGTATAATAGCTCATAATATTCATCTTCATTTCTTCTTTGTTTTCCTTCGAAGTTTAGCCTCTCACTTTACGTACTTCAGGCCATCTGGGCTTTACAGTGACATGACCTGTCGGGAGAGGCATTTTAAAATGTGGATCATACACAAACTCTTTTGACCACTTAAGTGCATAACGAGTTACCCCGAATGTGGGATCAGCTCAATTCAAGATCTCCATAGAACAACACATATGCCTACATTTAAGACCTTGTAGGTCTTACATCATTCACTCACACATTCGCACTGAACATTGTGTTGATGATAATGATTATTATGACGTGCAAATTATGAACGTAAGAAGAATTGCAGGATGGGAGAGTACCAAAGACCGTCTATGCATGGAAAATTGAAAGAAAGAACAGAAAAGGAAGACGAAGAACAACCTGGAAGAACAACATTCAAAATCCAATGTGGAAATTTGATGTAACAGATGAAGACACAGACGATAGAGAATTATAATTAAGGGAAAATTTTGAATGTTTGTTGTAAACTGATAGTCTATAAGTCCGTAGTCAATTATATTTATTTATTTTTTTAATTCATGTTAATTACTAAGATAGGTTGGTGAAAACCCTCAATGATGAGGAAAATTCTCAAAAAAAAAATGTTAAGGAAAAGTTTGGGCCACAAAGGTTCCTGACATTTGTCTTACTGGTGAAGAAAGACCTGGTATGAACTATTATCCAGATAACTTGTTCCGACTGGGGATATATATATATATATATATATATATAAGTACAAATATTCCTTTTAAATTAAGAATTAAATATAAATAAATAAATAAATAAATAAATAAATAAATATATATATATATATATATCCTCATCTGGATATACTTAGGTTATAACTTTAATAGTGGCAACAATGTATTTGTTACCAGTATAAAGTGACAGACCTGTGAAACTTCTACAATCCTTCAATGTAGTACCCAGCATTGTGTACAACTCGTTGCCAGCGATGTGGAAGGCGTAGTAACCCTGTAGCAGCTCCTGTTCTCTTAAAGTTTCTGACTTACCGCCTTAATGCCAGGAGAAAATTCGGGACCAGTCTGGAATCGAATATCACCTTGTGGTTCCTTCACCTTAGGGACCAAATCATAATCACAGAGGCTTACGTCCAGTGAATGTGATTGATGGAAATGCATTTCCTACTCCTGGCGATGGTACAGATCAGCTATAGGGTGTGCCATGTGCGTCCTAGCAGTCCTGAATGGTAATGCCGTCTCCCCATATACTTCCACAAGATCTTCTTCATATTCTCGTACTATATAGACATGGAACATTGAATTTTCAACCAGGATCGCTGTTCGTGCCTTGTAAACATGGCGAAATACAACAGCTTAGAGCGGCAACTCTGAGGAGACTATTTATTTCTCTCCAAACACATGCGCTTTGAAACGTACGGACGAGTCCATTTATTGTAAGATAGGTCAGACATATATTAACATGTGGCAGAAGTTACGAAAATTAACAATATCTGGTGTCGCTTCTACAGTAGTGTTGACACTATTTTTGTTACAGCCCACATATAATACTGTAAATATAGTAAATCATACAGAAACTAATAACGAGACTGAGGGGCAACATACCATACCACTAATATTATTAAATATTGCCAATTTATTTACGTCATAATATATTTGCTTTCGATGAGTGGTTAATATGCTTAATTTTCGCCTTAAATAAACCCTATTTAGATACTAAAAATATCGGTCACGCTGTAACTAAATAACCAAGCGATTTTCTCAGAAAATACAATTTATGCTCCTATTTGGCAGGTTTACCGAATATACCTTTCTCTTGTTAAATAATCGTATGCACCCACTTACGTTATGAGAAACACACAAACAGGCGGCCGCTAGAACGATTATTAAATTACGCCCTTCAGGTAAATAGCAACTTCTAATGAACGGATTTAGCTGATTTTTGAGAATACCTTTCTCGTTTTATTTCAATGGTATAGGATTATTCAGAGTTTCATTAAAAAAAGTATGAAATTGCTCTCGCTAGAGACATTTTTAATGGTCTGATTTTGCTGGTTACAGAATTCCACCTTACTTTCCTTAATTAAATTAACATACTGGCATTATCGAACCCATGGGTGCATGGCCGCGCGGACATAAGCTCTCTATACATCCATTTCCTGAGCTGAAGTTTTCCAATCATTCCCTGTATAATCAATGTCCCTCAAATCATAGTTAATGTTATTTTCCCACCTCATTCTAGGTCTACCAACTGGGCGTTTTCCCCTTGGTTTTCCTACAAGAAGCTTCCACGTACGTCGTTCATTTACCATTCGTGCCACGTGTCCTCCCCATCGAAGTCTACGAGACTTAACTGTTATTATATCTGGCTTCCTATAAAGACCACGTAGTTCACTGTTACGCAGTCTTCTCCATTCACCTGTCTGTCCATCTCTTTTTGGTGCAACATTTTTCCTAAAAACTTTATTCTCAAATACTCGTAATCTCCTTTTCTCCCTTAAAGTAACAGTCCATGTTTCGTATCCATATAATATAACTGGTTGAATAACAGTTTTACATAATTTCAGTTTAACATGTTTAAAGGAGTTCGGACGTCATGAGTTCCATAATAGCATGCATTTCTAGACTTGAGCCTATGTTTAATTTCCTTGCGCTTCTCGTTTCTATTGGTGATTGTTGTTCCTAGGTATTTGAATTCAGCCAGTTCTTCAACATTTCACTCATTTGTCATTAGCTGTCCAATTACATTACATAATGTATTCATACGTGTGAACATATTTAGTTTTATTGATACTTACTTCCAGTTCCAATTTCTTAGTGTTACTCAATATAGTGTTGGTGTTTGTTCTTAGTATTTCCTCACAATCGCCAATAGTACTACACCATCAACATAAACTAACAGCTTATTAATATCAATGAGTTGTAAGTCTTCGATTGCCACATTAAGCCGAGTTCAGAACACGATGTACCAAGATTTGTAAGAATTTTTAAAACTTTTCATTAGAAAATCCTCAATAGATATTCATCCATAGTAATTCTTCCCGAGGGCAGGTCCTTCACTGCAAACATAGCATTTTCATGCTATGCTTGCAGCTTTACTAGGGAATTGTAGGTGTGGTAGCTTCCCGTTGCTTTCCACACCGGTGAAGAATGATGATGATGATTATTATTATTATGATAATGATAATGATGATGATGATGATGATGACCATATGATTTCGGGGAGCGTTTGGGCCTTAAAATTTCGCTGACATTTGTCTTACAGGTAAGGAAAAACCCCCGATAAAAACCTCACCCAGAAATACTGCCCCGACCGGGGATCGTACCCGGACCCGTTGCGTGAGAAGGCAGCACGATACCTCGAGACCACAGCGGTGGACTCAAAAGATATATCATCATCATCATCACTCCAGGGATTAGGCAATTGCCCGTTCCGACTTCATATTGCATCAGCCCAACGTCTTCTAGGTCTTCCAACATCACGCCTTCCTCTTGCTTGATAATTTCTGGCTAACAATGGATAGCTCTCCTTACTCATTCCATCCACATGATCAATCCATTTCTGTCTGTAATTCGTGACTTTATCCAATAAAGGCTGTACTTTCAATTCTTCTCTTATATCCTCATTTCTTATTCTATCAAGTCTTGTACATCCTTTTACTTGTCTTAGGAACCGCATCTCTGCCGTCTGTATTCTATCCCTCTGTCTTTTCACTGGAGCCCAAGTTTCACATCCATACAATATTGTGGGAACCGCCATAACATTATACATTTTTATCTTGGTTTCTTTTCTAATTTTATTTTTGAATGTTCTCTGTATTGTTCCACACACCGTCTGAAATTTATTTATTTTGGAGTCAATATCTCTTTCCACATTGTAGCCAACCAAAAGATATATACCTTCCGAATTATGTAATATGTTAAATGTGAATATAAATTCCATCATTAAATTTAAACTTAAATCAAAATAACAAGAAATTGTTACTTTTTAAGAATCGAACTTTTATTAATGGTTTCACAGTTTCCATATAGACTTCGCTGTGTTTTGTAAGAATATTTAGACACGCGTGAGACGAACGGTATTTGCAGTTATAATCATAAACCACGTTAATATACATCTCAGGTAACTGTAATTCCTCCGGGTGAGAATAGGGCATTTCCCTCAAATATGAAGGAGGAGGGAGATTGAATACCTCAGCAATCCTATCTGTCGGTGCAAGTTAGTATTACTAATTGTGGTTAAGCACAGATGGTTACGTACAAGAGATTTCAAAATTAAATCTCTCATCCTTCGAAACTATAGTCTCCTGTAACTTTATCATAAGTAATGACATGAGTGATTTTTAAATTATCGATAAATTCACAACTCACGAAGTGAGGAGTGAATTTATCTAGAGAATTTGGAAATCAAGAGTGGCATTTGTTAGGACAATTTTACGAATAAAATTAAGCTGTTTACTGACAAATCATTATTTAACTTAGTTATTTTAAAATTTTTATATATTTAATGTAAACGGCGAAGTTGATAACAAATGAGAAACGATTGGTACGCATCATTTACATCCTTTGTAAATAACTGCAACCAGATCATAATATTATTTATTGCCAAAGGATCGCAATATTGTAAGAATGCACCCTAGTGGAGAAATTAAAACCAACGTTATAGGTTTCTGATGTCCTATGATGTAAATATGTCAATTATATTTTTCTGCAACGTTATTTCCTGAAAAATAATTAGTTTAAGGAATGCATAAAGTGTTTTCCTTTTTTTTTGGTATAATCAATTGTTACAAATGTTTTTATACTGTCTACCGCATGCGCTTTCTGCTGACATTCATGCACTATATATATATATATACAATCTGCTAGCCGTATTTCTTAGAGGGTCAGTCACTGCAAAATAATGCTATTACATATTCTGAATGTTAAAAAGGAGGTGCTTTCTTTATTATGATAAACTTTAGTTGGTAAATTTTAGGCGAAACACGATTGTGATTGGTTGTAAATAAAAAATCATTGAAATGTGATTGGTCATTGTCTCCCATTTGGGGCATGAGTTAAATAGTCGTAAGTAATGCCACGAGTGATTTCCAAATTATCGATACATTTATGAGTCACGAAGATTATGATTATGGAGAGTTGGCCTGATTTGCTCCTAGTGTAACTAGTCGTGAAATGTTAAGAATTTTAATCCAATACTCACAATGATTAATCGTACCACAGACGCCATTATTAAAGCAATGCAACAAACATCTATATTATAAACATTTTTATTAGAAAACCGTAAATTTTCTACCCATTATACTATAAGACTTTTATTATAACAAGAGCTAATGCCCGGCGTGCGCTGCTACGCGTAAATAAATGAAAATGAATGGGATTTTATGTTTAGTTCAATAAGTAAAAGGAAAAATAATTATAAATTTATATTTTTAGATACCTCGTGCTGATTACCCGGCGTTGCCCGGGAATCTATTTATCCCGATCTTCTTGACATAAATGAGCTGAAATACGAAAATTAATGTATTTTATGTTTAGTTAAATAAGTAACAGGAAAAAATAATATCGTAATTATTTTTATATACCCCGTGCTGTTTACCAGGCGTTATCCGGGGATCTACTGATCCCGATCTTCATGACATAAATGAGCTGAAAGACGCAAATTAATGTAGTTTATATGATTAGTTGGATAAGTGAAATGAAAAATAATTATAAATGTATATCGTAATTATTTTAAGATTCCCCGTGCTGATTACCCGGTGTTGCCCGGAAATCTACTTATCTCGACCTTCTTGGTATAAGTGAGCTAAAATACAAAATTCGTTATTGTGAGTTATCCGCAAAAGAATACCCGCCATGTACTCCTATGCTTGCACAGGAATCTACGTATTTGTCTCGATCTTCTTGGCATCAAAGAAAGACAAAAATGTTTTTTTGTGAGTTATCCGTAAGAGATAAAGATATGTTGTCCCGGGCTTTTTTGTAGAGCTTTGTGAGATATTCAGTTCGATGTACATTAATTTTGCGATTTATGGTTTAGGCAGCGTAAGCCATTTAAGTGGCCGAAGAGCTACTTTTTCACGTTTTCCACTACAAAGGCCGATTTTTAAGGGTGTAGGAGTTGAGTATCGCAACTTTCTTATAGCATATATTCATCCCAGGAATCTCCTGAACATTCTGTAAAAAGCTCCATGACAATCGGATCAACGGTATGGCCGCGCATAAAGTACGAACAAACAAACATACAAACAAACATTTTTATATTTGATATTTACACATGGAATTTGTTCATAGAATCTACGGACGTATATTGTAACCACCCCCTTTGTTTTTCACATCATTGATATAGAATTAGATCTTACAGATGCAATATGCAATATTTTTTTCTCCATAGACAGAATCTAAACTCAATAACGGTGTATCATGTACTGTATAAGGCAAATTTGACAGGAAAATGAGGTGGGTGTTTATAAAAGAGAGAGAGAGAATAATGACGAGCGAGTTAAACTGAAAGTATATGTATAAAATGCGACCAACCTTATGGACTAGCGGTCAGCGTTTCTGACTACTGTACATGATATCCCGAGTTCTATTCCCGATCAAACTATAGGAATTTTTCCTTAAATGTAATTACTCCTCTGGATTCTCATGGTCTTGGATTTAGGTTAAGAACTCTCCTGGAGCCTCATTGTAATTTATCACCCATCGATTCATCGGGGTAACGTAACTCCGCCTTCTAGGCACCGCAAGTTCAGAAGCGGGTTACAATTAAGCCAAATACCAGGACAGAATACAATAAATGTCGAAATAACAACCTGGGGCATTAAATAATAAAAATATGTATTAAATGTTCATGCGCATGATTCAATTACTTCAATAATTGAAAAAAATACATTTTTAAGAATATTAAAACGTTTTATATTTTGGATTTCGTTATTGAAGATTCATTTATTTAATACAGTAAACTTTGTTTAATCCGGAACGTGAATAATGCGGAAATCTGTCCAATGTGAACACATGTATTGGTCCCGGCGAATTAATAGTAATTTTATGTGTATTTATTTTGTATAAAACGGAATCTGTCCAACCCGGAGACGGAACGATATTTCTACACAATTCATGAAAAAGGTTTCTGAGGCGGAAAGACAGAGAGAAATAAATTAGTTTCCACTTCATTGAATTCCCGTTAGGCGAAATAATAATAAGGGATGATTTCTGCCGCCAGATCAAGTAAACTTTCTACCTGTATCTGAATTTTTCTTTCGCGCTCACTGCACACCCCTAATGTGAAATATAGGTTCTTTAACAAATATTTGACGTGTGAATCATCTACTACAAATAACCATTGCACTGTGAAAGCTTAAATTATTTTAAGATCTGATACCGATTATGTACTTATCTTTCACAGGTATCGTCCTGAATTTCCGGAATAAAGAAGTCTAAATCGTATGTATTGTTGTCATTAAACGAAAAAGTGAAAGTGGTTGAAGTTATAGAAACACAAACTCTCATTACGCGAAATAATGACAGCATTTAAATGTGGAAAACACAAGTTTATGATATGTTATAGCACAAAGAAAAAAAAATTTAATGGATGCAAGGAAATGATCAAACGAAAACGAAAGCAAAATAAATAAAATAAATGAAGAAATCAAGGAAGTATGTGGGAATGTTTTACAAGTGCACGGTAAAACAATCTCCAAATTTCCGGAATGATGCACCAAAGTTAAGCTCTAACTGTGTTACATCCCTAGAGAAGAACGATTTCAAGGCATCTTCAGATTGGCTGTACAGTTTTAAAAGACGACACAATGTAGTGTGGAATGAAATTTGCGGAGAATCAAAGGATGTGGATGAAAGTATGCCCACAGTTGGTGAGTGGACATCAAAACTGCATACTATAATTTCAGGATACGCGACAAAGAGACATTTTTAATGTTGACAAAACGGACTATTTTTTTTTTGCGCTTTACCGTCATCGTTCGTACATTCTATACTTCACTTTTCAACGGCAGCGGAACTATAATTAATACAAGGTACATAAAAATACATATATGATACTCTACAATCTAATATTGGTTAATAATTTTTTCTTTTCTTATAATGCGGAATTTTGTCTAATATGGAAAAAAGATGGTCCCATGCGATTCCGCTTTATACAAGTTTTACTGTACCATACTTTATATTATACACAAACCACAAAGTAATTTTGTTGTACTTACTTTTATGTCTTAAAATCAATTTAGAATTAATTAGTCTGTTTCTTCTTCTCTTAAAAAGTAAATAAATGTAAATAAGCAAGCAATAACTTAACGTAAAAAATTGAAACCAAACTATACAGATCTCAAGAAAATAAATTTGAAAATAATTACTACCAATATGTTATAAATATTGTAATATAATAAAGATACGAGTGCATTACATTGTATTGTAGACCACAGTCAATATACAAGATGTTTCGAAGTATCATTATAACAAAATAGCTACACCAAACAATAGGCAAATTAAACTAGGCAACTTTTATAAGATTCATGATATGTTTCGTTGAGGTATTATTCAAAATTAAAGTATAAAATTATGAAATATTTACCTACGTTTGTTAGATATTCAAAACACTCTTAGAGTAATGCAGTGATCCAGCGAAGATAAACGTACTCGAAAAGATGGACATTTTGAAGGCAGTCAACAACAATGAACATCTGATAAATGAAAACCAACCCAGTATGTATAACTCCCTCTACCAGATCTTCAGTGAAACACCAGTTTTGAATCCTGCTGATGATGGGACTAGTCCCGAAGGCGCTATATATAAATAACTAATAAAGTTGAGGAGACGGGCCTTGTAGGTAAATATTTCATAATTTTATACTTAAATTAAACTAATAATAAATATAGGCTCTATTATATTTTTGAGGTGGCCAAGAAGTGTTTGCTAAGGATGTTTACTATTTAAAAGATATGCTTAGAATGCTTTACACGAAATATAAGGATTATGGAATAGAAATTAATACTAATAAAACACAATGCTTGGAAAATAATACAAATGATGAATGTTAAATATTAATTTCTAAGAGATAATCAATTAAGATAAACAAATATAAAAGATTTAAACCACTGCGACCGCTTGCAACTACTAGTCTTCACTTATCTCTATTCAAGCATCGTCCAAATTCAGTTGTCTGATTCTCATCCCTCTCAACACAGTTTCCTTCCACATAGATCTTGATCTTCCTCTCTTTCAACTGCCAGGATATTGTCGATGAAGATAATATTTAGCTATCTATCATCATGCAATGTCCACCGCCGTGGACGTAGCGTGCTGCCTTGTCACGCAGCGGGCCCAGATTTGATTCCCGGCCCGGACAGGCTCCTGGGTGAGGTTTTTTCGGGGTTTTTACTCACCAGTAAGGCAAATGTCAGGAAGCGTAGGGCCCAATGGTCGCCGAAAATCACCCGGCCATCACCCTTATCATTATCATCATCACCCGTCATCTGTGTAGAAAGCAAAGGGAAGCTACCACACCTATAATTCCCTGGTAAAGCTGCAAAGCATAGCATGAAAATGCTATTATTGTTGTGAAAGGTCTGCCCTCAGGTAGAATTACTATGGATAGATCATCCTTCATTCTCTTCACGTCTCAACCATCTTAATCATCTTTGTTCAATTCTTTCGATTGTTGTTTTCTGTGCATCCTTTCTATTCTCAAATTGTCCATTTACAGCGTGAAGATTTTCTTATCAATACCATAATACAACAGGTTTCACTCCCATATCAGCCATCGACTTCTACCATACATTTTAATCACTTTACATACATTTTATCACAGAAATCTGAATTTAGGTAACCGATTTATCTTCCTTTCTCTATGATTTTAAAATAATTATCTCTGTTTTTTATTTCTTGGAAACACTCTCAAGGTATTTCACCTGAACTTCTAAAATTAGTTTAATTTCTTGAATTTTCTGTACTGTATGCTTTGTATTGCAGTTTGAGTGGTAAGTACTCTATCTTTAAAATTAATTGGAAGGTCTCATTTGTTTCATACATTTTCATTTAGACAACATATTTTAAATTGATCACATTTGTATTATTTTTCATTCTTTTTACACAATTTTGTTGCTGTTTATACATTAATATTGGATTGGGATCTGATTGCAGACGGAGAAAGAGGAAACCATAACAATGGTGGATGGACAGTGTCATCAGGAGGAATATGAACCGGATGCAACTTTCTGAAGATCCGGAAATAAAAATCATTGATGAAGCAAAGTTGTCGTAGTTAAAGGAAGTCTACGAAATACCTAGAGAGAACATCTCAGGAAATGAGAAATCTAAGATTTCCGAACTATGTTATCAGCATCTCCTAAGCTAAAGCTAGTGAAATAGCGATACTTCTTTTTTAAAAAAAACATTAAAATTCGCTCAAATGAAATTTAAAATTCGAAAGCCGGAAAAAACATCTATCACAATTTTATTTAGAAGAATTGAATGAGAATGCTGCTTACACGGATTCATTCTAAGTGTTATAAATGTCTCTCACACAAATAAAATGAAGGTAAAATTCATTGGTAAGCTTTAGTAAAATCCCTTGCTAGTTCTAGCAGCGAACTCTTCTATAAATTCTAATAAGGAAGGAATTATGTGTGACCTAGTAGCCGAGAAGGTAAGAAGTAGTCCAGCCCATACAAGATTAGCCTAATGAAGCAAATATTTCTTTCCTCACTGACACAAGAGTTCTGCGATGGGAGGTAATTTGGTTCTCCATTGTGGTCGCTCATACATTGATCCAAGACCTCTAATGACACTGCAGCACATGCACTAAAAACTGGATTACAATTGAAGATAGATATCACACTATTATATTAAAAGATCCTAACCTATATTTAATTTTGTTATAAAAACTTCGGATATAAATAATTGTATTCACAAGCATTTTTGCCGTCTACTTTCCAGTTATTCATTATCATCCATTCATTCAACATTTAAGTTAAAATGGTTTTATTCATTCGATGCTTTTTCCTTTCAAGACTCACATTTTGTGTTTCTGATCGCTGAAATAGCACAGAGTGAATAAAATATAAATGAAAAAGAGATAATTTTTCAATTTTTTTTTTTAGTTTGGTGTTTTAAAAGTTAATCGAAATACGAGAGTGTGAATTATCTTACCCGATAATTTTGCAGATAAAAAGATTGTATTGTGGCACGCATCTATCTAAGAAGACATAGGCCTATATTAATTTTAATTGACACTCTGAAAGAAGACGTTTCGTAAATTTCTGTCGGCAGAGATTTTTCATCGTCCTTAATAGGGATAGAACCCAAAGTACCTCGGATCGATGTGCAAACCCCTTATTCTCGAGAATACCAGCGTCTTTAAAAATCTTCTCATGTCCTCCTAAAATGATTCGTGTTACATAACTGTGATATGCATTTTTAGCTTCAGATATATATCCACAACTGAATAAAATAATTTTAAAATATTTCAAATAACTCAGCACCCGATATAGAAGCTCTGTAAAATATTCATAGCCTGCATATTTTCCTTCATTGTTCCAAAAAGTTCTACCGAAATTATAAAATTTTGATGCGAAGTCGTCATTGATATTCCACTGTTTTTTGTTGCTTGGACCAGTCTTGTAATATCTTGCATTCTTCTTCTGAACATACATTCCCTAAGTTAATTTCGTTAAAACCATTGTTGAAGGCAAATTTTGAGAAAAAACTTAATAACACGACTGTTTTAATAAAGGCAACAAAAATTATAGGACGCGACAAAGTTAAGAAAGGAACGAGTAATTGAAAGAGAAGAAGAATGGTTTAACTGACCTTTAGAAGAAGGCGTGAACGTTCTTCCTCTTTTCCCAAACTATTTTTTTATTCAATTATCATGTGTATATCTTGTTTTGTCTTCATTAACTCCCGTTCTTTCTTCTCATTATATAATTTTCTAGCAAATAACCTCAAGGAGTGAGCCCTATTTGTATAGAATAATTGAAAATGTCTCGTACAGATTAAAGTAAAGGCAAATCCTATTAAACAGTGAATACGAGAAGAATTATTCCGTTTACCGACAATTGTTTATACTTTGTGCCGCTTCTACCAACTATTGTGGAAAACTATTATGTTTTTAACTAAGGATAAAAATTATAAGCTGAAAATGAAATATTGAAAACCGAACTCTGATATCACAGGTAAGAATAATCGAGATACGGCATGCACGAATCGATAGAAAATTCAAAGTCAGAACAGCTTAACCTAGCGGAAAAGATTCAAGCTCACGTTCCGCTTTGGATACATTGGAAAGAAGTGCCATGTCGGAAGAAAGTCAGGAAGAGATTCAGCTTTGCTGTATCGGAATATTGATATTTCCTTTATAGTGACTTCTAAAAACATAATAGCACCAACCAACTTACATTTTATATAAACTTTTAACTGAAAGGAAGGTGACTAACTTTAGCTTTTATTCACCGATCCGAAAAAAAGATTTCCTTTGTGCGCTAATACTAATGAATATACTAATTCATAGGATTTTAAAAACAAGAAACGGCCCGAATGTGAAAAAACGTTATAATTGGAACTGAGCTTCAGAGCGTGTACTACCTCAAATTCCATGGATGAAGACATTTTCTAATAGAATTTCGACCAATATATGATACTGGTATTCACCCAACACCATAGGATGTTTATAGCTACAATACATCGTTCATAAGAATAAGAAAAACAGATATAACGGCTGAGAGTTCCATCAAGCTGACCATATGTCACCCTATACTGGAATTTTATGTGAATGTGATGTCAGCAATCGGATAGTAAGCCAAAGGTATTCTAGGGCTGTTGCGTAATGGAGACGGAGCTTTAAGGAATTCAAAATATTAGACTCTACGTAACCGATTAAAAGTTGTAAAGAGAAACTTCAAGGTAATATAATTATTGGTGGATGGTTTCTCTGTGTGTTCAGTGCTTTTTTTAATACATATACAAGTTTGGAATATCATTTTGAGTTTGCATCTACATAGTTTATTGATTAAATTTCAGCTTTGTTTTCTTCTTCGTTATTTGAAGGATTTATATTGGTGTTGGATTAATTGTTCTTGGGAAGGCGTGACATCTACCGCTCTGTGGGTACCTTCAATGGTTCCTTTTTTGCATCTGCGTTTGTATTTAACATTTTATGGCGATTTTTTTTTGTTATTGAATGGTCTTTCTTTTGTTTTTACTATTATTTTATTCTAGCTAATACCTGGCGTGCGCTTCTACGTCTAAATAATCAACATTAATGTGATTTTATGTTTAGTTGAATAAGTAGAAGGAAAAATAATTACACATTTATATTTTTAGATACCCCGTGTTGATTAACCCGCGGTGCCCGGGAAGCTACTTATCCCGATCTTCTTTACATAAATGAGCTGAAATACGAAAATTAATGGGTTTTACGTTTATTTAAATAAGTGGAAGGAAAAATGTATATCGTAATTATTATAGATACCCCGTGCTGTTTACCCGGCGTTGTCCGGGATCATCCCGATCTTCTTGGCATAAATAAGCAAAAAACAAAATTCGTTATTGTGAGTTATCCGAAAAGAATTACTCGCCATCTGATGCTATGTTGCACAGGAATCTACGTACTTGTTTCGACCTTCTTGGCATCAATGAAAGACAAAAATGGTTATTGTGAGTTATCTGTAAGAGACAAATTTATGCTGTCGAGGACTTTTTTGTAGAGCTTTTTTGAGATATTCAATTGTGTGTTCATTAATTTTGTGTATTTGTTATGCTTTAGGCAGCGTAAGCCATTTAAGCGCACAAAGAGCTACTTTTTTCACGTTTTCCACTACAAAGTGGCGATTTTTAAGAGTGTAGGAGTTGAGTATCACGACTCTCTATGTTCATCCCGGGAATCCCCTGAAAATTTTGCAAAAGCCCCATCACAATCGGATCACCGGTATGGCCGCGCATAAAGTACGAGCAAACAAACAAATAAACAAACAAACAATTTTTATATATTAGATTTTGGGGTTTATTATATTATTAGGTCTTTCTTTAATTCTCTTGATATGATTTTTATAGTGAGTCTTTTCGTTTCATGATTGTAGTCTTTCTTTGCCTGTTTAGAGTGAGTGTAGTATGTTTGCTGTTGTATTTTGTGGTGCTGTCAGTATAAGGTTTCTCATTTGTGGTCTTGTTAGTGCTCTGCGTCTGTGTTTGGTGCTGAGGTGTTTTATGTACTCGTCTAAGGATATAATTTGTATGATGTGTAGGGAAATATATGAGTAGATCTAGGCATGTTCCGAGTGACTTTTTATGTAGGGTGTTCAGTTTCTTAGTGTTGGTTTTGTTCGTGTGTAATAGAATTGGCGCTGCATATGTTAATGATGCCTTTGCTATCGTGTTGTATAGGTACAATCGTGTTCTTTTAGTTATGTTGGTATTTCTCTTTGAGAGAAAGTTTATGGTGTTTAGCGTAGGTCTTGTTCTGTTTATTACGTTGTGAATGTGTTTTTATGTCTAAGCCTTTCTGTGAGTGTAGTGCCTAGGTTGTGTATTGTGTTGGTGTAAGGTGTTTTTTCATTGTCTGTTATTATTGAACATCTTTCCATAACCAATTTCTGGAAGCAGTTATTTAAATGTGGCGGGCCGCAGTAAAAACAAATCATTAATTACTGTAATATATATGTTTATTGTTTAATTCTACATAGATTTAAGTGATTTCTTCTAGTTGAAGACTATATCCAAGAAAAATGGTAACAGCGCTGGCACAACGAAGTACATGGCAGAACAACATACGAATTCCTGTCAAACGTGAAAACTCGCATGAAAATGTCATGGATAAGGCCGTCACACACGATTACTCAATTGCTCTCAGGACATGGACATTTTAGAGGCAAACTGCACGAGATAGCACTTACCGATTCTTTCTATGCAACTGTCACATCGCAGAGGAAGACGACGTGCACCACATGATATACGGCTGTGGCAAGCACACCGCTATCAGAAGACAACTAGTAATAGCCGTGCACCACATGATATACGGCTGTGGCAAGCACACCGCTATCAGAAGACAACTAGTAATAGCCGTGCACCACATGATATACGGCTGTGGCAAGCACACCGCTATCAGAAGACAACTAGTAATAGCCGTGCACCACATGATATACGGCTGTGGCAAGCACACCGCTATCAGAAGACAACTAGTAATAGCCGTGCACCACATGATATACGGCCGTGGCAAGCACACCGCTATCAGAAGACAACTAGAAATAGCCGTGCACCTCAGCAACGAGGCGTGGCCTCCTCCTTTGCGGTTTTGGATGCAGAAAGATAACTACAAGTTGATCGCGGAGTTTACCCAAAAAGCTCTAAGCACACGAGCTGAAGAAGAGAAGAGAAGACGAGGAAATCAACGATAGAATAAGTAGATTTTGAACTTAGAATATATCAACATGTATACTTGATAAATTGTAATACTAAGTTTAGGTTAAGTATATATAGGTTTAATTAGATATAAGATTAATACCTCCATCTTATGTATATTATTATTGCATTGTATAAGAAACAAAATTAGATTAAGAAACCATAATGTAATATAACTGTAAACACCTTAGATTAAGTTTCAACTAGCCGCACTCTGTAAAAGAATAATGAATTAAATAAAAAAATCATGCTAGATAATAAATATGGACAAAAGCAGACCTGGAGGTATGGGCATTAAGCCCGCGAAAACCCAGGAGGATGGTCTTCCAACATTTCTTCGCCCTAGTGGTGTGTAATCAAGAATCTGTTTTGGAATTCTATTGTTTTCCATTCTTCTTATATGGCCCATCCATTCATCTCGGTATTATGCATTTCTATATCATAGTTTGAATATATTTAGTACACTTCGTATATTTTCATTTCGTTTTCGATCTGTTATTGTAAAGCCAGCCACACTCATAAGTAACTTCATTTCTAACGTTTCTATTCTTCGTTCCTGGTTTTTGGTTTAAGACCCAGGTTCTGATCCATATAGTAGAATTTTCATAACCAAGCTAATTTAGTCATGCTTATTGTCTTAGATTTCAATGAGCTCATCGCCTCAAAGAAACATCTATTGCACAAAAGTATTACTTGGATGAGAAAGGACGATTACATTTTTTCAGAGGCTCCTTTTTGGCTGAGGCTCTTTTTCGAGCCCAATAAACTTCATATCCGTGCCCTACAGCTTAATGTATCTTCCGGAGGAATTGTCCCTTGGATTTTTCCGTCATAAAAAATTCCACGGACCTCAGTCAGATTTGAACCCGCTTCACTTTGGAGTAGAATCTAGTAACATAACTCCTACACCAACGAGGCTGGTAACATTAATTTAACTACATATAATTTATAATTGTCGGCCGCGGTGGACTAGTGGTTATGCTCCTTGCCTCTGGTCCCAATGGTCGCGGGTTCAAACCCGGCCGGGGTCGATGGATTTTTTAGGACGGAAAAATCGAAGGAGCAAGTCCTCCGGGAAGGACTTTAAGCCGTGGTTCCCGAGTCTGAAAATTATCAGGCTCGTAAAAAATCCTTAAGCCTGAATGAAAAGGTCTCTAAGCAAAATTTACCGAATTTTCCCGTCCTAGTACTACCTTGGTTTCCTAGATGTCAGCATGAGGCGGAACGCTGACCACGTACCACTCAAAATGACATCTATACGAAAACAAGTGTAACTAAATTAGTATGGTTCAAATTCTTCCCTGTAGGGGGAGAGCACCTAAATCTCTGTAAAGGGAAAATGTAGGCTTACAATACAATAATTGATAATTAAGATCTGTTTAATTTAAGCCTGCTAAAGTGGAAGAAAATAACCTACGATCTTAACTTCATCGTATAAAATAAATATAATAATAATAATAATATTATTATTATTATTAAAATTCGTACAAGCTTATATAAAAGGTTCGTAACACAATTTTAAGAACTTCGGGCTATGTCTACTACAAGAGTGTAAGTGTAGCATAAAAACATTCCAATTGGACATGAAGGTCAAGTTATCTCATCCCCACAATAACGAAATTATTGCTGAATATCCCTCAATCGTTTCTCGTAACTCGTCAGCCAGAGTGGATCGAAACCAACCCACAAACTTCCGCTTTAACGTGAACAGCAGTCAATGCGTGGAGGGAAAATAATCTAGAATCCCCAGATCCAAATGTGTTTGCTTATAAAAACCGAAAGAATTTCTATAGTTCTGTATAGGACGTAACAAAAGTGGATTCCTCGTTCCAAAATTGCTATGTTTTATATAAATAATTTTACCGCTTATAACCGTTAGAAAGTGATAGGATTTAAAAAATATGGTTCTAATAGGGTAAAACGTTATCAGGATTTTGCAGAACGTCACAAATCTACGAGTACCTTACCGCAAAAGGAAAAAAATGTACTATTAACAGATAATGACGTAATCAGATATTTCAAAGAATTGTGTAACTCTATAAATTCACGTCAAAATAAAACATGTCTCCAATAAAATAGTTATCTGTCACGAAATCAACCAGTTTACCTATTATATATCGGATACGTGTTTAATGTTCGAGGATATGATAACCAGTTTTCCGTGATTTATCATGGCTCTTTTTCCAATTTAGGAGAAAAATGTATTGTCTAGTTATTCAATTCTGAATAATTCATGCTTCTGTTCCAAATTATTTAACCTCTAGTGCCGTGCTTTATTCAATAGCCATAATTTAAAGACACGATTATAATACAATCTCTTGCTTAATATAAATCAACATGGAACATGTAACACCATATCATGAATAGACTCTTCAAATCACGCATCTGGAATTACGTATCATAAGAAGTCAGGGATTGTCGCATGTTACTGTCCTCCTCCGACGAGTTTAGCGCTGGGAGGTAGGGTTTTCTTGCCATTTGGTTTCTACTCTTGCAGGTAGTTTCTTTTCTTCCTATAGCCGAGTCGAAGGGAAGTATTATTCATTCACAAATATGCAGTTTTCAGTTTGCGGTTTTCTGTGACTGTGTCTTTCGTAAATAGGGCTAATGTTTTCAATATGATTTACTTCCTTCCTGGCGTGGTGTTGTCATCCAGTATCAATCGTCACACCACATTACTTTGAGCGCTGAACTCGTCGTCGGAGGACAACATAACCATTTAAAATAAATATACATTTGTATTGATTTTGGCTAACATTGGTTCAATTCTTCTCTTGGCACATGAGTATACTGATTCATGGACTGAATGGTGGTTTATATAAAATTAAAATACTAAAATTATTATTATTATTATTATTATTATTATTATTATTATTATTATTATTAAGTATTCAATCGTAGATTATAGCCTATTATATAAGATATAATAAATCAAATTAGCATTGGCATATAGGAAGAATGCAAGAAGAAAGGCTACTCAGAAATACATTGGAATGGTGTCCACCTGGAAGAAGAAAGGAAGGAAGACCTCGAAACTTGCGGATGCAAGAAATAAGAACAGTAATGTGAACAAGAGGACTGGAGAACATAGAGTTGATGGATAGGGACGACTGGAGATGAAAAATAAAACTTTAGGCACAGAAAGTTGTGTAAACATTGAACATCTGTATATAAATTAATAAATATAAACCTTTATTATCATTATTATTATTATTATCATTATTATAACTATAATAATAATAATAATTAGTAATTAGTGTTATTAGTGTTATTAGTGTTGTTATTATTTTTATTACACCGATGTGTCTCGGGTAACATAGATGACTCAAACGCACCGCGCCCGGGTACTATCTCCCGTCGGGAGAAGTTTCCTGGGTAATGGTTTTCTTCGCGGGTTTGCCTCACTTATAAGAGAAATGTAAGAAAGGTTCAGATCCAAACGGTCCTCTAACATCAACCGCTATCATAATCATTTACATATTTAGTATGAATGGTGTTTTTCGTCATTATACTGTGTGTCTCTGAGAAGACATTGAGCTGATCACTCATTCGAGTAGGTTCTCCATGTCCTTGTGTTGTCAATAAAGCATTTGTGTGATCCATGGTTTAAGTATCTATCCCTATAGATCGTGAATATCGGTAGAGGTTTATGGAACATCAGCAAAAACAAATCCCCAGTTTTTTACGCTATGTAACAATAAATTGATTTCATTTATGTATTCATATTAATTCAGATGTTACGGTTGTAGCTACTTCTTCTATTATTTATATATATATATATTTATTTATTTATTTATTCATTCACGATATATATGTATTGCATTGTATTGTAAGCCTATATTTTCCCTTTTCAGAGATTTAGGCGCTCTCCCCCTACAGGGAAGAATTTTAACCATACTAATTTAGTTACACTTGTTTTCGTATAGATGTCATTTTGAGTGGCCCGTGGTCAGCGTTCCGCCTCATACTGACATCTACGAAACCAAGGTAGTACTAGGACGGGAAAATTCGGTGAATTTTGCTTAGAGGCCTTTTCATTCAGGCTTAAGGATTTTTTATGAGCCTGAAAATATTCAGACTCGGGACCCACGGCTTAAAGTCCCTCCCGGAGGATTTGCTACTTGGATTTTTCCGTCCTAAAAAATCCATCGACCCCGGCCGGGTTTGAACCCGCGACCCTAGGGACCAGAGACAAAGAGCATAACCACTAGTCCACCGCGGCCGATGATATATATATATGTAGAGTGTTAAAAATAATGATGATAGAGGAGGTAAAACCAAACACTTTCTTTATCTGACAAAACTTTGGCATATGCACCGTTTTGCCGCTAAATGATCTTACGTGTAGATGGCTTGACTTCCGTCACAAGACGCACTGATTAGTTCTGTTTGTGCTGCTGCGTCTGCAACAAGTTGAAAGGGTCATCACGGTGTCAACTAAGACCTGCTACGAAGACTTACTACGATAAGTACAGTAAATACGTTTGCGTTTACTATCCATTCTCGTGCCTCAGCATACCTGCAATGTTGAAACGCGTTTACGCTTGTTCTACATGGCGGTGTCCATTTGTTTTAATGCACTGTACATAACTGATACTTCGCAGATGGCTGAGTACACTCTAAACGAGCTTACAGACATGCCTGTTCTGTATGGGGAGCGGGCAGCACAGCGTCTTTACGCAGAAAGGTTTCCGATGAGAAGGTTACCATCTCTCAGCTCCGCGTCTGGTTGGTCCCACGTGTCCAGTTTCACGCATACGGGCATCAATTCGTTGAAACAGAACATGAGATGGTAATCTCCTCATCGGAAACCTTTCTGCGTAAAGGCGCCGTGCTGCACGTGTCTCTCCATACTGAATATGCATGTCCGTAAGCTCGTTTAGAGTGTACTCAGCCATCTGTGATGTATCAGTTGTGTACAGTGCATACAACAAATGGAAACCGCCATGTAATACAAACGTAAACACGTTTCAACATTGCAGGTATGCTGAGGCACGAGAATGGATACTAAACGCAAACGTACTTACTGTACTTATCGTAGCAAGTCTTCGTGGACACCGTGATGACATTTTCAACTTGTTGCAGAAACAGTAGCACATACAGAACTAATCGGTGCGTATTGTGACGGACGTCAAGCCATCTACACGTAAGACCATCCAGCGGAAAAACGGTGCATATGCCAAAGTTTGTCAGATAAAAAAAAAATGTTAGTTTTTACCTCCTCTATCATCTCTGAAAGGTTGTAAACTTTATTTTTTAACACTCTGTATATGTATATATAAACAGAACGCGGGGTATAGGAGCCCTATATGTTTATATATACAGTATATTTGAAAATTTTATTTTTATATTTGAAGTAGGCCTGCCACATGTTAAAATAGTTACATTTTAGTTCCTTTGTTCAAAGTTTAGTTAGTTTTCTTTCTGCTCTTATGCGAACTGTAACCTAAATTCTGATAATACATTTCATTTCCGCCGAATGCAGAAATATAATTGAGTGTCTGAGCATGAAAAACGTATATAGATATTTATCGTTCAAAATTACTTTTTAATTTTTTTTATGATACTCAACGATATTCTATAGACCATTCAGCTTTCTTGAAATGTTTAAATTTTGGCCTCAAGTTCTTCAGGTAACTAAGTAGCTTGTTATTAAACATTGTAAGTATTTTTCTGTCATCTGTAATAATTGTTACAACAATTGAAAAGTTATAAGAAAGAGCACTTTTGTTTCTACTTTCCTTGGATGTCACAAGAATCATTTTAAAAACTGCTACATTCACGGAATGTCGTAACAGAAGTAAAGTATCTCGACATTTTGACTGACAAAGTTAAGTTCAATGTCTAGAGCAAGGCTGTGCCATCCTAATGCCACGCACAATGCCACACTTTAAAATGTTGCATGTAAACATTTCAAATTATAGTGACGTTGTATCTTAAGAATGACAATCATTCTCTTATTTAATTTATTTTCTGTAAGTTCATAAAATGTAATTATTCAAATCGTATTTTTCAAATTTAAAAATATACATATATTTTGAATACAACACATTTCCTAGCAACTCGATTCAATTATATATATTAATTAACATCATGTTGTGTATGTAGGCCTTTTTGGTCTTCGTATAACAACATACACCACCACAGATTCTGCAGGTCGTCGCGCATTACTTTACTTTTTGATAATATTAGAACTTATACGTGGGCTGTAACAAAAATAGTGGCCACCACTCCTGTAGAAACGAAACCAGACGTAGTTATTTGTTGTAACATCTGCCACATGTTAATATATGTCTGACATATCTTACAGTAAATGGACTCGGCCGTACGTCTCAAAGCGCATGTGGTTTGGTGAGAAAAATCTAGTCTCCACTGAGTTGCCGCTCTAAGCAATTTTTTTCGTTCTATTTAGAAAGCAGGAACAGCGATCTTGGTTAAAAATTTAATGTGCTATGGCCGTACAGCACGAAAATGTCATCAAGGTCTTATGGAAGCATATGGGGAGATGACATTACCATACAGGTCTGCTCGGACGCACATGGCACAGCCTGTAGCTGATCTGTACCATCGCTTGGAGCAGGAAATGCTTTTCCATCTATCACATTCAGTGGTCTTAAGCCGCTGTGATTATGATTTGGTCTCTAAGATGAAGGAATCACTTCGTGACATTCGATTCCAGACTGTTCCCGAGATTCTGCTGGCATTAAGGCGGTCAATCATAAACATATACAGAACAGAAGCTGCTACAGGGATACTACCACTTCCACATCGCTGGGAACGAGTTTTAGACTATGCGGAGAACTAGTTGGAAGATTGTATAAGTTTCACGGGTCTGTCACTTGTATACTAGTAATACATAAATAGTTGCCACTATTAAAGTTACATCATACGTATATACAGTTAGTAACAATAGTGTTCATACAGCTTATATTTTTGTTACTTTTAGGTCTATTTAAGTTTTTAAATTCATACTAGACGGCGTAATACTATTAGCGGTGTTACGGAAATGTTTGACAATACATTTTATATTGTAGTACGTTTATATTAATTTGGAAAACCAATTATCACTTTAGCATAGCAACTGGAATGCAACAGTCTTGTTCATACACTCAAAGAATGCACTTTCTATTCTTTGTGTGTTTGTAAACAAATGTCGCGCTAACTACTCAAGTGAACGAGTAGAGAGGGCTGTTTCATAGCATTGACGTACTTTCTTCATTTGTGTACAAAATGGAGAAGAGAATGCAGTTAAGTTCAGACTTAATAACTATTGTCAACCTTGCTTTAAGAGGTAAATCACTGAGGGAAATAGGCAATATAGTGGGCAAATCACATACTGTACAGTACATAGTTAACAAGTTCAAGTATGAAGGTACAATAGAAAATGTTCAGCGTAAACGTAGAGAAAAAATAATAAACTAAAGAGAAGAAAGTTTTATTCTCAGACATGTTACAGCACACCCTCGGATTAGTGCCCCGGAACTTAGGCCCGTAGTGGAGGAAGAGTCCGAAAAGCAAATGGGTAATCAGATTGTTCGTCGTGTGTTGTGTTCGCGTAATATCATGGTCGTAGACCGCGAAAAAGGTCATACGCAAGTAAAAAAATAGTGCTGCAAGACTACTCTTTGCAAAAGAGCATGTAAACAAATCACAGGAGTTTTGGGATCGTGTAATTTGGTCCGATGAAAGTAAAGTAATTTTCTTCGGATCAGATGGTATGATAAGGGTTTGGAGGAAACCCAACACTGCAATTGATAAGGTCAATACTCTTCCGACTGTGAAACACGGAGGAGGTTCAGTTATGATCTAGACTGTATGTCTTCCAGCAGGGTTGGAAACCTGCACTTCACTGACGGAATAATGGATGTAAGTGGTATTACAACAGGATATTGAAGAAAAATGTGAAACAAAGTGCCATAAAAATGGGACTGGGGCAAGAATTACATATTCCAACAATGCAATGACAGTAAACATACTGCAGACATTATCAAGCTTCGGTAGATCTGGAACGTTCCGAAGCAGCTGAGAACACCTCGTCAGTCAGTTGATCTAAATTCAATAGAGAATCTTTGACCCGAATTGAAGAAAAATGTCCGTAAAAGGAAAGGAATTCCAAAAGAAGAGGTAAAATGTTTGATTATAGAAGAATGGGATAAAATCATACCTGAGACTATAAAAAATGGTTAATTCAAAGTATGAACGATGCCAAGCAGTGATTAAAACTAAGGAGTACTCTACTAACGTAAGTATTAAATGAAGACATTGTTCTATGTTTTGGTTTAGTGTTTTAAGTGTATGGACATACATGTTGCAAAAAAGTGAATGTTTAATTTCGTTGCATTTAGTTTTAATTATATTTTGAATATAAATAGTTGCTAAAGATGATTTATTTTATTAAGGGTAGGTGTGTTAGGCTGTTATGATACCCTAAATTGATAATCAGAAATAAATCATATTTCGGAAAATAGAACATTTACTTTGTATCACAAAATCTCACCTATATGAACAAGAATGTTACTAACTATACATGTTTATGTGTGTTCTGAAAATTCCTGGTTAAGATTTTAAAGTAATAATTTTATTAACCCTAATCTATGAACTTATTATTACTATTTACGCTTCCTGAAAATAAAGTGTTCGGTGATTACTTATTCTAGTTTCTTATGGTTCTTCTTTGCATTTAATACAATATTCTCTGTTAATCTTACTAAAACGAGTTATGGTTCCTATTCACACTTATAGCAACACAGATTACATTTTTAAATGATAATATATGTACATTTTTACAGCCGTCTTCCTCAATTAAAATAGATTTTTGTTTAAATACTTGGTTAATTACTAAAATCATAAATGTCTTTCAAAACATGTTTCATCTTCGGTATGCTATTTGGTACCATGAAGGATTTTCAAAACATGGAAAAAGTTTACTTTAACTTGCCTGATATATTTTCAAAGTCCTATAGAACAACAGTGCGCATGGACCAGAGTTTATAGAGCCAACGATAACCCACCGTCGAAGGACATATCGATTATTATCGTTTTTTTCGTTTTATGTATTTAGATACTTTTAAAAAGTAATGAACCTAAAAGCTAGCTAACTAACTAACTCATACTTAACTTCATTCATTTACTCTAACCTAGGGTAGATCTCGTGAAACGCCCTTTTTTTCACTCCTTAATAATCGCAACCATCGATAACCCACTGGTTTCAACTATGTAATATACTCGTACTCTCTGGAGAACATAGCAAGTCAACGTTAAAATATGTGAATTTGAATAAATACTTAAAAATTCTGAAATAAAGTTATAAAAATTTGTTTTAAGTATTTTAAAAATGTTAAAAAATGTTACTAAATACAGAAGAAGAGTTATAATTCACAACAATAAACAGAAAAATCAAGGCTGTTTGTAAACTTTCAGTCCAAAACATATTTTGAAAAGCCTTAATATTTTTAATAAGTAACAAAGTTTTTTGAACAAAAATAAATTCGAATTGAAAAAGACGGCCATAGAATAATAATAATAATAATAATAATAATAATAATAATAATAATAATAATTATTATTATTATTATTATTATTATTATTATTATTATTATTATTATTAAAATAATACATAACCTCAATTGAGATAACAATGAATGTTAAAAATATTAACACTGATTACCCCTAACAATATATGATTAATATTTACTCTCATTGATACTGTCATTAGTCATTATTATACCTCACAAGTTATGTGTTTGTGTACGTGAGTGTGAGAGTGGGAGAGAGACCGAGCGTGGGCAGACGTATTTTCATTACTTACTCTACGTCTATGTTGACATTTTTTCTTGTAATATTCTGATTGTTATTTAGCAAATTCCGAAGAAATTTAGAGCACTTGAGCTTATTCTCATGATATTAAAAACAATACCAATATCCATCGATCTTAGTAGGCACCGAAAACAACATAACATAAATATATAGCCTACTGTGCTTGTGTGTATTTGTGATAACGCATTAGCAGGCGAAATTATTGTATTTTTGGAACCAAATTATTTAAATGGATGGATGATGTAAGAAGAGGTGTGAGGGAGCTAGGTCTGGGAGAATTGGAATGGGAAGACAGAGAAGAATGGAGAAACAAGATAAATATTAAAGAAGCATTGGACAGAGGAAGATGTTTTATTACATTGTAAACCTGTTATAAATAAATAAGTAAATATATAAATTCAGAATATAGCAATAAAATAAGGAAAGTAAGGTCGAGTTCGTTATCCAGCAAAATCAGATCAATAGGAGAGGTGGTTCGCCTTAAAAGTAACTACGGCAGCAATTTTCAATTTTTCACAACCAAAATTAAAAATAGAACAAGTATTCTCCAAAAGACAAGGAAATCCGTTTATATTAAGTAAACCATAATTGTCGTTAGTTATAGAGGCTACTATGTTTGATTTTCTGGCAAGGTAACTAATTAAATATGATTTAATTAATAAAGAATTATAAATCCGTAAACCAGTATCGGACCATGAACTTGAATTTCTGACGAATTAATTTAGTTTAAGCAGTTATTGCGTGATGGACTTTTGGTTTCTTCTTAGATGTATCAACAGTAACTTTTACAAACAGAAACAAAATTTTATATGCAGAGAGTTGACTATTTATTAAAAATAAGAGTTGAAACTTCAAGAACAAAAGTTAAAAAAGTCGTTTATCATTAATGTTGCCATCGTGCTTTTTATACTTTTAACAAGGTAATTAATTTAGTCATTCAAATTGATAATAATACAACGGTACCATATCAGTATATAATTCAGACTTTATAATATTTTATATCATGTATGCGTTTTAATTATTATTTATTTATTTTTTGTTTTTAACTGTAATCAAATAAAAACAGCCATATTTACATGAAAAATAAATATAACTTCCTTAAACAACATTGATTAAACATTGTTATGTTACAAACATTGATCTGTTTATCACCACAAGTTAATACCCATATTGGATATATTTCAGATTTTCAAAATTCATTTTAATATGATGCAATGGAACATCATAAATCCTTACGTTATGTTTACAAATTCACGATATCAATTGGAAACTAAATTTTAGTGTAAAGTTAAGATACAATGATGTTTAAGAGACAAAAGTGTACACTCTGTTACATAACGTAAATAAACAATTAAGTTACTACTTATGTTTGTGTATTATGCGAATTTTAACAAATTTAGTTGCCTTAGTTCATCGGAATCTAGTTTATTATGAGTCTGTTTAAGCAATATATATCGCCCTATTAAAGTGATAAAAAATTATTGAATGGTGTGATGAAGTGGTTACCTATTATGTAAAAAACCCTGTTAAACTTAAAATATTTAAAAATATATAATTTTTATTTTAATATATATTATCAATAATAAACAAGATATCGGTCAAATTTCTACAAGTAGTGTCTTTCCTGTGTGCCAAATTATTCTCATATTTCCACTACTTGTAATTCTGGCTTACTAATGCACATCTGTTACATACCGGAAAACCAGTCAGTTGATGTCTGTATCATCTCTCTTCTGTTAATATTATCTGATTATATAACAATATGACGTGATTTTTTTTCTAGAGTGGGAATGTTGGGAAGATAAACGTTTTGCCACATTATAAATCAATTCTGGTTCGGAAACTGTTCAACTATATGCGGCTTTGGAAATGTTTTCATCATCAAGAATTTGTATATTGCTTTGTCTGTTCTTTGATGTTTGGATAAATGATGCCTGGGAGGAAGGATTCTGTGAGTGACCTGGAGTGTTGAAAGAATGTGTGAATAAGGATTTTTTTTACTTAGTTGTGGTTTTGTTGGTCCCAGAATGTATTGTCCATTGGAGTATTATTTCCATGATTTATAAGCAGAATGTTGGTTGACATTTTTCTATTATTGTAATAAGTTGTAAACCTGCTTTATATAATTGGCAAATACAGTTGTATTTTATTCTATTTAGAGACGTAGCCTTTGAATTAACAGTAACTAATGGTTAATTCCAGAAAAAAGAACCTTGGTCGAAAGAGTGACGATCTTTCACCGTAAAAGTACAACCGTCAAGAAATGCGGACATGGGTTCAACTGGGATAAAATTTTCCGGAGGTCAAATAGCCCCCCCATTCGATTCTCCGGGTGGGGACTACTTTAGGGAACCCATGTCAAAGGCTCAAACGTAGGGACATGTTCCTAGGAAATGGAATGATAATACTTTATACAATATCGGGACGCTAGAAGTATTGGAAAACGCCCAGTTGGTAGACCAAGAATGAGGTGGGAGAATAACATTAACTATGATTTGAGGGAAGTAGATTATACAGGGGACGATTGGAAAACATTGGCTCAGGATAGGGATATATGGAGAGCTTATGTCCGCGTGGCCATGAACCTATGGGTTCGATAGTGCCAGTGAGTTAGTTACAGTTGAATATTTTGTTGCACTTGGTAAAATTTGTGCCATATACCACAACTTCGATAAACAAAATGTGTTGATTAGGCCTACCATATTCTTACCATGAGATTTATATTTCTGGTTATTTGCTGTATTATTGTTACTCTGGTCAGTGCAGCTGTTTTCGCCCAATTTTTTCTAACCGTTTCGTTAATTGAGATTAAAAAGTTATTCATAATACTGTTGTTTACCATTTTATAGGAATGTTGAATAATGTATGTATACTTGGTCATAACCCCAAGGGAAGTAAGAAAGACTTTTGTAAATTAACTTGAGCACCTGAAGCTAAACAACACCAGTTTAATATTTCTCGTAACTTGACACAATTTTCTTCGTCCTGTATGGGTACTACGTCGTCTGCACCTCTCTGCAATTGAACAATTAATGTGGTATTTGTTGCCTTAAATGTCGGCTGTGGTAAATCAATCATGTGGGAGGTTCTATACCGAGTGTGAATAAGAACATTAGACAGGGGCATTCTTGAAGTACTGGTTATTTGATGGGAGTACCTTTCGTAAAGTAGCCGTTAATTTTAATCTTGCAATGGTTGTATATACTCTTTTACTCTATTATTTTTTTTTCAGGTATGCAAAACGTTTTTATGATACGTTGAAGATATAAATGTTTTACTCGATCAAAAGCTTTATTATTCTCAATAAATATTTCTTCTTGAAGGTTTTCATAATAAATTATTGTATCTCTTAAAACAGATACAGAAATACCCCAGAGCTAAATTTAACCGAACTTCAACCATCCAAATAATACCTTATTTTCCTAATAGATGTCGCCTCGAGCCGATGTACTCACCACATGTCCTTCGCTGATATCTATAGAGACATAAGCTTAATTAAATTAGTCAGGTTAAGAAAAGCTCCAATAAGGAGGAACCCTTGTCCAGCAGCGAGGCAAATTGGAATAAATAAATAAATCAATCATCATCTCAAAACAGATTTTGTGCTATTTTATTATTTGGTACGCTACATCAGCTAACAAATATCCTGAAATAATGGTTTAACCTATTGTCTAAAACCTTCATAAGAATCTTATAAGCCGTGTTTAGTAAAGTGATCCGGAGATATTCGGTAATTTTTGTAGTTACAATTTTTTTGGAATCAAGGTAAATATACTATCATGAATACGTGTGAGACCAGTGCATTTTTAAATGCAAGATGTCTACTAAGTGTAGTAGTTTCAACTCCTATTATACGCTGTTGTAGAAATCCTTTTTTGCTGCAGATTTGGATGTCTATTTGCATGTTTGAGGATATTTTCCGTCCATTATATTTAAATAATGTTTCAGAATAAAGAGTTGTGAATACATTTACCTTTTGGAATTCCCTCTTCGCTTTTCTTTCACAAGTTGGCAGAGACTACATTGTACTTATTCACTAAACATTTGTGTTTATCGCGGACTATAACGTCAGACTTTACTGTGAAAATCGCAAATGGTTGATTTAATTTTACTTACTTCTATCCACTTGTTGCCATCAATTTTGATAATTTGTTTAACGACTGATAATAATAGCTTTCTTATCATAATCATAAGTAATGCCACGAGTGATTTCCAAACTGTCGATAAATTCACGACTCACGAAGTGAGGAGTGAATTTATGTAGAGAATTTTGGAATCAAGAGTGGAATTTGTTAGGACTATTTAACGTATAAAATTAAGCTGTTTACTCACAGATCATTATTTAAATACAGTTATTTTAAAATATTTATATATTTAATGTAAACGGCGATGTTTGAAAACAAACGAGAAATTACTGGTACGCTTCATTTGCTTCTTTTGTTCATCACTGCAACCACATCATATTATTTATTACCAAAGGATCGCAATATTGTAAGAATGCATCCTAGTGGAGACATTTGTAACCAACATTATAATATTAATGAATATCTGAAGTCCTATGACGTAAATATATCAATTATAATTTTCTGCAACGTTATTTCCTGGAAAATAATTCGTTTAAGAAAGTGGAAACAGTAGTTTATTTTTTTGGTGGTATAATCAATTACTACAATGTTTTTATATTATCTCCCGCATGCGCTATCTGCTGACATTCATGCCATATATATATATATATATATATATATACACAATCTGGTAGCCGTGGAGGGGTTCTCACTGCAAAATAATGCAATGATCTATTCAGAATGTTAAAAAGGAGGAGCTTTCCTTAATATGATAAACTTTAGTTAATAGATTCGAGGCGAAAGACGACTGTGATTGGTTTTAAATAAAAAATCATTGAAATGTGATTGGTCATTGACTGCCATTTGGGCATGAGTTAAATAGTCAAAAATAACCTGCAGATAGAATAAATAATCTTATTCCTGGTTTTATAATTTTCATACATTGTTACAAAATATTTAGTTTGAATTTATTGACTCTATATTTTAGGAATTCAAAATGATGATAGAACAGCTCATCGTATTATCCTTATAAGGTAAGGATTTCCAACAGCTTCAACCATATAATTGTAGTCTTGAAATGGGGTGGAAGACAGTAATTATTATGATCCGAAACAGTAGCACGGATTCATATTTTTGAGTGTGTTTTTGTTATGAGAATCTGTATAGTCTACATGTTCTATTTTGTCAATGAAATGTATGTTCCATTTGATTACTTAGGCATCTATTAGTTGAAAGTCTTTCATCAAGTTTGTCGGTACTGGTGATGGATTATACTTACCAGTTATAATTTTGGATTTTAATACAAAGTTCCAATCGCCGACTGAGAAGCAGACAGTTGTAACGGTGGCGTAGGAAGAATGGTATTTCATTACTAAGAAAATTATCTCGGACCTAACAATGATTTGTTCCATATGAAGGATAAATATTTAGTATCTGCGATAACTGATACTTATGGATATGGCTCATTCAGTGTGGTGTTTTTCAACATTGTCTGTAGACAAATTATAGCGTCATACGACTTTGGTGCCATGAATATTCTTACGTGTGTTCACGAAATATTCATATTGAGGTCCCAAGAAATCGAGGTTTCTGTGTTTCAATGTTAATCCAGGATTCTTGCAGTAACAAGACATCGATATCGAATTATCTTACGGTTGTATTTAATAAGTGATATTTATACTTTTCTTCTTGTATACAGTTTACGTTCAAGGTGCCAACATATAGTATTGGATAGAAAAGAAATAAAACTAAAATAGAGAAGTTCGCTCCAATATCCATCGCAAAAATCGTTATATGGCGTTAACGCATTATGTGTGTGTATATATATATATATATATATATATGATACGATAAGAAAAATAAATGCCTGGACAGGATGCGAACCCGGAACTCTGAGTCTGTACCTCAGCGTGCTATCCATTACACCACCAGGCGAATCCAATTCAAACACTTATTTTTTATTTATATATATATATATATATATATATATTATCGTTATATTCACGAAGATCAACTTTTCTATCTGTATTGCCTTACTTCACATGTTCTTTTCTGCGACTATAAATCGCGTACGGAAGAGACCGTTGAAGGTTCTTTCTTTGTTATTATTGTGAGTTTGTGATGAATCTTTTCCCTTCTTAGATATTTGTACTTGCACTAGATTGGTATTCTTTTTAAATATGGATCCCGTGGTGTTTTATCGTATGCGAATTTTAATTTATGCTGGGAGATTTTGTCGATTTTTTCGACCCTTTGAAAATTTCGGTACTGGAGGATGATCATACTGGTTGCCCGGATCGCTGCAAATTATAATCAACGATTGTTATTTCCATTAATTCATCCGAATTGGATCGTGTTCCAATTCCTTCATCATTCCATTAGCTTGATTCCATCACGTCGTCATAATTTTCTGAAGTTTTCGGTTTCGTTAATTGAGCTTTAGAAGCATCTTTGGTTTTCTCCTCCCACTCAGTTGAGGAAATCGTAGTTGGAGTTTCCATTTCTGCCGATGATTAACCTTGTGATACTGTTTCACTCAGCAGCACATTACGAGGATACAGTTTAAATGGATTTATTGCAGTCTTCTTTCTTATGCTCATAATAACATTACATGATATTGACTGTCCTACATAATACGTGAACACTGAAGCCCATAATAGATATTGATGCTGGTATGTAATTTTTCACTTCCATCTTCAAAGCTCAAATGCTGTTGTAGATTGGAAATTTAAAGGCGGTGCTCCATTGTAAGTTCCCTACAAATTGAACTGAATTGTAGCTAGTTAAGAGAGTTGTTACTATTGAGTTTCTACGTCAGGGGTAAATTATACGTTCGATCTGTTTTGACACAACATCAGCTTTGGTAATTTTTATCTGTATTTGTTCACCATTACCATATTATTATCGCCTCACTATGATGGTTGTCCGTTTATATAAAAGCGGGTGCCGCACGATAATGCTTGACATGCGGAATTATTATAGTGAAGTAGTCGGCATCTTTGTATTTAAACAAAACGGAGAAACAAAGCTATCCGCTGGATAACCATCATAGTGGGCGATAATACAAATTTATTATATCTTCGTATTTATCCATGCAGAGTAGACAAGGTTACTTTCAATTAAAGGAGGGGAAACATCACTTTTATTTAACCAATATATTTGAAAAGTCCTCTAGAACAACATTGCGCATGCGCCAGAGTTTATAGAGCCAGTGATAATCCACCATCGAACCACATATCGATTATCATCCTTGCCTAGTGGTTTATCGCTGCTCACCACATATCGATTATTATCGATATTGTACTAAAGTTTATACAGCTTTCGATAGATGAGAGCATATCGCCGTAAAATGTAGGCCTAAATGACCGACCAATATTTGCAATAAATCCCCAAATCTATGTTAAAAAATATATTAATAATATTCAAATTACCAAATGTTTAATAAAAGTGGGTGTGCGTTTACTTATCACACTCATTCATGAATAAATACATGTTTTCAAAATGTAATACCATTAATTCTTAACAATTCTACATAATTAATATATAGTGTTATCGTATTATTATGTAATTGTAATGTTATTGTGTTTTCTTTATGTAATTGTAATGTTATTGTTTTATTTTTTTCTTTGTTTTTTTTCTTTATACTATTACCAAATATTATTTTATTGTAACGGACTGTCAACAGCACATACGGCTTACTGCCCGTGCGACCCATATTTGTAAATAACATTGTATATATCTTACTTGTAGTCTAATAAAGTCCTGTTACTACTTATCACTTCCTAACGCCATTCCAACAGCTATTATCCAAACCAGCAATATATATACTCTGTGGAGAAAATAGCAGTCAGCACCACGATATTGTCTAACACTGTCATAATGTCGTTATTAGCGTATTTAAATAAATACTTAAGAATTGTTAAATAATGTAATAAAAATTGTTTGAAAAAGCTTAAAATATTTTTTTAATGTTAGTAATATAAAAGAAGAGCTATAGTTTACAACAATAAACTGAAATATCAGGGGTAAGTGTAACTGCTGTTCAGCATTAAAATGCTTTTCCTAGATTGTTTAACTGCAGATGTTCAATTTATTTTGTACTCACTTTCAATACCTCTTGAATCCACATATGTAGCTCCATTGCCGTAGGCCGAACTGCTTATCTTGAAATTGAACTTTTATGGTGTCTATTCGATGAAATGTCATATTCGTTGGTCTGTTTTCACTTGAAATTATAACTAAATAAAAGCGTACGTGTGAGTAAGAGAATATATAATTCTGTATTTCACTTTAGAGACACAATGTTAAGTCTCACAATAAGCTCAACAGTAATCGCTGCTCCGCTCTTCTGAAAGTAAATGCACTCTACCGAGGTCAGAGCTGTACTGTGAACTCTTAAACTCCACTTTTTCTCCGAATCTGTTTTTAGTAGGATGATAAAATGTTTTCCAGTTATTTTAGAATGTTATGACGTAATCCAACAAATGGATGGTGTTCGTACTAAATACAATTTTTGCCAACGCAAGCGTATATGTTTGCTGTATTTTCAACATAATTTTATACCTAAATTCAATAATAATTATAAATTTGAGAATTTCCTGGGTTAAAATTTGCACAATATTGTTTAATAACAATTAAAATATTAATTAAATCCTGAGAAGAAGAGAAATTTAAGCAATATTTTAACATTAATGAAGTGGAGTAATTGTTCCAACTCTCGCATATAGTTCCGAAGTTCGATGGATTTCATAGAAGATACAAATCTCCTTGGGAAGAGAAGTACGTGATTTACGGATAAATAAAACCAGTTACAACAGCTGGAGGATCCCTATGAGTGACCACAGATGTCCTTTATACAGGCTGGAAGGTGGTATACCTCCGTGATTAGCATTTGAGTATGCGAGGCTACCTATTAGCGGTCGCGCCATATAATAAAAGTCAATAATCTGAGCAGTTAAAGAAAGAATATGTAAAAATATAAATATTTAATTACTATTTATTATATCATTCTTCAAATTATAAGAAAATAAAAAATAATTAAATACAGTTATAAATTAGTTTCTTTAAATAATAGGGTATCCTTCTAGAAGTTCAAAGTTCCTTAAAAGGAAATTTATTTTATTTATATACCACGTTTCGCAATGTTTCACAACATTTTCCTTCTTCCAATCAATCTTCTGTCATTCTCCTCCACATATATATGTCATTCCAATCTCCACCATTCAATACTTCTCCCCTCATGCTTCTGAAAACACACTAATCCACGTTATTTTTTGGCCATCCTATTCTTCTTCTACAAAGTGACACCCATTCTAGTATTCTTCTTGCAATCTGTCTTCTGTCGTTCTTTTTATATGGCCATACCATTTTAATTGTTCCTTTTTACGAAATTATACTATATAAAATGTAATATAAATCCGTAGCATGAGCAGCTCCGAAGAGTCAAGGAAGACTGAAATACTTTCTATTATGCATTGCAGAGACTTTTGATGTCCCAACTCCTTTCAAAAAACGTTAAGCTGAAAATATATGAAACTATTATTCTACCATTTACATTATATCGGTGCGAAACATGGACTCTTACTTTAAGGGAGGAAATGAGATTACGAGTATTTGAGAATAAAGTTCTTAGGAAATTTTTTGGACCAAAGAGAGATGAACAGACAGGTGAATGGAGAAGACTACATAACAATGAACTACATGGTCTTTATAGGAAGCCAGATATAATAAGAACAGTTACGTCTCGTAGACTGCGATGCGCAGGACATGTTGCGCGTACGGGGAATGAAATACGTGAATGGAAGCTTCTTGTTGGAAAGCCAGAGGGAAAACGCCCATTTGGTAGACCAAGAATGAGGTGGGAGAACAACATTAACTATGGTTTGATGGAAGTAGATTATAAGGGAATGATTGGAAAGCATTGGCTCAGGATAGGGATGTATGGAGAGCTTATGTCCGCGCGGCCATGAAACTACGGGTTCGATAGGCCAGTGAGTAAGTAAGTAAGTAATTGATTAGTAGAAGACAATCCAGAGGGTGATATAATTAGCATGATACCTCAATTTCAGTTTCAGTTTTCTTCAGTAGGTTTCGCTGATTCCCACCTCACATAGCTACTCGGCTGTCCCCATAAGGCTGAGCTCATCCCATTCCGTACGATACACATTAAAAGAAAACATTTCAATGTTATAGCAGTAAAATATAACAAGGGATAACTGACATATTAGCTAGACAAACTAACGTTTCATCATGTGGTTACAGTGTAACACAACACAAAATATTTATATTGGAAATAAGAGAACTGAATGGAAATCCACATAATAAAATGAATTAAGTCATTCAAAAACGTAGGATGGTATAATATTTTATCTGACAGGAGATTCACTAGAATCTAGATGATTCTGTATTCGTAACAAAATATGTGTCTCCTACAAAGTTGTTGAACAAAACTCTTCATTCAGATATTTCATGGTCAGTTATGATAACGAAATTAATATATCTGTTAAAATCAAAAAAATGTAATAAGTATATGAGAATAATTAACCTATTTTTCAATCTGTATTTAGTGCAGAGAGATAATAGTAGGAGACCATATAAAACCTCAGCGATATGAATGCTTACTTATAGAAGCGAAGCATGTATTTCACGGAAAAGAGGTATAAGCAAAATCACAGTTGGTGAATTAAGCTCATGTGAAGAGCAGCTATGTACGTACACAAAATTGGACAAAGTACAAATTCTATAAGAACTTGAAATACTTTATTGTGGACCATATATATATATATATATATATATATATATATATATATATATATATTCACGGATATAAGTATGATTAAGAAAGTTTTATTGGGTTTTCCGCGTCATGGATTCAAGGTCGGCCTCTGTCCACCGATTCCGACGTTATCAAGGTATGATTCATTCCTTGATAATTGCATGTGGGATCGTGTCGAAACGTCGGAATCTGTGGCCAGAGGCCGACCTTGAATATATAAGAATGATTGGCATAAAAACCTTCAGCGCATGGATTTTAAATTACCATTCCAGGGAAAAGAGATATTTATGAAGACCTTTAAAAGATCGCATGAGGCCGTAAGAGGCCACCAGGCCTAATACATTACAGGAATATGAAGATTACGAAAAACCTACGTTAACAGTTCGGAAGATGGAAGATAAGAAATAGTAGTTGTGGTTATAGACGCCACGGTTTCTCTGAGGACTGAGAAAATTTGAAACAAGAAAGTTTAACAAATTCCACTTTTATAAGAAACAACACACAGAATAAAAGTAGTAGAGAGATGAAAATAAAGGAATTTTCAATAAGGAACTGGACATCCATGGGGAATTTTTTAGGATTGAAGTTGGCAGTAGTAAGGGTCACATAAAACATTCAACAGATATGTGGTGTCGTTATTTATCCCAGGTCAAGTTATCCGTATGTATGAGCAAGCACCTTGCTTGAAGCAGAATACATCACGAAAGTAACTTCACAATGTTTATCAATGATATATTCCTCTATAACCACGTCGTATACCGAGGGGACCTCAATTCTCTCTGAGCCAAGTCGCATTATTCTTTCATGTTTTTCTATTTGTTTCGGAATGATTTCGTTTTGTGTTCTATTTTTAAATTAGATTTTACATGTAAGATTTTCAATTACGTTTTACCTTCATAGTATATATACACCGTGTTCCTCTCGAACGCAGTACCCTCTAATAGAACTTTACAATGTCATCTACAACTGATACTTATTTATCTTCTTCTTTTTTTCCATGATTAGATAATAGGACCTGTTCCGGTCTCAAGTCCATCGTTTCCTTAGCCGTCCCAAATATCTTTTCCCATGTGGTTTGTAGGTGTTGATCTTTTTTGGGTAATCTTGTATCGTCCATTCTGTCCAAATGTTCTTTCCATCGATATTTGTGCTCTTATAGTTTATCGACTATTGAAAATATCTGGAGTTCATTTCTTATTGATTCATTGTGTAATCTATCCATGCATGTACATCCTTTTACGGATATTAAAAATTTCATATCAGTGCCTTGAATGTGTGCAATATCCTTTTTGTAAATACCCAAGATCCTGATCAATATAAAATAACAGGAACAGCCATAATTGTATAAAAACTGAGCTGAGTTTCTCTTCGAGTCTTTCGGAGGGTTCTTCTTACAGTGCCACACATCATTTGATATCGGTTTGATTTATTATGTATATCCCAAACATAGCTATATGTTATATCTGAACCAAGATAGTTAAAGTGTGCTATCTGTTCTATTATTTCATTATTGATTATTATTTTTGCTCTGACTGGCACTTTGCCCTGAAAAGCCGTAATTTTAGTTTTTGAAGTTGAGACTTTGAGATGATAATAGAGTCCTAATTGATTCAACATATAAATGACTCTTTGTAAATCATCCTCTGACTTCTGTATAATTACCAGATCGTCTGCATACATTAAAATATTCATATACATTTCCTTATTAATTAGTATTCCCATTGGACTTGATTTTTCCATTTTCGTATAACCTAGTCAAAATATATATTAAACAATGTAGGTAATATTGTACACCCTTGTCGCACTCCTTGATTTATTAAAATTTCTTCTCTGGAATAATTATCTAAATTAAGGATACTTACTAATCTCTATAAGGAATTATATAGCATACATTGTTTTCCTATCATTACTCTACATCCTTCAGTTCTGTACATCTTCAAGTCTCTATCTTCTCTTGCTAATTATTATCAATATCACATTCTCCAAAGCATTTCTTGCTCTTACTTTCCACTGTCTTCCCAGGGTTCTATCATTGAATTAATCATCATCATCAACAATCACGGATTAAGTCCATGTGGCTTGTTCCGGTCTCATAGATTCTCATTCAAAAGTTGGATCCATCTCTTCTTCGGTCTACCAACATTCCTGCGTCCTTTTGGTTTGTATTTAAGTATAATGTTGGGAATGCGATCATCTTCCATTCTTTGAACATGTTCTTTCCATTTTTTCTAGATTATTTTATTCCATCTAAGAGTTTAAAGATATTTAGCACATTTCTAACATCTTCACTTCTTCTCTTATCTAGAAGTTTGTAACCAGCCACACTTCTCAGAAATCTCATTTCAGCTGCTTCTATGATCTTCTCTTCTCTTTTAGTTAAAACCCAAAATTCATTACCATACAATAGTAAGGGGACTGCCACTACTTTATAAAATTTTAGTTTTGTTTCTTTTCTTGTGCTTTTAAATATCCTTTTGATTGTTCCACATATAATTATCCTCATATTCAGTTGATTTAGGAATACACAACAAGTCGACGATCTTCAAGTATTCATAATTGTTAGAACTTAAAAAAAAGTAACTGGCATATTTTTGTGGTTAGTACAAGTAAACATGCTAGTTTCCTTTGTATTGGTGACGACATGAATGATTGGCCGCTATTTTTTCGGTGAGCGGTGTCCGCTGTTGTCGATTAGAGTAATAGCAAACCGAATATATGTGCCCACCATCACGCACTATATTAAGCTGGGCATAGCAGAAAATAATGTGAGAATTTTTTTTCAAATAATGATGTCCGTGTTCTTATCGTACAATAAGTAGAAAATGATGAACATTTTTAGCAGTGCCACTGGAAGGCATGATGAAGCGGATTACATTTAAAATCTCCCAGTATATTTTATGTTTTATGTCTACTGTTCTGATCTGGGGGTTACTTCTTTACTTCGAATGCAGCGACCGCGGGTCCATCCCCGTTAGGGAAGAGTTTTTCTAATCTATAAGATAAATGCCAGGAAACGTTAGGGTTCAAAGAGGCGCCAGAGCTACTATAATAACACTTAATCATCGTATATAAAAGAAAACATTTTAAACAATTTAATTATATTAATTTTAAAAATAATGAGACGGGAAAAGAACCAGCAAGTCACGTGTCGTTAAAATGGAGTGTGAAGTGTCATTAGATTCTCTACGGAACGGACGCTCATTTTAAAGTGTGAAACAGTAAAAATACAGCTTAGTGCTGGATTTATTTGCCTTGAAACTTCGGAATACAAATAACGAAGTATTGATGTTTTGCATTTCAAAGTACGTTTTCAAGGTTTCAAGAAAAAGTTTTATTTAACTGATTCTTCCCTAAGCCCTCCATACGTTTTTGTATCACATACAGTTTCCTTAGCACAGTATGCAACTAAATTGAAAATTAGTATATAATATGCCCTGGAAATTTCTTGCAAGATGTAATTATCTAGATGTCCTCACCCTAGTGATTAATATTGGTAAACGTATAGTTACTCGTTGTGTTTCACAAAATTATGTGTTAAAAATGGGAATATGGTGATCTTCGTCCGTGTTTATAGTTTTTACCTTGTCGGTACAAGCATCCAGTAAATGTCTGTCAATAGGTAATCGTTCCAAAATCAGTGATATTTTTACTTGGTATCTTGGTAAACCTTTTAATCCTGATCATCACTGAATTCACTAATATTATGTGGGAAAAATCTAAGTGTGAATATAGAAAATATAGCTTTAGTGACAACCGACATTCCATCGGTCTGTAAAATTTCATACGTTTTTAAACGCCTTCATAGTTTCAAGAAATTATTACAAAAAACTCTCATTAATAGTTTTGACAAAAGGACATTCTTGGAATATATCTGGTACTTATAGCCGCAACTAGTATCTATTATTTTAATTTTACTGGTTAAATCTTGGGAAATTGTTCATACAGATACTTAAATGCTCTATAATTTATCTTGTACATGCTTTAATTCCGATTGAGGGTCTTTCCACTTTTCAGCGGTTGCCCTTTTGCCAGCCGGCTGCTGGCCCTTCACATCCACATGTGTCAATCACAGAGGGAGATGATCAACAGCCAGTGTAGAGGTGACATGTGGTTAGCATGTCGAGTCCCCCAACCGTTATAGCTGGTTCCTCAACCTGGAGCCGCTACTTATTGTAGCTACCCAATTACCTCACGATGCTGGGTGGGCACCGGTCCCATACTAGCCGAAATACCATGAGAAAATTTCTTCCCCCATGCTTTAATAAGAATTTTAAATGAACCCAATTTAATATGGAGGGGAAGGAGAAATATTTTCTCCCTATTCATAAAGGCATATTTTCAACTCTGGTCATATAATTTCCTAAATTCCAATCTCGTTTTCCTTAATGCAAATTTGTAGAACGGCTATTCTATAAAAGTAGAAAGCAGCGGGTCTTCATTAAGTGTACTTACATGCCCATGAGGAATCCAATGAATTTCAAATCTCCACTAATACTCCACTGGTGAAGATTATATTAAGTGACATTGAAAAATAGTATTCATGACGTTTCAATATCCCTCCTTCCAGTGTTCGGAGTGGCCTATGGCAATAGAGTTTTTGTATTCCAGTTGAGCAACAATATTGCTTTCCCTCTCTGGACTGAGGAATCTATGAAAAGTCTGTAGTCAGCAGCAATATGTTACTCCTTTAATATCTCGAAGAGACAATTAACATCGTAAATAAATACCATAAGGCAATCAACTAAAACAATGTATTCACATAGAATTTATTTTTCGAGAGAAATGCACTTTGATGTATCTCTCCAGAATATTTTGTTTTAGTTTAGAAGCAAATAACTATGATTTTATTTAGAAATAGACAAGTCTCTTATGAGAACATTTAATTTATCCTATTAATGATCGCGATGTTGAAATCGTAGCATCTAACTATACTGACTATTAGAAAATTGCTGATTTTCGACTGAAATTATGTCTTCATATTCCATTTACTGTATAAATAACATCCATACCCCTGGTGGTTTAGGAGCGATACATTTTCAGTCTGGAACTGTTGTTGTAACTGAGTGTAGACAGGGATACACTAAATAATATTTCGTTCTTGAAGTAAAATCAGTGATGTTCATGTTAAAATACGGAGTAATACTAATCGTGACGGTTTTTAGTTTCCGCCAAATCAAGGAGGTAGCAAAAGACACTGGTAATGTTCTCTTCTTCAGCCAATCATGATGTCATTTGGCCAGTCCTTGCTCCTGATCTCTAAGAGGACAATCAAAATACAACTTCTGCATCTTCTGCAGATCTGATGTGATAGTTCTGTGTTGATATTTTGTTTTAAAGGAACCATATGCATAACAAAATATATTGGGGTGGTTGTCACATTTTCGAGACGAGATTCCTCTTCAAATAAAATCAACCTACTCATCAACATTTAGGCGAAAATTGTATACTGAAAGCATTTTTACGTGATATCATGTTCATAAATCGTATAAAACTAAAATGTAGAGCTGAATTCTTACTTTCACCACGAGCAGATAGAAAACAATCAGCAGTGGGGTGTGAGACCTGAATGCTAGTCACGAGCAGAGGTCTATTCCACCTACCTCATAAAAGCTTGGAGAGAAGCGAATTACCACCATCAGAAAGGATAATATATACTGTGCACAGTAATATTATGAAAATTCACGAAGATTTCATAGAAGTATATCCTGAATTGAATCAATTTATTTATAAAAATATCGTTAATCTCTAAACGTAAACCTAGTACAAGACAGAAAATTGCTTATGTTTTATATCAGTATAGCGGCCAGTGCCAGGTTCCATTTTATTTTATTTCTGAGGATGTCATATTAAGACCAGCATATTCATACGTACATACGCCATCTTGTTGTGAATGTAAGTGTGAGACGTTGTCTTGTCCTCAATATTCCTGTTGTTTGTGAGATACCCTCCCGTGGTCAAAATTATATATGTATGTGATACAGAGTTAAAATGATACGTCATACCGGGTAGCGTGATTCACATCACAGTACTCAAAAAGGGAGAAGTTGGTCGAAACGTAATAAAGAAACCCTAGTAAAATAATTAAGTAATAAAACATTATAAAATATCGATAATTTCACGACTCACGAAGTGAGGAGAGAATTTATCTAGAGAATTTGGAAATCAAGAATGCCATTTGTTAGGACTATTTAACCCTTAATCGGAGTTCTGGGATCTTTTATGATACCAATGAAACTGGACACCCCTGACATTAATTAAAAATCCATTTTTTCTAAATCCATTTGTGTAGTTTTCCCTTTGTTTAATATTAACCCTTAGCCATGGTTTGTAACCTGTAAGTACCGTTACTTTCTCTGTTCATAAGTAAAATAAAGAGTGGTATCTTTTACGACCCCACAACTCCAGTAGCGTTCCAGTATTTTTGTTGATTAGTTTATGTAACAATGGTATAGTTGGTGTTAATATAGCCTATCATGCTCGTAAACGTATATCAGTGCTTGATACTGATTTTCTGGTCTTTGAAAGAGCCTGACCATAATAATTATTCTGAACATGAAACAGATTGAGATCTAGAATGTGACTCTCAAATGTTTTAGCATATCCTTCCAAACAAACAGGACACCTATAATAGACATCACAAGAGTACAGGTTTTAAGATGATCAAACAATTATTTCGCATGTACCTAAAAAAGAAAAAGCTGCCATTATGCGGTCTAATATGCACCATTCGGAATATATTGATCCTGAGACGTGCAAACCAGGAGTAGACACCTTTGAACAAAACATTTTTACATATAGCACAAGCAGGCGAAGACGGAGATGGTCCCTGCTGTCTGCTATGCTATTCTGAACGAAACTGATGTAAATTGTTAGGTATTGCAATCATCTTTCAAGGATTACAAACCTATTCCTCACTTTGAATTCCTGAAAACTTTAGGCCGACAATTTACAGAGCCATACCTGAACGAAAGACTTGCAAATGATCGACTACCAAAAGAACTCGGAATGATTGTTTCCAGGATTTTGAAGAAACCATTTCCGAAGAATGGAAGACCAATCGAGGATGTAAAAGAAAACAGTGTGCATTGTGTCTTCGTTCAAACGAAAAGAAAACGAACCAGTATTGTGTTAGATGTGATAAACCAATGTGCCAGAACATGCTGATCAGTTATGTGGAGAATTGGGAACATTCTATTATGAAAGAAAGTTTTTGTAAATTACGTGGGGTTTTTATTCAGTGTATTTTGAAAGTTCAGTGAAAAAATGAGTGTGAACACAAAATCTGACAAATTCATTGTATAGATGTTCGTGGTAATTATTGTTATATTTTTCACTACACTTGTGCTATATCCTGTAATTTAGGTGAATTTTCCTCCCCCAAACAATCCTTATTATTCCACAATCAGTTAGTTAAATAAATAAACTATTTTATAATTCTATTTTTCACAATAAATACAAATACAACTGCACGTACCATCACATTACCTGTTGGTAACGTTATCGATCCCACAACTTCACTAACGACATACAAAACCCATAACTGCGGTTAAAGGTTAATGAATAAAATTAGGTTGTTTATTAACAAATCATTATTTAAATCAATGTATTTTAAAATATTTATATATCTAATGTAAACGGTGATATTTGAAAATAAATGAGATACGTCTGTTATGCTTCATTTGTTCATCATCACTGCAACCAGAGCATATTACTATTATTATTGCCAAAGGATCGCAATATTGTTAGAATGCACCATCGTGGAGAAAAAATGAAACCCATCAAACTGTTTATAACCAACATATTAATTAATTTCTGATGTCCCATGGTTTAAATTATATTTTTCTGGAACGTAAACTTCTGGAAAATAATATGTTTAAGAATGTGCAAACAGTGATTTCTCTTTATTGCGGTATAATCAATTACTATGAATGTTTTTCTATTATACGAGTATCACCGCAAGCAGTATCTGTTTACATTCGTGCACTATATATAAAATCTGGTAGCCGTATTTCCTAGAGAATCAGTCAATGCAAAATAATGCTCTGGCCTATTCAGAATGTTAAAAAGGAGGAGCTTGATTGTAAAGTGATAAAATTAAACTGATAAAATCGAGGTGAAAAAGACTGTGGTTGGTTGTAAATCATAGAAATATAATTGGTTATTGACTCCCATTTGCAGCATGAGTTAAATAGCCTCTTTAATCATATGTCGTTCAGTTAGATTTAACATTGGGTCTACTACATAAAATAAACTAAGCAAATCACATCGCGTAACATCCCATTTTTGAAGTGCATAATTACAGTATTTCTGCAAAGATCTTTCTACGGATATTAAAAGCCTTCGTGTCACAAAATAACAGTTCTTCATAATGAAGAATATAGATTATTAAAAATTTACATATGCCAACTCCGTTAAACCAGACCGAAAGGAGAATAAAGTAGAGATTTTTGTCAGGAAATTACTTTAGTAGGAAATTTTTAATGTGTTGAATTTTTTATAAGTTTATACAAGATTGTCATGAAAACGCCAGAACTGAGAAGAAATACTCAAATTTAAAACAAGAAAGCAGATTAAATTATTAACTCGTTTCCTTCATTAATGTCAGGATATATTTAGTATAATACACGTATATTGAAAATCTGACACAAACACATTTTGTAAATTTCACTTTCGTTCAGTATACCTCTCAATTTAGGCTATTAAATATTGATGAATGCATTACAAAAGTGTATATGTCATATTTATATCCGGAAAAATCTAGAATATAGCACACACACACATACACACACAAATATATATACATATATATATATATATATATATATATATATATAACCAGTGCTCAATGTTCTGTGTGTTAAGTGCAGATATACTGTCGTCGTCGTTGATCCGCTCGGACGCCTTCATTCTTTTACATTTCAGGCACCGCTTCACTCTCATATGGTGTTTTATGGATACAAGTGGATTGCTCTTGAGAAGACCTTTCCAACTGTATTAGATATCAATATTTTTTATTTGGCTTTTTGACGAGTATAGGCCGACATTGCATTATTTATTTATTTATTTTACTTTAACACAATCGTTTGATCTTGACGAGAGCTGACGATTAACTCAAACGAACGTCGTAACTTCTCTGAGTTAAAATTATACTGAATAAAAATTGTGTGACATAGCAGAAATTTCAATACAAGATATAAGAAAAACCTAAAAGATTTCATGCACGCGGGTGATAGATCAAGCTATGCTAAACATCTCATTAAAGCAGGTCACCAAATGAACACAATTGAAAATACTCTCACGATAATTCACAGAGAAAACATTCCAGCTAAGATAAATTATTCTGATTATACTTATGTCTTCCCTCTATCTTCCCTCATATTTGTTTCTATAACCATGAATCACAGTAGCATTTGGTCTCTTCAACATTTCTGGTGGCAGTCAATCCATGATATTCTTCAAATATTCTCTTCACGTGGTGGTTACCATTGCAATTATTTTGTTTACATAATATAATACTCAAATTTCTACTTAGTTTCAATTATTATTACATTGTTTCTAATCTTGCCTATTTCTTACATTAAGCAGGTTTACTCAAAAAATCAATTTTTGTTGTAAATATTTAGAATTTATTTGTAAATTTAACTGTCAAGTGTGTGATCAAAATGTTTCTTGCTTCTTATCATTGTTTAAATATGTATGTTGTTTACTACTATTACTACTATTACTACTATTAATAATAATAATAATAATAATAATAATAATAATAATAATAATAATAATAATAATAACAATAATAATAACGATAATGATAATAATAATAATAATAATAATAATAATAATAATAGCAATAATAAATGCAAATATAGATCTTAATACAAAATATACTGTGCACTTTGTACTGTTAGGTGAGACCACGACTCAATAGAGCTCGAGTTTTGTATTCGAGCGGTCCTTGTTTCAAACACCAGTTCGAATCAACCTGACTCTTTAATTAAGGTTTTCCTCAATCATTAAATCAAATGCTAGGTTGGAATTTCAATACCAGGATGCATCTCATCACATTTTACAGTACGTACATAATTTAAGTAAAACCAGTAAACGTCTTCAGAAAAACACAAAACAAAACGATAGAACGCAACAGCTTCTTGAAACACCTCAAATTCATAGACTTGATATCACGTTGTATATTAGTGAGTATTCAAATCAGAATTAAATAAAAACGAAACTAAACTGGAACAGAATGAACCGCGCTGAAAGGACTTCCTAAGAAATCACTAACTCATATAACTCACAATACAAGTTACCGGTACTTAATTATACGTAACTGTAAAAAATACAATTCATCACAAAATACACATATGCATATACCGTAATTTGAGGTAATAACGAATGGTGAATAATAACCAAAGGCTAAATGTTTGAGAAGTCAAACAACAGTACTGCCCTCACCAACATTCAGCTATTCGGTATGAGAGAGAGAGAGAGAGAGAGAGAGAGAGAGAGAGAGGAGAGAGACAGAGAGAGACAGAGAGAGACAGAGAGAGACAGAGAGAGACAGAGAGAGACAGAGAGAGACAGAGAGAGACAGAGAGAGACAGAGAGAGAGACAAGAGAGAGAGAGACAGAGAGAGAGAGACACGAGACAGACAGACAGAGACAGACAGACAGAGAGACAGAGACAGACAGACAGAGACAGACAGACAGATAGACAGACAGACAGATAGACAGACAGACAGATAGACAGACAGACAGATAGACAGACAGACAGATAGACAGACAGACAGATAGACAGACAGACAGATAGACAGACAGACAGACATATAGAGAGAATATGCAAATTCAAATTCTTAATGAAACTCTCTAGCCAATGTATTCAGGCGAGGGGCCAACATGTAATTCTTAATTTCACAAGTAATATAACCTAAACTAACCAACTGACAAACTCATTGTCAATGCCGAATCCGTTCATGGTCGCGGTGAATTTAATTCTCCATACATCCCTATCCTGAAATATTATTTTCCATTCACCTCTTGCATAATAAATTTCCATTCAATTTCCATTATATCTTGGTTAATATTATTCTTCCACCTCATTCTTAGCCTAACAACCGGGCGTTTTCTCTCTGGTTTTTCCTAAAGTAAGTTTCCATGTCCCCCTTTCTTCCCCCATTACTGCCACGTATCCTGGCCATCGCAGTCTACGTAATGAAACTGTTCTTATTATATCTGATTTCCTCTAAAGAGGATGTAGCTCTCTCTTATTAAGTCTTCTCCATTCGACTGTCTGTTCTTAACTTTTTAGTTTAAAAAATATCGTAATAACATTTTTTCTCAAATATTCGTATTCATTTCTCCTCCCTTAAAGCAAGAGTCTATGTTTTGCATCTATACAATATAACTGGGTGAATAAAAGTTTTAGATATTTTTAGTAAACTAAATTCCTTTGGAGAGAAATGAATGTCACCACATCTGTTGTTAAGAGGGTTGAAAATCAAACGCTTAAATTGTATGTCCATTATTATCCAGTGTAAGATATATATATTAATTGGTGTTTCCCGTATAATGTATCATATTTATATTATTATTATTATTATTATTATTATTATTATTATTATTATTATCGTATCATTATTGTTATTACCCTATAAAATGTTGTTTGTACATGACATTTACATTGCTGCATTTATTGTATCTTTAACTGTTTATAATTAGTATAGTGTATATCTATATTTATCAAATATTTATTTGTATTTGTGCTGGTTGAGTGCAAGAGAGGGCCTTATGGCCTTAACTCTGCCAGAATAAATAAAGTATTATTATTATTATTATTATTATTATTATTATTATTATTATTATTATTATTATTATTATAAAGAATGGAAAATGAAAGATGGCAAAAAAATATACCAATGGTTACCCGATGGAAGAAATAAACGTGGCAGACCAACATGGATATGGAAAACCTACGCTAGAACTATAATGGATGATAGGAATTTGGAAGAAGGAGATTGGAATGATAAAAATAAATGAAAACTGAAGACGGAAAACCTACAAGTGGGGGAAAGCCGAAGAAGAAGGTATTTTTAGTTTTTTTTTTAGATAATTTGGAACGACAAGAGTCTCTGTAATACATAATAGCGTGCAATTCCAGAACGTAGTCTATAGGCTACTTAATTACATTGTACATCTCATTCATGTTTGAATTCTCTCCTGATGTGGTGTACTTGTAACCCACTTCTGGGATTCAGGCGCCTGGAAGGCGGGGTTACGCTTCCCCGATGATAAGTAGATGATGGTCATAATGCTGCGCCAGGATAGGTCTAATTTAAACTTAATTTAATACGGGGAATATGATAATGATGATAATTATGGCCAAATGGTGTCCGAGGATAGCTTGGGCCTTAAGGTTTCCTGACACTTGTCTTACAGGTGTGTAAAAACCCGAAAATACCTCATGATAAGGCAGAACGCTACCTCAAGACCACAGCGGTGGACCAAATTTCTTATAAGATAGGATAATATACGTATTTACACTCTTAAAAGTTGAATACTGAAAAACGTTCATGACGTGACTCTGATCGTTTTTAGTCTCACCTTTCAACTGTTTACGCCTTTGTAATACAGGGCCATTCAGAAAGAAGGAACAGGCTTTAAATATATTCATTTCTTCCAAACTACAAAAAAATAGAAACACAGTTCCAACGTTCCTCGAAAGAGAAAAGTTTGAAATTTCGATCACGGCCGCATTGACGCTGTTGAAGCCGTACAAACTGCAGTTATTACATGTATTGCATCCTGATGACCATAACAAAAGGTAAAGTTAATCGGCATAATATTAGAATTTGAGCAAGTGAAAATCCTATATGAGTTACTGAACATGAAAGAGATTCACCAAAGATTAACGTCTTATGTGTCATATCTGTAAACAAAGTTTTTGGACATTTCTTCGCTTTGCAGAAAACTGTGACAGGAGTAATCTATCTACACATGCTAGAAAACTGGTTATTTCCTCAACTTGAAGAAGACTCAGAGGAGTTCATTTTTATGCAAGATGGTGCACCGCCTCATTTTTCTAACCACGTCCGATGTTACCTGAATAACACCATTCCAGGATGATGGATTGGAAGAGGAGGAGCAGAAGATCAACTTCATCGCCGGTGGCATCCCAGGTCCTCAGACCTACCCCATGTGATTTTTATCTGTGGGGTTACGTAAAAGACCGTGTTTGTATCCCCCATATGCCTGACACTCTTCAAAATCTGCGACATGAAATTGTTGAAACTGTGAATTCGATAACTAGAGACCAGCTTATTCGTGTTTGGCAAGAAATGAGCCACCGTTTTGATATTTGTCGTGTAACACATGGTGCTCACATTGAATGCATAAAATAGTGAAATTTGACTTTTCTCTTTCCAGAAACGTTGGAATTGTATTTCTATTTTTATTTTTGTATTTTTGAAGAAATGATTTTCTGAACAGTCCTGTATATGACTAGGCGTTTGTTTTATCCGACTATTTTAACTAGATTGGAGTCAAAGAAGGAACTAAGATTTGTTCCTATGGAATTGAACGGGATAGGAGTAATAAAGAACGTTTTTCAATAAAAATAATAATTAACTAATGAAGAAATTCAAACCATTTGTTTATAAAAACGGAGACTTTTTTAAAAATATATAGGTTTTACGTGGATATTTTGCATTACAAGAATTCATTTACGTATTAAAAGGATGATGTGAAAATGAGTATGACGTTATTCCAGAATCAAACGTTTTATTACTCAGCTAAGACCATTCTGACCGAATTCTGCTTCAGATCGTAAAACTATATGTTCATTTTCTTCAATGTCCGACCAATTTCCGGTCTGGAGAAGTCACAGACGTCTGAAGAACCAGGCCATGAAGGATTTTACTTTTGTCTCTTTCCAATTCCATTATCTTGCTTCTTATAGTTTCCTCGACGTAATCACTACTCAGAAACGTCCCAACATCCAGGGGTAAACAGCACAGATTTGTAAAGTAAATATTTCAAAGATTCTACATCAGAAACAAATATGTATTTACATGTATGGAACTTAGAATTCCATCTTGAATTAAGAGTTTTAAGTTAAATATCACAATGATAAGGTTTATTTTAAATCTGTTTATTTAGATACTTGTTATATAAGGATTGTGCGTCCTCGCGAATACACGAAGTGGCGAGTTATTGAAGCGCGAATTATTACGTTGCTACATACAGAATATATGGAACTCTGGTCAGCGATTCTGTAAGGAATGCACTCTACACTTAAGATAATTAATATAACGCCTACACTTACAAGCAACCAAGAAGGGCTTCTTGTACTAATTACTAGGACATTCGACAAATAATGTCGATACTGCTATAACAACACAAACATTTATTTACGTTATTTTTGACATTGCGATCTTCATTTATATTCCGCTGCCAAGTGAACTACCCGTTGTAACGTATTTCTATATCTTTTAAAGGTGGTGAACTCCATCTGTAGTATCATGTTTTGATATCTCTTCCACCTGATCGATCTAGAGCTTTCTGGATATCAATTCGTGACTGAAATCGAAAGCCTGTCAGAGGTTTTTTATATTTTTGTGAATAATGTATAGTCAAAAGGCTCATATCCGGTGAATTTGGTGGATGTTTGAGTACTTGCCACTTCCACCTTCCAAACAAATTCTACTGAACATATTTTTATGGCGGTATTACTTACTAAATGTGAGAAACAATGAATGTAAAAATATTGCTATTTCGAGACTTTCAATATAACACGTTTATACAACAAATATTTCTGAACAAATAGCTTCAAGATTACAATGGTCACCACTAGGATCAACGATTTACAACGATGTTGCCATAACTTATCGAATGCCCTAGTAAAATCACTGACTCGCGAATATGTTGCAGTGTTTCTTTGAAATCTGAGTCAGATTTATCTTTGATTCCTGTGTCGGCTGAAAAAGGTGGAATCGCTGCTACTGGCGCTGTCTTCTCCAATATCTATAACGAAATTGTCAATTATATCAGGGAGAATGCGATCTGCTTCTCAATATAGATAAATCCTCCATTTTTTAAATGTCTGCAATAACCCTCCCAATCTTCTTTAGTTAAGGAGTCTATTGCTTCTTTCATAAGATTACTTATCCTCTTAATGGGCATTTCTTCCATCACATTGTTTTGTCATACAACATTTAACCCTTAAATTGGCAAAACAGAAATTTCTTCTGTTAAATATTTGAATGTTGCGGACCGCAGTGAAAACGGAATCTTGTATAACTGTTATCATTAGGTATATTGTATATCAGACACACATTTAAGTGGTTTATATTTGTTCGTTTTCTTCCGATTTATTTAAAATATTAAAATAACTAAACCAACTGATGTATCTAAAAGGATACGTTATGAATTTTAATGGTTAATTCATGGCTATATCGATTCAATGGAGTTCATATCACATATTTAATATGTGTGTTGAAGCACTGTGTATTTTGAATGTTTCATTCTCTTGGATCATGCTATTTGAAATTTGAAAATTTTTAATGTATTTATAAAATGTATTTCATCAATTCCAAAAATTAATTGTCTGTATCACTTTGTCCTTGAGGCAATCTTTTAATGAGGAAAGTTGTATGTAATAATAGGCATATATATATATATATATATATATATATAGTTGGTATATTTGATTGATCTTCATTCCTCACTTAGGAAAATATGTCATTTTTCAATGCAAACCGCGGAACTGGCTTGCTTCTTTGAACACAGTCGTAAGAGGCATTATCAATTACCAGGACTGATTTTTTTCTGGGAGATATGGGGAAAGTTTTTCATGCAAACATTTATTCATAATTTTCACTGTTCATTTGCCCTTGGCAATTCCTAGTTTTTATGTCCAGTTTGTAAATTAGTTGGCCGTTTGGAATAAAACATTCACTCTGTCGGGATACAAAATAATAAGCTTGCTTTCAGAACTGGAATTTTAATTCACCCTAATTTTTCTCCACTTTGCGAACATTAAAAAAAAAATCACATTATTATTTGCCCAATTCTCATGAATATATGCTATTTTATGGTCAGCTAAACGAAACTTTCTAACTTTTACCTAAAAGGAGTGACACCATGCGAAAATAATTGTGTTTTATATTAGCATAGCGTTCCTCTCTGTTGAAATGCATTTTATTTATCAGCAATTTATGACCCCAAGCAAAGTTAATTTGATTTTTCACAATGCGAAGGGCTTTTTAAGTCTTAGAATTTTGTTTTCTTTTATAATACAGAAATACAGTAGATAACGGTGCGAAGACTAACACACCGATAAAAATTGTCAACAGACACAACAGAACACTGAGTATAACAGTGTTTTACAGAAGTTTAAAAAAAATTCATAAGTAATGCCACGAGTGATTTCCAAATAATCGATAAATTCACGACTCACGAAGTGAGGAGTCAATTTATGTAGAGAATTTGGAAACCAAGAGTGACATTTGTTAGGACTATTTAACGAATAAAATTAAGCTGTTTACTCACAAGTCATTATTTAAAATATTTCAAAATATTTACATATTTAACGTAAACGGCGATGTTTGAAAACAAATGAGAAACGATTGGTACGCTTCATTTGCTTCTTTTGTTCATCACTGCAACCAGATCATATTATTTATTGCCAAAGGAACGCAATATTGTAAGAACGCACTTTAGTGGAGAAAAAATGAAACACATCAAACTGTATATTAATTCATTTCTGATGTCGTATGATGTAAATATGAAAATTATATTTTTCTGGAATCTTATTACCTGGGAAAGAATACATTTAAGAACGTGCAAACAGTGGTTTCTTTTTTGGTGGTATAATCAATTGCTACAAATGTTTTTATATTAACACCCGCATGCGCTATGTGTTGACATTCATGCACTATATATACAATCTGGTAGCCGTATTTCTTAGAGAGTCAGTAACTGCAAAATAATGCTATGACCTATTCAGAATGTTAAAAAGGAGGTGCCTTCTTTATTATGATAAATTTAGTTGGTAAATTCTAGGCGAAACACGACTGTGATTGGTTGTAAATAAAAAATAATTGAAATGTGATTGGTCATTGACTCCCATTTTGGGCATGAGATAAATAGTCCATGTAATTTGTTCCAAAATTGTTTGATATTCATAATTAGGGACAGAGAAGAAATGTTTTTTATTTCATTAGCTTAGTTTAATTTGGATCCATTCGCCTGCGAAATAAGATACTTGCTTCAGAAGAATTCATCACGTGTTTGTTTCTACTGGATTGGAGGACACTCTGGAGATACTGAGAATGAAAGAGCAGACAGTCTAGCAAAGTCAGCCGACAGTTCAAATGTACCAATCAGCTATGACTTGTGTATTTCTTATATTGTTGAATGGGATTAATTATCATAAGTAATGCCACGAGTGATTTCCAACTTATCAAGAGAATTTGGAAATCAAGAGTGGCATTTATTAGGACTATTTAACGAATAAAATTGAGCTGTTTACTCACAAATCATTATTTAACTGTAGTTATTTTAAATTATTTATATATTTAATGTAAACGGCGATGTTTGAAAACAAATGAGAAACAATAATTGGTACGCTTCATTTGCTTCTTTTGTTCACCACTGCAACCAAATCAAATTATTTATTGCCAAAGGATCGCAATATTGTAAGAATGCACCCTAGTGGAGAAATTTATAACCAACATTATATGTATTAATTAATTTCTGTTGTCCTATGATGTAAATATGTCAATTATATTTTTCTGCAACGTCATTTCCTGGGAAATAATTCGTTTTAGAAAGCGCATACAGTAGTTTCTTTTTTTGTAGTATAATCAATTGCTACAAATGTGATTATATTATCTCCTTCATGTGCTATCTGCTGACATTCATGCACTATATATACAATCTGGTAGCCGTATTTATTGTAGAGTCAGTCACTGGAAAATAATGCTACGACCTATTCAGAATATTAAAAAGGAGGAGGTTTCTTTAATATAATAAACTTTCGTTGATAAATTCGAGGCGGAACACGACTGTGATTGGTTCTAAATAAAAAATCATTGGAATATGATTGGTCAATGACTCCCATTTGGGGCATGAGTTAAATAGTCAGGATAATTAACATGCCTTTTTCGCGTTTTCTTTTCGACTTTTTTAATTGCACTGGGTTCCACACCTGTGAAACTATCTGCAGATTTGGTGCTTGTTTTACGGAAAATAGCAAAGGGTTGTTACTATTTTCTTCATAGCACTTTTATATTACAACTTCTTATTATTTCACGTCCTTCACAGCGAATTTTTTTATTGTTTTTCGGAGCAGCCATTTAAATTAAAGGATTGGAATAAGCACTAAATTAAAATTATAAAAAATATAGGATTTGCGCACATAGTTTAAAAACCAGAGACTATAATTACAGGATATTTCCCACCATATGTGATGCATGGAACTGAATTCAGTCAATACCATTACTTACGACAGTACACTATTTCACTAACACTCTAGCATTACGTAATAACAATTCTAAGAAATTTATTTCAGTCAACACCTACGAAGACCCAGCTACAATATTCACGTTCTAGTAAAACAATATTTGCTTCACCATATTGTAGCACCACAAAGCTGAGTCTCATGTAATATGCTCATACCAACATCAAAAGAAAACATGTAACGTCCTCGTCGCGATATACTACATCGTTTGGATGCAGAGTAGAATATTGTTTATCTATAATTTATATTGTCATAGCCCAGTGTTTAGTCATAACCTCTCCTTTCTTAGGAGTTATTAGACCAAGTTAATTTAGTTACCTTATTTGCTCACTGATCTCATGCGGTCAACATACCAACTCAATGAGACATCTAACAGGCAACAAGGTATTGCTAGGATATTTAAATCGGTATTTTTATTCAGGCTTAAGGATCTTTTACAAGCCTGAAAATCTTCAGACTCGGGACCTACGGATTAAAGTCCCTCCCGGAGGACATGCTCATTTGATTTTTCCATCCTAAAAAATCCATCGACACCGACCGGGTTTCAACCCGCGACCCTAGGGACTAGGGACAAGTAGCATAACCACCAGCCCACCACGTCATCATCATTACCATTACCATCTTCAAGGTATGGGCCTGTTGGCCCGTTCGCTCCCCGGTGTACTATATGCTGCAGGTGAAGGTCGTCTTTCCAACGACGTTTTGGTCTTCCTACATTTCTTCGGCCTAGAGGCCTATAATGAAGCAGCTGCTTTGATGAACGATTATTTGGCATTTTTTGTATATGTTCAAACCAATTACATTTATTTCTGTGTATTCTCTCGATTATATTATATATTTGTAATTCATCTCTGATATCTTGACTTCTCTTTTGATCTCTTAGAGATACACCTGCAACTGATCTGAGAAATCTCATTCCTATTGTCTCAATTTTATGTTTATCAGAGATCGTTAAAATGCGAAGCCCACCGCGGTCGACTATGTTGTATTCTAGTTATATAAAATAAAAGTGTTTCTATTGGTGCAGTAAGTTATTATTTTGTATTTTAACTAATTAAAAATTAATTTCAATGAAATATTGCAGCCTTTGGCTTCACTATTGTGATAAACATTGTAAGGAGTTCAGGCATGTCAGACCCAGCACTTTATTGAGAGACAGATGGATAGAAATAAATAAATATATATATATATATATATTTATATATAGATAGATAGATAGATAGATATAGACAGGGATGGACAAATTAGACACATTGATAGATTTAGAGATAAATATATACATAGGTAGAGAGAGAAATAAATAGACACACAGATTAGATAAATGAATATATAAAAAGGTAAAGGTAAAGTGTTCCCACTACAGGCCTCAGGAGGCCCTTGGGGTAGTAGGAGGTTAAGGCTCCCACTTTTTCTTGACAATCGGCACTTGATGTCAGCCGGGTTGTCAGCCCTGCGTGACGGCCGCCTTTACCCCAGAACAAGCGTCTGGTACTCATTTCAGTTAGAGGCTGAGTCGACCCCAGGGCCATAGTGCCGCCAGAAGGTTTGGGTCAGTTTAAAAATCCTGACCCCACCGGGACTCGAACCCTCGACCTTTCGGCTTGTAGCGCAGTGCCTTATACAAAATATAAATTATTATTTTATGGCTCTCTTTAGCAATTTTGATATCGATTGTCGCAATTCCAAATTGAGGGTAAAATAACAATTAAAAATCTCAGAAGCCTCTTATTTCAGGCTTGAGGTGTTTATAATAAGTCACGAATCTACTGTATGAGACCCGCGGTTTTGTTTCTTTGTGAAAGAAATCATGCTTAGAATCTTTACCCTCTGCAAAATCTACCAATATCGACCAGGATTCAATTCGAGAACGTCGTACAAACAGACGAGCATGATAACTTGTAGACGTATGACCGACTTTCAGGATTTGAACTTGGATCCTCCTGAACATTAACTTGAAAAACATTATTTCTTGTCAGTTAAAAACACTTCACCGAAATGAGGTTTTACACTTCTGAGTTTCTATTATATTTAGAATAAAGTGTTCAAGATGAATATCGTCTGGTGTACTGATTCTGATTTGTTTATCAATTTTACTCATAACCAGAATTAATTTTTTATTGTAAAATTTATATTCTTTTTTATATTTTTATACCCTGTCTCCTCAACTTTAATATTTCATTATTATACCTTCGTGAAGCTTTACTAAGTTTTACTTCATCTTCATAAAAAATGAATATAAGTATAGAATCAGAATTAAATGACTAAGAATTTTCTACAAATGTTAGGTTCCACGTGTACTAAAATATTTCGAGAAAATATTTTGTATCATAATAAGCTTAAATTGTAAAATGAAGAAATTTTAATCTCAGTTTATGGATTAAACAGGAAAGATCTAAAAACTATTATATTAAAAGCTGCTGAGGAAGCCCTAGGGACAACATCTACAAAAATAAGGGGAAAAGGTTTATATATATGGAATGATGAAATTCAAGAAATGATCGAAAACAAAAAAAGAGCATATTTAAAATACATCCAATCAAAACCAGAAGAAGATAGAATTGCTTATAATTACAGAAGTGCCATTGTTAAAAGAGAAGTAAGGAAGTTGAAACGACTTAGCTGGGACAACTATATATCCAATATAGAATACGATTGCCATGGATCACAGGATATGGCTGACAAGGTTTTGAAACATCTGAATACAACTGAAAAAGACACAGCCAAATTAAATAATATACCAGAAAAAGAGTGGCTCAAATATTATGGAACATTATGGACAGATATGTTTATTTCTATAAACATTCACCCCAAATTAAAGGAAATGGCACATGTAGATCTTCTTGAAATCAAAGAATTAGAGAACGCTCTAGAAACATTCAAAAATAAGAAAACTCCAGGAATAGACTGTTTAAATATTGAACTTTTAAAGTATGCTCCAAGAGAAATTAAGTAGAGATTCTTAGATGTACTAAATGTGTGCTGGAGGATGTGCATAATCCCGGATGAATGGAAGAAAGGACTTATATGCCCCATATTTAAAAAAGGAAGTAGACACGAGTGCACAAGTAACAGGGGAATCTGTTTATTGAATACAGCTTACAAGATATACGCTAAGATTATTACTAGACGATTAAATATAATAAATGAGTATATATTAAGTGAAGAACAGTGTGGCTTTCGGAAAGGTCGGTCATGTTCAGATGCCATTTTCACAATAGAGCAACTTATTCAGAAGAGAAGAGAATTTAATTTGCCAACTTGCATACTTTTTATTGACTATCAAAAAGCATTTGATAGACTGTCAAGAAATAAACTATGGGAAATAATGTATGACAAAGGGTTTCCAGGACACATTGTCAAAGTTGTGCAAAGCTTATATTTTAAATCAGAAATAATGATTGATAAAGGAGTTACAATGAGCGATAATACATTAAAAATTAATCAAGGGGTCAGACAAGGATGCCCGCTATCTCCTGCACTCTTTAGTATATATATATATATATATATATATATATATATATTATAGACAAGATCATTGTACAATGGCAATCAAATTTAACAACAGAGTTTAAAGTTGGCAGTACGATTCCAAATACCATACTGTTTGCAGACGATCAGACAATCCTTAGCTCTTCAGAAGACAATTTACAAATAGCAGCATATAAATTAAACGAAATAGCAAATAAATTCAATATGACAATCTCTGAAAGTAAATCGAAAGTAATGGCATTCAACGGGAAAGACCATATGAGGTGTAAAATCAGTATTAATAACAGTATAATACAACAGGTGAACAATTTTAATTATTTAGGATGCAATGTATCATACTGCCAGAAGGAAGATATTAATATTAAATTAAATAGATTTTATAGAATGTGTGGCACTATAAGACGGACACTGAAAAATAAAACTTTATAGGAGCACACAACTAAAATTTTACAAAATTATGGCAATGCCTGTCTTAACATATGCAAGTGAAAATTGGACTCTTAACCGTTCTGACAGAAGGAAAATAGAAACTGCAGAAATGATGTTCCTACGTTCAGTAGCAGGTATGACAATTTTGGACAAGAAAAAAAGTGAGGATATTAGGAATGACTTAAATATTTTCAATTTAACAAATAGAATTGACAACATGAGAAACAACTGGTATGAACATGTCAAGAGAATGCCTACAGATAGAATCCCTCAGCTGTTACTAAAGTACAAACCAATAGGACATAGAAATGTTGGACGCCCATTTACTAGATGGGAGGATTCATTAAATCCCACTTGATGTGAAAAAAGGTCAAAAGGCCTAATTTCATGAAGCAGAAGAAGAAGAAGACAGGTACAAATCTTATATTTATCTATATTTTATGCAATACGATGGTCATCAATTCTATGTTTTGTGGATTTATGAAACGTGAAATCATAAAACGTTAAGCGTGAAATAATAAGCCTTTGAGCGTTTCTTTATTACGGGCAATAATAATAGAGTTTAACAGTAGTTATTAGAATAGCTATAGTGGCAATAACAATGATTAAAACAGTAGATGAAACAACAGAACTAAAGTAGTAAGAGTAACATAGTGGTATCAGTAGTACAGGCGGCAGTACTGGTACACGCTCTGTGTAATTATAGGGCATCCCTGCAAAGGATAGGTTTTCAAAAATCTTGGACGTCGTTTATTTTTCCCAAATAGTCCATGAGTTTCATGTTTCTTCAATTAACCTCTCTTTTCCTCTATTATTTTCTTTCTCCTAATTACTCCATTAGGATGTTTGACGCTCCTGCTTCGTTATGTTATAGAACAAAATATAGTCCAAAGCTGTGGTCTCCGGTAGCGTCGCTGCTTCGTACGTAGCAGGCCCGGGTTCAATTCCCGGTCTCATTAGGATTCCTGGGTGATGATGTGTCGGGGTTTTCCTCGCCTGCAAGATAAATGTCAGGAAACCATAGAACCAAACGATCCTTGAACATCATCTGACCACCAGAACTTTCATTATCATATTCTCCATGTTCAGATGAATGTCTATGGTGTGTTTCGTCTAAATGTTGTGTTGTCTTTGAGGAGGCACTTAACTGAGCTTATCATACATTCGAGGAGGCTTTCAATATCCTTGTGTGGTCTAAATCGTATGTGTCTGATCCAAAGATTACAATCCCTCTCCCGACTGGTCGTGGCACTCTAAGGTCCGTGCGGCGTGGCACATGTAATAGTATAAAAGGTACGAATCCAATTAAGAAGAAGAAGAGCAAAAATGTTTCAGTTTATGAAGTAACTATTATCAACCTGCAGGAAGAAGAAGACCAGGACGTCCACTCAAAAGACTTTTGGATGGTGTTTCTCTTGAGGCCGAAACAGGTCAACAAATGGCCTAAATTCGTGAATGTACTATGATGATGAAGTAACTATTATTTTATCATAAGTAATGCCACGAGTTATTTCCGAGTTATTTCTAAATTATTAATAAATTCACGACTCACGAAGTGAGGACTTGGTAATCAAGAGTGGCATTTGTTAGGACTATTTAACGAATACAATTAAGCTGTTTCCTCAAAAATTATTATTTAAATATAGTTATTTTAGAAATATTTAATGTAAACAGCTATGTTTGAAAACAAATGAGAAACGTTTCTTATGCTTCACTGCAACCAGATCATATTATTTATTGCCAAAGGATTGCAATATTGTAAGAATGCACCCTAGTGGAGAAAAAATGAAACACATCAAACTATTTATAACCAACATATTAATTAATTTTTGATGTCCTATGATGTAAATTATATTTTTCTGGAACGTAAGTTCCTGGAACTTAATACGTTTAAGAAAGTGCAAACAGTGCTTTCTTTTTATTGTAGTATAATCAGTTACTACGAATGTTTTTCTGTTATATCACCGCAAGCAGTATCTGTTGAGACTCATGCAGTATATGTACAATCTGTTAACCGTATTTCCTGGAGAATCAGTCACTGCAAAATAATGCTCTGGCCTATTCAGAACGTTAAAAAGGAGGAGCTTGATTTTAAAGTGATAAAAATAAACTTAAAAAATCGAGGTGAAAAACGACTGTGATTGGTTGTAAATCAAAATTCACTGAAATGCGATTGGTCAATGACTCTCATTTGGGGCACGAGTTAAATAGTCACGCATATTCAACATTTCTAGATTATTTGAATTTATAGTTTATTTTAACCCGTGTCATTGTATCATATGTTACGCTACGGTATGGGCTTTAGACTAACATTTGTTTTGCAGTTCTGGTTTTTTCGGAATTACAATATAGTTAAAATATTTGTAGGCTGTAAAATTTATTAATTAGATTCTTTCTGCAAAGCGCGGAGAGCAATAATTACAACGTAATGAAGTTTTTAATGAGAATCTTCGTAAATTAACTTTCTTTGCAGCTTCTTGCTCGGCTCTAGAGTTTATCAGTAAGACATATAATAATTTACAGCAATATCCTATTGAATCTCGTAGAAATTACATAAAACTGGAATATAGTGAAGATACTTTGTTATTTCTAAAATTGGATTTAAAAATTTGTAAAAATGAACAGAACTTTTGATCCTGTGTACATTTACAGAACTTAATTAGATCCTTCATCACCGTGCTCAAGAATTTAATCATAAAACTGTGAGAAGTTGAGAAATTAAAGGTCATAGTCTCATTTTGAAATAACGAGATCGAGAATACAGGATAAAAAGAAATCCCTTCAAGGTATTGCAGAAATTAATCCAAATCCTGGAACTAATCCTCTGTACACAGACTTAAGGGAGATAGGAGAAAATACACAGGTCGAGAACTGTAACTGGAGATGAGAAAAAAAAGAAGAAGAAACAAAGATAAATTAAATAGAGAGAGAAAGCAGAGAAACAAGAAAAAAAACAAGTTTACAGATGTTGCAGTTCAGAATACAAAATACCACTTATCAGTGCCTTTACCCGTCTTGCTTCCAGTGCAGGTTGACAAATTAGAATAGAAAAATACATTTTTTTTTTGCAATCAAGGAATGAATCCTGTTAAGGCATTTGGTATATATTGTTTTAAATATTAAGTAACATAAATATAGCGTTAAGAAGTATAATTAATTATACAATAATATCCATTGCTACTAGTAAGAGCCATTTCGATATTAGTCACTGATTAGATACCATTAGATATAAACGATTATAAAATTAAGATGCAAATTGTAATATTGCACTATTCTCGTCCCAATACATTTCCAAATTTATTTTGTGTTTAAATTACTTCAATCATTGATTTGTTTTCGATTTTTCCCCTACGAGATGATTTCGTTCTTCAAATAGATCCTTTACTGTCGCTATTTTCTTTCAGAAGTCTCGTCTATTCTATTACCAGTACCTTCTTTATTCAAATTGCAATTACTTGTATATTAATGAAGATCTACGTGTATTATCGATGACATTCGGATGTTTTTGTTTAGATATTTTATCTAAACCATTCCTCATTCCATCCTGTGTTAAGTGTCAGTAGTAAAAAATATTATTCTACTTATATCTGTAGATATCCATATCTCACAACCTTTGATTTAATATTTGTGTTTTGCGTAAAAAGGTGCTGTCTAAAACGTACATTTATGAATAATTGTATTTTTTATTAGGAAATGTGCACGCAGTTGAGCATTAGGGACAGCACACACACCCAGACCCAAAGTGGAGGTTTTTTTAAAATTCCCACCCCGCCGGGAATCGAACCCGGGTCGCCGGAGTGGAAGGTAGGAACTCTACCGACTACGCCACGGCGACTGAATAATTATATTAGAACGAGGGATTTTATTTTTCTAAAATGCTCGGCATGACAACTCATTTTATCCCACTGAAATTAACACCTTATGCACAAACAAAGTCATATTTTTAACTCAAACGATACAAAATATCAGGGGCTTTTTTTTAATTCTCTTTCATTCTTAAATTTTTTAATCGATTACTAGTTATTAGCTAAATAGATAAAATTTACTTTCATTGCCAAATTTTCCATCATAAGATGATTATTATAAGATTTATTATTATGGTTATTATTATTATTATTATTATTACTATTATTATTATTATTAAGCTACTAACAGAGATTTACATTTGCGTTTTGTCGATTTAACCAGAGCATATGATAGTATTCCCCAAAAAATGTTATGGAAAACTTTAGACGATTCTAACATTACCAAAAAATTAGTAGAAGCTATAAAAGCATTATACAAAGGATCTATTTCCAAAATATAAGTTGGATATCATATAGCAAAGAGATTTACTATTACAAAAGGTTTAAGGCAAGGTTGCAGTTTATCTCCAACTCTATTTAATATTTATCTCGAAAGAGTACTAAGAGACTGGAGGAAAAAGTGGGCATACCCATCCACATGGGTATTAACTACACATGGGTATTAAATACACATGTTTATTAACTACATTTTGCAGATGGCCAGGTATTAATAGCACAGGACCACGATGACATAGAATATATGGCTAAAAAATTAAAAGAAGAATATAAAAAATGGGGACTTTATATAAACATTGAGAAAACTAAATACCTATGTATAGGAGAAGAAATGGAAAATATAAATTTCAACAATGAAGACGAACTAAAACCTAGTATTGAATGCACTTATTTAGGAACAAAATTAGACCATTCAGGCGATAACACAGTGGAAATTAAAAATAGAATCGCACAAACAAAACAAGAAATAAATGCTTTAAACTCTGTTTGGTGGAGCAAAAATATTACAAAAAATAGAAAATTATTGACAACATGAGAAACAACTGGTAAGGACATGTCAAGAGAATGCCTACAGATAGAATCCCTCAGCTGTTACTAAAGTACAAACCAATAGGACATAGAAATATTGGACGCCCATTTACTAGATGGGAGGATTCATTAAATCCCACTTGATGTGATAACAGGTCAAAAGGCCTAATTTCATGAAGCAGAAGAAGAAGAAGAAGAAAATAGAAAATTACAAATATATCAAACCATAATTCAGAACATTTTAACATATAGTGCTGAAGTCTGGCAAATTCCTACCAGGGAAATGGAAAGAATTTTAAGTGCAGAAATGGATGTTTTAAGAAGATCAGCTGGAAAATCTAGAATGGATAGAATACGAAATAAAGAAATAAGGGAAATTATGGGTGCATAAGAGGAGTCGGACATCATAGAAATTATAGAAAAGAAAATATTGCGGTGGTATGATCATGTCAAAAGAATGCCAGAGCAAAGATTGCCAAAAATTGTTATGGAATGGTTCCCAATGGAAAGGAGGAAGAGAGGAAGACCGACGAAAACTTGGATAGAAGGTGTACAAGCAGCTATGAATATCAGAGGAATGGAGGAAGATCAATGGATGGACAGAGAGGAATGGCGTTTGGTTTCCGGAAGACGGCGCGGCGGTAGCTGCCATGATACCGGATTATTATTATTATTATTATTATTATTATTATTATTATTATTATTATTATTATTATTATTATTATTATTATTATTACCACCACCAAAGTAGTTGGTTGAGATGGAAGTGTTTGAAAATCGTGTTCGGAAAACACGGGGTTCAAATTTCATGGTAAAAGAAATCGACTGCTATTTTTCCTGTTTTTATACTCATCGAAGCTCATAATGGATAGAAATTTCATTATTTTATTGTAATAGTCCTACAAAAAGTCGCTATATCTCGTTCAAATTATTCGTAAGGTTTTTAAACATGCACAGCCTACAGAGATACAAGTTCTTGTGAAGGCAATTAAAGAGTCTAAACATGAGATTATCTTGCATATTAAAAAGTATACCGTACATGTAAATAGGAAAATATATGAATTAATTACCATCATCAACTGTTTCTGATCTAAATACAAATGACTGAGGGAATCTCTCACTGACAGTTATTGTATTTGTTTACCCTAGCATTGTTTAAAAATTAGTTTTATCATCAAACACGCCTCAAAATAAAGAAAATAATATTATCTGCTTACCATTATTATCTTTTAGCAAACTTTATAAAAATTATTCGATCAGAAATCAAACCCATGACCATGCGAGAGAGAATATTTTTATATAGAAACGTAGGAGTAAATTTCATCTCTCTGTGACGTCAAAAAGGAAACACACTCCTCTCATCAGGCGAAAACAAACAGGATTAACGTTTTGATATTTAACTGAATTCTATGTCATTACAAAGGACCATATTATACATTATAAATGATGTAACAAAATATATACATTTATTAACATATGTTATTTTTTATTTAATGCCCCAGGTTGTCATTTCGACATTTCTGGAGTTCTCTCCTGGCATTGGCATAATTGGGGCGCCTGGAAGGCGGAGTTACGCCTTCCCCGATTATATGAATGATGGCGACGATGATAATGGCGCGTCAGGATAGTCCATAATCTTAAACTTAATCTAAGGCGATTATGAATGACGATGATTATGGTGGCCATATGATGTTCGGGGACCATTTGAGCCTTAACCTGTCCTGACATTTGTCTTATAAGAGAGGAAAAACCCCGAAAAAAACCTCACCCAGGAAACTTGTCCCGACCAGAGATCGAACTCGGGCCCGCTGCGTGACAAGGCAGCACGCTACCTAGCAGTGGACTTACAAACATCATTTTTATTCTAGCATATGCAAAATATCTAAAAGCTAACTGTTTTGTATAAACTCTACAACAAAAAAGTAACTTATTCCCTCGCAAAAATAAACAACTTTTCACGAGATCCTGTTAATAATCGGAGATTTACAATAATTCTGACCAAACGTTATACCATAGGGAATTAGGTATCACTTAGGCCTATCAACTTTACCCTTATAATAGAGGAAGAAAAATGCTGCATTTCTGACATATTAATGTACAAATTAAAAATCATAAAATCGGACTTACGTAGGCCTACTTTTACCCAATGCCCCAGACACTTCTCAGTCAATTATTTTAAACTGTTTCAAATATACAGCATTTGTTGAAGTATTCATGAAGTGTGTAACTTTTTATTTTCGAAAAACATGTTGAAAAAAAATACTGTTAACACATTTAACACACAAGATAGTACTCCGCTTTTGAATTGGTTAAAACTAAACTATTGACAGGGATAAATTAACAATAATAAATATATAACCCCCTGATGAACCTGTAGGTTTCATTGTATTTCCATGCTACATAGGTTGTCAATTGAATAATGACACTAGAGAAAGAATCAGCATTAGAAAGGCAATGCAATATCCCTAGACACGGTAGTTGAAGTACGTAACAGGGTTAGGGTACTCACATCCTTCATTCGCTTAAGTCATAAATTCATAAATGACTGGTGTGATGTACGAAGTTGTGTGACATTTGGAGATAGCTCCTTTAAAGCAGGTGTTTACAATCTGGAACAATGATCACGAGCATCCAATGCTGGTCCGCCCACTTGTTAATTAGTAATTTGCTTGCGAACTCGGAACTAGTGATAGCTTCCTTGCAGCTTATGATCGGATAATTTAGGGCTACAATGTTGCTGTACGTATTCCCTAGTGACTCTTGGTCCCCAGCTTGTTACTTGGCAGATCTATCTATTGACGCTACATATATTTTACGTAAACATATTAATACCAATACATAAATAATTGGAGAAGTCTATATCTGTAATTATTATTTTTCCTCTCTCTTTACCTTAGTTTAACTTCTCTTTTCATAGTACCTTTTCAGGCCTCACAACACACGGACCTTAAAAGGACACGACCTGTGGGGAGAGGATTTCAAACTCTGGATCACAAATTTATTTTATTGTCCACACAATAACGTGGATGTGTAATCGGCTCAATGTCAGGGCCACCTCCGAGACAATACGACATTTAAATCAAGACACACAATTAATTCATTATTCGTATTAAACGAGATGAGTATGATATGAATGATTGTGATGGCCAGATGATGTTCAGGAACTAATTGGAATTTAATATTACCGTCATTTGTCCCACATGTGACTGAAAACCCTCCAGAATCTCTCATTTTCCCGACTGGGATGGGAGACACGAAAGGGTAATGATGGAGTGGGACAATAATTGCTACATTATTTAGCTTAAAAATGATCTTTAACATCTAAGGTCACTACAGCTTCGCAATTAAAATCTGTGCATGAAAGGCTCGATATGTGTTCGTCAGACGCCTCTTTCTTTAGGCATGAGAGACATTTACATACCGTAAATCTGGAAAAAGTCCCGCGCCGTAGCCGAGCGGTTAAGGTAGGAAGCCTTGGCGCAGAGCTACGGGACTTGCGCTGGTTCGAGTCTCCATGGGGGAAGAAATTTTCTCATGGTATTTCGGCCAGTATGGGACCGGTGCCGACCCAGCATCGTGAGGCAATTGGGTAGCTACAATAAGTAGCGGCTCCAGGTTGAGGAACCAACTATAACGGCTGGGGGACTCGACATGCTAACCACATGTCACCCATACACTGGCTGTTGATCATCTACCTCTCTGATTGACACATGTGGATGTGAAGGGCCAGCAGCCGGCTGGTAAAAGGGCATAAAGTGGAAAGACCCTCAATCAATCGGAAATCTGGAACAATGTACCCACCGATTTAATTTCCTTCCAAAGGAATTTATTCTCAGGATTTTTTCACTCTGAACTTCCATCAGCCCCTATCAGATTCGAGGATGATAATCACTAGTTCAAAGGCCCGACTGGCACGAACATTTATTGTAGTAATCTCGAATAACTTATCTTTTGTCACACTTGTGCAGAAACCACTGACAAAATTGCTGTTTGATATCTGTGTCTTCCTCATTAAGTGCGTTGACAAGTCTAGGAATATACGACTCCCATTTTCGAGCTCGCAAAATTCAATGAACACTGGATTTCTCGATACCAATCTTACGAGAACATTCTCTCGATGACTTCTTTGGGGATCGTGCAAAACCCTGCTTGATTGCATCATCACTCTCCTTATCAGTGGAACTACTATTTCTTCCGCACCTACGTTTCAACACATATTAGACCGTCTCATCAACTTCGATCTTGCCTCGAATTCTTCCACATTATTGACTATGTTGCACGAAATTCAAACCTCCAACGTCGTGGAACTTCAACAGCATTCTCCACTTCCGATAGCACTTCAAAAACCACTTACGTTCATCGAATGACAATTTCACCGCCATGTTTGTTTATAAATATAAATGTGTTGTATCATACTGCAAGAAGGAATATATTAATATTAAATTAATTTAGTTTTATAGAATGTGTGGCACTATAAAATGGACACTGAAAAATAAGACTATGAATAGTACACAATTAACATTTTACAAAATTGTGGCAGTGCCTGTCTTAACACATGCAAGTGAGAATTGGACTATTAACCGATCAGACAGAAGAAAAATAGAAACTGCAGAAATTAAGTTCTTACGTTCGGTAGCAGGTGTGACAATTTTGGACAGAAAAATAAATTAAGATGTTAGAATTGACTTAAATACTTTTTTAATTTAAGAAATAGAATTGACAATATGAGAAACAACTGGTGAACATGTTAAAAGAATACCGATATATAAAATAACTCAGCTGTTATTAAAGTACAGGGTCATCGAAAAAGGTTCCAGCAATTTCAAACAATCATAGCTCAGAAACTATTTGAGATATTAAAACGAATATTTTTTGTTAAATTCGCCAAATCAAAGAGTTTTTTTTCTATCTTAGAATGTTTCTATGTGCGCTCCGTTGGTTGTTCTGCAAACATCCAGCCGACAGTCAATTTCCGTCCGTTCATCGCAGGCGTAATTGTTGCAACAGCATCGGTTATCCTTTGCCTTAGATGTTGCAGATATCTTATCGGTTCAATGTACACAATGTCAGTCAGGTCATTCACCGTTTCCTCTTTTTATTGAGCAGACTATCGCAAGAAGATGTTTACTTAGACGTGTTAGAGCAGCACGTTTTCCTAAGTAGACAAAATTGAAGAATAAAATGGCGTAACGTTATTCTTTCAACAAGATGGCGCGCCCCCACACTTTTCCCAACAATTTCGAGACGCTCTGCATCCAAGATTCCCTGATCGGTGCATTGAGAGGTCCGATCCTATTCAATGGCTTCCTAGAAGCCCCGACTTGACACTCCTAGACTTTTTTATGAGGATATGTAAAAAACATTGTGTATAGTGAACCGATAAGAGATCTGAAACATTTAAGGCAAAGGATCACCGATGCTGTTGCAACAATGACGCCTGCGTTGATCCAGCGCTATTGGGCCGAAATCATCTATCGGTTGGATATTTGCAGAGCACATAGAAACATTCTTAGGTAAAGAAAAAACTTTTGAGTTGGTGAATTTAACAAAAAATACTCGATTTAATTTCTCAAATAGTTTCAGAGCTATGCTTGTTTGAAATTGCTGTAATATTTTTCGATGACCCTGTACAAACCAATAGGACATAGTAACGTTGTACGCCCATTTACTAGTTGGGAAGATTCATTAAATCCCACTTGATGTGAAAACGGGTCAAAAGGCCTAATTTCGTGAAGTAGAAGAAGATGTGTTGTGCTTTTCCAGTGCCATCCGCATCGTAAACAACAAAAATTTCTATCTCTTTCCTTTGCTAAGGAATAACGTTTCAAAGAGTGTAAACATCAATTTGAGACACACTGTGTATTAACCATAACTACAAAAAAAATATATTTATCAGTTTCGTCATAAACAGGAAAAACACTAGAGATTATTTTATACAGTATCATATATTTTATTTCATTTAATACACAAGTGATCTTCTTGGTGATAAAATATTAAAATATATATGCAGTCAATATACCCATTTCACCAATTAATGTTTTAAAATGGTCAACAAGTTTCTACAGCCAAGCTGTCATTCTCAAGACCAGATATTGAGTCAATATCTGGTCTTGAGAATGACAGCTTGGCTGTAGAAACTTGTTGACCATTTTAAAACATTAATTGGTGAAATGGGTATATTGACTGCATATATATTTTAATTTTATTTCATGTTCATGATTAACAAGTCTGATAATTACAGATTAAATTTGTGTTCCTGATTTATATTATGACAAGGAAAATTAAAAGAGAAAAACATTTACACGGTGTGAATATCCTCGTGGGAAATTAGGGTATGTTCGCTGGATCTTTTATGTGATATGCATGAAGCTTAGTTGTCAATATTTACCAAAGCTCGCAGCGACATGCTAACACGTCCCAACTTCTCCACTACAACACAACTGCTACTAAATCCTATATGACATCGGCCACTTCATATTTGTTGTATTATTTATACTAATGTGGACCTGAACCTTTGTGAAAAAACACACTTTAGTCAATTTTGACCTATAATTTACACCTATTTCTCCAATCTATCATAAATGGAATAATACCAATAAAACAATGGATGACTATTTTTTTATTCTTCAGACTCATCTAATTTAATATTTCAGAATATATTTAATAAAAGCAAGAAAAATGTCAGCTATTATTCTACAGGCTCTAACAACATCGACACATTTTTCAAATAGTATCCTGTATATATTTATTTATATGAAAGGCAATTATTTTCTTTAGTTACATGCAACATATAATAAGTGTTTTATTTTTGTTGTTGTTGCTGTTGGAACATTTAATTGTTGCCATAGTTACAGAATTTGATTCATTGGTGTATTGTAACCAAATTCAAGAGATAAATTCATTAGAAAATATAGTCTCTAACTTGGTGTTCCTCTCTCATTTTGCTCGCCAGACTCGAGAATATATAGACTATGTTCTTCCAAATAGATGAATGGAAAGAAAAGGATAACTGTAAGAATGCCCAGCAATACTACAAGGTCTTCTCCACTTTACTACATCTATGGGAATGCTTGAAATGTAGAGTCTTAGTTACTAGGCTTAATATATTCATAAGTATGCTCAGCAATGAATGCAGAGATATGCTACCAGCAGTAATACTGAAAAATGTTGAACAAGAATTCAAATTTTGACTTTTATAGCTGAAGCATTTTGAACACCATTATAAAATAATCTGAATTTTTTTATCACTAGCTAATACCCGGCGTGCGCTGCTACACCTAAATATATGAAAATTAATGTGCTTTTATGTTTAGTTGAATAAGTAAAAGGAAAATTAATTACAAATTTTTATTTTTAGATACCCTGTGATGATTACCCGGCGTTGCCCGGGAATCTTCTTGACATAAATGAGCCGAAATACGAAAATTAATGTGTTTTATGTTTAGTTAAGTAGGTAAAAGGAAACATTTATATGGTAATTATTTTTAGATATCCCGTGCTGTTTACCCGGCGTTGTCCGGGAATCTACTCATCCCTATCATCTTGGCATAAATGAGCTGAAAGACGAAAATTAATGTACTTCTTATGATTAATTGAATAAGTAAAATGAAAAATTATTATAAATGTATATCGTAATTATTTTAAGATTCCCAGAGCTGATTACCCGGTGTTGCCTGGTAATCTACTTATCTCGATCTTCTTGGCATAAATGAGCTAAGATACAAAATTTGTTATTGTGAGTTATTCGTAAAAGAATACCCACCATGTACTGTTATGCTTGCACAGGAATCTACGTACTTGTCTCAATCTTCTTGGCATCAATGAAAGAAAAGATGCTTTCTGTGAGTTATCCGTAAGAGTTAAATATATGCTGTCGCGGACTTCTTTGTAGAGCTTTTGGAGATATTCAATTCTGTGTACATTAGTTATGTGTATTTGTTATGGTTTAGGCAGCGTAAGCCATTTAAATGTCAAAATAGCTATTTTTCACGTTTTCCACTACACAGGGCGATTTTTAAGGGTGTAGTAGTTGAGTATCACAACTCTTTTATAGCCTATGTTCATCCCGGGAATCTCTTGAACATTTTGATAAAAGCCCCATCACAATCGGATCAACGATATGGCCGCGCATAAAGCACGAACAAACAAAAAAAACATTCATTTTTATGTATTAGATACAGGAGTTGAGCTAACTTTAGAAAATATAACAAAAACAAGAATTAAACTATTTCCATAGCATTAAAGAAAATGAAATGACAGATGACGTTTTTTATTCAAATAAATAAAATAAGAAAAACAAATATGATTTAATTTAAAATTATCGTTGTCGATGGTGCCGCACCTTGTAAAACGAACACCGTGAAATTTAGTACATAAGTTAAAGATGTATCTTAAAATATTTTACTTGGCCTCACTTTTTATTTATTTATTTTCATTTTATTGCAATTATGCGTTAACAGTGCTTATAAAAAATTGTATTAAGCGCACCATAGTTGAGCGGTATAAGACATAACGCCTTGTCGGGGAGTTACGGTTTGAGTCTCTCATGATATTTAGACCTGTACAGGAGTGGGAATGAAATAAGAGTGAAATGAGGAGGTTATGAGTGCAGAAGTCGAGTGGCAGGCATTGGTGTTGTAGGAATGTCATGTAATGGAGTTTCGTGTTTCTCACATCTATATACAATAAATTCATTTAAAGTTTTTTTTAGCGTGGTATTTGTTTGGAAACCAATGTTGTCCGCAATTCCTCTTCTTTGTCTTCTTTCTATTATCTGCACAAGATCATTTTATGTTAATTTTATCCGTATTTGTCATCTATTCTTGTTAATGTCCTTCAGAAAAAGTAATAAATATGTATATTTTCACTTAATCTTGTAAAAGAAACATAAATAATTACATAATGATTAGTTCATTATAATCAACAGCTCATTAATTAAAATATAATAGTAAAACGTACATTCACAAATTCTCGCATATATGTTTTTGTATTATACAAAATGATTTCTTTCTATTATAAGGAATTTCATTAATTAATTATGTACAGACCTTCATTTATCTGCTAATTAAACAGTAAAATACTTTTTTTTTGGTTTAAGTAATTACGGTTTAACTATGTTTACAGGTTTAATATTGTTTATTTTGAGATTGCATACATTCTGTTAGTTTATGCTGATGATGTAGTATTGATGGCCGATAGCGAGGAGATACTAAAGGACAATACGCACACACTATCGAGTAACACTAAGAAATTGGGACTGGAAATAAATATCAATAAAACTAAATATATGGTCACACGTAGAAATTCAATATATAATGGAAATGGACAGCTAATGACAAATGAGGGAAATTTTGAGGAAGTGGCTGAATTCAAATACCTAGGAACAGTAATCACAAATAGGAATCAGATGCACAAAGAAATTAAACATAGGCTCAATTCTGGGAATGCGTGCTATTATGCATTGCAGAGACTCTTGATGTCCCAACTCCTTCCAAAAAAGTTAAACAGAAAATATATAAAATTATTATTCTACCAGTTATATTATATGGATGCGAAACGTGGACTCTTACTTTAAGGGAGGAAAGGAGATTACAAGTATTTGAGAATAAAGTACTTAGGGAAATTTTTGGACCAAAGAGAGATGAACAGACATGTGAATGGAGGAGACTACATAACAATGAACTAGAAAACCAGATATAATAGGAACAGTTAAGTCTCGTAGACTGCGATGGGCAGGACATGTTGGATGTATGGGGAATGAAAGACCTGCATGGAAGCTTCTTGTAGGAAAGCCAGAGGGAAAACGCCCAGTTGGTAGACCAAGAATGAGGTGAGAGAATAACATTAACTATGATTTGAGGGAAGTAGATTATACAGGGAATGATTGGAAAGCATTAGCTCAGGATAGGGATGTATGGAGAGCTTATGTCCGCGCGGACATGAACCTACGGGTTCGATAGTGCCAGTGAGTAAGTAAGTAAGTAAGTAAGTATACATTAATATAATGACCAGAAAACTAGCTTTTCCTCATCTAAGTGAACAACATATCTATAAATCAGATAATAATACATTTAATATCAATACGAAAAATATTTTTAAAACTGTTTTAAACAATTGAGGGATTGGAGAGTGTTAAAAAAGTTGATTACAATTTAACACGAAATAAAAGTTGACCAAGATTTAATAAAGAACGGATACAGTTAAATTAAGGAATGCAGCAAACGTAATCTTGAATCTAATAAAACTCTCTACCCATATCCTGCGTAATGCTAGTTCGATAGATGAGATGAGAGGAAGCCCTTGTTAATGTATGTCTGTGATATGCAGGGATGTCGGCGTAACTGGCCTGTCACACCCTAACTGTTCCACATCAAATAGTGTAGAACGATACAGATCATATGTGCATACTGAAGTAATAGAACGATGTTCTTTACGAACACAAGGAGTTCCAGCTCTGATTCGTCCACCATGAACACCACATAGAGTAACCGAGACGCGAAACAGGGGCCGAGAAGTGAAGTGAGAGTGTTAAACCACTTGCGCTACGGAACTACCCTGAAACGTAAGATAAATTAATAATTTATGAGCTAACGATACATCTAATATATGAAAATTAATGTTTCTTTGTTCGTATTTTATGCGCGGCCCACCGTTCGTCCTATTTAGATGGGACTTTTTGCATAATATTCAGGAGATTCCTGGGATGAGCATAGGCTATAAGAGAGTTGTGATATTGGACCCCTTCACTCCTAAAAATCACCGATTGAAGTGAAAAACATGAAATAAAGTCCCTATTTTGAAGCTTAAATGGCTTACGTTGCCTAAACCATACCAAATACGCCACATTAATGTACACAGAATTGAATATCTCGAAAAGCTCTACAAAAAAGTCCGCGACAGCATATGTTTATCTTTTACGGAAAACTCACAATAACCATGTTTGTCTTTAATTTATGCCAAGAAGATCGGGATAAGTCGATTCCCAGACAAGCGTGCTCTGCCATACTGTTCATCCGATTGAGATGAGGCTTTTTGAAAAATGTTCAGAAGATTCCGAGGATGAACATAGGCTATAAGAGGGTTGTAATATTCAACCCCTCCACCCCTAAAAATCACCCTTTGTAGTGAAAAACGTGAAATAAAGTCCCTACTTTGACGCTTAAATTGCTTACGCTGTCTAACCCATAACACATACTACAAATTAATGTACACACAATTGAATATCTCAAAAAACTCTACAAGAAACCCCGCGACAGAATTTGACTTAGATTTATATATTGATATATAAATGTTGGTGAGGACACGTTATATAAAAGTAATGAAGATTGTGATCATGTTAGAAACCTCTCAGTTGCAACCTTTTCTTAAAGCTATTACTTACTTCATATTCAGATATTTTATAAATTAAATACAATTTTGGAATTTTCAGTTTTACGCGTAGAATAGGAATGACATAAAGAATTCTGGAAAAAAAAAGAGAGAACGGCCATATTTAATCAGGATGACTGATTATAAAACTGACATTTCAATCAGATATCTCATTGATCTATTTATTAGCCTTATAGAATACAACATTAGAATAACTATTTTTGTCTTTCATTGATGCCAAGAATATGAGGATAAGCATATTGCCTGTGCATAACAGCGCACGGCTGGTGGTAAAAACACATTAACATTTATTTAGGAGTAGCAGCGCACGCCGTGTATTAACTAGTATAAATATAAAGGTTTGCTGGCACTGTAACAATAATACGAACAAGTGCAGTTAATTACAATCTGTGCTAAGAGAAGCAGTGTTATCAAAATGGCAAATCATCTATTCTTCAACGGTTAAAATTATATGCCAAAGGAACATTTTATCTGAAGGGTCTTGGTATGTGGAATAATGCGGTGTGTCATATTCAAATATAATAAAATAATAACTCTTAAAATCTGTGCTGAGAGAAGCGATGTTGGTATCAAATTGGCACATCAATGGTGAAAATTATACGTCATAAGAAAAATGTAATGTGAAGGGCCGTGATAGAGGAATCATGCGGCGTCTCACATTCAGTGAAGCCCACCAACAGAGAGCATGCAATTTAAACTCTCCTGCCATGCCAAAATGATGGAATGGATTTGTTTGGGTTCTGTTTACTAAGAAATGGGACAACAAAAATGGTTGTATAAATATTGATTTATTTCAGAAATTGAAAACCAATTCGGTTTATGACATTTCCATGAAGACACAGGAACTGTATTACATTTCGTTTCTCTCAATTCAAATGCTGAAATCAAATTTGAATACATAGTGTTCATTACTCGTACAAGTAAGTACGCTCTGGTGTATTTTATCAATTTAGGCAAACTCAGCAAACAGGAGACGAAAGAGAATCAAATGCGATATGCCGGTATATACATTGTTATTTCTATTACTAGCGGCGCTATGCAGATAAAGCTACAATATGCGTGTGCGTAAACGTGTAAGTTCCAATACAACCCACTACTTTTCGTCCTTCGGATTCAGCACTATGCAGATGGGCGATGTTAATATATTTCATTTTAGATTTATAATACTTCGGCAGACCACATACATAGATAATGTTTACAGAGATGAGCGTGGTGTGAGTAATAATTTAAGTGTTGGTGTTTAATGTAGATTGTTGTGTTAGGGGTGGTGATGAGAAGGAATAAAATAAAATTCTGTGCCGGCAGATAACCTACTCTAGTACGAAAGCACCAAGGAGACCGCTATGGCTTCAACGTCCGCATCTCCTGGATGATTTGCTGTAGAAATTCACATATGTCTGCTGAATATATTTTGGAGGAATTGGGAATTTAATGTCCCGCGCCGTAGCCGAGCGGTTAAGGTAGGAAGCCTTGGCGCAGAGCTACGGGACTTGCGCTGGTTCGAGTCTCCATGGGGGAAGAAATTTTCTCATGGTATTTCGGCCAGTATGGGACCGGTGCCCACCCAGCATCGTGAGGCAATTGGGTAGCTACAATAAGTAGCGGCTCCAGGTTGAGGAACCAGCTATAACGGCTGGGGGACCCGACATGCTAACCACATGTCACCCCTACACTGGCTGTTGATCATCTACCTCTGTGATTGACACATGTGGATGTGAAGGGCCAGCAGCCGGCTGGTAAAAGGGCAACCGCTGAAAAGTGGAAAGACCCTCAATCGGAATCGGGAATTTAATCCAGGAATATGGTGCCCATTATAGCAATTATAAATATTTCACACTAGGACTAAGAAATGTTGGAAGACCCAGTAAAAGATGGACAGACTAATTCTAACATGAGATCAAAACAGAACTGCAGGTCTAATCCTTGATGCTGCTGCTTGATGATGATAAATATTTCACCAAGAGCTTATATAAAATTGGAATTCTAAGTGGTTAAACATTAGTATGCCTAATGGTGCTTTGACAAGAATATCATGTTTTCCATCTGTACTGATTAAAGTACAAATACATAGAATAAAATATTGTACGAGGGCGGATCGGAAAGTAACGCACAATATTTTTTTTTAAAGTTTAGTAAAAAAAAGGAAAAAAATCACAAATGAACTTACATCTTTTACCTACTTTTCGACATAGTCACCAACTTTCTCAACACATTTTTCCCATCGTGTTACCAGTTTCAATATGCCCTGTTCGTAGAAGTCCGTTTGGTTGGAGTGTAGCCATCTGCGCACTGCTGATTTCATTTCCACATCTGTCTCAAAGCGTTTGCCGGCCAGGAATTTCTTCATGGGACCAAACAGATGAAAGTCCGATGGTGCAAGATCCGGACTGTATGGTGGATGCTGGAGCACCTCCCAACCAAATTCGGCGATTTTCTGACGAACGACAGCAGCAACATGGGGGCGAGCATTGTCATGAAGAAGTTTAACGTTAATGTTGTGACGTTTGTCACGAATGGCACGACGCAACTTCACCAAAGTTTTAATGTAGGCCGCAGCATTCACAGTGGTCCCGTGTTCATCAAAGTCCACCAATAAAACACCATGCATATCCCAGAACACTGTCACAAGCACTTTCCTGGCAGATTGAGTCACTTTGAATTTTTTCTTTACTGGGGAACCAGCATGTTTCCACTCCATTGATGCCTGCTTTGTTTCCGGCGTGTAGTGGTACGCCCACGACTCATCACCTGTGACGATTCCTTCCAGAAAGTCATGTCCTTGTGCGGTGTACCGCGTTAAGTTGTCCAAGCTTGCCATCATTCGCTGTCCCTTGTGGTCGCCGGTCAGGTTCTTAGGCACCCAGCGAGCACTAACTTTACGGAATTTCAAATTTTCATGAACAATATCGTACACCGCACCATAGGAAATGTTGAACTTCTGCGATAAGGCTCGCAGTTGCACACGCCGGTCGTTCAGAATTGCCGCCTCAATGCCTCTGACATTCTGCGGGATTGCTGCTGTTGTCGGCCGGCCGGAGCGTGGCGAATCATTAAGGTTCACGCGTCCCTCTTGGAAGAATGTGCATCACCTGGAGACATTGCTACGGTCCATACAATCATCCCCATACACGCCACGCATGTCCCTGTGAATTTCACTGGGTTTATGCCCTTTGGCCCACAAAAATCGAACAACACTTCTCTGTTCCTCACAGGTGGACGACTGTAGCATGCGCGCCATCTTTGTTGCATAGTTCAAGCTTCTCGTGCAAGAGGTGCACCTGAGAAAAAAATACCATCTGTAGTGAAAACTTCAAACTATATCTCTGTGAAATGTCAACATTCTAGCTGCAATACCAAGGCAGAAAAAAATTATTGTGCGTTAATTTCCGATCCGCCCTCGTATTAACAATTTGGTACATTAGTATATTATTTGAAATTGTACTAAACGGATTCCTGTATTTGTAAGGTCTCCAGCCAGACTTTATCACTTCTACTATTTGCACGTCTTGTGTTTGAATCTCAAATACATTAATTTGCTACTAAATTATATTATTTCTAAAACATATTTCAACTGCCTTTGACGAATATTTTATATAAAATATGCTGCTATAAGAAGCTGTGTTATTTTCTCTGTTACACTTTTAAGAGCCATTAAATTAGTTTTTTGATTGTTAATTTAGTTGATTATACTACAATATAAGAAAAGAGTAGAGAATGCTGAGCTTGCAGTGAAAGACCTGCTCTTGGGTTTACTATAATACATTATTATAGATATGTAACTCCAGAAGAGAAGCATAAGGTGGATGAATGTAATTGTAACTAAAATTCTAGGATACCAAAAGGTGAAGAAGAGTTCACATTAATCGGAGACTCAATAATTAAATCATATCTCTGGGTATCGAACCTGGGTCCGGTAATCAGGAAATAGGCACGCCATCATCAGAAGAGGCTGGGTGGACATACTAAATCTTAAATACGGCACGTATAAGTATGCGACCTGCAATATTATTTATATTTTTTTTATTATTCCGGCTTTTACAATGAACATACATTTTTCCGGTACCCATGCTCACAGTTAACTACACATTTGTTTCAACACATTTTTCCATTCTTGTCTGTTCATACATATATCTTCTTTTATTTCCCATGCCCTCTTAGTTTCATTGATTCCCTGGATCCACGTAATATTTGGTCTACCCTCCTTTTTCCTTCTCTGTGGTTCCCAATCCATGATTATCTTAGGTAGTCTTCCTGCAATATTATTTATATACTCCACTTAAATACTTTTTAAGCCATAAATTGACGATATATTATATTCTCGTGCTAGTTATTAAAATATCTCGTACGGCATTGAAAACAAAATCGTGTAAAACTATACGTTTTTACTAACTATTGTGTAATTTGACAATTTTTTAAATAATTTCCTCTCGTTCGTTATCATATTGTTCTATTATAAATTTATTAATCCAATATATCTTATGGAATGCACTGCCAATTTAAGAATTAATACTAATAAAATTCATATCAAATTCCGTTATGGTGAATAGACATATGATGATGATGATCATCATCATCATGATAGGCCGTCGGCCTCTCCCGTTCTCAGAATTCATATTCCCATCGTCTTCTAGGACGTCCCACATCTCTATAGCCTTGAGATTGGTATAACATTGAAAATTAAAAATTAAAATGTACGTGTTGGCAGGTGCCGTCGTCCTCAACTTTGCTTTTGAATGAGAACACACCCCAAAAATACAATCCCTTATGAGATACTTAAAAACCAATCAGTTCCTACTGGAGACACATCAGGACCTACAACGTCTACAGCGTCTTAACTACTAGTAGCGCATACTCATAATGCTGATGATGGAAGTTAACTTCCGAAAGGCCTACAGTTAATATTTTATATACATCATTTTAACAAATTTGAGGACCACGGCACCTGCCAACAGTTACATTATTATTAACTCATCTTATAATTTAAGAGATGTACTGTAGATATTGATTATAAGTTACTAGTGACAGTTTGCTGCTTTTGAAATGTACCAGATGTTTGAACGTCATCGCCTAAGTAAATTCACTCGGTGTTCAGTTGCGGAATTTCCATAACAGACCTATAAATATACCGAATTACCATACTAACATGTCTAACAATAGACGGACTATATATTAATGATACTCATTAAATAATTGAAAACAATTTACCTATGATTACAGAAGTTTCATCTTGCTAATTGCAACATACACTGTGTTGATTATATAAGTATTGATATTTATAAAATTTGTATATATCGGCAAACGTAATAAAATTGGTCAAGTAACTTTTCTCTATTTCACAGTTTATTTTTTATTTGAAATATGAAACATGTCTAGTATTGATAGTAATCGAATTCTTATTTATAGTTTCATTTCAATGCTGCTATATACACTTCGAGAATTACATTATATTAGATTCAAATAATGTATTCCCCTTTCCAAAAAATATAGGACTGAACATCAATATTTTTTCTTCAAAAACTGAGTAATTAGAAACAAAATGTACTGTTCTTTTTTGTTTAGTTATTTGCGCTCTAGGCTCAAAATACTTTTAGACATTAAATAATGTATATCCTGTATAAATAAATAAATAGCTAATAATACTTTTTTTAATAATACTTTATTTATTCTGGCAGAGTTAAGGCCATAAGGCCCTCTCTTCCACTCAACCAGCTCATATACAAATAAATATTTGACAAATATAGATATACACTATACTAATTATAAACAGTTAAAGATACAATAAATGTAGCAATGTAAATGTCATGTACAAACAACATTTTATAGGGTAATAACAATAATGATACGATAATAATAATAATAATAATAATAATAATAATAATAATATAAATATGATACATTATACGGGAAACACGAATTAATATATATATATATATATATATATATATCTTACACTGGATAATAATGAAGTCGAGTTTAGAGCAAATGTAAACTTAGATTTCTTTTAAAAGATGCCAATGTCCGGCAGCCCCTTATTTCTTGTGGTAGGGAATTCCAGTTGCGAGAAGTGGAGATGGTATATGACATGGAGTGATGTGATGTCCTATGTTGCGGTATATTAAGTAGTAGTAGTAGTAGTAGGACTTTATTAGACAAAAGTAAGATATTTACAATATTATTTACAAATATGGGTCGCACGGGCAGTAAGCCGTACGTGCTGTTGACAGTCCGTTACAATAAAGTAATAATTGGTACTAGTGTAAAGAAAAATAAACAAATACAGCAATAACATTACAATTAAATAAAGAAAACACAATAAAACTATTACCATTAAATAATAACACAATAGCATTATTCACTAAAAACATTAACATTACAATTACATAAAGAAAACACAATAATATTACAATTAAGTAATAACACAATAGCAATAAAACATTACAATTACATAAAGAAAACACAATAATAATATTACAATTAAATAATAACACAATAGCATTATACACTAAAAAAACATTAACATTACAATTACATAAAGAAAACACATTAATATTACAATTAAATAATAACACAACAGCATTATACACTAATTAATTTATATATAATTGTTAATAATTAATGGTATTGCATTTTGATAGCATATATTTATTCCTGAATGAGTGTTGTCCTTATTTTTCGCGTTTTGTCCAGAAATTTACCGAGGTTTATCCAATTTTCTGGATTTACCAATAACTCGTAGCATGCCAATCTTTCCCGATTTGAATTTAGAAATCTTTCCGGTAATAACTGACGTCTCCAATATTCTAAATCATTACATTTTCCTAATATATGTATCTCATCTTCAAAGTTCCCGCACATTGGACATATTCGCATATCGTGATCGTCGCTAATTTTTAGAAATTTCCATGCCCCTAGCCTAAACCAAGCAAGCCCTGATCTCTCCTTAAAATCCTAGGTTGAGTATATACGATTCTTTTCCCCAGACGTGTTTTAGGTCTCTTTGTAAACACAGTGAGCGTTTTCCTGTCCATTCGGCGAAGGTATCTTGTTGGTTTACATCTAAGTACCTCCTCCTTATTTTTCTCCACACGTTCTTGCGATTTTCAGTCCCTTTTTCCCATATCCAGCCCATCCCAATATTTTGGAGTTCTCTCCTAACCTCGTCTGCCCAAAATTTAACATCTATGTTTTTAATTTGGTGGTCGTAGCAAATTGCTCTAAGCATTGTTTGTTCACCTTGGATTACTCGCAACCAGTATTTGAGTACACGAATTTTACAGTTAATATCGTCCTGGAATGACCCGAATTCATATAAAATTCCACAGTTAGAAACGGCTTTACTAAGTCCTGTAATATACTTTAGAAAATGCGTATATACCTTATTTAGTATTTCCGTTCTTTGGAAACCCCAAATCTCACTACTATAGTGCATGACTGGCCTGACCATAGCTCCATACATTTTTTCTAATGTGCTGACTGGAATATCAGGCACTCGACCCAGAATACCGAGTACACTGTTAAGTTGTCCCCTCCCTTTAAATAATGCTATATCAATGTGTTTTTTTCCACTTTCCGTTCATTTTCAACGTCGTACCAAGATATTCGAAATGTTTCACGTTTTGAAGAACTTGATCTCTGTATTTCCATTCCTCTGTTCTACCATAAACCGTCCCATTTTTAAATGTCATTGTTTTTGTCTTACTAGCATTTACAGTCAATCCCCAATTCCTACAGTATATTTCCAGTAGGTCAAGACCTCTTTGCAATCCCTTGATTGTCTTGGAACAGATAATTAAATCATCTGCATACAACAGGACTGGGATTCTAACATTTCCTATCTCCGGAGCCTCAATTTCTCCTTCTAGCATTACGTCTACAATATCATCAACGAATAGATTAAATAGCATTGGTGATAAAATACAACCTTGTCTCACTCCCCGATTGGCTTCGCTGCTCTCTGTAATGTGCCCTTGGTCTACTTTTATACAAAATTTAACATATTTATAAATTGACATTAAAGCATGTATCATTTTACGAGACAATCCTTTCCGATTTAATTTTTCCCAAAGTGCGCTTCGGTCCACAGTATCAAATGCCATCTTAAAATCAATGAATGCACTAAATAATTTACCCCCCTTCATTTTCAGATTGTCATCAATTAATGTTCTCAGAACAAATAGGTTGTCCACCGTGGAGTACCCTTCTCTAAAACCTGCCTGATATTTTGAGAGCCTATTGTTCTCTTTAGCCCATTGTCTTATTCGTTCGTAAAGTACTTTACAATATATTTTTCCGAACACTGACAAGAGACAAATTCCCCTATAACTTTCTGGTATCTGTGCCCCACCTTTCCCTTTGTATAGCGGTTGGATGACACCTGTCGCCCAGGCTTCCGGATAATCTCCTCCATTAAAAAGTTTGTTGAACGCAGTTTTTAAAACGTCTAATAATTTATTGGATGATATCATATTTTTCAAGAATTCCCCTGGTATTCCATCAATTCCAGGTGCTTTACCATTCTTTAAACACTTAATGGAAGAAACCACTTCATTTTTCGAAATATCCTGATCCAGTAATTGAATATGAATTGGGTCAGGGATCTCAACTATATTTCCTTGATTATATCTTAACCTCTCATTTCCCAGCACCCTATCAAAGTAACTTCTCCATTCCCCGGGCATTATTCTTGTCCGATTTATGGACTTTACTTTGAGTTCCCTTATCGCTTTCCATATGTCCGCAATGTTCCCACTTTCAGTCGCGACTCTCATTTCTTCGGACTTCTTATTTTGCCATGCTAGTTTTGTTTCTGCCAATACGTCTTTATATTCCTTTCTCTCTTGCGCATAATTTTTTCTGCTTTCATCTGTGCTTTCTTTTCTAAACTTTAAAAGACTACTTTCGACAAATTTCTTCTTCTTTCTACACGCATTATTGTACCACCCTTTGTCCTTCTGGTTCATTGCGTATTTAACCTTGAATTTTTCCCCTGCTTTTTGAAAACATTCTGTCAAAGTTTTAATAATTTCCTCCCCGCTAAGATCATTTAATTGCAGATCCTGTATTAGCGTTTCCAAAACTCCTGTTAAATTCTTCTCTCAGATCCTCGATCCACCTGAAACGGATAATTGGCCGCAATATTGTTGCCACCTCATCATTAACTGTCTCACTAATACCTTTCATATTTAAAATAAGTTTGTTTGGGAAGTGGTGTGTGATTCGATTCTGGAAACTATACAGAAATTACTTAGGACTGGAATCATGTCTTGTGTGCATATTGAATAATCGATTACGCTACTTCCATTTTTATTAATAAATGTCAGTTCTCCATTTTTATCTTCCCCATATTTACCATTCAGAATTTCAAGTTCAAATGCATCGCAAAAAGCTAACAATTGGTTTCCTTCTGAATTTAAAATCTTATCTTTGCTTCTCCTACCCTCACCTCGTGTTTCATTATCATCCGATTTTATAGTGATATTTTCCTCCCCAATCCTACAGTTAAAGTCCCCTAAAATTATTATTCCCGCTTCCGGAAACCTATATTTTATTTCTGCCAACGAGTCAGACAATTCAACGAAAAAACTTGGATTGGCATACCTGGAATTTAGTGGTTGGCGATAAATAGACAACAGACACATTTCTGCTCTTTCTGTATGGTAATAGAGACTATGTTGTGATCTTGTGTTTAACTTATGGTTTGAGGATAGATACTGGAAACGGGATGATAAATAATTGGGAATCGAGGTATGTAGGCTCTTAAATAGGAGAATTAGACAGTGCGATTTTCTTCTCTCTTTTAGATGTAGCCATGACAATTCGTGGAATAATGGAGAAATGTGATCGTATTTTCGAACATTAAATATGAATCTGATACACATATTATGGGCACGCTGCAGTTTGTCCGACAATCCGTCACTTATGTCAGTTAGTAGAACGTCACAGTAGTCAAAATGCGGCATCACTAAAGTTTGGATTAAAATTCTTTTAACCCATTGAAGACACGTTTAAAGCGCCTGGTACGTTCACTGGAAACCCATTTAAATCACCCCCAGCGCTGCACTGGGTTTTAAATCAGACCATGCGTTCTGCGTCCCAGAACTTATGAATTTCAGGTAGTTTGTTTACCCCTGTTTTTTCTTGTAGTATTTTGTACTTTTAAGAATTGCAAAGGAATGTGGCCTGCTTACAACCCTCTTTTGTGTAATTTAACCGTTATTTATTGTTAGTTTGAAGGCTGTGAAAGTTGACAAACCTTTCAAAAACCGTCCTTTACTAACATTTCTTGGTCATTAAATTTGAAGTAAACATGAATCATATGTTCTAACAGGAACTGTAAAAATAACAACAATATACAATACAGTATATTATAAAAATAAATTAAATTAAATATATAAAAGCATAGACCTATACATTATCAAATCATAAAAAGTTCTTCTCAAATTATCGATAATGTAAAAAAGCAATTTGTCTGTATTGTATTCTAGAATACATTTAGCCTTTGCGAATTTTTCTTCTTGTTATCTGCCTTTATTCTTCCATTGCTTCTTACTGGTGACAGTGATGTCGGCATTTTTGTGTTTGGGTGATGATAATAATAAACATATTTCCTATCTTTCCACTTCAATGCAGGAAGTCTACGACTAGATAATGTTACCTCTCCTTTTTTTTTTTAATTTGATGTTCACTAAATCCATAGGTATGTTTCTTCTGTTAGATTTTACTGTCCCTAATATGTCTCTCGTCTATTGAGCTCTAAAAATAAATTAGGAGAACACAAGTTGTCTAATTGTAATGTGTAACCTTTGTCTACGAACAGATTTGCTAATTCTAGGACTACACTCTAATTTACAGTAAAATCTGAATTTTCTGGTGCATCTCGTTCAGTGTTTATTTGGATCATATCCCGAAGAGGTCTCGTACAATTTCTAATATTTTATTCCAAATCGTGCCGTTTTATTCCGATTAGAGATTTTGAACTGGTCGTAAGCCAATATACTTCGTAATTTCGTAAGAGATTTTTCAAGTGAAATGTCTTCACTTTGAACATACAAGGACAGAAATGTTGTATTCAAATACTCTACAGCAGGTCTAATTTTGTAAATTCTGTCATCTCTAATTACGGATTCATTGTCTTTGAAGTGAAGAAACATCGAAATTAGGAATAAACTTTTGAAAGGCACAGTTTTGCTGTAAATGGGCATTTATAAAATTGGTCTATTGTTCCAGAACCGTTTTATGTTAGGTTTTATATCTTCACTTATAGTGTAAAATAGGCCTTCACTTCATCAAGGTGTTTCTAAAAAAGTTATATTACCAGCCATGATATTCGGAAAAAAAAATTGAAACTACATATATATATATATTACCGTAATAAGTATCTAAAAAGTAAATTATTCTATAAATTATTTCTATAATATACTCTACAATATACTAGTCCTACATATATGCTTTATATAAACCTGCAAAAAATTTTACAGACGGCGAACAGAAAACTTTAATCACTAAAGAGAGTGCCATCTTCTTATAGTGGTGGGATTTAACACAACGAGTGTAGGTCGTTGTTGGGCTGTTTGGCCTTTCTACCTGCTCACGAGGGAGACTCGTTAAAAGTCTCCAATGGGTTAAGAGTTGTAGGAAGAAAATGTTTAAGTCGCTTTAGGGAATGCATTATGGAGAAGATCCTTTTAGATGTTTGTTTTACTTGCACATGCCAATTTAAATTAGAATCTAAGTAAAATCCCAAGTTTTTAACGACGTCGGTATAAGGAGTTTGTTCATTATCTAATATGACAGCCGGCATATTGCCATTGTTTATGGAGTGTAATAGCCTTGGATGTCCGATAATTATTGCTTGCGTTTTGTTTACATTTAGTTTCGGCCCATATTGTCTGGACCATAAAGATATATGACTGAGGTCAGTGTTTACTTTGTCAATATATTCATTAATTTCGTCAGGCCTAAAGTGTGTGTAAATCTGTAGGTCGTCGGCGTAAAGATGATGCTTGCGGTTTTGTAGTTTCTTGGTCACGTCATTGATATAAATCGAGAAGAGAAGAGGAGCGAGGACGCTGCCTTGAGGTACCCCTTTCCTCACCAAGCGCCAGGAAGAAATGCGATTATTAACAGAAACTGATTGCTGACGATTAGTGAGGTAAGATCTAAACCAATCAAGGCAGTTTTCCGACAGTTGTAGTGTCTTTAGTCTCGCTAGCATTAAGTAGGCCTATATATCTACTGTGTCAAAGGCTTTGATGTAGTCGAGTAGGACTATTGCGGTGAGTTTGCTTTTGTCCATTGAGTCTCTTATGTCATCTACAATGTCAAGTAGTGCAGTACTTGTGTGATGTCCTGTTCTAAAACCAGACTGATGTTCATCAAGTAAGTCGTGTGTGGTTAGGTAGTCTGTTAACTGTGAGTGTATTATGTGTTCCAGTGCTTTAGATAAACAGGGAAGAATACTAATTGGTCTATAATCATCGAGTGTTGTGGGAGTGTTTGATTTCAGTGTAGGACGAACTAGAGCCATTTTCCAGAGTCTGGGATAAGTCCCGGTCATTATAGAGGCATTAAAAATTTTATACGTTATCCCAAAGAAATAAGTTCAATTAAATATCCCTGAAATCTAGGTAGCTAACTTACACTTAAGACTACTAACAAACAAACAATTTCATCAAAGAGATACAGGATGATATTCTTACAAAGCGCGTTGTGTACCCTTTATATTGGAACAGAGAATAAGCTATCATAGTTTAGGTCAGAGCCGTCCAAACTACGGCCCACGGGCTATGGCCCGCCATGGCTTTTCGTATGGCCCGCGTAAGCACTGAAGTGAACAAATTAATTTTATATTTTAAATTTAGATTTTAAAATGTAACATCTAGTTTGGACATCCCTCTCTGAAATTCAGTCTCTGGAATGTCAGGTGGAGGTGTCACCGCTTCCCTTGATAAAGTAGTAGATATGATTCATCCCTTATTTACCGTTTGCTCCCCCACTCCAAACTTTTAACATTACTTCTTTCAATTGTTGTATTGTCAATCAAACAGTAGCATGTGCACGTAATAGTTGTAAAAATAGTGTTAAAGTAAGAAAATGCTTTCAAAAATACGCAAAGGTGATCCCGAGTGTTTGAAGTTTAACGAATCCTGGACCAGCAAGTACTAGCATTTCTTGTCGTCATGGCAAAGCATTTGAATGAGTTGAACATAATTTTACAAGGTAAAGACAAATTACTCAACCAAGTTTACTGTGCAATAACAGCTTTCTAGTACAAACTGAAGCTATTGAAAACGCACGTGTCTGCGAAAAACTGCGTACATTTTCCAAGTGTAAATGCTCTGCAAAATGAATATCCTGAATTATGTTTCAGAAGTGATTATTTTGTTGGAAGTTACTGAAAGAATTGAAGAGTTTTCTAATAGATTTGTTATTTCAATAGAATGGAACCAGACATTTGTTTGTTTTGGTCTCCATTTTCCTTCATGTTAACAAAGCACCAGCAATGTTGCAATTTGAACTAATAGATTTGCAGTGTAATGACGCAATGAAAGGAGTTTTTGGTCCTGCAAATCTCATTAAGTTTTCTACAAGTTACTACCTGAATAATATTAGGGTTAAAGGAACACGCGCGACGTTTAATCTCCATGTTTTCCTCGACGTACTTGTGTGAACAAACATTTTCTAAAATGAAAATTCAAAAATAACGATTGAGGTTAAGCTTGAGTGACGAACATATACATGACGTCTTATTTATCGGTACTACTCAGCAGACACCTGACATCGATCGTTTGTTATATTTAAAAAGCCAGCTCCACTCTTCTCATTAGGTAAGTTTAGGCCTATTCACTTTTGCACCAATTTTTTTTTACAATTTTAATTACAGCATTGTGTCACAAATAGCAACAATAATAGTAACAATATTTATATTCCGCCCTGCGATCAATTTCACAATCAGTTATTGGCCCGGTCCATTAAAAAGTTGGGTGGCGCTGGTATAGGCTATTTAATTAACCATTGTAATGGGTTTCAAAAATGCAATGGTATAAGTAAGATTTTTGACAAATAGAAAAAATTGGAACCGTTTGATCTGTTTCAAACTTTTTTTTTCCAATGCTTTTATATTTACATAGACTATTATATTATCAAATATACCCATTTATACCTAGTATGCACTGCAACAATTATTGTAGAGGGCAAGTAGACAAAAATTGATACACTGCTTATTTCTAGTATTTAGAACGTTGGTACCATAATAAGATTCGTCTATAGCAAAGAGGCGAGAACTAAACTCGGAAATAATGTAATCATTATGCAGTATTACTGTTTCTAAGAATATACCTTTAGATGGTGGTGACGATTGATTGGTCTGATGACATGCAGGCGATAGGTTTAACTACTGGTAGGGACTCTCTTGCGGGCAAGCGGAACGTAAAGACCTAAACTAAAGAAGCAACTAAGAAGATTTGAAGAGAGCTTGTTGTCTTACAGGCGCAATACCGTAGCTCCAAACTAAAATCAATAGGTCGGATAATACTCTATAGCTATGGATACGGCAGATTATCTAGGGAAGGATAATCCTGAAATCACACCATCTTGAGATCGGCCTAGCAAGTACGGATATGTTACCGCTCACAGAACTATACAGGAAAATGCTCGATTGAATTAAAGGACTGACGTCATCTTATAATTAATGAACTCATGTATGATAAAAGAATAAGGAGTTATGTTATAGGTTGCTATGGATGGATTTGTGTTTATAACTGATACATGGAAAGTAGGCCTATAAAATTACAGTATTAATATACGACGTGAGACTATTTATAATAAATCAAAAAGTGGTGTTTTTGGAAAAATGGATCTTATATTCATTACGTAAATTTGATAAACAGTTTATTTGAAACCAATCGGCATCTTTAAGTAGATTTCAGAATTCCCATGATTGGCTATATGTTTAACAGTACTCGAAATTATGATCATTAATAATTTAATAATAATAATCATTAAATAACAAGTCAACAAGCTTTTCGCAGTAGAAATGGATTTTTGGAGGCGATCGACAAGAATTTCAATAAGGGATAAGGTCAGATACAGCACAATAAGGGAAATTATGCAAGTTGAAAAAACATATTGGGGAAAATAGAAGAAAAACGTTTGAAATGGTATGGACACCTTACAAGAATGGAATAAGAGAGAATACCAAAGAAGATCCTTAATTGGAAAGCTAATGGAAGAAGTGGAAGAGGCAGGTCTAGAGAACGATGGTTGGATGGATGGATGGAGCGAAGAGAACTATGAATGCTGGAGATTTTAGGGAAGAAGATGCTTTAGACAGGAACCTCTGGCGAAAAATCACTTTGGGTTGAAGGAGAAACACTGTATTGGGGAATATTCCTAAATTTAAAAAAATCATAGAATAAGCATAAAAAATTCTATTACGCAGATATCTAAAAATTAAAACCTTTCTGTCACCAGATGTGCTAACAAAATGACAAGAATGAATATTTAAAGATAATCATTTGCGTAAAAATATTTAATTAAATTATATTTCCTATAATATTTGACGAATGTCACGTAATAATAGTAAATCACCGATTTTCGAAAATGGACGACGAATTAGAATGATTTGGGGTTACAATTACGGTCAAATTATAATATAGGCCTACCCTGAACAAATGTTAACTAAAAATATTTTAATTATTATTAGGCCTATCGCTGACGAAAAAACCGGAAGAACATTCGAAACAAGCAAATAAGCATAACATTTTACGGCTGAACCACGGATATTTCCACGAAACTCTCAATAAATCCCACTACCATACTGTGATTGAAGGTTAGAAAATGCTTTCTTACACTGTAGAGCCATTTTTGAAGATTTTAAAAGACAACAATCTTTACAGTTTATATTTAAAATAATTTTGGAATTATATTTGTGTACTATCTGTTCATGCCAGTACACCCACATGTGCATGCTTTCGGTATATACTTAACGCAGCTAATTTATTTCCCTCCATGCTATATTTACCTTTTGGAGGTGGAATGGCTTACGTGCTTAAATGACTCCGAGAGCTATTACAATGTCGGCTGTAGCATTGCTGCGGAAATGGTTATCAATTCTGGACAGGTCGATAGCGTTAAGCCAGACGAGAAAATTACCATGGTCGAAAGAGTGACGATCTTTCACCGTAAAATACAACGGTCAAGAAACGCGGACATGGGTTAGTTTATGCTGATGATGTAGTATTATTTGACGATAGAAAAGATATACTGAGGGCTAACATGCACAATATATTGAATAACACTAAGAAATTGAGATTGGAAATAAACATCAATAAAACTATACAAGGAAATATATTATATAATGGAAATGGACAGCTAATGGCAAATGAGGGATATTTGGAAGAAGTGGCTGAATGCAAATACCTAGGAACAATAATAAAAACAAGAATAATGTGCAGAAAGAAATTAAGTATAGTCTCAATTTTGGAAATGTCTTATTATGCATTACAGGGACACTTGTCATCCAAAATTCTCTAATGATTAAACTGAAAATATATAAAACTGTTATTCTCCCACATATAATATACGGATGCTAATCATGGGCTCTTACTTTATGAGAGGAGAAGATATTACGAGTAACTGAGAATAAACTTTTTTAGGAAAAAATTTAAACCAAAGAGAGATAAACAGACACGCGAATGGAGAAGACTATCAAACAGTGACTCATTATGTTTATGGGAAACCATATAGAACAAGACGAAACAAGCCTCCTGGACTGCGATGAGCAGAACACGTGGCACGAATGGGGAATGAAAGAGGGAAATGGAAATTCCTTGAAGGAAAACCAGAGGGAAAGCACCCAGCATGCAGGTCAAGAATAAGTTGGGAGAATAATATTAACCATGATTTGATGGAACGATTGATTGGAAAACATTAGGATAGAATATGGATGTATGGAGAGCTTATATCTGCGCGGCGACGAATTTACAGGATCGGTAGTGCCAGTGAGTTATTAAGTTAACGAATTCATTCACGCTTATTTATCCACAGATATTAGGGAGATACATATGGTTAACTCATCGCATCAAAGAGACACCTAGTAAGGAACTAAGATATTACTTGGATGGGGAAGAATTATTAAATTTCTGTCATAGTCTCTAATTTAGACTAGACATTCTTTTACAAGCACTAAAACCTTTCATAGTAGAGATTCGCTGCTTAATACTATTCCGGAGGATTGGTTCCTTTCATCCTAAAAAAAATCATAGATCTTGGTCAGATTTGAACCCGCGAACCTGGAACCTGACACCAGGAATTTAACTCCTAGATCACCGATGCCGATGGAATTATATCAACAGTGATTAAATCACACACACACACACGTGTGTGTGTGCATGTGCATCTCATTCAGCCTCATCAATTACAATAACCATGAAAATCAACACACATGAGTGAAAAAAGTACTTCCTAATCCATTGAAGGAAATTGTCTGTCTATGGCTATTTTCCCTACTTGTTTTGGTTACTGAACAGGTCTAAACAGAACAGAGTTTTAGTTTAAGACAGATTTTAGAAAATAAAAGGGAATATAATTGTACTGTACATCAACTATACGTAGACTTCAAAAAGGCATACGATCCAATTAAGAGAGAGAAGTAATGGAGTATCCTGCTGGAGTTCGGAATTCCTAAAAAGTTAGTTAGATTTATACGAATGTGTCTAAATGGCACAAAGAGTAGGGTGCGTGTAGGTAAACAGTTTATTGGACACTTTTGAAATCCACAATCGGTTGAAGCAAGGAGATGCACTATCTCCTCTACTATTTAATTTTGTACTAGAGCATGCCATCAAATCTTTAGAGGATGAAGAAGGCCTACAACTGAATGATATTAATAAGCTGTTAGTTTATGCTGATGATGTAGTATTTTGGCCGATAGCGAGGAGATACTAAAGGCCAACCCACACACTATTGAGTAACACTAAGAAATTGTGACTGGAAGTAAATATCAATAAAACTAAATATATGGTCACACATAGAAATTCATTATATAAAGGAAATTGACAGCTAATGGCAATTGAGGGAAAATTTGAGGAAGTGGCTGAATTCAAGTACCTAGGAACAAATCACAAATAGAAATGAGATGCACAAGAAAGTTAAACATAGAATCAATGCATGCTATTATACATTACAGGGACTCTTGACGTTCCAACTCCTTTAAAAAAAGTTAAACTGAAAATATTATATAAAAGTATTATTCTACCAGTTATATTATGTGGACACGAAACATGGACTCTTACTTTAAGGGAGGAAAGGAGATTACGAGTATTTGATAATAAACTTGTAAGGAAAAATGTTTGGATCAAAGAGAGATTAACAGACAGGTGAATGCAGAAGACTACAAAACAGTGAACTACGTGGTCTTTATAGGAAGCCAGATATAATAAGAACAGTTAAATCTCATAGACTGCGATGGGCAGGACATATGGCACGAATGGGAAATGTAATACGTGCATGGAAGCTTCTTTTAGGAAAACCAGAGGGAAAACGCCCAGTTGGTAGATGAAGAATGAGGTGTGAGAACAACATTAACTATGATTTGAGGGAAGTAGATTATACAGGGGATGATTGGAAAACATATCATGATAGGGATGTATGGGGAGCTTATGTCCGCGCGGCCATGACCCTATGTGTTCGATAGTGCCAGTGAGTTAGTTACTGAACATGATTAACTAAAGAAATTCCTATACAAGATAGGCACAAGATAGGCATTACCACCATTACAACTACCCACTATGTGAAGAAGCAGAGATGGTTGCCGCTCATCTAAATAAATGCATAGTCATAGAAGATGTCCTGGGAAAATTATTTATCTTGTGAGATACAAACGTTTGAATGCAAGTCAAATATACTGAATATATAATACTTATACTTAATCTTCCTCATCAGTAGTTTGAAATATTGTGGAATAATCATACTACGAAACTCATGGACACACAAATTTTATAAACTTACTCGCTAATATCCGGCGTGCGATGCTACGCCTAAATATATGAAAATTAATGGGCTTTTATGTTTACTCGAATAAGTCAAAAGGAAAAATAATTATAAATTTATATTTTCTAGATACCCCGTGCTGATTACTCAACGTTACCCGGGAATCTACTTATCCCGACGTTTTTGACATAAATGAGCTGAAATATGAAAATAAATGTGTTTTATGTTTAGTTAAATAAGTGAGGGTGAAAATTTATATCGTAATTATTTTAGATACCTCGTGATGTGTACCCGACATTGTCCGGGAATCTATTCATCCCGATCTTCTTGGCATAAATGAGCTGAAAACAAACATTAATGCACTTTTTATGATTAGTTCAACAAGTGAAATGAAAAAAGTATAAATGTATATCGTAATTATTTTAAGTTTCCCCGTGCTGATTACCCGGTGTTACCCGGGAATCTACTAGTGTCGATCTTCTTGGCATAAATGAGATAAAAGACAAAATTCGTTATTGTGAATTATCTGTAAAAAAATAAACGCCATGTGCTGCTATGCTTGCACAGGAATATACATACTTGTCTCGATCTTCTTGGCATTAATGAAAGAAAAAAATGGTTATTGTGGGCTATCCGTAAGAGGCAAACATATGCTGTCGCGGATTTTTTTGTAGAGCGTTTTGAGATATTCAATTCTGTGTACATTAACTTTGTGTATATATGGTTTAAGCACCATAAGCTATTTAAGCGTTCAGAGAGCTACTTCTTTTACGTTTTCCACTACAAAGGGCGATTTTTAAGGGTGTAGTAGTTGAGTATCTCATCTCTCTTACAGCTTATGTATATCCCGGGAATCTCCTGAAAATTTTTCAAAAAGCCCCATCACGGTATGGCCGCGCATAAACTACGAACAAACAAATAAACAAACATTAATTTTTACATATTAGATGATCTATACCAAAGGAATATTTATAAATTAAGTTGTGACGTTTAATTCAAATAGCATCGTAATAATGTTTACTTGATTGGTTATAATTAATATTTATGGATGTTGGAGAAAGTGAAACACAAATAAACGAAAAGCTGTATTGGGAAGCATTACTGGAAAATGGTAACTGTTAAATCGGGTGTTGGTGTTAGATAAAAAAAATCTCTAAATATAAGATCGTTATCATAGGTCCTATGAATAATATATTTTACGCAGTAATTCAAACAAACAGATTGTGCATTTTTAAATGTAGTGAATTAAATACATAGAGAAATCTGACGCGATAATGAAACATTTAGAAATTCGAAACGCTTCATTCCATTTTGTTACTTTACAAACATTTTTCCAATTATTTGAGTGGCGCACTCTACCAAATCTATCCGGTTGTTAGTTTCACCACGTAATAAACTACATGGAAGTCATTATACTGAAAACAATGTCGTGTTTAGGGTTTGTTCAAAGCACCTAGTTCTAATGAGGTATTATATCGAAAATTGTAGGGTGTTGTACACGCAATGAACAAGACGACCCCTGGTGACCCATGCTCACGGTTCACGCCCCTATCGTTAAAATTGTTTCTACCGGGGCATTAAAAACTTATAATTATTTTTACGACTTATACTTAAACACTCAGCAGCTTTCGCTGATAATTTCACTTAAGTTGAAAACTCTACCTAAGACATATCTGAACTTTCACTTACTGGGAATATCTGAAAACTAAAATTTTATTATAGGGTAAAGTGGGGGATATCTATCACTTTATAAATTAGTCGAATAACAGTAATACTATTCGTAAAAAGGAATTGAAAATTATGATAATTGTTTATTGTTCTCAGTTTATTTTAATAGGATATGCCGAGTATGTTGTGAAACATAGAAAATTGCGATCGCTAGAGTAATTTGTAAATTTTCGTTTCAGATGAACTCCTACACCTAATGAATTTTAGAACATAATAGATTACAGCTAATCACTCGCCGCATCTGAAAACCTGTATATACAAATTTTCACGAAGATCGGTTATACATACATTCGCTTTTATATATATATATATATATATATATATAGAGAGAGAGAGAGAGAGAGAGAGAGAGAGAGACATAGAGAGCGAGAGCGAGCGTAATGCTGCATTATATTTAAATGTCTAATATATATATATATATATATATATATATATATATATATATATGATTAAGAACGATTTCTTGGGTTTTCCGCGTCATGGATTCAAGTTCGGCCACTGACCACTGATTCCGACGTTTCGGCATGCTCCCACATGCCATTATCAAGGAATGATAAGTTCGAGTCACAGGTTTAGGTCTTATATAATTAGATACATGAGTTTTCGCTTTGGTCCGTTTCCGAAACGTACACCCACCCAAGGTTTTAGTTCTTATGTAGTTAAAAACCTACGGCTTCGGAAACGGACCACAGCGAAAACTCTATGTATCTAATTATATAAGACCTAAACCTGTGACTCGAACTTATCATTCCTTGATAATGGCATGTGGGATCATGCCGAAACGTCGGAATGAGTGGGCAGAGACCGAACTTCAATCCATGACGCGGAAAACGCAAGGAAACGTTCTTAATCATACTTATATCCGCGAAAATCTGCAATATATATATATACACACACAATATTATTTAATGGAAACCTTACGTTTGTATTTTATTCAATAAATAAGATACTGCTTATCAATATTATTTTAAAAAATCGTGCTTCCAGCTCGGCCAAGAATGGAAGTAATTGCGATAAGTCCCCTGACTATAGGACACGGCATCCTCATTAAATATCTCCATCAGTTTGGCATCGCGTTGTCTCCAACTGCTAGCTGTGTGTACTTGATGTTGTAATGGATCGAGCTTATCTTGAATCCAGTCCTGGGCCAAAATAATCCATTGAGAGGAAGCGATATTAAGACTTTGAAGATCCATAAACGAATTATATTTTTAACAATGTGTTTGGCATTTGAAAATAAATAACAACATACCATGCATATAAAGGATCTGACTTATCAAATTATGATTATTTTAATATGAAATCATGTAAATTAATATACTTGTTCAGATACAGTCTTCCTCAACTTCAACTATTCATAGGTGAAGGCTTGTCGAACTTTGTTCCATCATCATCGGTTGCTGATGAGGACAGTCTTCAATTATCAAGTATTGAAATCGAGTAAGTCAGAACCTGAACACGTATTAATTTTTAAAATTTTACATTCTTAAAAATGTATATATTTGACGAATGTCGTAACGGAATCTTATCTGTTTTTAAAGTTTACAATCTGACTATTTATATTCAATAACAATGACAAAACAACTGGAGATAGAAATTTATAGTTTTCATTATTTCTTTACTTTAGTTTAACTTCTCCCTTTGCACATAATTCTACATGCTCCACGTCATACGGACCTTACAGGGACTCAACCTTTCAGGGGAGGATTTTCAACTCTACATTACAAACATACATTTTCTGACCACCCAAGAACATAGAGGGCCTAGCTATATAAGAGATCAGCTCCGTATCATGACCTCTATGAGACAATAGGAAGAGTAAAGTCAAGAAACACCGTTCACTCTTACATTCATATTAAACAAGTAGATTACGGTAGCATAATTATGATGGCCAAATTTGTTGGGACTATTTGTATCTTAAATTAACTTCACACCGTTCACTCTTGTATTCATATTAAACAAGTAGTCTATCTGTATCTTAAATTATCTTCACATTTGTTTTATAGATGAGTAAAACCCCGAAAAATCTCACCCAGGAAACATGTCTTGATCGGGGACCGAATCCGAGCCTTCTACATTGGAGGCAACGATATTACAGTTACACCACAGTGGTGGAAAACTAGCAGTTTTCTGCAATACATTTTTACAACAAAATACTTCATTAATTTGGGATCGCTTCAACACTGACTCAAATACTTGTCCGTATGATGCCTAGAAATATCTGTCAATTTTTTTTTCTATGTATTTCGGGAGCGATATTCTGCATTCCATCTCTGAACCTTCACTTTAGAACTTTTGTTTGACATTTTACCATTTGTGTTAAAATTAAAGTCAATGTAATAACATTAATTGAAAAAATCGGCGTCACTGTTTAAAATGATCGTGTGAAATGAATGCGTGTAAATTGGCTATGCATAGTATCATAGCATAAATTTAATTTTCAGCCGTTACTCTATTTTCTTGAATTACAAAATTGTTACCTTATTATCACGACAAACGAATAAAGCTTTTTAAATTACCAAAATAAAATGTATAATACAATTGTTACCTTTTAGGCTCATCTCCTCAACTTTGTAAAGTATTAATTCTCCGTAAGCCTTTCGGGACTATCCCATCACCAAGAGAAAGAGCAGGAGATACCGGTAGGTCTCTATTTACTATTTACTGACCCTAAATGCAATGCTATTACATTCAGACACAGTAAATACAGACCTATCACCTGCTCTTCTGCTGATGGTGGGACTAGTTCCAAAAGCCCTTACTTACTACTTACTTACTCACAGGCTATCGAACTCGTAGGTTCATGGCCGCGCGGACATAAGCTCTCCATACATCCCTATCCTGAGCTAATGCTTTCCAGTCGTTCCCTGTATAATCTGCTTCCCTCAAATCATAGTTAATATTATTCTCCCATCTAATTCTAGGTCTACCAACTGGGCGTTTTCCATCTGGCTTTCCCAATAGCCCTACAAAGAATAAATACTCTACAAAGTTGAAGAGACGGACCTGCAAAGTAACAATTTTATAATTTTAGTATAATTTTAATTTTGTAACTTATACATCAACGTATTTTTATCATGAATTTTATTGATGTTTCTAAATTATTTATAATAAATAATTAGATAAGTTGCTATCTTTAATAGTTTAGAAATTGTGGATTAATTAATTTAAGTCAGATATGTACTCTCTCTCTCTCTCTCTCTCTCTCTCTCTATCTATCTTAGTTTAACCTCTCCATTTATCGGTAACCTTTACATGGATTAGGTAAGTTTATATCTTTAATACTTTAGTAATTATTAATTAAGTCAGATTTGTAATTTATGTAGTATAAATTAAATATATGTTATCAAAATGCAATACCATTAATTCTTAATAATTATACATAACTTAATTAATGTATAATGCTATTGTATTATTATATAATTGTAATATTATTGTGTTTTTCTTTATGTAATTGTGATGTTTTTTTTTTGTTTTTCTTTATACTATTACCAATTATTACTTTATTGCAACGGACTATCAACAGCACTTACGGCTTACTGCCCGTGCGACCCATATTTGTAAATAATATTGTAAATATCTTAATTTTTGTCCAATAAAGTCCTAGTACTACTTACAAATTTATGTACTCTCCTCCTCTCTCTCTCTTTATATTTGATTAACCTCTCCATGTATCGATCACTTTTACATGCCCCACGCCACACAAGCCATAAGGGACACGAGCTGTAGGGAAATAATTTCGATATATGGATCACAAGCATACCTATTTTAAATTACACAAGGATATGAAGGGTCTCCTTGTATGAGCGAACAGCTCAATGCCAGAGCCAAATTCGAGACAGCACGAACATTTAAGAAATGACACGCTATTCACTCACAAATCCATACTAAACATGGCAAATATGATAGAAAGATTATGATCGCCGGATGGTATTCGGGAAAATTTGGATCTTAAATTTTCCCGACATTTGTATTATAGGTGAGAAAAACCCCCGAAAAATTCTAACTCTGGAAAATAGTTCCGATCGGGGATCAAACACTGACCCACTGCATACGAAGAACGACATTACCCGGAGACCACCAGCAGTACACTAATTTTATGTAGGCCTACACGCTATATAATTAGAAAAAACATAACAATAATTGAAAACAAAATAATAAATTTCAAAAAATTATACATAAATTGTAGTGTTTTGACAAACCTTCATGTCAGCTCTGATACAATTGTGGCTGGCATGCACGATTCGAGTCCGAAGTTTACGGTTTAAACCCAGCCAGGGTCATTGAATTTTTAAAGACGTATTTTTTTATTATGGACTTACTCGGAAAGAAATCAGTGCTATGGTTTATGTGTCATACTGCACGTAGAAGAACTTCAAGATTTCTTTACGTATATCTTGAGTTGTAAATATTGCATAGGTATATATCAACTATGTTAGTAAGATCAGAACCACGTTCAACTATTCAAATGGGAAGGCAGGGGAAAGATGGAATTTGGAAAAATAAAACGCTCAACGCTTCCATTTATTGTTGTTATTTTCTATCACAACTAAATAAATATCCAATGGCGGTGTATATCTTATCGGACTTTTTCAATCGTTCTTATCTAAATACTCTTTTAACCTCCTCTTTCTCAACTCGTATCTGACATAGGGCCAGATCCAGGGATGAAGAACCTTACATTGAGGTTCTGTGAACTACAAAAATTCCAACCGACGACGTATGCGCACCATCAGAGGGGCAGATCAAATGAATGAAAATTTGTGCAGATATGGTAGAATGAAATTTGTGGCAGGGGAAAACAGGAGAAACCCCGATAAAACCTGCCTACACTCCATTTCGTCCACCATGAGACCAATAATTAGTGACCGAGACTCGATCTCGGGATCACAGTGGTGACAGGCGAGCGTCTAACCGCTAGCGACACGGAGCCGCCCGCTTTCTAACCACTTAAGACCAAATCGCGTCTAGGATATTTAAGTATGTTCAGTAGAGTATATGTTCTGTTTTGGTGTTTGCCAAGTATTTTTCATGAATATATCTACTTATTTGATTTTAATAAAATTAGTGATAATGAAAAAGTGATATCAATGGAATAGTCCTTCTTAATGAAATTCCAACCCAGCATTTACTTTCCCTGAGTAAAACCAGAAAAATAGTCCTCAGTCAAGTTAGTCGGTACCGGGTTTTGAACCCGGGGCATCCAGGCTATTAGTCTAAAACGCTATCGCCTGTGACATTCGCTCGGTTTAAAATAAATATAATTCATAATTTCTATGTATAGTCGCACATTAACTTATTACCTGGAACTATTGAACCCGGAGGTTCATGACCGCGAGGACATCAGCTCTCCTTACATCCTTATCCTGAGCTAATATATTCACTCTTCCCTCTATAATTTACCTCCCTCATAACTTGGTTCATGTTATTCTCTAACCTCATTCTTGGTCTACTTTTCCATCCGGTTTTCGTACAAATAGTTTTCATGTCTTCTTTCATTATCCATTCGTGCCACACATCCTGCTCATTTCAATCCATGAGAGCTAACTTTTATTTATTACATCTGGGTTCGCACACATATCATATAGGACTAGCTCACTTATGTAGTTTCCTCCATTTACCTGCCGATTCGTCTCTCTTTCGTCCAAAAATATTCGTAAGAATTTTATTTTCAAATACTAGTAGGCCCTAATATTTTCTCCTCTCTTGAAGGTAGGGACTATCTCTCGAATCCATATAACTGGAAAAATAACAGATTTATTGTATTTAATAAATGTGATCATCTTGGTGATAAACTTGTATTAAACAAAGTCAATAAAAACCCAAATCACCAATTTAGAAAGTTAAAAGAGTTGACGCATTTCAGTAGCGACGCTTCCATTATCAAGGTTTAATATTGACAGTCAGTATTAAGTCTTAATAATGATAGCGTCGCTACCGAAACGCATTGACTCTTAACTTTTTTAAATTGGTGATTTGGGTTTTTATTAAGTTCGTGTAATAACAGTTTTATATTTTTATATAACGTTTTTCAAAGAAGTTGAAATAACAAGAGTTCTTTAATGAATGATTTGCAAATGTTTCATAGTTAAGCCTATATTAAATTAATGTCGGCACCTCATTATTGTTAGTACATAGTCTTACACAGAGACATTAATTTGCTTTACTAATATTTGTAATACTAATCAGGCTGTGTGTTTATGTTTTCATTGAGTAACTGAAAACAATGTTAGCCCCTGCCGGAACATTAGTTTCAATATACGAATATAAAAATATAACTGTATTAAGCGTATTAGCAAATAAAAGCAGATAATTACCGGTATTTTAAATTGTAAGAAAATATTACCTTTTACATTAAAAATATTTTAAACAGGAATTTCGAACATTAAATTAATTCTTTAGAAATTCAAATTTATGGACTGATTTTGCTGTTTACGGAATACATAATTAATTTGTTAATTAAATTAGGCCTACATGTATACAGCGCTCTTACGAGGAAACAAACATGCAGCCGCTAGAGTAATATTTAATGTTGGCTTTCAGGTAAACCCACACTTCCAATGGCAGATTCTGCTGCTGTTTGGAAGCTGCCTTTCTCGATTTATTTTAGAGACATTTACCTTCCGAAGAGTTGAAAATCGTGGCCGCTAAATCTATTTTTAAATTTTAGCTTCTGATGAATCATCACTTCTGCTGCTCTATTTTGCTGATTAGCGAACTTACTTTTTAAAATTAATTGTTATATGCCAAGTTTGATTCCGAAAAAAAATATTACGGTCGCCAGAGCATTAACAGATGCTCACATACATATATGGATAAAAAATAAGTAAACAAATAATTCCTTGATAATGGCATGTGGGATCATGTCGAAACGTCGGAATCAGTGGCCGGAACCACCTTGAATCCATTGAAGCGTAAAAACAAAGAAAACTTTCTTAATCATACTTATATCCGTAAAAATCTACAATATAACATAAATAAATAAATAAATAAATGTAGGCTACATATTTTGGCCGTCCACCGCTGTGGTCTCGAGGTAGCGTTGCTGCCTTGTCACGCAGCGGGCCCGGGTTCGATCCCCGGCCGGGGCAGTTTTTCTGGGTGAGGTTTTTATCGGGGTTTTTCCTCATCTGTAAGACAAATATCAGGATAACTTTAAGACCTAAACGGTCCCCGAAATCCAATGCCATCATCATCACCATCACCCTTATCATTATCATCATCATCCTTCGCCCGGTGTGGAAAGCAACGGGAAGCTACCACACCTACAATTCCCTAGTAAAGCAGCAAGCATAGCATGAAAATGCTACGATTGCAGTGAAGGATCTGCCTTCGGGCAGAATTACTATGGATGGATATATTGGCCTTCATAAATACATTTTTGTCATGTTAATTGTCGATGTCTGCTATGTATGAATATATTGTAGATATTTTAGAAAGAATAGTTTGATGATAAAACCCTCAATAACTTCAATTCTACGGAATTCGTTAAACCACGGTGATACGTATGGAATATTTATACTCATTTATTAGTTTTTGCACGATTCCAAGCAGCGATGTAAAATGTGGCCGTACTTTTGTGTGAGAACGGGCGCAATGACTAGTATATGAAGAATAGGAGGCAAGCACTTTCTTAGATGTCATTGTATTTTTTTGTATTTAAATGTAACATATGTTTTTCCTGGTGAGTGGAAGAGAAGGCCTCATGGCCTCAACCCCACCAGGCTATATAAATCAATTATATCCTAATACAATAAAAATGAAAGTCAAAAAATAATGTTTCAGTAAATTATTTTAAGAAAATTTAAGGAGTAGTGCTACTTGAAAAAAATATATTGCTACTTAGAATTATGATAGGTCCATTCTATATTTTGTGGCACCCACATGATTTGTATTAGTTGTAGCCGGATTTAATATTATTGTTTCTCCTAAGCTGTTACTTGGAGTGTCTTCATGGAATTCCACTACCTGTATATATTAATCCAAGAGTTACACATTATCAAACTTCTAATTGAGTCTCTCGCTGTATAACATACTTAAGGGCATACGTCACAGTACTTTTTATATCGATATTGGTGGTATTTAATCAAATACTATCAGCTTTACGTTGCACATGAATGTGAAAGTAAAGATCATACCAACAAGATATAATTCTACTATTCGCTAGTTGAGTGCAAGAGAAGGCCAGCTAAAATAAAGCATTATTATTATTATTATTATTATTATTATTATTATTATTATTATTATTATTATTATTATTATTATCATCATCATCATCATCATTATTATCATCATTATTATCATCATTATTAAAATAAATTATTATTATTATCATTATTAAAATAAATTATTATTATTATCATTATTAAAATAAATTATTATTATTATTATTATTATTATTATTATTATTATTATAGTTTTCGGACACTTTTGAAATCCAGAATGGGTTGAAGCAAGGAGATGCACTATGTCCTCTACTATTTAATTTTGTACTAGAGAATGCCATCAAATCTTTAGAGGATGAGGAAGGCTTTCAAACCAATGGTATTAATAAGCTGTTAGTTTATGCTGATGATGTAGTACTATTGGCCAATAGCGAGGAGATACTAAAGGACAACACGCACACACTATTCAGTAACACAAAGGAATTAGGACTGGAAGTAAATATCAATAAAACTAAATATATGGTCACACGTAGAAATGCGTTATATAATGGAAATGGACAGCTAATGACAAATGAGGGAAGTTTTGAGGAAGTGGCTGAATTCAAATAATCACAAATAGGAATGAGATGCACAAAGAAATTAAACATAGGCTCAATTCTGGAAATGCGTGCTATTATGCATTGCAGAGACTTTTCATGTCCCAACTCCTTTCAAAAAACATTAATCTGAAAATGTATAAAACTATTATTCTACCAGTTATATTATATGGGTGCGAAACATGGACTCTTACTTTAAGGGAGGAAAGGAGATTACAAGTAGGCCTATTTGAGAATAAAGTTCTTAGGAACATTTTTGGACCAAAGAGAGATGAACAGACAGGTGAATGGAGAAGACTACATAACAATGAACTACATGGTCTTTATAGGTAGCCAGATATAATAAGAAAAGTTAAGTCTCGAAGACAGCGATTGACAGGACATGTTGCGCGTATGGGGAATGAAAGACATGCATGGAAGCTTATTGTAGTAAAGCCAGAGGGAAAACGCCTAGTTGGTAGACCGATTCCGATTGAGGGTCTTTCCACTTTTCAGCGGTTGCCCTTTTACCAGCCGGCTGCTGGCCCTTCACATCCACATGTGTCAATCACAGAGGTAGATGATCAACAGTCAGTGCAGGAGAAATGTGGTTAGCATGTCGAGTCCCCCAGCCGTTATAGCTGGTTCCTCAACCTGGCGCCGCTACTTATTGTAGCTACCCCAATTGCCTCACGATGCTGGGTGGGCACCGGTCCCATACTGGCCGAAATACCATCAGAAAATTTCTTCCCCCATGGAGACTCGAACCAGCGCAAGTCCCGTAGCTCTGCGCCAAGGCTTCCTACCTTAACCGCTCGGCTACGGCGCGTTGGTAGACCAAGAATGTATAAAACCTATTAGTATAAAACCAGAGCGAATCCCTCTATTTGTCTGAGCAGTAAGGATTGAGGTGGGAGAACAACATTAATTATGATTTGAGAGAAGTAGATTATACAGGGAATGATTGGAAGACATTAGCTCAGGATAGGGATGTTTGGACAGCTTATGTTCGCGCGGCCATGAACCTACGGGTTCGATAGTGCCAGTGAGTAAGTAATTATTATAATAATAATAATTATTATTATTATTATTATTATTATTATTATCATTATCCTCACATGCATCATTCGTTCTATAACTCGCTGAGGCTCTAAACAGTTATTTTGGAAAAATTTGAATCATAAGCTATGAAGCCGTCCATAGATGAAGTTTGATTTTGTCGTATACTTATTTTGCGTATCTAAAATGTGATATCCTATACGCAAGTTTATGATAGGTACGTAATCCTAGTAAAAGTACCTATTAGGTGTAATGCAATTTGTGGCGTTGCAAATAAACACCGGTACCGTCATTAGAATTCGATATCAGATAATGAAGTTTGTTCAATTGGGATGAGATCGGTTCCAATTCCCTAGACAATTTTCGTTGCTTATTGTTTCAGCGTTTATTTCCTTTCTTGAATAGAAGCTCAGTTTGGGAGGAAAGAAAGCATTAGAGAGAAGTTGGGAACGCCCGATACCATCAACAAATAAAAAAGAATACATTTGGAAATGTGGAAACTACTTTCTATTATCTACAATGATTCTTGATACTTTGTAAATGATGGGGTTGTTCTCTGTATTCAAATGTATTTAATAATCTAAAGGTGTGCGTGAAGGGCACACAACAACTTAGAAAAACAATATGTTATTATTTACTAGTAGTTGTGTATTTCGGAACACCCTATTTTTGTTTTTTTTTTCACTGGATCACTCAATACTGAATAAAAATACAGATTTATATACATCTTTCTGTGCCAAAAGATTTTTTTCTTCTCCACTCATCCCTCTTTATCCATTCTAAATTGTCTAGACCTCTTTCAATCATTCCTGTTCGTTTCTCCTTCAATCATGTATTCCGAGCATTTTAATACTCTACTAAGTAGGCCTACTGTTTTCTTAAATAATAGTATTATTATTATTATTATTACTGTTATTATTATTATTATTACTGTTATTATTACTGTTACTATTATTATTATTATTATTATTATTATTATTATTACTGTTACTATTATTACTGTTACTATTATTATTATTATTATTGTTATTATTATTATGTTATTATTATTATTATTATTATTATTATTATTATTATTATTATTATTATTATTATTATTATTATTATTATTATTATTGGATAAATAACTGATGGAAGAAGAACTATTGACATGTTGAACTCAGTGCTTTGGACTACATATATAATATACAGAACGAAAACTATAATTCAAGCCCTGTTTCTAAGCGTTTTATTATAAAGTAAGCGTCCGAAACTTGGACAGTAAGTAGACAACAAGCTGTTAACAGTATAAATGGATTTATGGAGCTAATCGACAAGAATTTCAAGACCAGATAAAATCAGAAACAAATAAGGGAAATTAGTAAAGTTGAAAAATAAAATATAAAAAATAGATAGAAGAATCCGTTTCAAATGATATGGACAGCTAATAATAATGGAAGAAGATAGAACACCAAAGAAGATTCTTGATTGGAAAGCTAATGGAAGAAGTGGAAAAGGCAGACCTAGAGAACATTTTTTAGATGGTGTGAGGAGAAGTATGGATGCTACAGATTTATGGGAAGGAGGTGTTTCAGACAGAAACCTCTGTGGACAAATCACTTTGTGTTGAAGGAGAGCCACTTAGCGTGGGATATTCCTAAATAAAAAAAAATATATCACCATCAAAGCTATGACAAATTCTATTCATTTAAGCATTTTTTATACGTGAAATGTTTATATACATAATAATAATATCAATATTAAATAATAGTAAAAATAATAATTGTTAATAAATATTATAATTATTCTACTATTGTTTACTTTATTAATTATTTTATGTAATATTTATTTACTTATTAATAAGTTGTACAATACAACAATGTAAAACATTGTTACCATGATATCGTAGACGAATTCTCCTCAAAGTTAATAAAACTAGTAAAATAATTTTCTGAAAGAACATACGTTCATATATAGTGGATCCCATCATATATGGGATATCCAGAAATTAATGTTCAGGTACCTTATCTAAAGGAATTTGTGAGCTGAGAAAATCAATCAATGAAACATACTCTTGGATATTCTCCATAATTAACAGACGCAATGAACACTGGAAGTAACCACCACATTACGAATGGTGTAAGGAACAGAGACCTGGAGCAACAATTAGCTGTCAATTTAATACAAACGAACATACAACAATAGATTAAAAAGGGACACACAAAAAGTATGAAAAAAAAAGCTGAACCATCCAAAGTCTTATCATTTGAAGCAATATGATCTGATGAAGTTGTTATAAGTATCTAGAAACAAGTAGAACAATAAAAAGCAATATGCAACTTCTTGTGCCCAAAATCATTTTAATTTTATTTTACGCATCCACTCTTCTATATCCATCATAATCGGATCTTGTAGTTATTTTCTCTTAATGGTATCAGCAAAATGCACTATCGGTGTTTATGACCGTCTTCTCAATTTTTTCTACCTTCCAGTTTCATCGGAACACCACATTGGGAATTATTTCGTGTGACATTATTTTCACGAACCCAAAGCATTATAATTGTTTATAAATAACAATATATAATACAGAATTCTGAACATCCATTATTATGACGAATTTATTTTATTTTCATATTTTGACCTGCCTCATAGCCCAGTGGTCAGCGTTTCTGGATACAGTTCGTGAGGTCCCGGATTCGATTCCCGGTCAAACTAAAGGAATTATTCCTGAGGTTATCCACGGTCTGGATTTTAGGTTAAATTTACGGTAAGAACTCTCCTGGCGTTTCATTATCATTTATCACCCATCAAATCATCGGGGCAACTTTACTCCGTCTTCCAAGAACCCCAACTTAAGAAATGGATAACAATTCCCCCAATGCTAGGGGTGAAAATCAGAATTGTCATAAAAAGGCATTTGACAAAAAATAATTTCAATAATACTTCTAAGTTGCAACTTCAATATAAATACTGAATTTCTGGTTATGGTGATGGTGATACGAGTCAAAATATTCCTCCAGACTATACCGAATACGAAGATACGAGCTACTATTTGATTTACATTCTCATAGATAGTTTTCTCTGCGAGATTTAATCACTGATTGTCGTTCACACAACTTTTTAATAATAATAATAATAATAATAATAATAATAATAATAATAATAATAATAATAATAATAATAATATAGCAACAAAAAGAGTTGGAAAACCATGACTTCGATGGATGAATGAATGGATGGATGGATGATGTGTACACTAACATATGAAGACTTGGTACTAAAATGGAGAATAAAGGCTGAGACAGGCAAGAATGGAGAGAGGTGATAGGAATGGGAAGATAAAACTCAAATTGCCATAGCGCCAAATAATAATAATACGAGTAATAATATTAATAATTACAATAATAATGAAATAATTATTATATATTACTATTACGCTGTAAATAAATATTTTCGACTGAATTAATGAGAATCAAGAAGACGCTTTTCAAAAGTAAACAACCGGCCAATTTGTCACCAATGACAACAACGTTTAAACACACGATCACAACATAATCTCTTGCATAATATACCGCAACATAGGACATCTGATCACTCCATATCATAAACTATCTACTCATCCGGCAACTGAATTTCAGACGCTGCTGGATGATAAAATAATTTAATAGAAATGTAAATTTATAATTTATTAAATTTGTTTTCAATCTATATTATTATATACAACTATTCTCATTAGAGGATTGCCACAAGGACAAAGTGATACAGACAATTAATTTCCGAAATTGATGTAATGCATTTTGTAAATACATTAAAAAAAATTCAAATTGTATTTGAAGTATTCATACTATAAAGTAGAAATTTTGCAAAGGTGGTTTCTTAAAATTTAAATTGATCGTTTAATGGCAGCAATGACAATTTTAGAAAGATACACCCTGTCCAAATCTAAGGAATTCCAAAATTTGGCCAAGAATCCTGGTATAGTACATCTTGCCTCGATCATCAATCCTGTGACAGTTATACTACCTAATTGGTATGTATCTTTGTAATAGCCAACTGTTGGCTCATACATGGCTTTCTTTTCAGAGTCAACGTCCTCAGGTTGGCCACTATGAATCTCAAAACGGATTGTGGGATCTAATATCACACTAATTTTAGAAATTGGTCTAAATACATTAATATCTATTCGTCTATTACTTCCATTAGTGGCCACACCATGAACTTCCACATAAACTATGTATCCAAAATCTCGCAAGGCTACTTCGAGTATTAATATTGATGTCACTAGGTTCAATATTAAGGTCTCTCACATATTATAAACTTCCTCTTTTAGGTTTCTGAGAGTAGTAATATATGCATTGTTGTCCTGGTAAAGAATATGGCAAATGTTTATATGCTGTAATTTTGTTTCACATGTTGCACAAAATAAACCAAGTCCTTATTCCAACGTTCAGTATATAACATGCGATCAGGGACATCTCTCCAAAGATGTAAAATTTCTTTTAAGTTCACTTCTCAAATGTTTATCACAATTCACTAAAATGCTTTTGGTATTTGATTTGGTGGTACTGTTCGAAACGGGTAAATTAGAGTTGGAGATATGGAACAATTTAAAACTGTAAATTTCTGATCAGGCTGTAATAGCGGTGAAGCAATGAGAGTTTTAATATTGTTCCGTAATTTAGTAAGGGTTTGCTTAGAATCAAAAGTTATATGATCTGAAAAGTTGACACCTAAGTAACGAATATTGTCAGTGATTTTATGGGCACGAATTACATGTCCATCAAATTGGAGATATTTTTCACATAGTTTAACTTTCTCGATTGAAAGCACTGCTGATTTGGAAACTTCACATGTAATGCACATGTATTAACTACCGTTTAATGTAAGGGGGGAACTTAAGTAGTATCCTGCTTACTTACTTACTCACTGGCACTATCGAACCCGTAGGTTCATGGCCGCGCGGACCTAAGCTCTCCATACATCCCTATCCTGAGCTAATGCTTTCCAATCATTACCTTTATAATCTACTTCCCTCAAATCATAGTTAATGTTATTCTCCCACCTCATTCTTGGTCTACCTACTAGGCGTTTTCCCTCTGGCTTTCCTACAAGAAGCTTCCATGCAAGTCTTTCATTCCCCATATGTGCAACATGTCCTGCCCATCGCAGTCTACGAGGCTTAACTGTTCTTATTATTTCTGGCTTCCTATAAAGACCATGTAGTTCATTGTTATGTAGTCTTCTCCATTCACCTGTCTGTTCATCTCTCTTTAAGTAGTATCCTGCTGGAGGTCGAAATTCCTAGGAATTTACATTTATTTGAAAGTGTCTAAATGACACAACGAGTAGGGTGCAAGTAGGCAAACAGAATAGATACTTTTGACATTCATAATGGGTTAAAGGAAGGAGATACACTGTCTCCTCGTCTGTTCAATTTCGTACTGGAGCATGCCATCAAACCATCAGAGGATGAAATAGACCAACTCAATGGAATTAATAAGCTATTCATTCATGCTGATGCTGTTGTATTATTAGGCGATAAAGAGGAGATACTAAAGACCAACACGCACACAGTATATTGTGTAATAAAAAAATAGAGACTGCAATAAGTACCAATACAACTAAATATAGGGTCACACATACAAATACATTATATAACTGAAATAGTTAATAACAAATGAGGGAGATTTTGAAAAAGTGAGTGAATTCAAATAACTGGGAACAATAATTAGAAACAGGAATGAGGTGTACAACCAAATTAAATATAGGCTCAATTCTGAAAACGCACGCTTTTATGTATTACAGCGATTGTTATCCTAACTTGTCTCAAAATAGTTAATCTGAAAGTATATAAAACTGTTATTCTCCCAGTTACATTATATGGGTGAAAAACATGGACTCTTTACTTTAAGAGAAGAAATAAAATTACCATTATTTGCAAATAAATTTGTTAGGAACATTTTTGGAACGAAAGGAGATGAACAGACAGGCGAATACAGAAGACGAATTGAGAAGACAACGTAACGCTGAACTACATGATCATTATGGAAAACGAAATATAATAAAAACAGACAAGTCTCATACCTTGTGATGGGCAGGACACGAAAGAGGGGAATGAAAACAATTTGTACGAAAACGAGAAGGAAAAATTTCCAGTACGTAGAGAAAGAATGAGGTGGGAAAATAGCATTAACCATGATTTGAGGGAAGTACATTATACAGGGGATGACTGTAAAATATTAGACCTGAATAGGGATATGTGGAGATCTATGTCCTCGTGGCCATGAACCTACGGTTTGAGAGTGCAAGTGAGATAACTAGTCATTTGAACCCCAATCATTAAATATTTTTTACATTTATTACAAATAGTATATCTAATATTCTTCTTCTTCTTCCTTTCCAGGATTAGGTCAATGCGACCTGTTCCGGTCTCAAGTCCATCGTGTATGAAAAGTTGCAGGAAACTAATAATGAAATTAACAATACATATGATATATGTATATATATATATATATATATATCTGGGGAACTAAATGCTAGAGTATATCTAATATACGTATACAAATTAATGTTTGTTTGTTTGTACTTTATGCGCGGCCATACCGTTGATCCGATTGTGATGGGGTTTTTTGCAAAAGGTTCAGGTGATTCCTGGGATGAACATAAGCTACAAGAGAGTTGCGATACTCAACTTCTACACCCCTAAAAATCACCCTTTGCGGTGAAAAACGTGAAAAATCCTTTTTTGACGATTAAATGGCTTACGCTGCCTAAACCATAATAAATACACGAAATTAATTTCATAGAAATGAATATGTCAAATTCTACAAAAACGTCCGCGACAGCATATGTTTATCTTTTACGGATAACTCACAATAGCCATTTTTGTCTTTCATTGATGCCAAGAAGAACGGAGTAAGTAGATTGCCGGAGAAGCGTGCACTGCCGTACCGTTCATCCTGTTGTGATGAGGTTTTTTGCAAAATGTTCCGGATTTTCCCGGGAAGGTTATAGGCTACAAGAGAATTTCAGTGCTCAAGCCCTTCACCCTTAAAAATCGTCCTTTGCAGTGAAAAGTAAAATCAAAGTGGCTTTTTGTACGCTTAAATGGCTTACGTTGCCAAAACCATAACAAATACACCAAATTAATGTACACAGAATTGAGCATCTCCAAAAACTCTACAAAAAGCCCGCGACAGAATATGTTTATCTTTTAGGGATAAGTCGCAATAACCATTTTTGTCTTTCATTGATGCCAAGAAGATCGGGATTAAGTAGATTCCCGGGCAAGTAGAGTATCAGCACGAATAACTCGAAATAACGGCCAAATACACCGGGATACGTAGATTCCCGAGCAATGCCAGGTAATGATTTAAATTTATAATTATTATTCGTTTTACTTATTCAACTAAACATAAAAAACACATAATTTATTTAGGTGTAGCAGCGTACGCGTATTTGCTAGTTTATATATATATAATATATATATATATATATACACAATATTATCGTAAACCTGACCAGCCTCATGGGCTAGTGGTCAGCGTTTCTGACTATTGTTCGTGAGGTTCCGGATTCGATTCCCGGGCAAACCATAATAATTTTTCTTAAAGGGAATTATTGCTCTGGTTGCCCATGGTCTGCAATTTAGTCTATGTTTAGGTTAAGACCTCTCCTGGTGCTTCATTATCATTTATCATCCTTCATAACTCCGCCTTCTAGGCGCCCCAACTTCAGAAGTGGGTTACAATTAAGCCAATGCCAGAAGAGAAATGACAACCTGGGGAACAAAAATAAATCGTGAACATGCATTTGTTTATTTTGTTGAAACTTACTCTTAGTAGACCGTCGAGAAGAGCGGACGTGTTTTTTGTTAGAGTGGCTGAAGTGTGCAGGGGACAAAGCATTATGGAAGAAGTTAGAAAGCTGATTGAAACATTGTCAACTGAAGTGAAAGAGGGGTTTTGAAAGTGCAACGTGGGTGAAAAAAATTCGTGATATTGAGACGAACATGCATCGGATGGAGGACAGATTGAAATGGCTGGAATCTAAATTACACTATCTCGAAAACCAGAGTCGCCGTAATAATATTGTGATATATGGAGTGCATGAAGAAGACAGGGAGAGATGGGAGGAAACTGAACATACAGTTAAAAGAGTAGTGGCGCAAATCGGGATTGATTTGGTGGACAGTGATATTGAAAGAGCGCACAGAGTAGGTCGTTGGAATAGTGGAAAGAGACCGATTGTATGCAAATTATCACACTACAAAATAAAATGTTGGATCCTTAGAGACAGTAAATATCTTAAAGGGACCGGTATCACTATTGCCGAAGACTTTAGTGAGAAGGTACGCCGCGAAAGGGACTTTCTTAAGCGACACATGCTCGAGGCGAGGAGGCAGGGCTGCCATGCAATCCTGCAATATAATAAATTGATTATAAATGGACGAATCTGGAGCAGGGAACAACTACAAAATATGGACAACTCTGAAAATGAATTTGAAGAGGTCATTGACAGCGCGTCCCCAAAACCTACAGGGGACGCTTCAACAGCAGGTGGTCTCCTTACAGCAGAGGAGGGAGAAAATTCTACACGAGAGAAAGAGAGAGGGAGCACTACGATACTAACTCCGAGGAATCCAATAAAAATACAGGACAAAACGAACGAACCCAAAAAGCATACCCCACCTCTAAGAGGTGAACGACCGGCGGACACAAGAACTCCAACAAGAAAATCACTAAGACTTCTGAATTTACCAGCAGAAAAGGAAATATTGAGAGGAGGAAGTTCGAAAAATTCAGGTAAGACTAATGACAAGGGAAAACAATAGGGTTTGTTGACAGTCGGTTCATGGAATATCGAAGGGTTAAAACAAAAACTTTCAATGGACAGATGTGTAGAGTTTATTGAGACTTTTGATATATTAGCTCTAGGAGAAACATGGTTAAAAGCTAATGAATGCGTAAATCTATGTAATATGAAAGGTTATTTTAAGGGTAATTAAAATAGAGGGAAGAGAGATAGATAGCCAGGCGATGTTGCCATTTTATATAAAGCTAACTTAGACCCATATATTAAAAAGGTAAACGTTGTTTTAAAAGAGGCAATTTGTATATATTACCATACAGGAAGAGCAGAAATGTGTCTGTTGTCTATTTACCGCCAACCACTAAATTCCAGGTATGCCAATCCAATTATTTTCGTTGAATTGTCTGACTCGTTGGCAGAAATAAAAGATAGGTTTCCGGAAGCGGGAATAATAATTTTAGGGGACTTTAACTGTAGGATTGGGGAGGAAAATATCACTATAAAATCGGATGATAATGAAACACGAGGTGAGGGCAGGAGAAGCAAAGATAAGATTTTAAATTCAGAAGGAAACCAATTGTTAGCTTTTTGCGATGCATTTGAACTTGAAATTCTGAATGGGAAATATGGGGAAGATAAAAATGGAGAACTGACATTTATTAATAAAAATGGAGGTAGCGTAATCGATTATTCAATATGCACACAAGACATGATTCCAGTCCTAAGTAATTTCTGTATAGTTTCCAGAATCGAATCACAGCACTTCTCAAACAAACTTATTTTAAATATGAAAGGTATTAGTGAGACAGTTAATGATGAGGTGGCAACAATATTGCGGCCAATTACACGTTTCAGGTGGATCGAGGATCGGAGAGAAGAATTTATCAGGAGTTTGGAAACGCTAATACAGGATCTGCAATTAAATGATCTTAACGGGGAGGAAATTATCAAAACTTTGACAGAATGTTTTCAAAAAGCAGGGGAAAAATTCAAGGTTAAATACGCAATGAACCAGAAGGACAAAGGGTGGTACAATAATGCATGTAGAAAGAAGAAGAAGTTTGTCGAAAGTAGTCTTTTAAAGTTTAGAAAAGAAAGCATAGATGAAAGCAGAAACAATTATGCGCAAGAGAGAAAGGAATATAAAGAATTATTAGGAGAAACAAAACTAGAATGGCAAAATAAGAAATCCGAAGAAATGAGAGTCGCGACTGAAAGTGGGAACATTGCGGACATATGGAAAGCGTTAAGGGAACTCAAAGTAAAGTCCATAAATCGGACAAGAATAACGCCCGGGGAATGGAGAAGTTACTTTGATAGGGTGCTAGGAAATGAGAGGTTAAGATATAATCAAGGAAATATAGTTGAGATCCCTGACCCAATTCATATTCAATTACTGGATCAGGATATTTCGAAAAATGAAGTTGTTTATTACATTAAATGTTTAAAGAATGGTAAAGCACCTGGAATTGATGGAATACCAGGGGAATTCTTGAAAAATATATCATCCAATAAATTATTAGACGTTTTGAAAACTGCGTTCAACAAACTTTTTAATGGAGGAGATTATCGGGAAGCCTAGGCGACAGGTGTCATCCAACCGCTATACAAAGGGAAAGGTGGGGCACAGATACCAAAAAGTTACAGGGGAATTTGTCTCTTGTCAGTGTTCGGAAAAATATATTGTAAAGTACTTTACGAACGAATAAGACAATGGGCTAAAGAGAACAATAGGCTCTCAAAATATCAGGCAGGTTTTAGAGAAGGTACTCCACGGTGGACAACGTATTTGTTCTGAGAACATTAATTGATGAAAATCTGAAAAGGAAGGGGGGTAAATTATTTTATGCATTCATTGATTTTAAGATGACATTTGATACTGTGGACCGAAGCGGACTTTGGGAAAAATTAAATCGGAAAGGATTGTCTCATAAAATGATACATGCTTTAATGTCAATTTATAAATATGTTAAATTTTGTATAAAAGTAGACCAAGGGCACATTACAGAGAGCAGTGAAGCCAATCGGGGAGTGAGACAAGGTTGCATTTTATCACCAATGCTATTTAATCTATTCGTTGATGATATTGTAGACGTAATGCTAGAAGGAGAAATTGAGGCTCCGGAGATAAGAAATGTTAAAGTCCCAGTCCTGTTGTATGCAGATGATTTAATTATCTGTTCCAAGACAATAAAGGGATTGCAAAGAGGTTTTGACCTACTGGAAATATACTGTAGGAATTGGGGATTGACTGTAAATGTTAGTAAGACAAAAACAATGACATTTAAAAATGGGACGGTTTATGGTAGAGCAGAAGAATGGAAATAGAGAGAACAAGTACTTCAAAACGTGAAACATTTTGAATATCTTGGTACGACATTGAAAATGAACGGGAAGTGGAAAAAACATATTGATATAGCATTATTTAAAGGGAGGGGACAACTTAACAGTGTACTCGGTATTCTGGGTCGAGTGCCTGATATTCCAGTCAGCACATTAGAAAAAATGTATGGAGCGATGGTCAGGCCAGTAATGCACTATGGTAGTGAGATTTGGGGTTTCCAAAGAACGGAAGTACTAAATAAGGTATATACGCATTTTTTAAAAATATATTACAGGACTAAGTAAGGCCGTTTCTAACTGTGGAATTTTATATGAATTCGGGTCATTCCAGGACGACATTAACTGTAAAATTCGTGTACTCAAATACTGGTTGCGAGTAATCCAAGGTGGACAAACAATGCTTAGAGCAATTTGTTACGACCACCAAATTAAAAACATAGATGTTAAATTTTGGGCAGACGAAGTTAGGAGAGAACTCCAAAAGATTGGGATGGGCTGGATATGGGAAAAAGGGACTGAAAATCGCAAGAACGTGTGGAGAAAAATAAGGAGGAGGTATTTAGATATAAGCCAACAAGATACTTTCGCCGAATGTACAGGAAAACGCTCACTATGTTTACAAATAGACCTAAAACACGTCTGGGGAAAAGAATCGTATAGACTCAACCTAGGATTTAAGGAGAGTTCAGGGCTTGCTTGGTTTAGGCTAGGGGCATGGAAATTTCTAAAAATTAGCGACGATCACGATATGCGAATATGTCCAATGTGCGGGAACTTTGAAGATAAGATACATATATTAGGAAAATGTAATGATTTAGAATATTGGAGACGTCAGTTATTACCGGAAATATTTATAAATTCAAATCGGGAACGATTGGCATGCTACGAGTTATTGGTAAATCCAGAAAATTGGATAAACCTCGGTAAATTTCTGGACAAAACGCGGAAAATAAGGACAACACTCATTCATGAATAAATATATGTTATCAAAATGCAATACTATTAATTATTAACAATTATATATAAATTAATTAGTGTATAATGCTATTGTGTTATGATTTAATTGTAATATTAATGTGTTTTCTTTATGTAATTGTAATGTTAATGATTTTTATTGTATAATGTTATTGGGTTATTATTTAATTGTAATATTATTGTGTTTTCTTTATGTAATTTTAATGTTAATGTTTTTTAGTGTATAATGCTATTGTGTTATTATTTAATTGTAATATTATCATTGTGTTTTCTTTATGTAATTGTAATGTTATTGCTGTTTTTTTTATTTTTCTTTACACTAGTACCAATTATTACTTTATTGTAACGGACTGTCAACAGCACGTACGGCTTACTGCCCGTGCGACCCATATTTGTAAATAATATTGTAAATATCTTACTTTTTGTCTAATAAAGTCCTACTACTACTACTTATTTTGTTGATGGAATGTAAGAGACCATAATAAATAAAGAATTATTATTATTATTATTATTATTATTATTATCATCATCATCATCATCATTAAAATGCACAAAACAACAGATGACAAAATGTGACAATTCCTCTTGGTATTTTTATTTCCCAAACCCAAGTATAGTCCTTTTTAAAAACGTTTAATAAGTCTAAGATTAATTAAATGTAGATTGCAGATGGAGAAGTAACTTTAGATTCCATAGTTTTAAATTATTGTTTTGAGAAGATTTAATATTTGCAAATCGCAGCACATTTGGAGACATTAAGAAACATTTGGAGACATCTCTGCATTAAGAAACTGGTCGCGACTCCTTCCTGTTCCACGCCAGTTAATTAAATTAATGCCCTACTATGCTCATTAAATGCATCACGTGAATTTCATAAACCTACCTAAGCTGTTATTTATGATCAGCGTATGCAAATTATGTACAAATTCACTGAATAATTAAATATAATACATTTGTAATTTTAAACTGCGTTAAGTGTAGGATATTAAGTCCTATGGGGAAACAGTGATGGCCAGTACGTTGTATATATAGTATGGCGTGTAATTACATTTCTGTGTTATCGATTATTTAATAGAGTTTATTTTTTAACTGGAATGTTTTAGTATAATTAAAATTATTAAAATTTTAATGTTCTATAGCAACGGTAAGTAACTGGCGGACAGCGGACCACGTCCGGACCGCGGAAGGTCAAAGATCCGGACCGCCGAAAGTAAAAAATTGGTCACCAAAAATTACCTAATGCTCAACACACTAAAATATATAAAATTAAGGAACTAAAGCATAAAAATAAAATATCCAATTAGGTTAATACAAACAATATTTATTTAAGCAGTTATATTCTTTCGACATTTCAAAATATGAGAACAATTTTGTTACCCATTGTAGCTGCTATGATGTGCAGGGCAGGAGAGTACGCTGGAGAGGGGGGCGAAAGACAGAAACTAACCGGTCGACATAGCATATTATATTATGTCGATCCACATAAAAGCTCTTTACACACGAATGGAACACAAGAATATGAACTAATGAAACAAAAAAATTAAACCGATTTCTGACTCTGGCAACATCTGAATCCTCTTTCATTCTGAGCAACCATATAATCTAAACACAACTTGAAAACACTCTTCGCATAAGCTGCTACCTGCGTGAACGTAACTTTAAAAAACTTGCTCAAGACCGCAAATATAATTTATCCCACTTATTGTTAATACATATATGAATATTTATTGTATTTCATATAATTTTGTGAGTGATAATGAAAATAAAAACTAGGACCTCGATAATTTTTTTCAAAATTATCCGGACCCCACGTACAATTACTTGCCGATCCCTGCTCTATAGCCTGTTTGTTAAACATCACGTATTTTTGTGCTCCAAGACTTAAACAACGCGAACTCATTCATTATTTTTGACCATGAATTAATTTCATATTTGGAGCCATATTAGTTTAGTCTCCGTAAACATGTAATTTCTGTCTGTAATTTTCAAAATGTGTAAGTCAGTTCAGTCAAGAGCTGCCTAATCTAACGTAACGTAATCCTAAGATTGCATTTTACCCAATATTTTAATCTTAGAGCATTTAGTACAAAAATATCAAACAATATTTGAACTACTTGTACAGCTAATGAAATCAAATTTGTTACGTTAGAATCATTCTTCTTGTTCTATATCACAGTTTAGCCTATCATGTAATAGGTACTTTTTACATGTCATATGCCACCTGTGCCTTACAGTAGCGCGATTTGTTGGGAGATACATTTTAAACTGTGTATTACTCACATACTTTTTCGGCCATACAAGGACAATGAAAACCTCCCTGAATGAGTGATCAGCTTAATGTAAGGGTTCCTCCCAGAAATCACAACTTGAAAATGAAACACCTTCACAAAATTCAAACTAAACATGGCAAATATAATGATGATGATGATTATGATAGCCAGGTGATATACCGGGACTGTATGGGCCTTAAAGTTTTTTGACATTTTTCGTGTGAAACCACAAAAAAACATGAAAACTTGTCCTGAACTGGAATCAAACCCAGGTCCGATGCGTACAAGACAGCGATGCCATACCGAGACCACAGCGGTGGACTGGTATAACGTAATATAACGAAAATATTAAATTGTACTGAATATTTTAATCCTAGGATTTTTAGGACAAAAAGATCATAAACAAGATTTTTAACTTAGCTGTAACGTTAATGTAATTACATCTGCTACGTTACATTCGTAAGTCTCAAAAATAAGAAGGAAAATGTTATTTTAAATTACTTCTCCGTAGGTTCTCGTTTCCTTTTATTTCAATGTTATCAAATATTAAATATATTTAGTATGTTTATTTGATTTAATATTGTAATATTTGTGTTACAATCCTATAAACGCCAACGATTTAGCGCATACATTACATGATTCTTATATCACCCATAGTTATTCTGCACGAGGGCAGGTCCTTCACTGCAATCATAAAATTTTCATGCTATGCTTTGCAGCTTTTCTAGGAGAATAGGTGTGATAGCTTCCGGTTGCTTTCCGACCGATTTAGGATGATGATGATAATGATAAGGATGATGATAACGATGATTTAAGGGGACCGTTGGGACCTACACTTCCTGACATTTGACTTACAGGTGAGGAAAAACCCCGAAAAAGCCTCATCCAGGAACCTGTCCTGACCGGGTATCGAACCCGGGCTCACTGCGTGACAAGCCAGCACGCTACCTCGAGACCACAGCGGTGGACGATTCTTACATATATTATTTATTTATTTTGCCTGATAGAGTTAAGTGTTAAATTATACATATAATAATTTGAATTATGTACAAGTTGATTAATGATGCATCGTATGGTATAGGCTACAGAGTATAGAGTTGGCTAGGGAAAGAAAAAAATAATAGTAATAATAATAAACTACAATTCGATTAAGTAATTGGTTTGGTAAAGGAAGTTTCAAATATAAAGGAGTAATAAAAGTATACATGGAGCACGTTTATATATTATATTGTCTAAGGATATATGTAGTGAGTTTTTTTAACCGCTTTGAGTCGGGCAAGTCCTTGATATACGAGGTGAAGGAATTCCAGAGTGTGGATGGCTGAAACAAAGATGAGGTACAGTGAGATGTTCGATGTAGAGGAACGGCTTGAGTTGAATTTTCTCTCGTTCATGTGATTAAGTTATTGTGGGAAGATAGCGAATGGAAGCGAGTAGAAATATAAAGAACAAATTGTTGTATAAGAAGCATAGACAGTGTACTTAAGATATTTTTAAATTGCAACAGGCCTACGCGTGCGATCAGTAGAATTTCGAAATTTACTTAATCATTAGGTATTCTGAACATGGTTTCAGAGAGTTTTTCTACGCCTGCCGAAGATATTTCCTGAATATGTGTTCCGTTAACCGCAGATGAATCGTCAAGAAAGTTGTTAATTCCTTGACTACAACCACAATGCATTGAAGAAAAGTTTAAAAGGAGAAACGCAGGCCATGAAACCCTTTACTGTCACATTAGGTAGACCTATAAATAAAATATTACTAGTAGAGGATGATGTAAACTCCACGTTATAAGATAGGAGCGCATATAAAAGGAAACCAGAACAGATCATATTTAAAAAAATAAAAAAAATATCGGCCGCGGTGGACTAGTGGTTATACTCCTTGCCTCTTGTCCCGAGGGTCGCGGGTTCAAACCCGGCCGGGGTCGATGGGTTTTTTAGGATGGAAAAATCCAAGGAGCCAGTCCTCCGGGAGGGTCTTTAAGCCGTGGGTCCCGAGTATGAAGATTTTCAGGCTCGTAAAAAATCATTAAGCCTCAATGAAAAGGCCTCTAAGCAAAATTTACCGAATTTTCCCGTCCTAGACTACCTTGGTTTCCTAGATGTCAGTATGAGGCGGAACGCTGACCACGGACCACTCAAAATGGCATCTATACGAAAACAAGTGTAACTAAATTAGTATGGTTCAAATTCTTCCCTGTAGCGGGAGAGCGCCTAAATCTCGTCAATGGAAACATGGGCTTACAAGATACAAGTAGAAGACAAAACAATTGATTCGTCTTCAGAACTACCGCTACTACTACTACTTCTGTTCATGGCATAGACTGGGCGTGTACCGGTTTCAGAACTTTTCATCTTAAGAGTTCCTATAAAATAACTTCCCTTTGAAGTGAACTATGACATTTATAAATGAAAATAAATATTCAGTGAAGGGTATTCAAACAATTATGATAAATAAAAGTGGCAATCCAAACACTGAAACGTTCTGATTCCGTGATGGATATTCAATTCACAAATTAAAATTATCCGCTTGTACTAACGTTAATTTATTGTAGTAAGTTCTAGCCTGGTTAACAATTTTTTATACGAACTTGCTGATTTTTTTTTTCTTCCACGAATGACGATTAGATTCCGGTTCACTTCAATAGTTGTTCGATATGACGACCATCATCAGGAAGATTGGTTCAGATTCCATAATACTTCAATTAAATCAACAAGTCTCTTTGGAAGTCACCATAAGTTAAAATAAATTGTTGGATTAGCTATTAGTGAGGTTATGTTAAGAAAATGTGCTCATATCAAAGACGACGGAATTCTCTTCCCGTGAAATTCACGAGGGCACAGATAGGACAGTATTTTCAACCTTATCATTTTACATAAGACAGTTCCAAGCCTTTTTTAATGTGGGAAGGGAAATGTTGACCTTATTCGGACGAATAGGCCAAATGGTTTGCTTTTCCTGGGAAGAGAAATGTAGTCCTTGTCCGACCGACTATAACAAATGGTTTTTACTTTTAATGGTTCAAAAAGTTGTTTTTTTTGTTCCAAAAAAGTGATTAGTGATCATTGGTTCAATAGGGTACAATGCATTTCTCAGTATCTGTGTTTTTAACAATCCCAAGTGGGTAACAGTCTCATTTAGAATAGCCTACTTCACCAGTTCTGTATATTCCTGACAACAGTCTATAAATTCTCAATTTTCAAGATTTGAACATCCTAATAATTGTATTCATTCGGTGTACACACATTTGCGCCAGAATTTATTGTTGGATTTTCCCCACTAGGAATTTGATAGTACTCTAGTTTATCTTTTGTTTTCGCCATATTGATTTTTAGCAAACCTTTGTTTTCTTTTGTTATAGTTAGTAAATGCATAGGTTGGCAATAAATTGTCTCCCCGTTGCTGACGAGAAAGACAGGCCTCAGTCAGTGTTCAGATTTACTCGACGTTCCCACCGTATGCAATTGTTGTCTTGGCTAACAAGACTTAATAATAATAATAATAATAATAATAATAATGATAAAAGTGATAGTAATAATAGTAATAATAATAATAATAATAATAATAATAATAATAATAATAATAATTTTATTTATTTGTATACAGAATTTTAATGTTTGAACACCTTCCTGTGCCTAAAGTTTTTTTTTTCTCCACTCGTCTCTCTCCATCCAATCCATGTCCTCCAGTCCTCTTACTCTCATTCCAGTTCTTATTTCCTGCATCCACGAGTTTCGAGGTCTTCCTCTCCTCCTTCTTCCAGGTGGACACCATTTCAATGTTTTCCTGGGTACTCTTTCTTCTTGCATTCGTTGTATGTGCCCATACCAATTTAATTGCAAATACCGTATATAATCTACTATCGAATAACCAATATTCATTTTTTTCTCTTATGACAGTATTTCTTATTTTTCTAATTTTGAACATCTTGCTGCTCTCCTCAAGAAATCCATTTCCATCGACATAAGTTTTTGTTCTAAGTTTTGTTGAATTTCCAAACTTCAGCTCCATATGTGACAGTACAATAATAATAATAATAGTAATGGTAATAATACTAATAATAATAATAATAATACTAATAATAATAATAATCTCTCTATCTTTGGGTTTTTTACAGCTGCTGCCGTCTTCCCGTGCCAAACCTCCAAAGCCTACGATCTTGGGCAACTTCAATGCTTAGCCCTCTTGCTTGCATTACTATCTTCATGCTTTCCTTCCATGTTAACTTTGGTCTCCTTCTTTCTTCTTTCTGCTCGGTTGCCATTGATATAGTAGTTTCAGCCATCGCTCATCTTCTATTCTCAAAATATATCTGACCATTTTACTTCCTTCTCCTTAATTCTTTCAATTATGCTTTCTTCTGCTTCCATTAGGTTTCTAATTTCCTTATTTGTGACATGTTCTAATTTTGACTCCTGGCACTTCTGCGTAAATAATAAATTTCTAGAATTATTAGTCTATTTTTGTAGTACTTACATTCATAATAATAATAATGATAATAATAATAATAGTAATAATTATAATATAAAATAATAATAATAATAATAATAATAATAATAAATCAACTAATCTCTGCTCTCGCTTAAATAAGCCAAGTCACAGATATAAAAATTGCCAAGAACTGGAGATATGCATTGTTACAAATAGGAATTTATATACAAAGACCAAAGTTGTTAAATTATAACTAATTACTTGGTGAACGAATGTCATACTTTGATTATTACACATGTGCCGATAATCTCGGAATTTTCTACATTCCATTCAAATTTATTTTGACTATTTAACTCATGCATCAAATGGGAGTCAATGAGCAATCACATTTCAATGAATTTTTATTTACAACCAATCACAGTCGTTTTTCACCTCGATTTGATCAGTTTAATTCTATCATATTAAAATCAAGTTCCTCCTTTTTAATATTCTGAATAGGTCAGAGCATTATTTTGCAGTGACTGATTCTCTAAGAAATACGTTGAATACACCAATTTTATATATTGAGGTGTAAAAATTCCAGAATGAAAGTGGCTCCCAGTTTGTATATAATGTGCAGGAATGTAACCAGCTAATGCTTGCGAGATATAATACAAACATATTTATAGCAATTGATTGTACCACAAAAAAAGAAACCCCTGTTTGCACTTTCTTAAAAGTATTATTTCCCAGGTATTAACGTTCCAGAAAAATATAATTGGCATATTTACATCATAGGACATCAAACATTAATTAATAACCTATAATGTTATATTAGATAACGAACAAATTCCTTATACCGACGTCATTAAAAACTTGGGATTTTACTTAGATTCAAATTTAAATTGGCATGTCCAAGTAAACAAACATCGAAAAAGATCTTCATAATGCATTCCCTAAAGCGTCTCAACAATTTTCTTCCCACAGCTCTTAAAAAAATTTTAATTCAAACCTTAGTGATGCTGCATTTTGACTATTGTGACGTTCTACTAACTGACATAAGTGACGAATTGTCGGAAAAAATGTAGCGTGTCCATAATGTGTATCAGATTCATATTTAATGTTCGAAAATACGATCACATTTCTCCATTTTTCCACGAATTGTCATGGCTACATCTAAAAGAGAGAATAAAATCGCATTGTCTAATTCTCGTTATTTAAGATCCTACATACCTTGATTCCCAATTATTTATCATCTCGTTTCCAGTATCTAACCTCAAACCATAACTTAAACACAAGATCACAACATAGTCTCTGCTTAATATACCGCACCATAGGACATCACATCACTCCATGTCATATACTATGTTCACTTCTCGCAACTGGAATTCCCTACCACAAGAAATAAGGGGCTGCCGGACATTGGCAACTTTTAAAAGAAATCTAAATTTATATTTGCTCTAACCTCGACTTCATCATTACCCAGTGTAAGATATATATATATATATATATATATTAATTGGTGTTTCTCGTATAATTTATCATATCCATACTATCATAATTATATTATTATTATCATTATTAATATCTGTGTATAGGAGAAGAAATGGAAAATATAAATTTCAACAATGGAGAAGAACTAAAACCTAGTATTGAATACACTTATTTAGGAACAAAATTAGACCATTCAGGCGATAACACAGTGGAAATTAAAAATAGAATCGCACAAAAAAACAAGCAATAAATGCTTTAAACTCAGTTTGGTGGAGCAAAAATATTTAAAAAAAAATAGAAAATTACAAATATATCCAACCATAATTCAGAGCATTTTAACATATGGTGCTGAAGTCTGGCAAATTCCTACCAGGGAAATGAAAAGAATTTTAAGTACAGAAATGGATGTTTTAAGAAGATCAGCTGGAAAATCTAGAATGTATAGAATACGAAATAAAGAAATAAGGGAAATTATGGGTGTACAAGAGGAGCCGGACACCATAGGAAGGAAAAGATTGCAGTGGTATGGTCATGTCAAACGAATGCCAGAGCAAAGGTTGCCTAAAATTGTTATGGAATGGATCCCAATGGAAAGGAGGAAGAGAGGAAGACCGAAGAAAACTTGGATAGAAGGGGTACAAGCAGCTATGAATATCAGAGGAATGGAGGAAGATCAATGGATGGATAGAGAGGAATGGCGTTTGGTTTCCGGGAAACGGCGGCAGCTGCCATGATACCGGATGATGATGATGATGATGATTTATTATTATTATTATTATTATTATTATTATTATTATTATTATTATTATTATTATAGTATTATTATTGTTATTATCGTATAAAATGTTTTTTGTACATGAAATTTACATTGCTACATTTAATGTACCTTTAACTGTTTATAATTAGTATAGTGTATATCTATATTTGTCAAATATGTATTTGTATTTGTGCTGGTTGAATAAATAAAACATTATTATTATCACTATTATTATTACTATTACTATTATTATTACTATTATTATTATTATTATTATTATTATGTTGGTTATAAATAGTTTGATGTCTTTCATTTTTTCTCCACTAGGGTGCATTCTTAAAATATTGTAATCCTTTGGCAATATGTAATATGATCTGGTTGCAATGATGAACAAATGAAACATAATAAACGCTTCTAATTTGTTTTCAAACATCGCTGTTTACGATAAATATATACATATTTTAATATAGCCACATTTAAATAATGGATTTGTGAGTAAAGAGCTTAATTGTATTAGTTGAATAGTCCTAACAAATGCCACTCTTAATTTCAAAATTCTCTAGACATATTCACTCCTCACTTCGTGAGTCGTGAATTTATCGATAATTTGGAAATCACTCGTGGCATTACTTATGATAAACTGCTTCTTCTACAGGTACTCTTGTTGTTCCTATTACTAAATATCTTGGAACTGTAAAGGTAGGACTTGAGTAGCACATGGCATGCGATAAATGTCATCTACAACTGTGGGGGAACATAATATCATGTGATGGACACTGTATTACATCTCAACCATATGACGTAATACTGTAACACATGTATACAATATATATGTGATGACCTTACCTGAATATAGAGACAGTGGACGCACTCAAGGAGGTGCTGTGGTATCACCTTTTGAATGCCATCATTAGGTATTAAATAAATGTAGTCTTAAACAATGCATATATTTATTTGTTTATTTATATTTATTTATTTAGCTTTGTGGAGTTAACGCCAAGTGGCCTTCTCGTCCATTCGCCAGGGCAAACATATGTTACATTTAAATACAATACATTAACATTTTATACAAAACGTTAATTAGCTGACCAAACTGAAAATAATAAAAATAATGTCTAATAATACAATAAAATTGAAGAGAGTTAACATTAAAACTAATAACAGAATATATACACAAAGGAATAACAGCTCGAATCTACTATACATGAAAAGGAAAAAAAAACAATAAATAGTAATAAATTAATGTGTCGCAAATATTTAATACTGATGAATCTTATTACTATTTTTATTAAACAAAGGAAAATAAATTATTAATTGTTTAAAAAATGGTATTAGTGAGATGTTTCTGTTAATTTTATTTTCAGCTTGTTTCAGAAAGATGTTTGTCAGTGTCTGACATAGGGTGGAAAAGAATCCCATGTTCTAGGAAGAAAAAGTCTAAAAGATTTGGAGTGGTAGTGTTATGAGGACGGATATATATATATATATATATATATATATATATATATGTGTGTGTGTGTGTGTGTGTGTAGAGAGAGAGAGAGAGAGAGAGAGAGAGAGAGAGAGAGAGGAATTTCGGGTAATGTGGACCCTTCGGTTGTCTGGACCCTGATAGTATATTTTTTAATTGGTGTTGGCCTGAAATAGAAAATATTTTAATTCCTTCCCCTCACCAGCATTATGTTGATGCTGCTTAAATATACTGACGGGTTTGGTTTGATATTATGTGACATGGCTGCTGTATAAAGTACGAGTAATTAAATGTAACAAAGGAAATCGGTTAATGTACGACCTCCACGAGACGTTAAAGAGGACTTGGGTCCACTTTACATGAATACGTATCAACAAGGGTGCTAATATTTAAATGCCATACACTTAATTAATTTTATTTAATATCCTTGTAATTTTACCTAAACCCAAATACCGACGCGGTCTGCAGGTCAATGACGTATGAATGTTATAATGAACGATAATTTTTCAAAACATTAAATAAATATCAACGCTTTTTAATTAAGAACAGCCATAAATACTTTCAGATTAAATTGTGCCTCTCTGTATAAATTAATAGAGTAAAGAAACTTAAAATAGAGTAAAGGCTAGGACGGAGTCTGGGGTCCACTTTACATGAATATAGAGGTTAAAGTGGACCTTTCTTGTAATGTAAACAAGTTTATAAATTATAAAGGTGTTTCCATATTTTAATAAAATCCATCCATAGTAATTCTGCCCGAAGGCAGGTCCTTCACTGCAATCACAGAATTTTCATGCTATGCTTGCTACTAGGGAATTGTAGGTGTGGTAGCTTCCCGTTGCTTTCCACACCGGTGAATAAAACAACATTGCTATTTCATAGTTATAAGACTAATGATAAACACTGTAATTAAACAAAATTCAAATCCCTTAATTAAAAGAAGAAAAACAACAAATTCAAAATAGGGGTCCAATTATCCGGAGCTCATCTCTCTCTCTCTCTCTCTCTCTCTATATATATATATATATATATATATATATCTTGTTCGAGATTACGTTATATATGTATATATATATATGTGTGTGTGTGTGTGTGTGTGTGTGTGTGTGTGTGTGTGCGCGTGTTTTTGTGAGCGCGCGCGTGAAGGTTTACAACAATGTCATATTAGAAGGTGGCAACAGGATTGTATACAAATTATACAAATATTTGGGGGTTACAATTATGAAGAAAGGAACTCTTGATGAGACAATCAACGAAAGGAATATTACTCAGGGAACAAAATGCTATTGCACTGACTATTTAATTCATGTCGCAAATGGTAGTCAATGACCAATCACGTTTCAATGAATTCTGTTTTACACCAATGACAGTCGTGTTTCATCTCGCTCTTTATCAATTTCTCTTTATCAGCTCCTGCTTTTGTGATAAGGAAATCTCCTCCTTTTTTAATATTCTGAACAGGTTAGGCCATTATTTTTCTCCAACAAATACATTGAATATAGCAAATAATGAATAGATTCAGCGATTTTACAGAGTTGTTTATTCAAAATATAAATGATTAACCTATAATGTTGATGTGTGATAATAGTTTGATGTGTTTCACTATTACTCCACTAGAGTGCATTCTTACAATATTGTGATCCTATTTGGCAATAAATAATATGATCTAGTTGCAGTGAATATACATAACCTCACATTTCTAATTTGTTTTCAAACATCGCCGTTTACATTAACTATATAAATATTTTAAAACACCGGTAACTATATTCAAATAATTATTTTTTTAGTAAAGAGCTTAATTTTATTCGTTAAATAGTCCTAACAAATGCCACTCTTGATTTCCAAAGTCTTTACAATAAAATGCACCTCCTCACTTCGCGAGGGGGGTGTCGCGTGCATTTATCGATTATTTGGAAATCACTCGTGGCATTACTTATGACTATGTATCTCATAGACCGATAATTTTGCCTCTTACTATTCGTAATGAGAGATATCTTAGAAAATTACCTTCTTTGACAAGGATATCGATTCAACAATGTACGATCGATACGGTACAGCAACAAATGCAAAAACAAAACAATTTAAAAAATACAAAAAAAGGTTAGTTCTATTGCTCTAAATAAAATTATTGAATGTTGTATAATGATTCTACACTATTGTTAATAGCTATTTCTCATACAATTGCGCCGCGCGAGCTTACCAATCTTTTTTATTACATTGAGTTTGAAAGTTTTGAGTGACTACATCGACATTCCTTTGCCCGGGCCCATAGAAGGCAAAGATTAATACACCTTTCCTTTGTAAATTACTTAACATATAGTACTGAATGCTAAACAGTATTATAATCGTGGAAGCTAGAAGGAAAAAGGGATTAATTTGGCTTGAGAAAGCTTTAGAATATATATCAATACGAAACATGACTAGCTACACAATTAGTAAACATACGTTAACTAAAAAAGTAACAATGAGAATCATGAGTCAGATAATTCAAATACAAATAATATAACGAAAATTTATCTTCTTGACCATTGAAAGAAAATATATGAATGAAATAGTATAAATTAACAAACTCGGTCATAAAAAATTCAAAAAGTCAATAATAATAATAATAATAATATACATACACACAATCCAGTCCTGCCAATGGTTAGGGTTCACAGTCCTGGTTGCCCTACCCTGGCAAAGAGCTCCCTCGAGCTACAGTCGACCTGACCACGACGATCCCATAGTTGATGATGACCCTGATATTAACTTACACAGCTTATTTGAGGCTTTCGATAACGAGAGGAAGATGCGCAGTCACACGCAGCGCATAAAGAAGGAAGAGGGAGGTACGTAGGAGAGAGGGCAACGAAGACAGGAATTTGGCACTGTTTTATAACATCACTGTAGAAGGAAGACACAATGACGTAGTTGTTATGTAGTTTTCACGTACCGAAAAGGTAATTTCGGTACACGACCATCTGTTGATTTTTTCCAATCCCAAAGAGAGTTAACAGTAAATATATGCTATTTATAACTATACAGTCGGCTTCGAAATCGCCCGGAAGTAAGAACGGAATACATAACCTCACATTTGGTAAATATTAAATATTATAATTATTTTTAGCATCTGATGTTGTATTATTCGCTAAATAGTCACTCCAAATCCATCGAGGGGTTGAGTTTTTCATTAGACAAAATCACCTGCTCGTGATTTTTTCAGAAAAATACAAGCTCTTGTTGGATTACTGTTGATAAATATTAGAGTACAAAACGTAATCCGTAACTAACATACAGGAAACCTACTAGCTAGTAATATAAAGCAGCACAATATATGATACAAATAAATTTACTTGCTACGCAATGGATTATTGGAAAAGGTCAGCTGGTAAATATAGAAGAGAGAAAATAGCCAATTTTATATTCATTGGAATACTGGATGCTACACGTAACAATATTTGATATCAAAATTAAACAATTTATTTGATACAGTTACTATAAAGGGTGGATATCAATAAACTCTGAAGCAAATATAATGGACACCAAAACAAAAGGGCAGGAATTGGCGAAAATTATTGCAAAAAAATTAAACTAGAGACTAACTGAAAGACTTGTGGAAGCTAGAAATTGTGGCGCTTAATGAACGGAAGATGACGATCGCCATAACTGGAATGTGTATTTATAAGCAATTATAATTAACAAAATGGAATGTAAATTAACTGATAATGTCACACAAACGGGCTGTGAGGAGGAATATTTTCTAGACATATGGCATATGTTGGGTATTGTGTGAAATTAATTGACAATATGGAATGCAATATTAAACTACTGATGCCATATCATGAAGAGAGCGAAGGATGTTTTATAGAAAATAAAACTTATTTGGATAATTATGTTAAATGACAAATGGAAATGATCATGATTGTCAAAATAATTTTACCAGCAGTATTCCAATTGGATTTCGAACTAACCCCTTACACGTATTATAATGGCAAGCAGTATCTCTATTGTTGAGAAATTATGGTACATGCTCTAATGAGAAAATATATTAATTGTATTCGAATTCAATCATTTACTTATCAGATATGATCTCCGAATAATAGGAGTGCTTCATAAATCCCACAGGAAACAATGTATAATTTTCATCAGTATGAGAAGAGTTTTAAAAAGCAATATTGTAAATAATAATGGCACTTCTTTATAATTTTTTCTCGATATAATTTATTTATAATCTTCTGAATAGAAAACATTGGTGACTTCGAATATGATCAGAACCTGAGAATCTCTACCCTGTCGCTTCTCAGTAATTTTAAAGAGTATTTTCGTCTATGGAAAACATTTAATAGAAATATATTAAAATTTTAATCTTATTTGAAAGAAAAGAAGATTTAAAGCTCACGTATGTGTGTGCATTCTCGTAGTAAAGTCACATGCCAATGAACATATTGTTGGAAATTAACATGTGCGCACAATTCTAACAATAATAGCATTATAGCTACTTCCGCACCAAGGAATCTACAGTTACACCAAAGGAAATTATCACATTACTAACAGTTAAAAAGTAACACTTAAATGATTTTGTCAATATTCGGTAGTGTGACACTATTTTTGAATGTTTTATTTGCAATATTATAGTATTTTTGGAACTAGGATTCCATTATAAAAAGTGAGATTAAAATAGTAAACAACTTTTCATAATAATAAAAATCCATCACACTGGACTGTGCAAACTAAGTGCTTTCATGAGAATTTGAATTTGTGGTCCGATGTTGGTTTTCGGAGTATATATTTGTTTTATTAATTGAATCGTCTGTATCCAGTTGCAAGGAAACAGTAACAGAGACGGTTAGAGTAATTTATAAACACATAATAATAATAATAATAATAATAATAATAATAATAATAATAATAATAATAATAATTTATTTTAGCTGGCAGAGTTAAGGCCATAAGGCCTTCTCTTCCACTCAACCAGCGAATAGTAAAATTATACAAAAATTACGTACAAATTACAATTTTAAGATATTATTAAAATACAGACTAAACAAAATACAACGATAATGTAATCTAATAATAACAAAAACATAGAATATAATAAAATTAAAATGATATAAAATAAAGTAAGTAGCTTCCTACATGATTATTAATAGAATGCTCTATATAGTTGTTAAGGTAGTTAATGTTTTCATTGTGTCGAACTTAAGATATCAGTTAATTTGGATTTAAATAATTATAGCGATTGACAGACCCTGACATGACTGGGAAGTGAGTTCCATGCTCTAGCCATAGATATTGTGTAAGATTCAGAGTACAGACAGGTCCTGTGTTGTGGTATCAAAAGTAAAGAAGAGTCTTGTAATCTTGTTCCTAAATTGTGATGAGCCGATAAATGTTGAAAACGTGTTGTTAAATAAGTTGGTAAATATGTGTGCAGAATTTGGAATAGTAATGTTCCTAATGATACGATTTCGCTAAGTTTCGAAAATATATATTTCAATTGCTTATACTGGGTTTCATGAATGCCATAAAATTAAACGGAGAATATATACATAAAACAAATTACTTCTCCCTGGTACCAGCTTTTAAATCAAAATATGTACATCAAATAACCAAACTAAACCTATATGAAACTATTATTAGACTAGTATTGGATTATGGTTGAGAGATCTGGACTCTTAATACACTGGAGGAAATTGGTATAAAGGCACTTGTTAGAAGTGTGAACACAAGTTTATTTACTCTTTCTTTGGCATTTTTCTATCTTCACTTAGGAGGCGATTGAGTATAAAACACACAAAAATAATGTCAAAATTAATTATCCATTTCTGTCCAAAAAAAGTACATGAAAACTGAAACCACTCTCCCATATGGGTGGAAATTAGTATAAAGGCACTTTGTGTATATCACAGATTAAACCAAAAAGACTGAGCACAAAGTTTACAACAAAGGTCTAAAATTTAGTTGAACCTCCATTGTTGTTAATTACTTGGAAGATTCTCTTTGCCATTGATTTGATGAGGGTGTTTATTTCTTCCACTGAGATTGAAGCCCGCTCTTCCCGAATGGCATTTTTCAGCTCAGTCACCGTCCCAAACTGCCGTCCATTGTGATACACACGCCTTGCTAGGATCCCCCATAAGTTCTCAATGGGGTTTAAATCAGGACTTCTGGTTGGCCACGTCAAAAGTGGTATTTCTTTCTTCCTGAACCACTCCTTTGATTTAGCAGACATGTGAATGGAAGAATTATCTTGCTGAAAAATTAGATCTTCGCCAAATTCCTCATACATTCGTATCAATTCGGACTACAAACGCTCCTCAGTGAAGGACTCAGAATTCATCTTGGTGCATATCTATGCTATTTTTTACCTTCCTTTAAAGCAGAATGGCTGCCCAAATCATAACGCCTCCACCACCAAAGTTTCTACTCATTCTAACTTGCTCTTCAGTACGGAGGTCGTGCCAGTAAAACTGAAAGCCATCAGGCCCGTCCAGATTAAACTTCTTCTCATCACTGAATATTACTCTATTCCAATCTGAGGTCCAGGACATGTGTTCTTCAGCAAAAGTCATTCTAACTTTCATATGTGCATTGTTCAGAGGTAGTTTACTAAGACTTTTTTTTTAATTTTAGGTTCTTTTCTTCTGACAGAATTTGTCTTACTCGTCTGACTGTTACTGGCAACTTCAAATCAGCCTGGATTTGAGAAGAAAACATACTCTTACCTTTTGCTTTACGTAAAATGAGATGGTTAATGCGCTCAGACAATTTTTTTGTCCGTCCATATTTCCTGTTTTTTTCCATATTGTGAGCCCAGTTTGACAAAATTATCAATGACACATCTTGAAGCCACAATTTCGTAGCTATTTGTCGATTGGAAAGGCCCATATCCTTGAAAGGACTAACTCTTGATTTCTCTTCATTTGATAGAGGCTTTCCACGCGGCATTGTACGTACTGCTGACTTGTAACTGATGAACGATGCTCACAGACACGTCGTCTCTATGTAATTGCAGTGTTTTGTTTACATTTATGTCTCTGTAAGAGCCAGAAGTTGACCTGCCTTTATACCGATTTACACCCGTAGGACAGCGTTTTCTTAGTATTTACGTAATATTTTTGTATATAATAAATACAAAATGTGGAGACCTGTATGAAATTATGTCCAAGATAATTATATGTAATCTATGACACACATATGGTATTTGCACAAATATTTCAGGTTGTTTTACTACTAAAAGTTAGTGCCTTTATACCAATTTCCTCCACTGTATATCGCAAGAAAATGTAATGAACACCTTCTAAAGAAACATTTTAAGACGGGTTTATGGACAGATTAAGGAAGGTGGCATATGGAGAAGTAGATGTAACAGTGAACTTTATGAGCTGTATAAGGGACCATGTATTTCTATGATGGTCAAACTCAGAAGACTTGAGTGGGGAGGGCATTCTAATCGCATGGACAGTAGAAATTCTCTATACTACCATATTATTATTATTACTATTATTATTATTATTATTACTATTTATATTATTATTATTATTATTATTATTATTATTATTATTATTATTATTATTACTATTATTATTATTATTGAATCTCCAAATATTTTGAAACTCTATTTCGCCACAAAGGCACGTTAGGGTTGTAGCTTACTATAACAATATTATACTATACATTGTAAAACAAAAATATTATCTTATGGTTTTGAACGAGTGTCCATAGGGGGCAAAAACGAGTAGGAAGACCGAATACAAAATTGATTGATACTGTGGACGAGGATGCAAAGAATATTCTTGGAGTGAGGAACTGGAGAAGTAAGACACTGGATAGGTAGAATTGCGGGGACTTAATATAGGAGCCGAAGGCCCCGACATCGCGACATCGGGCTGTACGCTAAAGAAGAAGGAGAAAGAATACCGGATTTCAGTGCGAAAATACAAAAATTGTGGCCGATAAAACGATTTTCAAAAGTTCGCTTCAGGTGAAATTTTATTCCTATGGCTTGACTTTGCTGGTTAATGAATTCCTTTTACTAATTTATTATAACATGTCGAGTTTAATTAGAAAAAAAATATAATTCTATCATTTTGGTGTCGAGTAACTAGGAACGATAACATTTTTTTTAATCTTATCACATTTACAACCGCAATAGTTACATTCTTTCGAAATTTCGTAAAATTAGTATGATGATAATAATAGCACAAACAATAATAATTATAGTAATGAAGTGATAACTATGTTTCATTTATTATGTCACAATAAAACCTCCTCTTCCAATTAACCGACACATATACACAAAATACTGAATTCAAGTGGACAATGGTTCTTTGCTGTTTGTCTAGAAAATTCAAATATGCCGAGAGCATATGTGAAAATTAATATTTGTTGAGATTAGCTCAGAGAAATCTCGATGTACAGCTGGCAAAAATAAAAAGTGGCCCCTGGTTTCAAACTAAGATTGGTCTAGTGTTTTTGCTGGTTCTCGGAGAAGGCAATGTTACACATTGTTAGACCTGGATATTAAGTATCCCGATATGTATAGTTACACTGTTAACAATGCTGTATTTAGTGTTATAGCTTAGTGGTAGTGTTATGGACTTATATTTACGAGACCATGCGGTTAAACCAGACCAGGAGCTTATTTTAATAGAGAAAAATATACTAATCTCCATTATATCTCTTTTATTAACTAACACCAGGTTAATTAATGTATTGGACACGACATTATTATTTATTTTTACATTATCGACCAGCCTCCTGGGCTAGTGGTCAGCGTTTCTGACTACAGTTCATGAGGTTTCGGGTTCGATTCCCGGTAATACCACAGGCATTTTTCCTTAAAGGGAATTATTCATGCGATTGTCCATGGTCTGAAGTCGGTAATACCATAGGCATTTTATCTTAATGGGAATTAGATTGCCCATGGTCTGAAGTTTAGGTTAAGGACACTCGTGGCGCTTCATTATCATTTATAACTAGGGCTGAAGAAAAGTATTGGTTATAGGCTAGGTTCCATCGTACTTAGACCACTATGTTTACAAACTGCACGTTGACACGAGCTACTTGGGACAGACTTCTAGTACAGTCCGCTTTTTGTAGGAATGGACTCATCTTTGCACAATTTTAGTTTTGGCATTCTGATACAACCACACGTCATGTAAACAGGTCTATTACTGAGGAGAGTCGAACATACACACTCTCCGCTCCGAGCAGGCAGTGGAGACGCTCGTCAAAGATACGCATTTTGTAAAGAATGTGTATAGAAATTAGTTACTATCTTGATACCGCTTCTTTTTTTTTAGCCCTATTTATCATCCTTCATATCATCGGGGTAACATAACTCCGTCTTCCAGGTTCCTCAATCTTGAAATGGATTACAATTCCAACAATGCCAGGGGAGAATGTCATAAATGACAACCTGGTGCATTGGACAAAACAAATTACGGCAATGGTTGTAAATATAAAGAAAAGTATTTTTAGGAAAAATGTCTTCCGTGGTATAAACCAAATAACCGTACTGGGGTCTGGTTTAGAAAATCATAACAATTAAAGTAAAAGAAAAAAGCCACGATTCGGTATTTAATCCATCTTCTTCACAATCGATCATACTTTGCAATCTAATGGGCATCAAATTAACTAGAATTTTCAAATAAGGAGTGTTCTGAGCCACGACATCCCAGTCATGTAACTTAACAATCCTGAGCATATGTTTTTAATTTGGAAGAGAAGTAAATTTTTATTGGTCCCTAGCGTTGAATTAAGGGAGTTGGGGACAACTCGTTGCAGAAATTTGGGTATAGAGCCAATTCGTCTTAAAATTAAAATTGGACATAAAAGTGATGTATTATTATTATTATTATTATTATTATTATTATTATTATTATTATTATATTATTATTATTAAATGATCACAGAGATAATTCGATACAACACAATATTCATATGTTTCGAATGCTCACAGAGACAATTGTATAAAATCACAATTGATTGGTCAAGAAATTATTCGTCATATAATTAAACGTAACCACAGAAATGATTCGTCGTTTAATAAAAATTGGTCATAGATACAGTGCGTTATTTTTAAAACTGGTCTAGATTTAATTCAATATGTAACTGAAATAAACAACAGTGATAAGTCGTTTTACAAATACAAAATAGGTCGAAATAATTCGTCATGTAATTAAAATGTCATAAATAACAATGAGCAACAACAAAAAATAAACTTTTTTGACTTAGAAAGAAACATATATATGATTCTGATAGTATTTGATCTCCTGAATTCAAATATGATATCGGTTTTTTCTCCATCAGGCACGGTTTTCGAGAGACAGGAATTTATAGTTTCAAACACTTTAATATTTTCTACATTCGTAACTACACAATATTCGAACATTCTGACTCACCTAGAAAATAAGAAATGGCGATTTTCGGCTACATTTCGCCTGTGAAGAATCCCTCTTGATGGTCCAAAATAATCGGCCAGCATATTAGGATTCCAATTGCCTTGATATATCTTTTCCACAGCTGAAATCTCCTGATGAAAGTGTTCCCCGTTTTATTTTACAATGGACAAATGTACGAAAAAATTTTATAAACAAATTATTATTTATATCAATTAATGAAAATTGAAATAAAAAAAATTGTGGGTGATGGAAAAATTCCGAATACATATTTGAAAACACGATAAAAAACTGCATTAAATACAACTGTTGGTAATTAAATTATATTTAGTTTGTTCATCGTATCTCAATATTAATTAATATTATTTTTAGTCTGTTAATCTTACTTCAATATTAATTAATATTATTAATATTGAGGTGAGATGAACAGACTAAAAACAATTTAATTAAAATAACCTCAAAACATCACTTCTTAAAATAAAGTATAAGTTACAACTATTGGTACTTATGAGACAAAAATCATGTTGACCAATGTCATCAGTCATATAATTAAAATTAGTAGGAGAAAACGGGACATATTAAAATTAGTCAAAAATATTGTATCATATAATTAAAACTGATTACAGAGGAAGTTCGTCATAATTAAAACTGGTCTAGATATAATGTTCATATAATTAAAAGTAGTTAGATATAATCTGTCAAATAATTAAGACTGATCAGAGATAATTATACATATTAAAACTGGCAGAGAGTTTACTTAAAATAATAAAAATTAACCATAGTTACAATGAAAATTGGGCACAAAACAAAATACACTTAAAACTAAAACAGGGCTCGATCTTACAGCTTCGAACTGACGTTATTCCACGAGAGGTAGATATAGCATAATTCATTCTGAACGACCACCGTTCAGAAACGTGTTCAATTGTGCATTTACGAGTGCATGCATTATGTAACAATGCCAAAATCCGAAGTGGAACATACAAAATATTCACTCTTCAAGAGTACCGAATGGACTCTTTTATTTTTGCTAACTGTACCTAATAGTGGTAAGTAATTCTAAAACAAATATTTCCCTGTAATAGCATGCTAGATTTTTATTTTGCGTCAAGTATATAGTGGATTACATCACCTCACTGACAAACTTTTAGAAACGATAGGTCGTGCAGAGAGGATCATTTTGTTAACATTATTCTCAAACATATCGTTAATGAGTTCTTCGCATTTGTCGAAGTACTCGTCCGTAAGGTTCCAACATTTAATAAAAATAATTATACACACAATGCATTTTATTAAAATCCTTCCGATTGTATCTTTAACTTGTCGTGGAGGAGTGATTTACTGCTTAAATTATTCCGAGAACTATATCGGCGGAATCTTTGTTGTCGAAAGAACCACCAATGCCGGACGGTCAAATGTGATAAGCTAGACGAAAAAGTAAAAATAAAACTGCCAAGAGATGCGGACAACGGTTCCACAGACTTCAAGTTTCCGGAGAGTGTTTGAGAATAAAATTCTCAAGAAAAAATCTGGACCAAAGAAAGACCAACAGACAGGTGAACAGAAATGCCTACATAACAGTAACCCACATTATATTTATGGAAAACCGTCCACCGCTGTATGTCTCGAGGTAGCGTGCTGCCTTGTCACACAGCGGGCCTGGGTTGATCCCGGTCAAGACAGTTTTTCTGGGTGAGGTTTTTGTCGGTGGTTTTTCCTCATCTGTAAGACAAATGTCAGGAAAACTTTAAGGCCCAAACGGTCCCCGAAATCATATGGTCATCAGTCATATTCATCTTAGATTATGTTTAGAATTAAAGGTTCTCCTGGAGCACCACTATCATCATCTCTCTCACATCATCGGGGCAACGTAACCCTGCCTTCCTGGCGCCCCAACCTCAGAAGTGGGTAACAATTACGCCATTGCCAGGAGAGAATACCAGAAATGTCTAAAAGGAAAAAAAACTGGTGTCAAAAAATAATTATGGAAAACCACATGTAAAGAACAACAACACTCCAATCAGCAGAACTTGTGGCAGGAATGAGGAATGAAATGCACGGTATTATGACCCTTACGAAACCACTAAATCTGAGAACAAAATTATAATTGAGAAACTATTAACACACGACACACATAACCCCCCCCCCAATTATTTTTGCGCGATAGTGCGTTTTGTCGTACTTACAGCAATGGCGACCATGATTGAAAGTTCAACTTCGTACACTTCGGGGTTGCCAACCTAAATAACTATACTGTAATATTACATATTACAAACCACGTGTGGGAAGTAAAATCATTAACCTTTATGTATTCTACGCACAATGTATATACAAACAATATACAAAAGGTAGTGTTAATATACATTATACGAAACAAATCACTGCATTTTAAATTAACTTAACTTTATTTGAAACAATATAAAACAATGAATACGTACTTGCCGTAATTTTATGGTGTCACATCCTCCTGTAGTTTCAACTAATAAATATTGCCCACACTGTTAACGTTAGTCAATTGTTTAAAATGAAAGTAAATATTTCCAATAAAGATATTATTTTACTAATATTTATTATTTTGAAAACACCATCGCGCTAAAAATAATGTATAACGCACGTTTGTGATGTGTTTTGCTGAATTTCGGAAATTAAGAACCTCGCTTTCGCTCGGTTTTTAAACGTTTGCCACTCTTCTGTAAAAACCACTTCCCAACCTCACATCGTATTATGCTATTAAATCAAACAATGCTTAGAGCAATTTGTTACGACCACCAAATTAAAAACATAGATGTTAAATTTTGGGCAGACGAGGTTAGGAGAGAACTCCAAAAGATTGGGATGGGATGGATATGGGAAAAAGGGACTGAAAATCGCAAGAACGTGTGGAGAAAAATAAGGAGGAGATACTTAGATATAAACCAACAAGATACTTTCGCCGAATGTACAGGAAAACGGTCACTGTGTTTACAAAGAGACCTAAAACACGTCTGGGGAAAAGAATCGTATATACTCAAACTAGGATTTAAGGAGAGATCAGGGCTTGCTTGGTTTAGGCTAGGGGCATAGAAATTTCTAAAAATATAGCGACGATCACGATATGCGAATATGTCCAATGTGCGGGAACTTTGAAGATGAGATACATATATTAGGAAAATGTAATGATTTAGAATATTGGAGACGTCAGTTATTACCGGAAAGATTTCTAAATTCAAATCGGGAAAGATTGGCATGCTACGAGTTATTGATAAATCCCGAAAATTGGATAAACTTGGGTAAATTTCTGGACAAAACGCGGAAAATAAGGACAACACTCATTCATGAATAAATATATGTTATCAAAATGCAATACCATTAATTATTAACAATTATATATAAATTAATTAGTGTATAATGCTATTGTGTTATTATTTAATTGTAATATTAATGTGTTTTCTTTATGTAATTGTAATGTTAATGTTTTTTTAGTGTATAATGCTATTGTATTATTACTTAATTGTAATATTATTATTGTGTTTCTTTATGTAATTGTAATGTTATTGCTGTTTTTGTTGTTTATTTTTCTTTACACTAGTACCAATTATTACTTTATTGTAACGGACTGTCAACAGCACGTACGGCTTACTGCCCGTGCGACCCATATTTGTAAATAATATTGTAAATATCTTACTTTTTGTCTAATAAAGTCCTACTACTACTACTACTACTACTACTACTACTACTACTACTACTACTACTACTACTACTACTACTACTACTACTACTACTACTACTACTACTACTACTACTACTACTACTACTACTACTACTACTACTACTACTACTACTACTACTACTACTACTACTACTATTACTACTATTAAATCCCCATTTGTTTTCTTTTTTGGTTCCCTTTGAATCATATTAAGGGCAATAACCAGTATATATATTTTAAACTTTTCTTTGGAATGAAGAGGTTAAATGTATTAATGCAGGCGAGAAAATGAATCATCGTTTTATGTATGAACTAGCACCATTCCCAATATCGTTGGTCGGTGTGTAAACAGAACATGCGAAAGGGAACCAAATTCAACTTCTGTTCTGAGTTCACTCCACTCTACAGCAGCATCCCAAATGAGACCAATGCATTTGTAGTAAAGGATGGTGGATGTTTTTTATAGAAATCTGCTGGCACTACAACAATTCAGTAATAACAATTGTACTATGTTATTTGTTAGCTATGTGAAAACCTCTTTGGTAGAATGTCCCGATAGTTTCTGACGGATAACCTGAAAAGCCAGTCAACAACAGTGTCAAAAGCTGTAAACGAATGATAGGGTCTGCTATTCACACTTTTAACATATCAAACTCCACAGCCATGCAAGTAGCTCTTAAAACAAGGCATTGGCTAATGGCAAAACAAGATGCTTATAATCGCCCGTGTTATCTTTATTCAGAATAAGTAAACTTCCTAGAACTTCCTAATCTTTTGGACTCAGTTTTAACGAACGTCTACCTTGAGGAAACTCATGTGGAGTGTGACCATTATTCAAGCTTATCGTAAACTTCCGAACCACACAGTATCCTCATGAAACAGTATAATTTCAGCGGATGTGACTCCACCCTGCCCAGAAAAAAAGTAGCCAGTGTCCGCCAGGAAATCCCCTTCTCATGGAACTGATTGCAATGTTCATTCACACAAATTTCAATCAATAGGGCTTAGCCATTATTGGTAAGAAACGTTTAGCGGCTACTTATGGCGTTGATATGACGAAGGACATATTGAATGCCTCAAATATTAGCTTCTCATAAAGTGGGTCACCAATACTAACGTTTTATTTTGCTCGATTTTCCCCAACATAAAAAGCTGCAAGCCACCATTCGTGTAGAACTTGCCATAAAGTAAAGAAGTGCTATATGTTAACACAAACCCTATAGATTGAGGACAGACGCTACAATCAGGGATTTACTCACTAATTACCACCATTAATGCCATTGCTATGAAACTACAACACTTGATATCTTGTACATACAGAACAGGATACAGAGGGGGATGCAGTTGTCACTATACCGGATTGAAATGATCAGCATATGTATATTTTGCTGAGGAAACGTAACTCCTCAAATTTTAAATAATGATAATTATGGAATTTCGTCCACTGGGCGAACACTAATATTATTAATAATTAAACAAATAAAACAAATACATCTGTCTTGGAATAATAGAACCAGATGACAATTTATATAAACTTAAAACGATATATTGAAAGATATTCGTATTGGACAGGTTTTTTTAAGATTTTTTTTTCTAAGACTTACATTCACGAGACTCCATAACCAAGAGACTCATAAGAACTCCAAGGAATATCTGAGACGTTTTTATTTCACTTTTATGTTGCGAAGCTTGGAATCTTAGTCATATCACGTGCATAATATTTGGATGTGTACCAACAAGCTGTGCATTTATATCGTTCTGTGTGCAATCATTATGTTGTGCAAGTTTACCGATATTTAGTATTTTAATACACTATGAAATGATGACACAAATAACTCATTGAAGCAATCAAACCCGGAGGTTCTGGCTGCATGGAAACACGCTCTCCATATACCCTTGTCCTGAGAAAATGTTTTCTAATAATTGTTTCTGTCATTTGCCTCCCTCAAATCATGCTAAAGTTTATTCTCCCACCTCATTGTTAACATTGTCACTCAGTTTCTTTTTTATACAAGAAGTTCACATACGCCTTATTCGTTCCCTATCCGTGTCTCGTCCCCTGTCCATCGCAGCGTAAGAGAATTAACTATCCTTAATGTATCTGGTTTCTTACAAACATCATGCAGAACACATATAGTTTCCTCCATTCATCTATCTGTTCGTCTCTTTGGTCGAAACATTTTGAATTTTATTTTTAAATAATCATTTTAATACTATATTAATTTAGAATACCGTATTTCGCAACTATATAACAGGAAGAATAACCGTTCAATGCAGTTGTAGTTTAACATTTTTGTAGCAATATTGGGATAGCAAGAGTCCTTCTAACAAATAAAGGTATTCATTTATACATTCAGTTTATGTTTAATTTCTTATGAAGCTATTTTCGGCTTGTAATTATTGTTTTTAGCTATTTTAAAAACACACTTTATCAAAATGTTCTTAACTTTTTGTTAAGTGACCATTTTTATTCTGTAATGTAATTTTAGGCGTGAACATATTATGTTTATGTTAACTGTTACTGGCTTCCAGTCACAGTTTCTTACGTGATGTGTGATAAAATATAATTAATAATTAATGACATTGTTACCTTACGTATTTAAAAATAATTATTTATTGGCTATTAAAATTAATTGGAAATATTTAAGATGCCGAAATTACTGAAAACACATTAATTTCGTTGACTCCCAGCTACATCCGATGAACTCTTGGACTATAGTGGGAACGGAAGAAGAAGCGCGCCCAGATTCACCAGAAGGCTTGTACTGCTGGCAGATTCCTCGCTAGTTTCAAACACGGCGGAAGATACGTCCCCGTCTGGTGAACAGGCAGAACGTCGATGGATCTGTGAGACACTGTAATGTCCGATGAACTCGTCTACCAACTGTGGAGTGTGCTGTCGCCAGGAGTGAGCGTCCTAGTGTACAATTAAATTGTGAGCAAACCTTGAATTTGGAGGTGGGTTAGCTCACGAGTCCAGCAGACTTGGGCGTATGGACAAATCACCAGAGGTAACCCAGAGAGTGGATGGAGGGTCCAGACATGTTCACACACTAGGCTTTCAATAGCTAAAATTTAATTTAGAGCCCAATAAGGGCTCATATTGTTAAAATGTAATTATAATATCTCATGCGCATTTTTTCCCCGGAAATTGACGAATTTGACTCGCAAGTATTTATAATTTATAAATTACAGAACACAGAAGCCTGTTCAGCCAAAACATATGAAATGCATAACTTATATCCATTTTATTAACAGTATTTTTTAAAATTTCATTCAATAAATAGTTTTATAAAATTTTACTAGATTTTCGTCTCTTTTGATTATTCAATCCTGTCGCTAAGCTTCTCTGGAGAATAATTATTTTCAATGCGATGAAAACTGTTGTGTGATGTCCATGATAATATTTTAAGAAAATAATAATAATATAACAATGGTAACAATTGTTATAATAATATCAACAATCACATATATCCATTCGCATTGAAAACTTTATGTAGTTCATTAAGGTAAAAATGTGTTGAATTCCTTTGAAGAATTAAATTATATTTAAGATGATCGGATAAATAGTACTATATTTTTAACCCTTCTATAGCTATTATCTCTTATTTCAATTCGCAAAGGTAATCCCCATTTTATGAGAAAAAAGGAAGAGTAAGGAATGGGAAAAGAATGAGGTAATAAAAAGGGAATTTGTTTCAGTGAAACAGAAGTAATTTCTAACACATTAAGCAGCAGCAATACAGGAAGCTTTCTGCTCAATTTAATAGGAATTCTGCTTCATTACAGAATAGGAACCTGAGAGACTATTGGTTCTGCTCGAGTAATCGCTTGCAAAGTAACAAATAACTTGAAAACCCTCAGGTAATTACTCAAGCACAGATTCAAATACGATTATTATCCACTAAAGTATCTTGCAAATAAACTATAGCACAAGTATACTCCAAATTTAATATTCACATGTAGAATTTAGCACTCTTAATAAATATGAACATTTTGTGATTGAATAAAATTAAACTGTCACAGTTTTATATGATTTTCATATTTATTCTAATAGAAACTCATTGTTTTTCGGTACACTGCGCCTTCTTCAGACTAATAAACGTTGACAGTTTTATTTCATTCAATCACTAAACATGACTGATTTCAATGAAGTAAACACCAAATCAATTGATTAAATATTAATCTATTACGTGGAATTTCAAAAGTTTATAAAAATTCGTACAGACCGAGTGAGTTAACTCGTTATCGTTCGATGTTAGAATCGATTAATCTGGTATCAGGTCTCGACTAAACTATCACGTTTTTATCATAAGTAATGCAATGAGTGATTTCCAAATTATCGATAAATTCACGACTCACGAAGTGAGGAGTGAATTTGTCTAGAAAATTTGGAAATCAAGAGTGGCATTTGTTAGGACTATTTAACGAATAAAATTAAGCTGTTTACTCACAAATCATTGTTCAACTATAGTTATTTTAAAATATTTATATATTTAATGTAAACGGCGATGTTTGAAAACAAATCAGAAATGTGAGGTTATGTTCATTCACTGCTGCTTGATCATATTATTTATTGCCAAAGAAGATCACAATATTGTAAGAGTGCACCCAAGTGGAGAAATAACGAAACACATCAAACTATATATCATAATCAACATTACAGCTTATTAATTTATTTTTTAGTAAACAACTCAGTAAAATCAAGGAATCATTTCATTATTTGCTATATTCAATTTATTTGTTGGAGAAAATGTTTTGACCTGTTCAGAACATTAAAAAGGAGGAGTTTTCTTCATCACAAACGCAGGAGCTGATAAAGAGAAATCGATCAAGAGCAAGGTGAAACACGACTGTCATTGGTTGTAAAACAACATTCATTGAAACGTGATTGGTCATTGACTAGCATTTGTGGCACTAGTTAAATAGTCTATCTAAACAAATTCCGGATTTAGATTTTCGTTACCGTTAATAATTTTCGTCCCTCGGCATAGAATATTTGGTAGAGTTCCTACCTTCCATTTCAGCGGCCTGACTTTTATTACAGGAGTTGGGTAGTATTTAATATTGACCTGAAAGTGAGTGTGTATCCCTAATTCGAGGTTAATTATATATATTCGGCGGTTTCCCTGGATTTATGTCAACCGTATGTGTATTTATAACTATCCTTGCATCCAATATAATTTTGTGTGTTCTAAATATGTCTAATGTTAGTATAATTCTATTTATTACTGTTCGAGATACAATTACAGTGTTTAAATTCATTTTTGAACATAATTCTTTACTGGTTCAGTAGAAGATGAGGTCTCATTAGCTTAAATCTGCTAGTTTAACCCTTAAATTAGCAAAACACCCCTCAGGGGTCCTCATCTAGGGGATATGTGGATGGCGACCACAAGGTGCCCAAGCTGTGCAAAACATTTCTTCCACTTACTTGTGTTTTGCACTCTTTTAACTTTACTATCTAACCTCTCTTGGTTAACTCTTGTTTTTTTGACGCCAATGCTATTAGGGCATCCGAGGGCTAGGGAGTCTTTCCTTTCTTCCATTTCTTCTTTCCTTTATTTTCTTTTCTTCTCCAGAAAAGCCTGACCAGAGGCTATAAGATGGCAGCCCATCACTGGTCTTGCCTTCCTTTGGCCAGCAACCAATCGAAGGGACTATTATTATGCTTTCAAGTCTTATACAAGAATTTCCCTCAAACGCTGGAGGGAAAATTTTCTATAGGATCGTAACAGGCCTTGGCCTAATACTTGGAATGAAGAAGAAGAAGAATTAGCAAAACACTCGTGCCAGTTATTTAAATGTGGCGGACCCCAGTGAAAACGAAATGGTGTGTAACTGTTATTAGGTATATTGTGAAATTCTAAAAAAAAAAAGTAATTTTTCTAGTCAGTTTTAGTTTGTTTTTATTAAAATTGTTTAATGAATCAAACCAATTTATGTATGTTTTAGGATACATTCTTAATTTTAGGGTTAAATAAATGAAGGGTCCAGGGGAAAAACGATGAATGTCACATTAAACTCAAACTGAGATAAATGAATTTTAAGTTTTGAAACGCTATATCATTTCACCGTAAACATTATTTTCAAAACCTTATAAAACGTAACCCATAGCTTCTTTAAACAGTTTTCGCCTTTTAAATGTTACTAGGGAACCGTACAAACACTAAGAATATGAAACCTCAGTTTTTGTGATTTTTTGTGACATTCATCGTTTTTCCCCTGGACCCTTCAAATCTTTTCAAGTTATTTAATAATTATTATTGGCATTTGTGATTGAAATTTTCTGCTTCTGTATACAACGCAGCATACAGGGCATTGGTCTGCAAATCTAGTATGGTGTGTAAGTTGAACAAAATGAGGAAAGGCAAAGAGATTGCAAAAAAAGTATAATTATTTTAATATTCACCACGATTTTATAATTAATTTTTCTCATGAAAAATAAAATTAGAAACGACGTCTAGTGTCTCCCTCCCTGTTCCTTGGTTAAACCAAACCTGTTAATAAGTGATCAGTAGGTGTGAAGTAAGATGCAATTCATATACATCTGCTTTAAAGAGCATCAATATGAAATATGTGTTCAAATGGCACTTATGACACTTTTAGTCCTTCGGTATCCGCGCTAGAAAAGATAGATGGAGTTAATGTTAATCTACTTTCAATCTATACACCGCTTAGGCAGACCTTCTTATATACAGCCTTTTAAATAATTGTTGGTGCACAGTTAATTTTCATGTCCCAGAATGAAGCCATTGCGCATGATCAAAAGTCAGCTGTTTGGTTCACAAGTATACAAATATTTGAGAAACTAAAATCCGTTCTATTTCGTTGTCTGTAATTGAATAGAACATAATTTCGCGTAAATAAAAAGTGCGGTAAATGCTGTTAATAAAACAAAGCAAATCAAATAAAACAAAACAAAGAAAATTAATTGATATAATGACGAGAGAGAGATAAAAATAAGCATGGCAGCGGGATCGAACACGCGACCTGATTCATGGGAAACAGAAGCTTCCTCCTCTAAACCACAACCGTCCTTGCTAGAAACTGACTGCACGAAGCGATACAATACTCCAGGACTTACTTGTATAATGAAATTATATATTAACTTGATTTAATTTAAATTAATCAGACGCGTTTTTCATTAGTTGTGGAATTAATCTTGTTATGTCTTGTGTTTTGTAAACAAAGTAATACGACGCTACAATTATTATACATTTTCTATATATATGTGAGCTGTTTCCTTTAATTAATTTATTTCCATATATATATATATATATATATATATATATGCCTATGTATATACAAATGTATTTATATAACGAAGCCTTGTAACGTGTAGGCATTATAAAAATTAACGTTATTTAAAAAAGTCTTGACCAGGATCGAACTTGGGCCTGCGTCGTCCCAAGAGGGTATCTTACCGACTGCTCACTGAAGCGAACGGTAAGAACACTGCATGAAGAAAGACTTACTCCGCCGGATTTGATCTCAAAGGAGACAGCACAGGTAATGACTTAATAGTGTGAATCGCTCTTCAAAACTTTAAATTTCCTCCGTCAAGAGTTGCGCCATCTTCTTTTTAAAGCTTGTACATGATGTATAGGGTATGCTTATATTGTGAACGGAGAGAAGTCAAGGATGAGTTTAAGTATTTGCGCAGTGTAAAATTATTGTTTGAGAGAGAGGTCAAACAGAGTGTCAGCATGTAGCCTATTTCTACCCAAACAATTACCAAGGGAACGGGAACGGGAACGATTTATGTCCCTATTCGACAGACGAATTACTATCAATAATACCACATGACTTTTCAACTTTTTTAATGGGAGGGGATTTTGAATTTAACCAATGTATGTCGCGCACAATTTAGCGATTATAAATGTAATCCCATCACTCTTCCTAGCCCCAGGTTTGAAAAATTTACAATTACAATTTTGATGCTCACTGGAGTATCGAACCCTGAGCCTCAAATAAGGAAGCATGTATGCTACCTCCTAAGCTACTATGACGGACATCAATTTATTTCAAATAGAATTTTTATTGTATCTGCGCTTCTGAGTCAACTTGAGTTTAACTCTTCCACTTGTATGATTGAAACTCTCCTCCCATCGACATGAGCTTCAACCATACGGTAGAGGTCACTCTGAACAGCTGTCAGATGTAAATAATAGCGGAATTCAGACATACAGACGAAGTATACATATTTCGGTGGAATATAAAAGTTAGGAACTGACTGTTCGGAATATTTTGAGTCAAATATAATATTAACGTAGAATGGTAATTCTAAACTATTGCTGTAACCTGACGGTACAGTAAGTGTTCTAACATCCTTCCCTCAGATGTTGCGTATAATGGTCTCATCGACCATACGTTAGTAACATATTTAAGAAATAATAGATCCATCTCCATTCATTACACTCTGCACACAAATCACAGTTTATCAATAATCAGAATTTTATAATATTTATTTATTTATTTATTTTTCAAATGCTCCAGGTTGTCATTTAGACATTTCTAGTGTTCTCTCCTGGCATGGCTACACTTCTGAGATTGGGGCGCCTGGAAGGCGGGATTATGCTGCCCCGATGATATGAGAGACATTATTATCATCGAGACCTGGATATTTTCTGCTTTTGGAATTTTGTAATAATGCATATAATTCTTCAATTGTAATATTTTCATTTGTATCATCAAAGTATATATGATATCGTTACCAGTTGCTCAAATATAATTATCAAACCATAGTTCATTATATATTTAATCCATTCTTGTTCAGATATAAAATTAATTTTTAATTTATCATTTGTTTGTAGTTTTAATTTTCTCAATATTTTGAAACTAATTCTTCTGCTTTTTAAATAGCTCCTTTCATTCCATCTTCTTTTGAAGTAAAGACAAATTTAGCCCCGAAAATAGAAAATTATTTCCTTCTCTCAATACTCTCTGTGCCCCAGAAACATCCCGTTCCAAGGACATAAACTTGTCCCAATCATTTCTTCTAACTTCTCTGGATTTTTTACGGAATTGAGCACAAAGTTTTTTATATTCAATAAAATGTTCTTTTTTAACAGATTGCAAATATATTTGGAATGTATTAAATCCTCATTCCATGTTCTCATGTATTTCTTTGATTTTGTTTATTTATAGCCAAAGACTTTCTTGTGCTCCTTTTAAAATGCAGTGTTGTATGTGTATCCAGAATTCATTGACATTAGGATTTTCTAATAAATGACCGAGTTTTTTTTAGTCTATTTTGATATAGGGATTTTATGCTTTATTCTTCCAGGAGGTGTACCTTTAATAATCTATTTTCTTTTGAATTTTCATAATATTAACAAAGTTGAATTCCGTATAATTTCATATCCGCTTGCGGTAACATATATCGCAATATTGTCAACAGTAAATCCATCTCTTGAGTCCGTGGGCTAGCAATCTGAGGATTATGCCTTGGTGCAGAGCGCTGAGACATGCGCCGGTTCGTGTCCACATGGGAAAAGATTTAATCTCACACAATTTCGACCAATTAGGGATCGGTACATATATGTACACGCGTGAGGAATGCAGATAGCTATCATTAGTAGCATTCAAATTGGGATAACTAAACCAAAATGCTGTGGGACTCGAAATGCTTACCACGTCATCTTAAAGATGGCAGGATGATCGCCCTCTATAAATTGCACATGTGGATGAGAGATCAGAAAACTGCTGTTAAGCCAAGTAGCTTCTTGTCTCTCTTACCATGGGGGAAATGCAAGTATAACAGAGTTTGTGATACTTGGATTTTCAATGGCGTAAGAGGTTTTAAAGTCCCCTGAACTTTGTAGCAATTTACAAAATATTCTATTCTTTATGGGAAGTAGCAGAAATGGAAGGAGGTGTAGATTAATGACTTGAAGAAAAACACTATCTCTTGATTATAAACTAAAATGTGTTTTGTACTTGTATTATAAGCCGTGTGAAATAGTGAACAAGTTATAACCACATTTGTTATTCGTCCTCGTGTAGCTGAGTTCAAGTGCTCTAATTTATTAGCTACTGCATGGTACGAGGATACATTAAAAGTAAAGTATATAAGGATGTCATAATAATAAACTATTTTTATTTATCCTTACATAAATACACATTCAGCATCCAACTTTAATATTTTATGCGTGTACTGAGAAGAGGGATTACTTTTTATCATCATTTTACTCGGTCCACCGCTGTGGTCTCGATGTAGATAGGTACTGCCTTTACACGCAACGGACCCGTGTTCGATTCTAGTTCGGGAAATTTTCCTGGATGTTGTTTGTTCGGGGTTTTCTTCACCTGTAAGTCAAATGTCAAGAAACGTTAAATCTCAAACGGTCCCCGAACACCATCTGGGGGTTGAAAGGTAAAATTCCTGCGGGAGGCCAAAGGGACCCAATATCAATAGTGGGAGATAATCTACTATGGAAGAAGGCTAAAAAATGAAAGATTAGAAAAATACTTCTGAGATAATAAATAAGATTATCCCCCATCATTACAAACACTATCATACCTGTATCATTTAGATTAAGTTTGGGATAAGGCCTATCCTGGAGCATCATTACCATCATCAAATCCTCTCACACCATCGGGGCAGGCGTAACTCCGCCTTTCAGGCACCCCATACTCAGAAGTTTGTAAAAACTAGAAATCCAGTAACGACAAATCTGGTGGCATTGAATTTATATATGTATATATATTTTTTCTTAAAAGAAACCATGTCACGGGAAAATATAAAATAAGATACCATTTGATTTATCGTTATTCAATTAAGGATATGCAGATGTTTCAGAGCAACTAATAGGTATTTGCGATACTTGCGAGAAGAGCACATCTTTATTGTGTGAATGTAAACGCTTATGCACGAGGCTCTGACGAGCTCTTACATTACACTAGTAAATGAAAATCGTGTGCCTCTGTGGTCTAGTGGTTGTATTCCTTGTTCTACTCCCGAGGGTCGCGGGTTCAAACCCGGTTGGTGTAGATGATATTTTTAGGATGGAAAAATCTGAGGAACAAGTCCTACGGAAGGGACTTTAATTTAATGCCCTTTTCATTGCGTTTCCTTTATTTATTATCATTATAATCTCATCACTACTATTCCCGTATTTATTAAAAATAACACCCAAATATTTTGCTGTTTTATATAACACCTTCCATTGTTTACCTTCTGCAGGTAAATTCTCAATTTATCACTCCTCACTATCAGATATTCACATTTTCCAGTATTCTTCATCAATTGTTTCTTACCATATAACTTAAATAGCCCATGTCTTCCAATACATAACGTACAAGAAACATATTTTTAATTCATTAAACAACACACACAAATTGTCATTGAACGTAATATCTCAGACAGAAAGAAAATTATAAAAAATTGTGATATTGATGTTGCAATATATATATATATATATATCTTAACCATTACTGTAGCCCAGCCCTTCTATATAGAAACGGGAATTGGACTGTTAAACCAATAAGAATAAATCAATTTTCAAAATTAATCAATTTATAGCTATGTATTTGAAATTACCTAATGAAATACGTAAGAAATTATATAAAAAACTAATGTAATGGCGTTCCATGGAAGGTACCCAGAAAGGAAAAAAATAGTAATAGAAGATAAAGTGTTGGAAAAGATTTCACACTTCCAGTATTTAGGCTGCGATATAACCATGAAAAAGAACAATATATACAATAAATAGGAAAATTCAGAAATTTAAACATATTTGTGAAACAATCAGACGAACACTGAAGTACAAAGTTTGAAAAAATACGCAGCTAAGAATTTACTCAACGATGTTACTTCGGTGGTGATGTATGGAAGTGAGACGTGGGTCCTGAAGGGAGAAAAAATAGTTGTGATATATGGTCCCTTCAATTTCCAGGATATGGTGATATGGATATATGGAAGGATTAGGAGGTACTTCTATGAACCTATGGGTTCAATGAAGACCGAGAAGACATAAGGAAGTCGCAATTCAATCATACATACCAATAAAAACCTAATAAATTTGATATTAACTATAAAAACTGGGAAAAATCTATACAGATTTGAAGCAAACGATACAAAATTGTTACGAAACCTTGGAATGCACACAGATAAACAAGTCAATAATCATTTCAAGCCTGGTGACTGTAAAAGTCCAAAAAATATTTAAAAAAAGGCAATAAACACTACAAGCCTGGTGACTGTAAAAGTCCAAAAAATATTTATATTGTAGGGCAAAGTGCTAATAAACAAGCTAATACTTCCCAGAGAAAAAAAAACCCTCTTTTTTTATATATCGTCGACAAGAGATCCTGAGAGGAAATCTGGAATTTTAGACCATGATACTATTTCATTGTGTGAGTATAATTATTTATCTTTTTCCAGGTGATAATGTGTGTTTAACATTATTTGTGTAATTCACAGGTTTTAGGGACTTAGAAAGTTTGAAGCTTGTTCTTCAAACTACAAATTCATTATCTTATAGTATCAAAGTTTGTTCTTTAATTAAAATTAGTAAATAGGATTTGTAAATCCATTACATAATATTGAGTATTTATTATTAAGCTCTCAGTTCCATCTTCTTTAACTAACATAAAACGATTTATTATATGTTATATTATTTTGTGTGTGTTTTTTTCAGGTATCAATTAATTGTACTGACTGTTGTTAATTATAATTAGGTTTGTTGGGTATAATTCGGGAGGCATTGTAATTGTATTTTTGGTTTTATATTAAATGCTATTTTAAAATCTAACTGATTTCTGAGACAGCAACCCTGTCTACATTCCTAAACACTTACTACCACTTGGGCTAAAACCGACAACCCTGTTTACGGGTTTTCTTACCTAGCGGTAGTCACCCCGCTGCCTTAGATAACATTAAGAAAACTGAGTCTCCGCCGGCTACAAGTACGATAATAGACTTCAAAATCTAAAGTCTCAAGCTACCACATAAAATATTACTTTATTAATAGAGATAACTATATTTGAAGAGAAAAATTATACGCTCAGACCGGGACTTGAACCCGGGACCCTTGGTTCTCTAGACCAAGTGCTCTACCAACTGAGCTACCTGAGCAAGTACCGATCTAAACGCAAATCTTTCTCTATATACATTGTAATTCCCATCCACCAAATGCTGTGAAGCCATGCTTCTATCTTGCAAATGGCGGCTCCTTTATTAAGAAGACATATTTGGGAATTATACATTACAGCCAGTACGGCTTTTTCCAAGTTTTTATTATTGATTTCGTACATCTCAATGATGGATAAATCATATTTCAAGAGAAAAATTATACGCTCAGACCTGGACTTGAACCCGGGACCCTTGGTTCTCTAGACCAAGTGCTCTACCAACTGAGCTACCTGAGCAAGTACCGATCTAAACGCAAATCTTTCTCTATATACATTGTAATTCCCATCCACCAAATGCTGTGAAGCCAACCGAAATTATAACAATAGTAATATTCAGGCAGCGGAAATTAGCTTCCTACGGGCTGTGAAAAGTTGTACAAGAGAATAACATATTATAAACGAGAAAATTAGAGAGGAACTAACTGTACAACCACTTCTTTAACAAATAGAAGAACACAGTAACAATTGTATAGAGCATATGCAAAGAATGGCAGAGGATTGGATACCAAAGATGGCATTGATGTATAATCCTGGAGTACGAATGTCAGTAGGAAGACCAAGAAAGCGCTGGCTGAACAGATGTGAGATCGGAACAGGAAAAGTCCTAATCCGTGAAAGAAGATGATGTTGATGAACTATGTACATGGACATTTATTCAGAATACAATCAGTTTCATTGTTAAATGGTGCTGGAGAAGATTTTGGGATTAAAACATCACGGAGAATGAAAATCTTCAAGTGTTTCAAAACGATATTAAAAAACTAAATGAAAAATGTTATATTGCAAATCAAATTCTGCGTGGAAATGAAGATTGGAAAATTTCTGCCATTAAAATATATTATTTACTCCAGATATTGGATGTCAGCTAACGACTTGTGGTTGGTACGTCGCCTCGAGGCGCCATCAAGTGGGAAATTAAGGTATTACTCGGATGGATGAAGGTCGGTTACATTTTACACAAGGGTCCTATTATTCAGCATGAAGTTCTTCCACGAAACTGAAATTCTTCATACTCGAGACCCATAGTTTAAAGTCCTTGCCGGAGGATTATCTTTAAACTATTTATTATTTTGTGTCATCTGGTCTACAGAATTACTTTCTGTTACCATTTTAGCACTGGCCTATAGAGAATTTACTCATATGTTTTTACACTTATAGTAGCTTCCAGATCATAACTGTCAGTGCTATTTATAATTCTTTGCCCGGGCCCATCAGAGGCAAAGATTGATTCATCTTTCCTATATAGATTCATTAACATATATTAATTAACAATAATTGCTGAAACACACTGTAGTAATTTATGATTCGTCTTTAAACTCAGTATATTATTTTCAACCATGAAAACTAGACGGGAAAGGGTAGCTAATATAACCTTGAGAAAGTTCGTAAACAGGAATTATACAAGATAGCTGTAGCATAGCTAGCAAATACAATAACTAGACATTCTTGTTTACTTAAAATAAGATTTAATATTTCAATTGTGCGTCTGAAGTTGAAATATGAAAAACATATTAAACATAAGTTATACTTGATCATTCTAACGTTTAAAGAAAACAATAATAATAACAAAAGTAATAATCGTTACACATTCAAACACCCTTGCATACCTTTTTAGTCCAGCCTAGGGTACCCTACCCTGGCTTGCCGGACCAAACTCAAAACAACACAGCTCTCCTTGAGCTCACGTCCTTCAGGCGATAACCAAAATAATGTTGAATAAATGAATGAATGAATGATACAGTTTACCACTTGCTTGGCCTATTTGAGAGTTCCGAGGTAGAGGGGAAGTTGCGCACTACAAACAGAGCAAAGGGAGGGGTAGGAAGGAGAGTGGGAGTAAACACAAAGAGAAAGGAAATTGGTGTAGTTCATTAATCTCACTGTAGAGGGAGGATCACAGTACAGATGTTTCGTACCGAAATAGCACTTTAGGTACAATTTTTTTTATAGGTTTTAAGCTTTTTTATTTACCTTATTATTTAGTGAACATACTTAAATAGTCATAAAATAATAGAAAGTTAAGAGAGGAATTCAAACCGACGTGTCCCTTGGAGTTTTGCATCCTAAAAATTAATCGAATCTGACCGGGTTGAACCCGCGACCATCGGGACTAGAAGCAAGGAACGTAACTACTAGATCATTACGGCCGATCAACAACTGTGCAATTAATAAAATTATGCCGTCTCGGTAGACACATTGCTATAGTGTGCGGCTCCACTGACTGGGATCCCAAGTTCCAGAGAGGTATTGGTTAAGAGTCATACCGAGACTTTTCGGTTTTCCTTGGGTTTTCCCGTTACCCAAATCTCATCCTATCGACACTCTCCATTCCCGCTCCCTCTCCTTCAGGCAAGTTAATTTCTCAATTAATTCAAATCATTTTTCACCTCATTTCATATTAGGAAAAAACAATATGGTTGGCACTCCACAAGTGTTGAAAATATGTGCTTGCGGGAATATAGTGGAGTTTCCAGAGTGCTGTCTCATGATTCAGAGCCTGAGTAATTAAAATCGCTCAGAAGTGGCCAACGTTAAGGCTACGGGCTCAATCCAAAAATGGGAGTATTGGTCATTGGAATTGAACCTGATTTGTCGGATCTGTAAGACAACATAAAACCTACTTAATGCAGTATAGTAGAACTTCTATTTCACTCATCTAAACAATACTGGGATAGTGCATCATATATTTTAGGTCGCTGTGCTCTGAGCAGTCTGTCCTTCTAACCGAATAAAATACTAAATAACTAATAAGAATTATCGGATTAACCAGGAAAAATATCTTATCTTGTTTAGAGGGCCTAGTTCTTTGAGTTGAGGCTATAAACTTTTATAATCTTTTGTTTTAACGTCTCTTCTATTTAGATAGCAAGCATCGAATACAAATGCTATCGTTATATTGTGTGGAGTTGGGAAGTAAGGACTTTATTAGTATCGGTGGGAGACGAAGATCCGAGGGAAGAAACAAAGAATATCACAAAGAATTGAGAAGACTTTTTTTTTATATTTTAAGAATCCTTGTATTTTCCAAGCATTACAAAACTTTAACTATCGACATTCCATGTTTTTTCCTAACGTTTATCCCTGCTGTTAAAAGATTTTAAAAAAATCCACTATACGTCAATTTTACCTCTATTATCGAAACTTTATAAAATTCCATTCTTTTTCCTTGGGCGATTTAATACATTCAAAAGGCAGATCAAGTACAAATGAAAGTAATGCCTGTAATAATTAGGTTACTCTACATATAATTTAAATGTTATGTGGATGTTGCTAAATTTTATTTTTGCATTATTTTTCAGGAAAACGATGAAAAAAATATATATATCTTAATATATAAAAATTTCGTGTCACGTTGTTTCTCCGCAATGGAATCTAAACTACTGAACCGATTTTAATAAAATTTTGCACACTGTATGCAGTTTGATCCAACTTGATACTTAGGGTAGTTTGTAACTAAATTTATAGTCGCATTATTTTTTATTGCAAATTATTTGTTTATTATTTAACAAAGAGTTATAATTATCTGTGAGTTCCGAATGATTCTAACAGATGGCAGTGTAATCATCTGTGAGTTCCATACGATTCTAACAGATGGCGGTGTAAGGTAATTGTGTAAGGTTTGGTTTATTATTTAACAAAGAGAGATCCAAATGGCTGTGCTTTTTGTTGCAACCACGAATTTCAATTGAATTACAAATATATTATTTCATAATTTAAGTGTGTTCAGTGTTTATTTTATTTTTAATATTATTAATTTCGCGTGTAAGTATTAGTTTTAAGTAATCTGGCTGAAAGACAGCAACTTAAGTTATATTTTAACGTATACCTTAGCCACAGCAACGCGTGACCGGGACTTCTAGTATATATATATATATATATATATTATATATATATATATATGTGAAAAGCAATTGGACGGTGTTATGCATCAACCAGCTAAGCGCCACTTTTAAAAATTGAAATTCTGATATCATCTGTTGCACTGGCTCATGAAATAAGTACACTTTTAGTGCCAAATCTTTAATAATAGCCATATTATTAAAGAAAAACGTAAATGTCATCAGTCCTATCAGTTTGTTTTGTAACAAACGGCTATGAAACCAGATCTTCATAAATGTTAATTTAAATTTTGCATCATGCAAATAAGAGCTAAATGTTCCCACTCTTAGATAGTTGATGAATAACTGTCAGAGAAGGAAAATAACTTGCAATACCCTGTATTGTTAGTTTGACGCTACAATAAATAGTGAACATTGACTTGAGCTTTAAACGTATTTTTCTCGAAACTTAGAAAAATGGCGCATAGTCGGTTGGTGCATCACGCCGTCCAATTAAAGTGTAGCTTAGTGATAAAAAGCATAACTTAAACATGAGATAAAATGAGTTGCTACAAAAACAAAAACCAGATATATTTTGATAAAGGGAAATGACGCCTGCACTAAAGCGGAATGTTGCCTGATATTGTCTACGAAAACATTTCAAACTCATTGATTATTCAAAGGTCGGAGAAGACGCCAATAAGCGAAGATCAGGAAACCTGAAACTATGCCCTGAGATGGGATTTCTGCTATAACCATTGATTTTTATGGAGCTTTAAACTTGAGTTGCACAGAAGACACAGCCGGAGCTTCCTACAGGGTTCTGAATTTTTTAAGCGAAAGCCCGATTCGCCAGTGTTTCTCATTATTATATGGTTCATTGACACACTTCATTTGCTCCAGGGCTACAACCACACTCCAAAGATCCTTTGAAATTATTTTCTAAAATTCTGAAATTTTCTATCAAAGATGTGATAATGTTACTTCCCTCTACACTAATATCCAGCTGCTCACTTCACGTCTACTTGGGTTTATAACAGAATTCGACTATCATCCAGTCAGTATAAAGGTGACATGTGATCAGCATGACGAATACCCCAGCCATTATAGATGGTTCTCTCAACGTGGGGCAGCTACATTTTTGTAACTAACTAAAATCCTTATAATGATGTGTCGCCATTGGTTGCATATCTTAAGTAACTTTTTTTCGGAAATCTTTAATTCCTAAATAGTCCCCGAACGCCAACTCACCACCAAAATCGTCCGTATCATTATCGCTTGGTTTAATATGAAAGTATGCGTGAATGGTGAGTCTTGTCTTAAATGTTATTTATTGTCTCGGAGTTGGCCGCGGCTTGAAGCTGATCACATCCAAAAAAAGGTTCTCATGCCTTTGTATAGTCAAAATACTATATAGACCTAATTCAGAGATAACAAAGCATCTCCCAACAGGTTGTTTCCCTACAAGGTCGCAGTGGCGTAGTGCACATAAAAGTACATTCTGAGCAAGAGGTGAAACAAAAGAAAAGAAACAAACGATGATTGAAAATTAAATGTATCACGGAAATTAAATTTGAAACCACAAATTGCATTGATTACGAACATCCAAAACTCAAAACTGTGAGATACATAATATTAGTGGAAAAACAGATGTATAGGGACATTTAAGTCACGGCGGTTGCGATGGGCAGGTTATGTTTCACTAATGTGCAATGAAAGAGGAACATGGAAACTTCTTGTAATAAAACGAGAAACAAAGCTCCGAGTATATAGATCAAGGATGATGAGAGAGAATATCATTGAACATGATATGAGGGAGATTAATTATGCAGGAAATGATTGGATAACATTAATCCAGAATAAGGTGTATTTATGTCCGCGTGTCACTTATCAGCTGTGTTCGGCAGCGAACCCAGAATGATTACACAGGCCAACATGTTTTTTTTTTATCTCATGAGTACCAATAGTTGTATTTAATGCAGTTTTTTATCGTGTTGTCAAATATGTATTGGGAATTTCACCATCACCCACAGATTTTTTATTTCAATTTCAGTTAATGGATTTAAATAATTGTTTTTTTAATAAACCTAGATTCCTTCCCGGAAAACCTTGGCGCAGTGAGCGATTAGCACGGGGAACACTTTCATCAGGAGATTTCAGCTATGGAAAAGAGATATCAAGGCAAATGGAATCCTAATAAGCTGGCAGATTATTGTTGGACCATCAAGAGGGATGCTCCACAGGCGAAATATAGCAGAAAATCGTCATTTCTTACTTTCTAGGTGAGTTCGAATGTTTGAATATTGTGTAGTTACGAATGTAGAAAATATTAAAGTGCTTGAAATTATAAATGCCTCTCTCTCGGAAACCTTGCTGATGGAGAAAAACCCATATCATATTTGAATTCAGGAGAAAAAATACTATCAGAATCACATATTTTTCATTCTGAGACAAAAAAGATTATTTTTTGTTGCTCAGTGTTATGAAATATTATTGCACTCCTATGAAAAGTCAGGCTATCATGCTCGCTTCTGGTTCCGAACTTTGTGGGGGCAAACCTAGCCGGAATGGAAGGATTTAGAGGGAATAAAAATAAAATGAATGGGTTCCATCGCAAGGAAACTATTAGATTCGAGGTCTCCTGTCGCAAATTTACAGCACATAATCGGCAGGTCATGTTATATGCGCGATGTGTCATTGGATTGTTTTCAAAGAGACTGCGTAGGTCGAGTATATGTTTAAGTGTTTGTGTAGTGTTAGTGTGTTGTATGAGGAATGAAGAAGATGAGGGAAGGGTCCAACTCGCTGTCGGCACTTAACCTACTCCTGTCAGATAGTTAGTTGGGGACAACCAGGTTTAATTTCCCCATTAGATATATGAATTTCTATCACGATTGCCACAAGCCTTCTGCACATACGTACTGCGAGGGAATTTGGAAATTAATCCAGGCATCAGGTGCACATATTTTGCGATCAAAAACTGAGATTGGAAAATTTAAAAATTGAAATTTTCAATCTTCAAGGGATATTGAACTCAGACATGTTTTGTTGAAAAGCAGACATGCTACCACCTGAGAGATTATTCTGGAAATTTCCTTATTATAGAAGTTCCAATCTGACGTCACAAAATGTCATGCAAGGGAAATAGAAGAAGTTAAAATCCATAATAAGAAGAAATTAATATTTGCACAAATCTATTTTGGAATTACATTAAGAATGTAATATTCTTCATAGAAACTAAGTAAGTGGAACAAACTTTTTAACTTGTTGAATTATATATATTAAATTCCGAGTAGAATCAATGCACTGATTTACGGAATAGCAAGTTTCAGTGAAATATTCATTGTAAATTATTTCTTTACGAAGTAGCTTCAACTGAAGTTGACAAATTATTAAACTACATGAACGGACAAATGTTACCAACTACAAAGCGCGAACTAAATGCATTGATGAACATTAAATGTAAAGTTCTATTTCTCCGAAAAACTAAATTAAAATGTGTTTCGATAACATTATGTATTCTTATAATGGCGCTATATTAATGAATACTGAGCAGAAAGCAAATATTAACGTGACGACGCAACCTGTTTTGAATAAAATTGAAGAACATTTTAAGTGAGTTTTCATACAGGTTCAAACACTCCTTCAATGTCTTCAGAATGTAGGTTAACTGCTTCCTTAGAAGGAGGGGGTTACAAAGTCAGTCAAAATTTTCTTTTTCGCATTCATTGCATAAATATCAATTTTTTTTAGCCTTACATGAAGGATTCAGCGGAGAATGAGTCCTTCGGTATGGTGTAACTGGCGGAAGAATCAACTAAAATATAGGGGTAGGTAGAATCCCTGAGTCGTGGTGATGACAGTCAATCTAGGGGAAGGAGACCCTGAAAACAAAACTCCCTCCTGGTGGTTAAAGGTTGTGCGGAGGATTGGTACCCCTCCCCGTAAAATATATATGACTCATAAGCTCCTAATACCTTTAGCATATTAAATTACAATCCACAAGGACATAGAAGTCGTGGGCGACCATTTAAAAGATATAGAGAGCAACTCAAAATATGGAGCCGGAACAGACCAGAAATGGTCTAAACCCTGACGGTAGATGATGATGATGATTTTAGCCTTATGTAGTGTCATGGAAAAAAAAGTCTAAAAAGTGAATAATCCTATTTTTGCAGCATTTGTTTTTGCAAAGTAAGAATATTTCTAACTCGTAGGTATATAAAACATATCACAGATCAATCAGTTATGTCGTTGAAATTCAAAATATTTGCGATGAAAAAAATACGGTCAGAAATTAAAATTTACCTTCAATACCAATAAATTTCATGGTAGAATTCCGTTGACGTATTAGTTATAATATAAATACTATAATATAAAATTACAGACTCATGTAGCAAGTAATGCTATGTCCTCTAGTGATAAAATATTTTAAGCTATATTGTTTTCTGTTTTTCGTCTTATGTGGTTTGTGATTATGTTCATTATTTATATTATGTTTCACTGTTTTTAATCTTTCTTACTTATTGTTAATTGTCTCGTATTTTGTTTACATAGATTTATTAATTTATTACGTGCAGTTGATTAAATATTTACTTAGTTGAAGAGACTGATTTACATGGTACATAATGTTAAATTGTAAATTTTACTATTATCCTGAAGAAGCTCTATTAAATCTGGTAATATACATACTGTTACAAGTTACCATCGAATAATTTTAAGAAAGACATGCCTTAGAGAAGGTTAAATATAATTTATTAAGAAGAATATACTCTTGAACGCTTCGTTTATGATTTTGTGGATTGGTGCTCTTCCATAAGGTAGGGAAAAATATAGATCACACATTTTATTGAACAGCATGTTATGAATTACATTGTGTTTTACAACAGTCTCCTCTATGGCCTATTTAAATGTTTTTTATGTTCGCAGCATCACACCAACTGTGTCAGCAACTCCGGCGAGCATTTGCAGGATTCTCTTTGATGTGGTGAATTGCTTAATAATATTGGTGCTAATTCACTTTATCGTAGCTGCTTAAACCCAGTAAAAAATAGTGTATAATTTAAAGATAAATGGTAATAACTCTCTGAAGCTTAAGATGTGATGCCAAATCTATCTTTTTACACCATATTTATGCCTTTCTCCCAAAGAAAAATATCCAGGAGACCCTTGGTTAGTAGGAGGTTAAGGCTCCCACTTTTTCTGGACAATCGGCACTTGATGTCAGCCGGGTTGTCAGACCTACGTGACGACCGCCTTTACCATTAGAACAGGGTCTGGTATTCATTTACGTTAGAGTCTGAGTGACCCTAGGGCCATAGTGCCGCAAGAAGGTTTGAGTCAGTTTAAAAATCCTGACCCCACCGGAACTCGATGCTTCGACCTTCCGGCTTTTAGCGTAGTGCCTTAACCACTACGCTACGGCGTGCCCCCAAACGAAAAAATGTTAAGAGGCGTTAAGTCAGGTGATCCCGCTAACCACGCAAAAGGGCGTAATTGTCCAATTCAATGTTCTCCAAGTAACGTTAAGTCGTACTTCCGCATCAATATTGTAAAGTGCTGGGGCACCATCAAGCTGGAACTAGGATTTGTATTTACAGCAACCTTGTACACTGTCCAACAGATTTGAAATTGCGATCAGCACGTACTGTAATTAAGCTGTTCCAGTCGACTCACAGGTTTCAATATAATAACCACCAACAATTCCAGCCTACATGTTCACGGAAAACCCTTGTTGATTCCAAACAATAATCGCATATGGGCTCTCATAATAACATATTTCACCATTCCCTGCTGTTAAAATAAACTTTACGTGTAAAGCGATTCTTGTATTTAATTACTAGAGTTGGGATTTTAAGTACTAAAAGATAAGATTGCAATATAGTGTAATGAGAAGTTAGACTTATGACTGCCTTTTGTTTTGGTTTCACACACGAACAGTTGAATAATATTATGAGAAGTAAGACTTCTGTCATTTACCTTGGTTTCACACATAAGCAGTTGAATAATATATACTATCGTTATTTCAATCTAATATTTTATTACATAAAAATCCTAACTCTAGTAATAATACACATGCGGAAAAGATAACATCATTGCCGATAGTAATGCAAAGAAGAATACCTTATATATAAAAGTTAATGTTTGTTTGTTTATTTGTATGTATGTATGTATGTTTGTTTGTTTTGTTCGTACTTTATGCGCGGCCATACCGTTGATCCGATTGTGATGGGATTTTTGCAAAATGTTCAGGAGATACCCGGGATGAAATTGGCTATAAGAGAGTTGTGATACTCAACTCCTACACCCTTAAAAATCGCCCTTTGTAGTGTAAAACGTGAAAAAAGTAGCTATTTGCACGCTTAAATAGCTTACGCTGCCTAAACCATAAGAAGTACACAAAATTATTGTACACAGAATATCTCAAAAAGCTCTACAAAAAAGTCCGCGACAGCATATGTTTATCTCTTACGGATAACTCACAAAAACCATTTTTGTCTTTCATTGATACCAAGAGTCCCTTATCTCTTACGGATAACTCACAATAACCACTTTTTTCTTTCATTAATACCAAGAGTCTCGAGCCGAAGCCGAGTGGTTAAGGCAAGAAGTCTTGGCGCAGAACTACGGGACTTATGCAGGTTCGAGTCTCTACGGGGGAAGAATTTTTTCTCATGGAATGTCGGCCAGTATCGGACCGGTGCACAGTGGGTCAGAAATGAAATCTAGTAGCGTATAAATTGTAAACGAGTTGTAAAATATCGTTACCCAAGTGCCTGAGCTTCTGTAAGTGGTACTCATGTAGGTTGTATTTCTGCAGTGCCCTCCAAATGAAAAGGTGACTTACACCCATAACATGAGTCAGAGTACGCGTATTGCTTGAAGATGCCTCATTATATCTCTCGACCGCGAAATTCCAAAATACGTAATCTCACATCACACCTTCTATCGTCAACGTTTTAAGAATTATTTCTTAAAGGCGTCGATGGATTGCAAACAATTATATATAGGGTGTTTCAGAATAAGAATTACAGACTTCCAGGAATTATAGAGTGGACTTAATAGGCAAAGTTTTGATTAGGAACCCATGTCTGGAAATGTACCTTTTCGATGTGAATAGGTTTCAGGATCGAAACACAATTGACTGATATCGTGTGTCAAGATGGCAGTTGGAACGATATCTCACTACCTCTCGTGTAAATTGAGAATACTACATATATAATAATAATAATAATACTTTATTTATTCTGGCAGAGTTAAGGCCATAAGGCCCTCTCTTCCACTCAACCAGCACAAATACAAATAAATATTTGACAAATATAGATATACACTATACTAATTATAAACAGTTAAAGATACAATAAATGTAGCAATGTAAATGTCATGTACAAACAACATTTTATAGGGTAATAACAATGATACGATAATAATAATAATAATAATAATAATAATAATATAATAATAATATGATACATTATACGGGAAACACCAATTGATATATATATATCTTACACTGGATAATAATGAAGTCGAGTTTAGAGCAAATATAAATTTAGATTTCTTTTGAAAGATGCCAATGTCCGGCAGCCCATTTTTTCTTGTGGTAGGGAATTCCAGTTGCGAGAAGTGGAGATGATATATGACATAGTTTTAATTAGGAACCCATGTCTGGAAATGTACCTTTTCGATGTGAATAGGTTTCAAGATCGAAACACAATTGACTGATATCGTGTGTCAAGATGGCAGTTGGAACGATATATAAGAAAAATAAATGTTTGTTTCAGGATTCCTGAGTAGCTTAGATGGTTAGAGCGCTAAACGTACAGAGTTCAGAAACTCGGGTTCAAATCCCGACTCAGGCATTTATTTTTCTTTTCATGTTATGTTATATATATATATCAGGGATTAAGCCTGTTGGCTCGTTCCGGTTTCATGAAAGCTAGAATTGTTAGAAAAAAAAAATATATATATATATATATTCAAAATGTAAATTGTAATATGTGCTATTTTGTGAGTTATCATAATCATTTACTAATCTTGGGCAGTAGCTATAAATGGATGAATTAATTGAATTTTATTTAAATGCGGACGGAGTCTCTGCGGGATATATCCATTATTAGTTCCGGTAATACGGAAATATAGAACACAGTGTCTGGATGTGTATGGCCACATTCTAACCGACGGCCTGGATTAAGTTATTAATACAAATTATACGTTGAAAAATACAATAACTCTGTAAATGGAACATCAGTCATTTTTAATTAATAATACAAGTAGGTAAATACTTTGATTTTGGGATTATTTTATTAGGATTTTTAGATAGCTTTTGTTTATTTTATTTTATACTAACTAATACCCGGCCTGCGCTGCTACGCCTAAATATATGAAAATTAATGTGCTTTTTATGTTTAGTTGAATAAGTAAAAGGAAAAATAATTACAAATTTATATTTTTTAGATATCCCGTACTGATTACACGGCATTGCCCGGCAATCTACTTATCCCGATCTTTTTGACATAAATCACCTTAAATACGAAAATTAATATGTTTTATGTTTAGTTAAATAAGTAAGCGAAACAAATTTATATCGTAATTATTTTTAGATACCCCGTGCTGTTTACCCGGCGTTGTCTGGGAATCTACTCATCCCGAAATTCTTGGCATAAAATTGCTGAAAGATAAAAAATAATGTACTTCTTATGATTAGTTCAATAAGTAAAATGAAAAATAATTATAAATGTATATCATAATTATTTTAAGATTCCCCCTGCTGATTACGCGGTGTTGCCCGAGAATCTACTTATCTCGATCTTCTTGGCATAAATGAGCGTAAAGACAAAATTCGTTATTGTGAGTTATCCGTAAATGAATTACCTGCCATGTGCTGCTATGCTTGCACAGGAATCTGCGTACTTGACTCGGTCTTCTTGGCATCAATGCAAGACAAAAACGGTTATTGTGAGTTATCTGTAAGAGATATATAGCTGTCGCGGATTTTCTTGTAGAGCGTTTTGAGATATTCAATTCTGTGTACATTAATTTTTTGTATTTGTTATGGTTTAGGCAGCGTAAGCTATTTAAGCGTCCAAAGAGCTATTTTTTCACGTTTTCCACTACAAAGGGCGATTTTTAAGAGTGTAGGAGTTGAGTATCACAACTCTCTTATAGCCTATGTTCATCCCGGGAATCTCCTGAATATTTTGCAAAAAACCCATCACAATCGTATCAACGGTATGGCAGCGCATAAAGTACGAACAAACAAACATTCATTTTTATATAGTAGATGTCTGGTTGGTATTTCTATACATTAATGTGTTGTTTAATATGTGGATATTTTAATTTGACAAAATCTTAAATTTCAGTGTCTACATAAATACTTTTGTTTCATTAATTAATATTTCTAAAAATAGTATAGATAATAATTTGTAGTTTCTCAATTGCAATTTTTAACACTAAAAGTTTCAGATATTTCAGACCGCGCGCTAAATAAATTGAAGTTTGAAATAAGACCTTTCTAAGAAGAGAACTGTCAATCATTGCATGCCAAAACCTGCATTCAAATTTCTTCCCGAGAAGCAATCTGATGCACTAAAGCCGTGTAAAAAATTCCGTTTTTAACTGCAAGGCACTAAAACCCAGAGCCAAATCTCTCTTTTAAACTATGAATAAATAATACAACTCCGGAAATGATAGATTGGATAACCCTCGCTAACTGCCCAACCGCACCGCGTCCCGCTTCACACCATTCCGCTCTTATTCATGCAGAGTGTCCATCTGCTCCGTACTGTTGGATTATAGCTTCGATTTCCGTGCCGTGCAGTTGAAAACGGCAAATAATACTTCGTACATAGCCTTGGCACATTTCAAGACTTCTCTAGAAGATATTTAATGTTAGGTTTAAGCATGCAATGGTCACCAGTTTCCTTTTAACCAAAATTAATCAGACATTTTGCGTCTATCTTTGAATGGCAACATTAATAATAATAATAATAATAATAATAATAATAATAATAATATATTATTAATATTATATATTATTATTATTATATAAATATTATTTGTTTATGTACAGATTTAGAATTTTTACACATTTTTCTGTGCATAAAGTTAGTAATAAAATAATAATAATAATAATAATAATCTGAGATGAGAAGAGACCATTGATAAATAAAATACAAAATGATCATGTGCGAATAAAGTCTGAAAATTTATTAGTAGTAATTCTCCATTACTTTCAGCATAATATTATTTTGAACATAACAACATTGCTTAGGACAAAAATTAAAAATTAAAATGTACCTGTTGGCAGGTGTCGTCGTCCTCAACTCTATTAAAATGATGTATATAAACCATTAACTGCAGGCCTTTCGGAAGTTAACTTCCATCATCAGCAGGATGAGTATGCGCTACTAGTAGTTAAGACGCTGTAGAAGTTGCAGGTCCTGATGTGTATCCAGTCAGAACTCACGAGCGTCTTAACTAGTAGCGCATACTCATTCTGCTGATGATGGAAGTTAACTTCCGAAAGGCCTACAGTTAATATTTTATATACATCATTTTAAAAGAGTTGTGGACGACAGCACCTCCTGCCTACAGGTATATTATAATGTTTAATTTTTATCTTATGACTATTCACCTCAACGGAATTTGATATGAATTTTATTAGAATTAACATTGCTTACATCATGAAGCATAAAATATCAGCATTTTTATTTACTTTTCATATCTTTAGTTTTGTACGTAGACTATCCAGTCATTAGATATTAAGTCCCGCGGAATATACCGGAGCTTAATTAATTCCACATCTCTATGTTAAACAAGCCATCTGTCTGCTTTGTGCTGAGTTTATCCAAGTGTGAGACAATTGTTCCCATGACAATTCAACACATAGCAAGAGATTGGATTATGAAGGACATTTACACACCGATGGACCCACTCGCTCTAAGAAAAATGTAGGCCTAATTAATCTAATTCACGCAATTAACGTAATTAATTTATTGTGAACATCTATTATTTCCTTAATTCCCTCTATTTATTCCTCTCTCTCCCTGTCTGTCTGTCTGTCTGTCTCCCTCTCTCTCTCCTCTTTTTTCTATGGTTTAAAGTCTTGCTTTGTAGATACTTTAACAGACCTCATATAAACATAATGGCACAATTAACCGACAAAAATGTGTATACTGAATTAATGAAAACTCGAAGGAAAGATCGTCAATCAACCAGGAACTTGTATTCCAGAGAAATTATTGAATTAAACGTCTTCGAAATTATTACGAATGGAATAAAAATAAAATTTACTTGACTTGTAGAATACATAAATTCTAATATAGTTGACATATGCATTTAGTATTTGCTACAATATTATGGAGAATTTCTATTATTACAAACTGTATGGAATAGACTTTCACTCTACCAGAGGCTCTGTATGATTACAACATTTTTAACAAGTTTGTATTCAAATTTTTTTTTTGCATCCATCTCGACTTATAATCAGAAATTTTGTTTTCTAAAGATTCCATGTGCAATTATTCTAAGATGTCTTCATTTTTTGTGATCTAGTAGTGTGTATCCTGCAGTCCTCCGAAGGTATCTCATTTCAGCAGATTTAAGTCTCTGTATATCCTTCTGTTTCAACGCCCATACTTCGCTACCATACAAAAGAGTTGGAAGAGCCAGTGTTTTATACACTTTTAGTTTTGAATGTTTTTGGACTAACTGTGGCTTGAAGATAGAATTTATTGTTATTAATTTAGATATATTTTAATTTACATCCTTTTTTCTTCTTCATATGAGATATTGCATCCTAGATATGTATAATTATTCACCTTCTCCAAAATTTATCGCAGTCTATCATAATTTATAGGCTATTTCTTATACTTTTGTGCAAAATATTTTGGAACTTTTAGTATTTCAATTTATTTGGGACTTTAATTAGGTATGAAAAATTAAAACTTAACATAAAATATAAACTAGGATTCAAAAGTCTAAAATCTGACACGTTATATAAAGAATTTCTTGCACCATGTCTTCTTTCAACTCGACTTTTATAACTGTTCATTAGAGAAAATAATTAATGATTTTTTAAAACGCCAATGACAAACTTACTTAACACATTTATAAAGTCGTGTTATATAATTTTAAAAACAATGTATATATACTAGCGGACCCGACAGATTTTGTCCTCCTGAACGTTGACTTTCCTGCTATTAGTTGGTTCAGCAAACTTTTTTTTTTTCGGTATTCGAATTTTCGTTTAATTATAAGTTATACCAAGTGACAATTAACTATACGGAATTTCACTTTAAAAAATATTGGGGGTATACGTAACATTTTTGAATTTAAAAACATGCACATTACATTGATATAATAATACCAAGGTACGACCAAATACCACAGAAATCGACATCAATGCCACCTATGGTACACAAACATAACTATGAATTATTCTCAGAAGGTCAATTATTCATTTACTTTTCAGAAAGTTTTATTGGTCAATTATTAATGTAAAAAAATATATTGGGGGTTGTAAAAGGGAAGATGCTAAGAGGAAGGAGAGCCTCTAATTGCTTTAAATTCTAAGACTTAGAGGAACCGACCTGCACATCTTCCTAGTGTCCAATCCCACCTTCACGTGGTGCAGCTGTTAGTAACCATATAACTGATACGTATAACTTATGTGGTGAACGGACGGGATGGGCTACTCACCAATCGCACTGGTCAGCATGGTTATATATTGACCGATATGGTATTACTTCCACTTCCATACCATATATCTTTGTCTTTTCTATCCAGTCTCTCTGGACTGAACACTTGTTGTTTTCCGACCCCGATGGTATTAGAGTATTCGAGGCCGAGGGGATCATTTCATCTTATATTTTCTGTCAAATTCTTCCTAAAGGGCAGATCAGGCTCTTAGCTGTAGTGAAAGCAACTGATCTAAGGTTGGACACCTGAACAAATAAATCCCTGGTCCACCAGGTTGGGGGTTGATGCGGTAGGCCAGCTCATTCCCATCATAAAAAAATTGCAATGCTAAAAACCCTAATAGAGATACAACCAGGAGATGAATCGACCGACAAAATTGGCTGTTAGGAAACGGATGATGTCAAAGACATTAATCAACTGACGATCTATCTATATATTGGGGTGGTGGACAGTGAAATTTTTGGGTTTCATGTTGTGATATGCGAAAAATCTAAAAAACATTACAAAATTTTCGTAAAAAATCCTATAACCCGATCACAGCGCCAAATATCGGGACCAATTTTAATCTAAACCATTCAGCGTCCCACTCAAACACATACAAAAGATTTTATCAAAATCGGTCAAGTCGTTTTAGAGGAGTTCAGTGACATACACATGTACAGAAGAATTATATATATATCCATCCATCCATCCATCCATAGTCATTCTGCCCGAGGGCAGGTCCTTCACTGCAATCATGGCATTTTCATGCTATGCTTGCAGCTCTGCTAAGAAATTGTAGGTTTGATAGCTTCCCGTTGCTTTCCACACCGGTCACCGGTGAAGGATGACAATGATAAGGATAAGGATGAATATGATGATGGCCATATAATTTCGGGGACCGTTTAGGCCTTAAAGTGTTCCTGACATTTGTCTTACAGGTGAGGAAAAACACCGATAAAAACCTCACTCAGAAAAACTGCCCCGACCGGGTATCGAACCCGGGCCCGCTGCGTGACAAAAGCAGCACGCTACCTCGAGACCACAGCGGTGGACATATATATATATATCATATCATAACTAAATTATCAACTTCAACTTATAATTTGAGAACAGTTCCATTGTCTTGTGATGACAGCATATTACTACTACTCGTGAGTACACGGGCTCAATCCCCGGTCATACAGCAGGATGTTTTGTCTAAAGGAAATTACTTCCGTCCTCGCCTATGGTATAGAAATTGGGTTACGTTTTATTATTATCACTCACCATATCATCGGGTTAACGTATTTCCGTCTTCCAGAGTCCCAAACTCACAAGTTGCATATAATTATGTCAATCCCATGAGAATATGTTATCAATATTGTAAGAAAACCCGGTGGTATCGGATAGAAAATACTTATAATTTGAAGTAATTGTGATCCTTATTTATAAATTTATAAAGTAGTTTTATTTTCTTTTGCGAAACATGGACTCTTACTTTAAGGGAGAAAAGGAAATTACGAGTATTTGGGAATAAAGTTCTTAGGGAAATTTTTGGACCAAAGAGAGATGAAGAGACAGGTGAATGGAGAAGACTACATAACAGTCAATTACATGGGCTTTATAGGAAGCCAGATACAATAAGAACAGTTTAGTCTCGTAGACTGAGACGGGCAGGACATGTGGCACGAATGGGGGACGAAAGTCGTGCATGGAAGCTTCTTGTAGGAAAACCAGAGGGAAAACGCTCAGTTTGTAGACCAAGAATACTTAATACTTAATACACGCTTTCCACTTTACAGCAGATAGCCTTTGATTCCTGCTTTCCAGAGATTCCTATCCTCCCATTGTCCATCTTCCGTACCCCTCTTCACCATGGTATCATATATTCCCTCATACCATGCTCTTCTACTTCTACCCCTCTTCCTTCTGCCTGGTACCATCCAATCCAACACCTGTTTAGGCCACTTATCTTTCGACATCCGTTGTACATGTCCATACCACTGTAGAGCTCTCTTTGTTATACAGTTTCTTGTGTATCCATTTCTTGTCTGATATATGTATTTCGAATATGATGTAGTCTGGATATTCTCATACTTCTCCGTAATCCATCCATTTCTGTCGCCAAGATCCTTTTCTGCATCCTTTCATTTATTGTCCAGCTTTCTGATCCATATGTAAGTATACTTTCTATTATTGTCTGTATAATCTCTTTTTTTGTTTTTCTGGTCAAATTTCAATTCCATAAAATACCATTCAGGGATCTAATCGCCTTCCTTGCACAATTACTTACTCTTTTAATAATATTTTTTTCACAAGTATCAGATTTATCTATTATAGATCCAAGATATTTAAATTCTTCAACACGTTTAATTATCATATTATTTATTTGCAGGTTTTCTGGATTAGCTCCGATTACCATATATTCTGTTTTAATATAATTTATCTTCAGTCCACCTACCTGAAATGCATTTACCAACTTTCTCATCACCATATTCTATATCTGCTTTATCTTGTCCTATTATAATCTGGTCATCAGAGAATAATAAATTGTGCAGTAAATGTCCATTAATGTTTATTCCCATTCCCCTATATGACTTATTCCATTTCATTAATACATGTTCTAAATACATCTTGAACAATGATGATAGACCAAGAACGAGGTGGGAGAATAACATTAACTACGATTTGAGTGAAGTAGATTATACAGGGGATGATTGGAAAAATTAGCTCAGAATAGGGATATATGGAGAGCTTATGTCCGCCCGGCCATGAACCTAAGGGTTTGATAGTGCCAGTGTGTTAGTTTTATTATCTTTTAAAACAATGTAGTCCATATAAAGCATTCATAACGAAATTATTTCATTTAAATACTAGTTTCAAGCAATTACTCATCGACTCATAAATTAGTTTTATTTTATCTTCAACTGTCCATGTTATCAGTATAAAACTCAAGTCGGCTCTGGTCTCGACAATTCACCTCTTCCTTCTTCTCCTCCACTACATTCCCTTGTTCTTAGTTATGATCTGCCACTGCCTTACACCCAAAAGGGTAGTGGCGACTCTACGTTCTGTGTCTTCCAATCGTTATCTAGGTCGTACCACTTCACTCCTTCGTCTATGTTCGCCTGTCAGACTTTTCTTATTCCTCGTTGTTCGTCCATTCTTACCACAATACCAGTCCATTGGAGACTTTTCAGTCTGATAACACGTGAAATTTGAGGTTCTCTATATAGTTGCTTTAATTCATGATCTCTTATAATTCTCCAATTCCCCTGTTCGTTAATTGGGTTGTAGATTTTCCTGAGTACCTTCCTTTCGAATATTTTGGTCTATTATTTTGGAAACATTTTGTGAAAGAGTCCTATTTCACTTCCATATGAAGGGTCCAGGGAAAAAAAGATGAATGTCACAAAATCACAAAAACTGAGGTTTCATATTCTAAGTATTTGTACGGTTCCCTAGTAACATTTAAAAGGCGAAAACTGTTTAAAGAAGCTATGGGTTACGTTTTTATAAGGCTTTGAAAATAATGTGGTCAGGGAAGTGATTATAGCGTTTCAAAACTTAAAATTCATTTATCTCAGTTTGAGTTTAATGTGACATTCATCATTTTCCCATGGACCCTTCATATATTAGTGTAGGCCATATTGTTGTTTTATGAAAGAGAATTTTTGTTCTGCCTTGGATATTTCTATGTTTTTAAATTTTGAAGTAAGGGACCATTCTTTTAACAATGAAATCTATACAATGTTCTCTTAAAGAAATTATCTTTACCTGTTAATTTGAAGAAATTAATTACAGATTTATAAATTAATTTCACTTTAAACAATGAAATCCATATAATGCATTCATAAAGAAAAAACAATTTTAACTGATAATTTGAAACAAATATGGTGCATGTCACCAAGCAGAATTAATTAAAGTAAGCTAATTGTACAGAAACATTGATTTTAGTTACTAATTGGAACAAACATTGTGGGTGTCACATAATGAAATTAATTAAATTGCGCACATTGGTTAAGAGCAGTGATTTTGATACTATTAAATGATAATGAGAGAGATATTAGTACATATGTTTATTTACATATTATGCGAGTGGAAATCACGTCACAAATTAAAATATAAGTTACTCATATTTATAGCCGTTTAAACATATTACGTTATATCACATATTTAGTTTGTGTACCATAGTCTGTGTATGTAAGTTGAAAGCATTATCCTACATGAGATTATGTTACGTTCAACCTTCTACTGGTTTCGCTCATGATATAAGCATTTTAGGAAGTATGTGTACTGCTTCAGGGAGCCTATTTCTTTATAATCAGGTGTCGGCGAAACGGTCTTCCGATTAGGTCAATTATATAAATATGGACAAATTAAGGGTCTCTTCGGATAATGGAATTTTGATACGATCAGTAGAAATTAAGTAAACTGGGCATATAAAAAATATTAGGGCAGATTTATTATAGGCTGATCACTATTCTAATTTACATACATTGATGTAATAATAAATTAGATAAACTTGGATAACACCACGAAACTATCAGGCGGTAAAATTATTGAACATTTTAGTTATTTTATACAAACATTCGTTGTTGAAAAAAATTATGTCAGTTTTTTATAGCGGCAAAAATACCTATGTCCCGAAATTCATGATTCCGATTGACTCACCCGGTAGTATAGGAGTAGCCATGACTCTAAATTAACTTTTTAGAACCGATTAATTTTTTCTTGAGAGAGTCTTACCAAGTCAACTATGGCACTCCCACCATATTAACGTTTGTTCACTTCCTTCATTTTACATTGTATAATATAGGCCTAATATATATATCTATATATATAATCTATATAAATATATATAGCCTATATAACAGTATTTCAATTTGTTAATCATTGTCATAACTGTGATAAAATTTGCATCTTTCATCAATTACCGTATTTGAGGACCATCAAATATTCCGTCTTTTAACTTTTCCATACTGAGCTTAGGAAATTTTCTACAAATGTATTTGAAACATTCTCCATCCTTGTCCAACGCTTTGCCGAATTGTTTCATCATACCTAACTTTATGTACAGTGGTAGAAGTATGATTTTGTCTCTGCTTAGTAAGGGCGTGTTTATTACTTTGGCTTTACCGACAGTTAAGAAGTTTCTCAAAAGCCACATATCTTGTTCCCAATGAAGTTGCTTTGCTCTACTATCCCACAAACAGACTGTCCCGGCTAAGCCTACCGGCTCGTGGACAAACTGTGGGGTCACCAGGAGATGAGCACCTGGATGTACTAAAGTCTCACACTGCGGAGCTTGACGATTCATGCCCTAGCCGGTCTCACAAACTGCAGGATGCGTCCCTGGAGGTAGAACAGGGGAACGGTCGGTGGATCTGCGACAGCAGTCCTCCCGGCTAGGCTCGAGGAGGCAGTGCCAACTATGGGGTCGTCAGGAATGAGCGACCTGACGTACTATGTAGCTCAGCAATTTCCCTGAAGTTGCGACTCCAATACCTTCTCCCTGCTGAGGTGTTGGTTTTAAGCCGAGAACTCTTGAACATGGACGCGAATAGATAGGGAGGATAAGGTACTGGGACTTGGGAGTATGGTCTTTGACCGAGGTATCCCAAGGGGTGGAGGCATGGGCCTATCCCACAAACAAATCAAGCAATGGTATTTTGTGTATCCACGTGTATTTATACATGGAAACATTTCCAGATACACGTTGTGAGTACTTTAATTTTGTCAAATAACTGAGATCAAGGTTGATGTGCGGAGTGAGGCGTGCGAGAGTGAGGATCACGTGATGTTTGTATGCGCGAAAAAATGCGCAAAAATCAAATCATGACTGGAAACATAAATTGTATTATTAAAAAGCCGTTTACTGTTTAAAATATAAGATATGCAAAAATCATAAAAAAAAACTAGAGTATATTCAGCAATTTCATGAATATATTCGTAAACTGTTCACTTGAAAACATAGAAACTCGCTGAGATATCCAGGGCAAGAAGATTATTTTTTTGTAGAGCTCTGTAATTAATTATGTTATATGATGATATATTATTCTATTATTATTTTTAATTATATTAATATTTGTATCAAACATTAGAGTAGCTGTCGCGTTACAAAAATATCGAGGACATCGTTCAGTATGTGCATCAATAATGTGTTTATATTTCGAGTTGTGTGAGTGAATGCATAACTTTTTATAAATTCTATAATTATAATGAATTTTTAACTGTGTTTAATAAATAATGTTATGCACTATAGAACTAAAGTCCACCGCTGTGGTCTCGAGGTAGCGTGCTGTCTTGTCACGCAGCGGTCCCGGGTTCAATTCCCGGTCTGGACAGAATCCTGGGTGAGGTTTTTTTCGGGGGTTTTCCTCACCTGTAAGACAAATGTCAGGAAGCGTAGGGCCCAACGGTCCCCGAAAATCATCCGGCCATCATCGTCATTATCATGACCATTCTTCATCGGTGTGGAAAGCAACGGGAAGCTACCACACCTATAATTCCCTAGTAAAGCTGCAAAGCATAGCATGAAAATGCTATGATTGCAGTGAAAGACTTGCCTTCTGGCAGAATTACTATGGATGGATGGATGGGTAGAAATTGATTGAAATTTGATCCATAAATTGTTTTAACAACAAGGTAACTATTAAAAAAACAGAAAGTAAGTCGTATTCAGATTTAAAACACACAATCTTCGCATAACATATCTCATTCATATTTATACATTATTTTAAAACATAAAGTTGAGAAACAATGTTTTAAAAATTCATTATGAAACATCATCTCAGTCACTATTTAAAAGTTTAAAAACAAAATCCGTACCTGAGAACTCAGTCCTGCATAATTAGGTACGATATTTTTAAAATAATTTGAAGTCTATTCGGAATAACATGTTCAATATTTTTCTTGTTAAACGGTACTGAATATTCTTTGATTAAATATTATGGAGTAGTCAGATCAGTGGATGTGTTTATCATTGCGTAGGTTCATGTTGATGACTCCGTTCAATATTTCAATTTCTTCGAGGATGTTAATTCTCATGTAACTACTCTCTCTCTCTCTCGCTCTCTCCCTCTCTCTCTCTCTCTCTCTCTCTCTCTTTCTCTCTTTTCTCTCTCTCTCTCTCTCTGGTTAGGATCGATAACACGTTGTTCATTGTGTTAATATAGTGACCTATTTCCATTGGATGTTTCGAATAGTTTTGATTAACAGCATAATATTTATCTCCAAAATATCCTGTTGCTCTGGTGATATATTTATTTTCTACACACTTTTGTTTATATATATATATATATATATATATATGGTGTTACCGAAATGAGTGCAGATTCTTCTTGTGGTGGTAAGGAACATCTATACAAATATTTTATCACAACGAACCTTGGGTCGTAAATGCATTGTTGTAGGTCTACAGAATAAAACAGCATTTAAAATTGTTGAACACATTGTTGTTTATTTATTAATTCTAAGAAAAATGGAAAGTATTACATGTTATTTTACAGTAATTGTTGGAAATGGCGACCACTGACCTTCATGCACAGCTCCGCGTGTCTCATCTCGGACTGACGAACTCTAAGAAGCATATCTGGATGCTCCCTGATTTCCCCAGCCGCTGCCACGATCCTTGCTACAAGCTCTGGAGCTGTGCATCCAGGTCAATGGTCGCCACTTCCAACAATTACTGTAAAATAACATGTAATACCTTCCGTTTTTTTCTTAGAATTAATAAATGAACAACATTATGTTCAGCAATTTTAAATGCTGTTTTGCTCTGTACACCCACAACAATGCATTTCCGACCCAAGGTTCATTGTGTTAAAATACTTCTATGGATGTTTCCTACCCACACGAAAAATTCTGTACTCATTTCGGTAACACCCTGTGTATATGTGTATATATATATATATATATATATATATATATAAATTTAAATTGTGCTATTTAATTTATTATCGGTTTTGTATATGATACTTATTTTCTATCGCGTTTTTAATTTTTGTTTTGGTGGTTTTTGTCTTTCGGTTCTTTGTATGTCAAATTTAACTACTTACTATTATTTTCGTCAATTTCCCTGTTTAATTTCGTTTTATGTGTTATGTCTTCCTTCATATTTTACTACTTTATTAATAATTTCTTCGTCGTATTTTTTTTGGAAGCTAGATGTTTCTAGCAGTTAAATTCCTTTGTAGTTTTCTTGGTTTGCTCTATTATCGTCTTTCTATTTGTAACGCTTAAAATGTTTAACATCTTAAAATAAGTACCTGATACATCAGTCGTCAACTAAAACCAACTTATATTTAAAAACTCTGTAAATAACATTTTTTTTTTGTTGCGGAGGTGTCTGGATTTTCAATGGATAACAATTGCGTTAGTAATAAGGTATTTGTATGTACCAGTGCATAACCTGTAGCCACGGTATTTATTTTTTTCTGTTGTCAGATCTATAGAGTGTCTGAAATTGATGCATTCACTTTTTGGAACGTTATATCTCAGCAACAAAATGAGGCAAAAATAAAATTTTTGTTGTGTTTGACCCACAGGACACTGGAAAAGAATAGCAACACAGTTCATCGATCTTCACGTCTTTATAAACAACAATGGCGGCGAGATTATCATTCGATGAATTTAAGTGGATACTGAAGTGTTATTGGAAAGTGGAGAATGTTATTGAAGTGCAACGACGTTGGACGGTAGAATTTGGGACACCACCACCAACAAGGGTAACAATAACAAGAATCCAAGGCAAGTTTGAAGCCGATGGAACGGTGCAAGATGTGTTGAAAGGTCGGTGCGGAAGAAAGAGACGTTCGACTGATAACGAGAATACTGTTGCAGTCATGCAGGTTTCTGCACGATCCCCAAACAAGTCAGTGAGGCAATGTTCTCGTGAGATTGGTATCAAGAAAAGCAGTGTTCATCGAATTTTTCGAGGCCAAAAATGGAAACCTTACATTCCAAGACTTCTCCACTTCTCCACGCACTCTGCTGGTTGTTACAGCGATCAACTACATTCCAACATAAGCGGAAAAGCAAAGGCCCTAAGCACTTTTATCAGATTTTTAGTCATTATTACTAATCTTAAGTTTATATATTCTTATACATTTATTTAAAGTAATATAATTTAACAATATATATAAGATACGTCCACCGCTGTGGTCTCGAGGTAGCGTGCTGCCTTGTCAAGCAGCGGGCCCCGGGTTCAATCCCCGGTCGGGGCAGTTTTTATGGGCGAGGTTCTTATTCGGGGGCTTTCCTTACCTGTAAGACAAATGTCAGGAAAACCTTAAGGCCCAAACGATCCCCGAAATCATATGCCTATTATCATCATCATCATGCTTCACCGGTGTGGAAAACAACGGGAAACTATCACACCTACAATTTCCTAGTAAAGCTGCAAGCATAGCATGAAAATGCTATGATTGCAGTGAAGGATCTGCCTTCGGCCAGAATTACTATGGATGGATGTAAGATATACTGAATTTAAACCATTTACTTTACACTTCATGGAAATCAACCATGACTTTTAGAGGAAGAGATCGAGTGAGAACCAAAATTATTTTAGAAAATCAAAGTATAGAACAGGTGTCTAGTTTCAAATATTTGGGTTGTGATGTTGGCTACATGGTGGAAAGAGATATTAACTCCAAAATAAATAAATTTCAGATGGTGTGTGGAACAATACAGAGAACATTCAAAAATAAAATTAGAAAAGAAACCAAGATAAAAATGTATAATGTTATGGCGGTTCCCACAATATTGTACGGATGTGAAACTTGGGCTCCAGTGAAAAGACAGAAGGATAGAATACAGACGGCAGAGATGCGGTTCCTAAGACAAGTAAAAGGATGTACAAGACTTGATAGAATAAGAAATGAGGATATAAGAGAAGAATTGAAAGTACAGCCTTTATTGGATAAAGTCACGAATTACAGACAGAAATGGATTGATCACATGGATGGAATGAGTAAGGAGAGATATCCATTGTTAGCAAGAAATTATCAAGCAAGAGGAAGGCGTGATGTTGGAAGACCTAGAAGACGTTGGGCTGATGCATTATGAAGTCGGAACGGGCAATTGCCCAATCCCTGGAGTGATGATGATGATGATGATACTTTACAATAAATAACTATAACTAAATAACTAAATAACTAAAGAATATTAATATTTCTGAGTCCCATAACTCAGAAACGTGACGTGCTGGGATAAATCTGGTTACAGATCTGCACTCAGCGCATCGCTGTTAGTATAAAACAGCCATATCTACCGTAGCAGACAAAGTATTTTTATAGACCATTGTAATTTATTATTAATGCATTTTTCTTACATAGAAATGTAATATATTTCGTTTTTAATTCTATTATTTTCTGCTATTCTTAATAGATGTTTAGCTAAGCAGCTTCTGATATAGATTTTTTTCTGGCATATTTGGATATTATAGTGTGTTATATATATATTTCCGGTTTTAACAATGTTACACATTTTTCCGGCACCAATGATTTGTCTTCAATTTCGCTTTATAATTTTCCTCCAATCGTCTTTATTATATAACACATTTCTTCCTCTATTACCCAGTCCTTCAAAGTGCCTGTAATTCCTTGAATCCACGTGAGATTTATTCGTCCTTTCCTTCACGTTACTGATGGTTGTCCACTCAATTATTTTCTTCGGTAACATTCTTTATTTAAAATTAATATATAATTATGGAATATTCACCTGAAAGGTCCGTCTCCTCAACTTAATTAATCATTTAACTGTAGCGATTTCGGGACTTGTCCCATCATCGGCAGGATTCAAAACTGGTGTTTACTGAAGATCTGGTAGAGGGGGTTGCATGTATTGGGTTCGTTTTCGTTTATCAGGCTGTCGTTGTTGTGAGCTGCTTTCATGATTCCTTTATTTACAAGATATGATTGTGACAATCTTGTGTAACATCAGTTTGAGGTTACAACTTGTCCTTCCCTGATTGGCTAGTGAGTCCATGCTTTTAAAGTCATTAAGAAACAGGATTGAGGTCATTAACTAAAGTATAAAAATTTAAATTCGTACCTGAGATGTCAGCGGTCCTCTACTGGGAATATATTTTAAAAATATATTTAATGTCCTTTCGGGAAAATTTGTTAAATCTCCAGTATCTTAAAACTTATGAACTATCGTTTGTTAAGATTTTATATAGACGGTTGAGGTCATAGGGCGTGTTCTCGTTGAGTAGGTTTATGTTCTTGGCTTCTTTCAATATTTCAGTTTCATCGAGGATGTTAATTCTTGAGTTACTAGTATTTCTGGTGTAGCATATATCTTCACTTATTTGAGCTGAATATAAGTTGAGAATATCCTGTATTCGATGCGTTAGATGCACCGGAAAATGCTGTGTCAGTGTGTATTGGGACCTGGGATGCATGCATCGTTGGGACTCTATTCATAATTCAGTTGTATTTTATATTCCATTCCATTATCGTAGTTTAATCTCTCGTCTTATAAGTACTTACACGTGCCACACGCCACCCGGGCCTTACAGTGGCACGACCTGTCGGGAGAGGGATTTTAACTATGGATCACTCACATACTACTTTAACGACGCAAGAACATGTAGAGTCTCCTGATTGAGGGATGGGCTCAACGTCGGGGCCTCCTCCTAAACAACACATACTAAGACGAAACACACAATTTACATACATTCATACTAAACATGGCGAATGTGACAATAGTGATTAAGTGGTGAGATGATGTTCAGGATTCGTTTGGGCTTTAAAGATCCCTAACATTTGTCAAAAAAAACCATCATCCAGGAAATATGTCCCGACTAGATAGAGCCCCGGCCCGCTGCGTAGCAAAGCAGTGAACCTACCCGGAGACCACAGCGGTGTACTGTATTATGTACAGGAATATTAAATATGTATGCAGAAACTCTAGCATTTGTTATGTAACTGTAAATTTATGGAGTGTGGTATATATTAATGACTTAATTTACAAATTGTAATTATGAGACCAGATGTTGGGAGTGATAATATAGATAAAGCTCACAGTTACACAAGTCTAAGCATTTCCTCTTAATCAGCGGTAACCTCCACCATGTGCAATATACCATGGTAATTATTGTAAAGAAAACATCACAGGTTATATTATTATTGGGTAACTCCCTCTTACTTACTTAATACAGGCTTTCCACTTCACAGCAGTTCGACGTTAATTCCTGATTTCCAGAAATTCCTATCTTCCATTGTCCTTCTTCCATACCCCTCTTCATCATGGCATTATACATTTCCTCATACCATGTTCTTCTACTTGTCCCCCTCTTCCTTCTGCCTGGTACCATCCAATCTAACACCTGTTTAGGACACTGTTCGTCCGATATCCGTTGTACATGTCCGAACCACTGTTGAGCTCTCTTTTTTATGCTTTCGGTAACAGTTTCTTGTGCATCCATTTCTTGTCTGATATATGTATTTGGAATATGTTGTAGCCTGCATATTCTCATACTTCTCCGTAATCCATCCATTTATGTCGCCAAGATTCGTTTCTGCATCCTTTCATTTATTGTCCAGCTTTCTGAATCATATGTAAGTATACTTTCTATTATTATCTACATAATCTCTTTTTTTGTTTTTCTGGTCAAATTTCTATTCCACAAAAGACTATTAAGGAATCTAATCGCCTTCCTTGCACAATTTACTCTGTTAATAATATCTTTCTCAGAAGTACCAGATTTACCTATCATAGATCCAAGATATTTAAATTCAACACATTTAATTACGAGCATATTATTTATTTGTAGGTCTTCTGAATTTCCTCCGATTACCATATATTCTGTTTTAATATAACTTTTTCAGAAGTGTTAATTTGTCTTTATATTTTTGCAGTCCATTAAGGATAAAGGATTATATAGAAAAAAGTATTGATTAAAATGCTGGATTATTTTTTTAACGACGCTCTTTTAAAACATTTTTAGCTTTACTATTTAAATATAGGCAGGGAAATACTAACAAATCTTTCCATAATCATTTTACTTAAATGACGAATCTACACGAGACCAAGAGCTTACTTCCTTTTAGAATGAAGTATATTTACATATTTATCCAGTGAAAAAATTCATCGGCTCCTGTCACGTTTGACCGACAAACCTCCGATCCATTTCCTTCGTTATGACTGCAAGCAGTAGGAAATAACATGCTGCTCTGTTAACTTAATATGTTTTCTTATTTTTATTTAATTATATATTTATTTAGCAGGAATGACATATATCCTTCTCTGCCACTCTCTAGGACAAACATATGTTACATTAAAATACATAAATAAATATAGTATTAGAGAATAAACAATTATTTGGTCAAATTCAATAATAACAAATGTAAGATGTAACAGCACAAACGTTCATCATACAAGCACTGCATAAATTAAGCGAATTACTCTACAATTCAAATGATGGTTCCAGTTTTCTGGTTTACGGTATATATATATATATATATATATATATATGACAAGATAAGAAAAATAAATGCCTGGACAGGATTTATTTTTCTTATCTTGTCATATTAAGCTTGCATTGCTCAATGTCAAGAATGTTTAAATGTTATATATATGTTATAATTAAATATTTGACTTTGAGCAAGTCCCGCGCCGTAGCCGAGCGGTTAAGGTAGGAAGCCTTGGCGCAGAGCTATGGGACTTGCGCTGGTTCGAGTCTCCATGGGGGAAGAAATTTTCTCATGGTATTTCGGCCAGTATGGGACCGGTGCCCACCCAGCATCGTGAGGCGAATTGGGTAGCTACAATAAGTAGCGGCTCCAGGTTGAGGAACCAGCTATAACGGCTGGGGAACTCGACATGCTAACCACATGTCACCCCTACCCTGGCTGTTGATCATCTACCTCTGTGATTGACACATGTGGATGTGAAGGGCCAGCAGCCGGCTGGTAAAAAGGCAACCGCTGAAAAGTGGAAAGACCCTCAATCCGAATCGGACTTTGAGCAATGCAATGCAATATATATGTGAGTGAGTGAGAGAGAGAGTGAGAGAGAGAGAGAGTGAGAGAGAGAGAGTGAGAGAGAGAGAGAGAGTGAACGAGTGTGTGCTTGTGTGTGCTTGTGTGTGCTTGTGTGTGTGTGTGTGTGTGTAATCCCATTGGAGAAACTCAAGTTCTCATGTCAACTTATTTAAAAGTATTGGGCAGCCAGATAAAAAATGAAAAATCGTGCATAACCGTATGTTATTATCTATTTGCATATTGTCATATAATTTGACACAAAAGCAATATCTAAGAATTCAATTCTTTATTACATTATGTATCAGGAATTGATAGGCCTAAAATACTAAAATGTTATGAAAACGCTAAATAGTATTGACTGAGTAAAATCCCAAAAAGTGAGGGAACTCCTGGAAAATTACCAATGCATTTAATAATAACTGTAAAGCGCACTAACGTGCATAGCAGTTCATTCAATACATTTAGGAACCCAAATGAATGGTGGCTGATCTTAGCATTTGGAGTGGGGAAGATGACTTTATGGGAGGAGTCATTGTCCTTATAAGGCGAGGACGCGGAACGAAACTTCCTCATATATTCTAAAGTAAGCAGTTCTTCCAAATCAAGAGATTTTGGCAATTTAGAAAAAAAATAAGTACATTAAAAACAACGTGATATTAAATAAACTCATCGACTCCACTCCGGATATTAACTGTAATACAAACGATTATAAATTCTATAAATTAATTGTGTGAAATTCATCAATAAACTGGAGTAAGAAGTTTAAATTATTTATAATTGTATAAACATAAAAATCCTTGAAATCTCATCAACCTACCGTGAACGAACCGGCGCAATTATTAAAAATAATAAATTAATTAAAGGAATATATCTTACACAAATAATTGCCATATTCATGGGTTAATTAAATTGAATACATTGCTAGGAAGAATGGGAGTTACCAATAGTGAATTTTTAATTCCGCGTTTCAAGGAAACCCCGACTTCCAATTCCCGGATTTGGCTGACTATGTTCCTCGTTTTATTTTAATAGCATGTACTGAGTTTCGTTGTGAACATCGGAAATTGTGACCGCTAGAGCGATTTTTAAACTTTCGTTTCAGGTTAACTCCTACGCCTAAATGTCCGATTTTGCTGGTTAACAAATTCAACCTTACATTTTTAAACAATTCCTGAACGCAAACTTTAGTTCGAATGAAACAAAAATTGCGGCCGCTAGGGCGTTAACAGACACAGACACACACACACACACAATATATATATAACATTCCATGGTGATCTGCCCGAAGGCAGGTGTTTCACTGCAATCATAGCATTTTCATGCTATGCTTTGCAGCTTTACTAGGGAATTGTAGGTATGGTAACTTCCCGTTGCTTTCCACAGGATTTTGATGATAATGATAAGGATGATGATGATGATGATGATGGTGATGGCCGGATGATTTTCGGGGACCGTTGGACCCTAAGCTTCCTGACATTTGTCTTAGAGGCCAGGAAAACTCCCGAAAAAAAACTCACCCAGGAGCCTGTCCCGACCGGGAATCGAACCCGGGCCCGCTGCGTGACAAGACAGCATGCTACCTCGAGACCACAGCGATGGTCATGATAATTTTCGATGTCTACTACATAGGATCGGTTGAATATCATCAAAAAATGTTTCAAAAATATTTTCAGGAGAACAATCTCAATATTTTCATTATTTTGGAATTCGCAAATAAATTTACTGATAATTAAAATTAAAACTGATAATAAATTTACATAAAGGAAGAACAGCTGTCTATTATTCATGAAAAATACAAAGAAGAATGCAAAATATAATTACAAGGTATATTTATCTATCGATTACAACATTAGTTAAAATACTGATAAATCTTAATATTATGTTTTATAAAATAAATTATTAATTGTAAAAAAATATATTAGTGCGGTGTTACCATTATTTTGTTTTTAAAAATATTCAGCTTGATGTTGAAGGATGCCATGGTTTCACAGTCTCTGAATACCGTAAGATGGGAGCGAATTCCGTTTAGACAATTAAAAAATGAACAAGATGACTAAATAATAATGTTATTGCCCATATTGTGTCTCATTTAAGTGTTTCACGATTTTACAAAAGGTCAGAGAATGGAACATTGAATCACATGTCACAAGAATGTGACACAAATTTCGCCAAGGTATAAATAAATCAGGACTAAATGAATTAGTAATGTTACCAGTAAACAAGAAATTACAATCACTAGAAATTATATGATTATCAGCATTCATTATCATTACATTTGTACCATCAGTACTCATTTCATTATAATGCTAAATTAAAATACAATATGTTACGTTACAACAATGTAGTATTAATAGTTACAAAAATTTGATTTTCAATGTTCAGTACTGGACAATAAAATTTTGGAGCAGGTGAATAATTTTACATATCTAGGATGCAATATCTCATATGAAGAAGAAAAGGATGTAAATGCAAAAATATCTAAATTTTTAAGAATTTTAGGGTTAATAAATTCTATCTTCAAGCCACAGTTAGTCCATAAGCATTCAAGACTGAAAGTGTATAAAACACTGGCTCTTCCAACTCTTTTGTATGGTAGCGAAGTATGGACGTTGAAACAGAAGGATATACAGAGACTTAGATCTGCTGAAATGAGATATCTTCGGAGGACTGCAGGATACACACTACTAGATCACAAAAAAAATGAAGACATCTTAGAAGAATTACACATGGAATCTTTAGAAAACAAAATTTCTGATTATAAGTCAAGATGGATACAACATGTTCATCGAATGGAAGATCACAGAATACCCAAACTAATGTTAAGATATCAACCTGCAGGAAGAAGAAGACCAGGACGTCCACTCAAAAGACTTCTGGATGGTGTTTCTCTTGAGGCCGAAACAGGTCAACAAATGGCCTAAATTCGTGAATGTACTATGATGATGATGATGTTCAATTTGGCAGTCAGTACTTTACGAATGGGTTTTGAAATTCCGGCTTCAGCTACTCTTTGGCTGTAAATATCTCTAGTCATTCGTAAAACCTCACTACCATTACTTGTAACTTTTTTCTCTATAGGCCTGTCTTGTATGATCATCAATTAATACAACACAATATACACCGTGTTCCATTCCAACCTCCCACATTTCAATTATTCATAACTCTCAAAGTATGCGGAATTATGAAATGAGATTAGTATTAAAAGAAAGACAATCTCAAATAATTTTTGTTTTCATTGTTGTAGTTAATTCATCTGTCATTTTATTGTAACAAAATATAGTTCCTCCAGCTTATTCCTGGAGGGTAGCAGACGCAGATGTGTATGAGGATGCGGGAGATCTGTCACTCTGTATCTGGTTCTTACTGAATGTCTAGCAGCCCATCTGTCAACGTGCATCGTGTCTGTTTAGTGTATTTTGGAATATTGGAGAAAAACAGCTATAGGACACAAAATTGTTAGGTTACATTAAATTAAAAAAGTACATATAGAAGAAATCATGAGTACTCATTTGTACGTATACAACGTGAAATTAGAGGACACTAGTGTCACAGTATGAAAAAAATAATTTACTACTCGTAAAACTGTAAGAAATTACAGACTCTCGTATGAAAACATGTCAACAAGCTTTGAAATTTGGGTCTACAAATGAAAATAGTGGAACCACACAAATCGACCAAGGAAGATTGATGAACAAACGAGGCTAGAGAGAATTCTGGACAGATATAGGCCTACTCAAATTCAAATGAGCTTGATGAAAATGAATGAAAAACATGCTTAATTTTACATTAAATTTCAGTTTTAAAAGGACAGAACTTTTTACTTAATGTAATAATGAACAAAGAAAAACATAGTTAAAATATTAACATTCCTTTACTTTAACATACACTAAAATATTTAATGATTTTACAATATATGTTATTTTCTGAGTACAGTACGAAAGGATACAGTTTATTTTTGCATTTGTGCTATTGTATAGTAAAGTATAAAGTTAACAAAAGTTTCTCTATTCTTATTTTACATACTATTCTCAAACACGAAACCATTTATTGATGTTCTTAGTAATAACAACTTAAACCAAAGTCACTATTAAAGTTTTTAAATGTTATATTTGCACAATAGCCATTAATTTGTTTCATTTTTTGTGTTTAAGGAATGCTATATTGAAAATATATACTTTCAAAGTTTGATGGATTTTCATACGAACACACAAACAATTAGTCCTATATCGTATTTTTTCAACTTCTGTTTATTCAAAAGAATGTTTTTGCACTGAAGCTGTTACTCTATGGAATTTCTCAATTGTGAATAAGGTCGATTTTTTTTTATACGTATAACTTCCTAAAACATTCAAATTCGCGATTTTAAATTAATAGTAATTTTATTTTTAGTTCTAACATTACCGAAACTATGTTGCGCACATGTCCTGAAATTAAGAAAATCCTAAAGTAATTTTTAAAATATTTTATTAGTTTTTAGGTATTTTTATACAGTATTTAACTCATGCCCCAAATGGGAATCGATGACCAATCACGTTTCAATTAATTTTGTTTTACAACCAATCGCACTCGTGTTTCACCCCAATATCTATCACTTAAGTTCATCATATTAAAGAAAGGTCCTCTTTTATAATATTCTGAACAGGCCATAGCATTATTTTGCAGTGACTGACTCTCTAAGAAATAAGTTGAATATAGCAATTTATATGTTAAGGTGCAAGAATCCTGGAATTCATGTGGCTCCCAGATTTTATATATATATAGTGCAGGAATGTAACTAGATACCGCTAGCGAGATATAATAGAAAAAATTGTAGCAATTGACTATATCACAATAAAAAGAAACCATCTTTGCACTTTCTTAAACGTATTATTTCCCAGGTACTTACATTCCAGAAAAAATATAAATGACATATTTACATCATAGGACATCAGAAATTAATTAATATACAGTTTGATATGTTTAACTTTTTCTCCAATAGGATGCATTCTTACAATATTGCGATATTTTGGCAATAAATAATATGATCTGGTTGTAGTGATGAACAAGTGAAACATAACTAACGTTTCTCGTTTGTTTTCAAACATCGCCGTGTACATTAAATATATAAATATTTTAAAATAACTATATTTAAATAATGATATGTGAGTAAACAGCTTAATTGTATTCGTTAAATAGTCCTAGCAAATGCCACTCTCGATTTCCAAATTCTCTAAATAAATTGGAAATCAATGAAAGACAAAATTGGCTATTGTGAGTTTTCCGTAAAAGATAAACATATGCTGTCGCGGACTTTTTTTGTAGTGTTTATTCAGCTATTCATTTCTGTGTAAATTAATTTTGTGCATTTGTTGAGGTTTAGGCAGTGTAAGCCATTTAAGCGTCAAAAACGTATTTTTTTCACGGTTTTTACTACAACGGATGATGTTTAAGGGTGTAGGAGTTGAGTACCACAACTCTCTTATAGCCTATGTTCATCCCGAGAATCGCCTGAACATTTTGCAAAAAAAAAACCATCACAATCGGATCAACGGTATGGCCGCGCATAAAGTACGCACAAACAAACAAACAGTAATTTTTATATATTAGAAATAACATGAAAATAAAAATAAACGCCTAGGCCGGAATTTGAACCCGAGACCTCTATATACTTTAACTCGCTACCAAGTGCGCTACTCAAGCATATTACCACAAACGCTTATTTTTCTTCCTCACATAATTCTTTATTCATGAGAGTCAGCGGAACATCGGTCGTACTGCCATCTCGTGTCTTCTATAATAAGCAAGCATTTTAAAGATAAAATATTTACTTCGTAATAGTAACCCTTATCTATTTCGATGTTACATTTTTTTAAATTTAGGAATGAAGGCCATGTATATATATATATTTTTTTTTCATGGCAATTTTCGATTCCTATAATTAGAATCGATGAACATTTGTAAAAATGTTTCCAAGATGTGTTCATCCCAACAACTTCGATGGCTTCAGAAATAACTAAAAGACGAACATTTATGCTACAAGTCTATCGTCTCTTAAAATATTTTCGGCCACTTAGATATTAAGTGCCATACACATTTATTTTTATCATCGTCAGTCTTGGTGGACTCTTCGTTATTATATTTGCCTGTGGGTAGTTTTAAGTGTGTAGAAATATAGAATATAGCTTCATTTGAAAAATAAGTAATTTGTACATCCCTCGACACAAATCAACAACATTTAAAAGAAACTCATACTTCAAATAAAATTATTCTGAGCAAACGTTTGACCCTTTCAAGCCGATATTCGAGTTGCAACACTAATGATATGAATTGATAAAGGGCGTTGTTGAATTGAATATTAAATAGCTTTCGATTCAAGAAACTAAACTGGCGTTATATTTGCAAAGGATTATCATGGAACATAATGCATGAAGATTGGCGTTCAAGTTTGTTTTATCGATTGAATATAATAGAAAGTTGACTTTACCAAACTCATCGATCTCTGAGCATTGACAAGAACGTGCTATGAAAAGGTACATGTGCCAGGCAAAACAAAATATGTAGCTGGACGATATAACCTGTGATGTTTGCTTTAGAATAATTACCAGCGTATATTGAACATGGTGGAGGTTACCGCTGATTAAGAGGAAATGCTTAGACTTGTGCAACTGTGAGCTTTATCTATATTATCACTCCCAACATCTGGTCTCATAATTACAATTTGTAAATTAAGTCATTAATATATACCACACTCCATAAATTTACAGTTACATAACAAATGCTAGAGTTTCTGCATATATATCTAATGCTCCTATACACATTAGAGCTCAATGCTGAATAGAGTCTCAACGTAAATAAGTAATATCTTTATTCATTTTATTTATTTGTTAATTTAGCCTGACGATAGTAAGGCCATGTGGCCTTCTCTTTCAATCACATATGTTATATTAGAATACAGCATTCACAGTCAACTCTAATATTATATACTGAATGGAAATTTGAAAAAAAAAATAGGCTAACAATATACATTGCTCAAAACAATTAGAGGAACACTATGAAATGTGCAAATATTTTTTCATTGGATAAAGGTACAAATATGAAATTAATAAAGTACATTATTTGTGGTTATTTATTTATTTACTTATTTATTGCTCATGTCAGTAAAAACAAATGAATAATGCTGACAATTAAGTTTTCAAATAATTCCGCTATGTAAAGCAATTGAATCTTGTGCTTATTTTTCCAAGTTAAACACTCGTTATATAGAGTTAGTATCGTGTATGGCCTCCACGACATTCGATGACAGTTTGGCACCTTCGTGGCATGCTCCCAATAAGATTCTGGATTTCCTCTTGCGGGATATATCTCCCCATTCCTCCTTCAGAGCATCTCCAAGTTGCTGCAGAGTTTGTGGAGCTTGATGTCGGTTCCTGCCCTTCCTGTCTAGAAGATCCCACAAGTGTTCAATATGATTGAGGTCTGGGCTGACCGCTGACGACTCCATTACCTCAATTTCATTCCTCCTCAGGAAATCCCTGGTGACAGCCGCAGAATGTGCCCTGGTATTATCCTGCATAAACAGAAATCCAGGGCCTACTCCAATGGCAGCAGGTACTACATGCTCTTCCAGAACGTGCTCGATATACCGGACAGCATTCATTCGCTGGGGAACAAGTACAAGGTCCGTACGATTGTTGTACATAACTCCGGCCCACACCATTATCGAACCTCCTCCGAATCTATCAATTTCCTGTACAGGCCTCTGCAGAAAATCTTTCTCCTGGCCGTCCCCACACCCTCAATCGACCATCACAACGTGTAAGACGATACATGGATTCGTCCGAGAAGAGCACAGACTCCCACTGGTTCAGGTTCCAATCGCCATGGTTTTCAGCATACGTACGTCTTGCTGCCTTATGCCCATTTGTTAAGCGTGGTTTTTTAACGGGCCTTTTTGGACGAATATTCTCTTTCCTTAATCTGTCCCTTATGGTTTGGTCTGAAACCCGGATTCCGGAAGCCATATGAAGGTCATTCTGCAGGTCTTTTGCAGTTTTTGTACGCTGTCGAAGAGCAGAAAGAACAACGTATCTGTCATCCTGGGGGCTTGTTTTAAATGTACGACCCTGGCCACGTCTTCTACAATACTGACCTGTCTCTCTGTGTCTGTTGCGTAACCTGGACACCACGGAAGGAGAAACCCCAAGCCCTCTAGCCACTTGTCGCAGAGATTGGCCTTGTCGTAAAAGATGTAGAGCATGATACATTTCAAACTCATTTAAATGCCTCATTTTGTCACAGACTTCAATAAACAAGGGCAATAATCAACATTCGTCACTATAGCAACATCAGAACGCTTACCAATTAGAAGTGGCCAGTGCCTTCCAAAATAAAAAAAATTCTCTATATTTGTTATTTCAGGTAATTTCTCTGTATTTAGGCCATGGATCTTTAAAATTTGTATCCAATGATAAAATTAATAATTCAATTTACATATTGTCCAACTTTCAGCATCACAGCTTTAAAAAACAATTACTTATTCAATTTATTACAAGTGTTCCTCTAATTGTTTTGAGCAGTGTATAAGAAGAAGATCGATAACACGATAATATTAATGATAAATAAAATAAAGACTTATATATATAACTGACTTGTCGTTTATGCTGTATTTAAAACAAAGAAATGAATTTTTTTTAAATCTTAAATACTTTTTTTTATTAGGAATATTCCACAATACAGAATTTCACCTTCTACCTCAAGTGATTTGTCACTAGTGGTTCCTGTCTAAAGCATATTCTTCCCTCAAATCTCTAGCTTCCAAACTTCTCCTCACTCCATCTATCCTATGTTATCTATAGGTCTGCCTCTTCCACTTCTTCCATTAGCTTTCCAAACAAAGATCTTCTTTGGTATTCTGTCTTCTTCCATTCTCCTGAAGCATCCATTCCATTTCAAATATTTTTCTTCTATTTTTGTTTTTTTAACTTGCATAATTTTCCTTATTGTGCTATTTGCGACTTTATCTCTTCTTGACATTTTTGTTGATCGCCTCCAAAAATCCATTTCTACTGCTAACAACTTTTTAGCGTGTTTTACACTTACTGTCCAGGTTTCGGACCCTTATAATAAAATGCTTTGTACTCTTATATACTATTTTCATAAAATTAATTAAATCATAATTGTTAAAAGAATACTATCAGTATAATTCTTTAAATTGGACGGTGGGCAACGGGTTGTAGAGTTAAGATGCCTATTTTCTTGATATCGCTATTTCCGTGATAAAATTTTAATTCGTTGTCAAGGAATTAAATGTTTTGAAAATTAGTTCCTGTGTTACTTCAGATATGGTATAAGCTTTCTATTGTCATCTTATTGCATTGCCCGCCTCTTGTGATCTAGTATAAAGCTTCGAAAGCTTGAAAAGTGATTGAAGAAGTAATTATTCTGTCTCTCGTGACTGTCTTTGAAGAAATGTTCTACAGTTAATGTGCTTATGTTATAGTTATATAACATTCTAATATTGTATGTTAATATCAACTGAACCAACTGATACACGAGTCTTAACACTATAAAAGGATAATTTGGTATAGCAGCTTCCGCATTTACGATATTTAACATTTGTTTTATGATAGGACTATCTCTCGTACATAACCGTGTGTATGTAGACTGTAACAATACAATTCTTAAGAATATTACTAAGGTTTCATATTAGTTACATTACATAGAAATCAGTTATAATAACATTACATATACTGTGGCTATAATAATTAAGCCTATGGGGTCTAATTAACACATTTGGTTCAAACCAATTACCCTGAAATAATATCTTCATTGTCCTTATTTTTTGTTTTTAGTTTTTCTATATTTTCAATTTTCGTTGTTCTTTCTCTAAAATAATAATAATAATAATAATAATAATAATAATAATAATAATAATAATCACTGGGCCGTCCTATGAAACGCTGGAGGGAAAATTTTCTATAGGATCGTAACAGGCATTGGCCTAATACTTGGAAGGAAGAAGAAGAAGATAATAATAATACTTACTCACTGGCACTATCGAACCCATAGGTTCATGGCCGCACGGACATAAGCTCTCCATACATCCCTATCCTGAGCTAATGCTTTCCAATCATTCCCTGTATAATCTACTTTCCTCAAATCATAGTTAATGTTATTCTACCACCTCATTCTTGGTCTACCAACTGGGCGTTTTCCCTCTGGCTTTCCTACAAGAAGCTTCCATGCAAGTCTCCCATTCCCCATACGTGCAACATGTCCTGCCCATCGCAGTCTACGAGACTTAACTGTTCTTATTATATCTGGCTTCCTATAAAGACCATGTAGTTCATTGTTATGTAGTCTTCTCCATTCACCTGTCCATCTCTCTTTGGTCCAAAAATTTTCCTAAGTACTTTAATCTCAAATACTTGTAATCTCCTTTCCTCTCTTAAAGTAAGAGTCCATGTTTCGCACCCATATAATATAACTGGTAGAATAAATAATAATAATAATAATAGAATATTATTATTATATATTAAAATTACTACAATTATTTCATGCTTATTTATATAGAAAGATAATATTTTTGCTATAAAGTACGACTAGTTATTTGTTTGCGGACAATTTATCACAATGTTAAACTTATTGTTAATAATATTATTTAATGTTAAGTGTATTTTTGAAGGCAAATGGACCTAAATTGTAAATTTCGTTTCATATAACAATTACATTTTTGTATTTGCCCTCATAGAGCTTCTAGCATAAATTATCAATTCTAATAAAGAGCTAATTCAGTTTTATTCTTAATTATGAGCTTCTGTTTTAATATGAAGGAATTAGGATACCACTATCCGATATTTAGGAGTCGTACCACGTATTTAGGAATTATTGTTTTAGAGAAAAGAATGAGGTATTTGGGAACAACTGTATACCAGTTTGGAGGGAATTCGATAGATAATCTCGTGGAAGGTTCATACTATATACGAGTATATCCTGTAGGCCTATTCATATTTTGTCACAATTACCTAAAATGTTACATTTGCAGAAAAACTAAAACAAAACTATCACGATATTAGGCATCTTTACTCTATACAATGTGGTGACTACATTGAAGGGCAGTTAACTTGATAACATGTATATCTTTTGTATCAGTTGTAAATATACGATTATCGCTATTAAACTACCAACCCTGGTGTATACAGTGACAGTAGAAATAAATATTCTCAACTCGTGTCCAACTCAGGGTCGGGTTGAGGAATGAAATGAGATGAAGCCCATATATATATATATATATATATATAGAGGTCAGTGAACGACAAGGGTGCCGGTCGACCAATCCTGACGCACTGTCACAAGGGTCAGTGAATGAAATAAAACAAATGGATGAGATGATATGGAGAAATGATGGAATAAAATTTGTGGCAGGGGAAAACGGGAGAAATCACGAGAAAACCCTGCGCAAGCTCCGTTTCGTCCACCACGAAACCCACATGGAGTGACCGAGACTCGATCTCGGGACTCCAGTTGTGAGAGACGAGCATCTAACCATTTGCGCCACGGAGCCGCCGCAGTAAAAATACTAATCTTTATTTAACCATGCTTCAATTTAGTCTATTCAGTACTAACCAAAACAAACTTAAAGAAAAAACAATAATATGATTTACTTCGTAAGCGTGATATGGAGTGATGTCTATTGTCGATGTATTATTCACCTTTAATTTTTACATTGTCCTCAAAAACTGTAAAAATAAAAAGTGTTCAAAACATTCGGTCCACTATTATTTTAAAACAATTTGTTAATTAATTATTGAGTAACAATAATATTTGTCATAATAGGTCACAACAAATTTATCCCGCTCTCAGCTGTGGAGTAACGCAATCTGACTGTGAAATGGTTCTACCTGTATGTGAAGTTCATGCAATTCAATGACACAAGTTTAATTAACTTTGGCAATTCATTCAAACAGCTTAACTAATCATTATTTAGAGTTGCATGTTCCCTGTGCAATTACATGACGCATTACTAAACCATTAATGTTTGTGTATGATATTACGCCACCAAATATTAATGGATTATAGATTTCGCTTTCCCTGTGTTAACAGTATTGCATTTCTATGTAATCTATGTTTCATTTGTAACTAAAGCTTTGACCATAACTCTTTATTTCTAGCATAAGAAATAATAATAATAATAATAATAATAATTTAAAATATGATTTGCCTAATATTTAAAACGATGTTGTCTCTGGGTAACGTTGCTGTCCCACACGCAAAGGTCCCAGGCTCGATCTCGGTGGGGAAAGATTCCTGGGTGATGTTTTTTTCCGGTGTTTTTCCTCAGTTGTAAGACTAATCTCTGGAAACTTAATGGCCCAAATGGTCCCTGAACATCACCTGGCCAATACAATCCTCATTATCATATTCGCCAAGTTCAATATGCATATGCGTGTGAATGGAGTGTATTATTTTAAAGTTGTGTTGTCTCGGAGGGGGCCTTGGCATTGAGCTGATCCCTCATCCTAGAAAGCCCTCTATGTCCTCGTGTGGTTAGAAAAGTATTGTGTAATGCATATTTTAAAATCCCTCTCCCGATAAGTCTTGTTACTGGAAGACCCGGGTCCTGTGTAGCATGTAAAAAGTGTTATATAAGGTGAAAAGTTAAACTGAGTCAAAGAAGAAGAAGAAGAGTTTCGTAATATTGCGTCCCTGTAAAGTTGAATGTGAGGAATTAAACACAACAACAGAGAAATAAGAATAATTTGGAAATAACACTTGGCAAGGATGACTGAGAAAAGAATACCAAAAGCAGCTATTCACCACGAGGAAGCATAAGTTTGGGAAGACCAAAGAAAAGATGGAAAGAGAAGCAATTTGGAGCCGGAACAGGCTAATAAATAAGCCTAAACGGTGAAGAAGAAGAAAAAAGAAGAAGAAGATGAAGTAAAGTTGAATGAAGTCAGAGGTTAAATTGAAGAAAATACAGAAAAAATCTTCCACACCTCTGTCATTCTCTCCCCCCTCCCTCTCTCTCTCTCTCTCTCTCTACTTATTTTACCCTCTACTTTATAGGTATTTGTACATATCCCACGACATCTGGCCTTACAGGGGCACTACTTTCCGGGAGACGATCTTAAAGACTGAATTACATACATGCTTCTTTTTTTAACACAAAATAACATGCACGGCTTCCCTGGATGAGCGATAACTCAATGCAGGGCCTACATCTTAGACAACAGGAACATTTAAGGAAAGTCATACCACTCACTCATTCATTCATGAATAATCAATATGAATGTAATGTGGATGATTCTGATGGCTAGATGGTTTTCAGGGCACTTCGGGCCTTAACATTTTCCGACGTCTTATTACAGGTGAGGAAAAATCCCGAAAAAAGGCCTCGCCCTAGAATGTTGTCCCGGACAGGTTTCGAACCCGGGCTTGCTGCGTACGCAGTAACCATATTACACGGAGACCAGAAAGTAAACCTGAGAAAAGTGAAAAAAAAAACTCGACAATCCTGCAACAAAACTGAGCGAATTTACGGTCGTGTTTCAAACTCGTTTTGGAGATTTAAAGTTCAAACTCCACTGCTGAGAAATATATTTATTTCCTGTATCACTAGCCATCAATACAAATTATGATGGAATTTGAATAATTTAATAAAAATTGTCATTTCATAATACTGGTATCATGGGAAAAACTCAGTGAACACATACAAGAACACATGGCAACACACAATAGATACATAGCGCAACTACACATCCCGTAAAGTACTAAGAAAATTTATAGATATGACATAATATCTGACGTCCACGTTACACTGAGCAACAGAATAAAAACTTTTTTTTTTGTCTCAGAAAGAACAATATGTGATTCTGATAGTATTTTTTCTCCTGAATTCAAATATGATATCGGTTTTTCTCCATCAAGCAACGGTTATCGAGAGACAGACATTTATATTTTCAAACACTTTAATATTTTCTACATTCGTAACTACACAATACTCGAACATTCGGACTCACCTACAAAGTAAGAAATGACGACTTTCTGCTATATTTCGCCTGTGCAGCATCCCTCTTGATGGTCCAACAGTAATCGGCCACCATATTAGGATTCCATTTGCCTTGATATCACTTTTCCATAGCTAAAATCTCCTGAGTTAGCTCATTTGGGTTTATTTTCAATGGACAAATGGACGAATAAACGATAAAAAAATTATTAATCAATTAATTTAAATTGAAATAAAAAAACTGTGGGTGATGGAGAAATTCCGAAAACATATTTGAAAACACGATTAAAAAATGTATTAAGTACAACTATTGGTACCCATGAGACAAAAATCATGTTGACCAGTGTTATTGAAATAATAATTACAAAAGAAAATGCATAACTCAGATTATTGAATAGGATATTCAAACGGTTCTTAAGTCACAGGAATCCAATGGAATGATGTTTAAATACTCGTAATTCACTGGCATTTGCAAACCCTGAGTTTTATTGCCATGCGGACATAAGCTCTCCATGATGATGATGATGATGATTTATTAATTTGATGTGATGAGAAAATAGCTCGTGTCCATCTGTTTTGTTTATTTACTTACGTCGTTACACAGCAAGACCACAGTTATGGAAAAACGAACCTGAAATATTCATGTATTTACCATCATTCACGCTACTTTCATTATATTATAGACTTTTGGTTGATTTCGTCCAGAACTAGGGTTTTTCATCCGCCATAACATTCTATTTTACACGCTTTATATTAGCTTGACCAGTATCTATCTATGTAACGGAATCTTTCAACACGATTTTCACCCACTTAAAAACATTGGATCGATTTGAAACTTTGTATGCTTGTAAAGGACCAATGACAATACAACAATTTCATACCCTGTTTCTGAGATCCTAGCCAGAATCATCAGGACATAAAAAAATAAATACCGGTATAATAGGTTTCGGACATATCGACTTTTTAGTCCATCGTTGTAAGAAATTAATATTATATCCTCTGATAGCTCATTGGTAGAGCGGTGAGCTGTAGTGGTATATAATTTCAGTAACCCATAGATTCGCTGGTTCAAATCCGGCCCGGAGGATTTTTTTTAGAAAAATATTACTTTTATTTCAGACTGCAATAGTATTGGATTTCAAGATATTTACATTTTTATCTTATTCTGTAAAATATTAAATACAATTTTGTAATCTTACCACTTTGTAATTTATCCAAAATATGAGTTAAGCACGATTGACTATTCATTTATATTAAAACATTCAAAAATCTTATAATAATGTTAGAAAATAATAATTTATAAAAATATAATTATATTCGTACCTAGACACTAAACATATCGTAAGCAATTAAATTTTCATGGAATTCCAGTTTATGAGAATCAATTAAACTAAACAATATGTAATAGTTTAAAATAACTAAAAAACTGGCTTTATTAGAAAACCGAATTAAAAAATTGAAAATAATTTTAATTTCCAACGCGCTTGGGATAAAATTAAAGTGGTCAACAATAAAATCATCGCCAACACATCTAGAATAAAACTAAAGTTATCTACCAAAAAAATAATAATTTTACTATCAAAAGCGTGGGGTGTTTTTTATTGTTTTTACCTTTTCTTCTCAGAGACTTTACTTTTGCCAATACCTGTTTTTTTATCACAACATATTAATTGATATAGAGTACCCCACGCTTTTGATGGTAATTGTTTTTTCGTAGATAACTCACGTTTCATTCTAGATGTGTTGGAGATGATTTTTTACCACTTTAATTTTATTCCAAGCTCGTTGGAAATTAAAATTATTTTTCATTTTTTAGTTCGGTTTTCTAATAAAGCGTGTTGATTTGGTTTTTTAACTATTATTTACTAGTGATATGGTCAGCGTAGAACAGAAATGGAAAACAAATGATTAACCGCTATAATAATTTTGAACACAATAGTTCTGGACTTGATCATTTCTGCGGCTGTGGTTGTAACCTATATATTACACAGAGAAAGCTGCAACATAGCTTCGATCCATTCTGCGTCAGTGGTAGCTCTTTAAGAGGTACAGTGCGATGATTTTCGTTAGGACTGGTGAGAAATTTCTTGTAGAAGGAACTTGGTACAATGAAACAATCAAACTTCGATCTAAGAAATTTATATTGGCATCTGTTTACGGGCCGCGGAATTTAATTGAATTTCCTATTACATACTAGGATCAACCAAGCATAAAAATCAAAGTTGAAATTTTAATATATGTGATTCAAAGGAATAGTGTCACAGACCTCCAGATAGAGAGAATATACAACTCTATTTATATGTCTCATTCAGAAACAAAAACGAAAATCTAATATCTAATTGAACCTGCTATTTACCTTTGAACATAGGCCTACAGTATTAACATTTATATTTGTAGAATTACATATTTAATAATTTGTTTTCGTTTTATTTTTTAGTACCGTTATGTAACAAATATGTGAAATTCACATCTTTGAAATAACAACAAACTTAATTAATTAGAAAAAATCATGCACTATTTTATACAACAATATAAATTATACTTGAAATAAATTAACAAATAATATGCATTTATTTACAGTACTGAAATACTTAACACTCTGTGCAATTACCTTGGCTCTAACTGTTGCTTTACACATTCTTCCGATTGACTGCACTAATTTGAAATGTTTCTGTAGTATCCCCCCCCCCCATCTTTATAATTTTAGAAGAAATATTCCATTGACGAGCCTGTTTTTTGGATTCACCAACACCTTCTCAATGGGGTTTAGGATCGGAGAGCGTTTTTAGATGTTCGGGGACGTTCGCGATCAGCCACCGTTGCTTATTTCTGACAATATGTTTTGGGTCGTTATCTTGTAGAAACTCACATGTCGCGGACATACCTATTTTCCAGCACTTTGTGTAACGTTATTTTTCACAGTGTAAACCCACTGCTCCATAATGCCATCAATGAAATGGATAGTACCCACTCCGTTTGAGAACATAAAGTCCCTGAGAAGAATGGACCCTCCTCCGTGTTTAAGTGTAGGAAGAATATAGCATGTTGTTCTTCCTCCATATCAAGCTTACCACATCGGATCCGAAAATAATAATTTTCGTATCGTCCGACCAGATCACGTTGTTCCAGAATTATTGTCCTGGGCTCCTCGGAAAAGTTACGCTTGTTTTCCTGTTCGTCTTGTTTAGGTATGATTTCTTCTTAGGAATTCTGCCTCGATAATCACGCTATCACAAAGCTCGTCAGGCATTTGATGGGACACTTTCTTTCCTAATATCTAATCCAATAATTGTTTAATTTTGGGTTCCGTACACTTATTCTACGTTTAATTTTATTCGCGATAATTCTTCTTTCAATTCATCAACATTGTTCTTTATCTTCTTTTGAATATTTCCAGTTCAACCATTGTTCCTGAACTTGTCAAAAATATTATTTACAGTAGAGTTGGGTATATTAACCATTGAGACTATTTTTCATAATGAAGAGCTGTTTAATGCAAGATCAATTATTGTCTCTTAATTTGACTCTCTAACTCCTTGCGTTTATTCATGTAGAACTGTACAGGCTGAAGGAATAAATGAACGAATAGGTTTATCCTCTCTGTAATGACAAGCAATCCCTTAAGTACAGTGTTTATCAAAGACGTTTGTCATATAGTATAAAGTGGACTGTTGCATTAATATAAACATTATTTTCAATGTAGTTACAGTACGAGGTCTGCTATTGCACCAACAAGTGTAATTGTTTACGTATTAGAAATTACATAAGTACGTGGATCAAGTTTAACGATATCGGCTTCTTCATAATCTGTATTTAAGGAGATAAGAGTTTTGTTTTTAAACATTTCGATCATACATATAAAAAATTTACATTCCATGTGACGATTAAGACGGATATCCGGGTCTTGTATCCAGCTTTTCTGACTATAAAACAAAGATCCACTGATTCTATTCCTATGCTTTAGGGATTTTCAACATGGAAGCAAGGAGTAATTAGCGAGTATTTTATTTCATGTAATAACTCATTTCAGTGATTTATGAAAACAAGATAGGATAATAGAACACAGTAGTATCGGTTATTATAATATAATTCCGGACGAACAGTGACAACTACATTTTTTCAGGAGGAAGAATCATATAATCTACGATAATTATTAGAGGTCCGGATTATTTTGCATTGTTTCTTAGTTTGAGTATCGATTAATTATACTGTTTACATTGGTTCAAGTAAACAGCAGCAAGAGAGTAGAGTCTGATAACATTGGTCGACAAGGTTTTCTTCACAAGAAATCTGATTAGTGAATCTAGTGCATTTTTTTTTCATACTGAATTCAGATATGTAGTCAGAATTTTTTCCATCAGGCACAGTTTCTTTGTGATAGCTACTTTTTTTAATTGGTTTTAGCATTCTCTTTGACCTGTTATAGGAACCTTTACCTTATATGTAGCGATTTTATTCAAGTTGTGTTTATGGGCTGTCTCTGATGAGCACGGTGAGCGCTTTCATCAGCAAATTTCCACAATGGAAAAGAGCTACCAAGGCAAGTGGAGTTCTAATATGCTGGCTGACTACTGTTGGACCAAGACGAGAGATGTTCAAGATGCAAAATATGCCTGATAATCACTATCTACCACTTCCTAGGTAAGTCAGAATGACTTAGAGTTAGATGGATTTCCTTAAAAATTATAAAAAATGTAAATGGATATCACAGAAACCTCTTCCCTGTTGGGAAAATACTGAAATGATATTTAAATTCAGGATGAAAAATACTACTAAAATCTCGTATTTTTATTCTTGGAAAAAGAAAAAAGTTCATTTTTGTCGACCAGTGTAATGAGGAACTCATCACATATAAAATCACATAACTAATATCTGTAAATACTGGAATTAAATTTTTTGAGTACAAACAATGTTTAAGTACGATTTAGTTACAAATGTTGCGTTTTATATTTCTCTACAAATGCTCTAAAATGTGGATTTTCAGGTAGGCCATTTTTGTTGTGTCGGATGTACTTGAGACGTATCTATACGTCATAACAACCTACCCTGTAACGCATATTTAAGAGCATATTTCTCCTCTCTTTATTCAATAAGCTTATGTATTTGCGATACAATATTGTACCACAACTGCCCAAATCAATATGTCATACTACATGGATACTTTCAAGCAATGATGATCATAAATAGGTTTTCTCAAACGATACCTCTAATTGTAGATTTATGTCAATTTTGCCTAAAAATGAAGAGTAAATAATTACGTAATATACACTTATTTGGAATAAAATATTATGCAAAATGTTTTAAACAAGAGCTGTGTTGGTGAATTTAAATTATCCATCACTTCTATGACACAACGCAAACTAATGTGTTCTTATGAAAACATAAAACTGTTATCTGTTATTTCCGTAATAGAGCACTTGCCACATAGCAGGAAATAATGGTATTACACATGCGTCGTTTTACAGTGGAACCATAACACATTTATGAATCAAATGATTTACTTAATTCAATAAGGAAAATGTTTGCAGTTACGTCATTGTTTTCCTAGAACGGCGATAATTACAAACATGGATTTAATTTTCGCCAACATATGCATAAACCATGACAAAACTATATTAAAAACACGTTACAGGTGAACAAGCAAGGATAAACAATGGAAATTGTATGTACATAAATAATATATACGTATTATGCCTGCCTATTTCATTATAAGGGTAAATAAAAATAAATTATTTCATGTTACGGTAATGTGTTTTAAATACCTCTGTTACAATTTTAATTTCATTTTATGAGTTGACAGTAATGATTGAAAATATTTTCGTTTTGATCATTCTTGCTCGTACTAGTAATAATGCAAATGTCGGACTACAAATTTGTAACTTACTCTAAGTTTATACAATGATTAATTTGTGTGGTGGTCACAGCAGTTGCCTCAGCTGTACGATCAAAATGCATAACGGTATGTTATTATTTTATTTAACGACACACTTTAACAGCTAACGTCATTACACTCATTTACATTGTAATTAAAATATGGTGGTGAAAGGGCCAACAAATGTTTCGCAGAATGGTCTTTCAGGATTGACATTATTTACGTGCCGTGAATCTACAATCCAGGATTCATTACTTCATTTCCATTCCAAAGAATTCATACTCAGGATGTTTATGCCTTGAAATATTCAAGGACTCTGACACAGTTTAAACCTGCGAAGCTTGGAACAAGATTGGAGCATAGTTAATCACGTCAACCAGGACTGACCTTATTGCAAAATATTGAGCTTATAAGTAGCAGAAGGCATTTATTATTGTAAATAATTCTCTAGAAACCTATCATAAGAGTATGGTATATATATATATATATATATATATATATATATATATATATATATATATATATATATATATTTATTAAACATTTTAATAAATGACATGCTAATGTATGAACTAAAGTTAAAATATTAAATGTTAGGTACTATCTGCTGAGGATGGAAAAAATAAGTACTGGAAGGGCTGCAATAATTAAATGAAATTTAATTTGTAGAGGACGACTGACATTTCAGATGCCGAATTTAATATTTTAACGTTTACACAACAACCTCAACGGTAGTTCAGAAAGAATTCTAAAAGTTTGTCATGTACGTACGATTCAACAATTATGCCTAAGGAAGCCAACAACCTTACACAAATTATGTTTATTTTATATTGCTAGATCAACTGTCTAATTCGTTAGGTATTATTAATACTTTGGTCGGTTGAAGTGTTGCAATAAAGAGATATTTATAATAACTCATAATGTAGCAAAAGCAAACCTCAGTTTCACATAGCTAACAAATAATTTGCTGAGGCTGTTCTTTAACGCATCTACATGGAAACCAGAAAGTAAGGTCCTTCGAAAGCCGTTGAGCGAATATGTTAAACTGTTGTTTTATCTGCGTATTTTAAATAAACACAAGGCATCACGTATCGTAGTCTGTTTAAGCAATACCTTATAAACCGGATGGACTTGGGTCTCATTCTATGGGGTCTTAATTTGTAAACTGGTCTTAATATTCTAGCAGCAACATGGCCCTCGAAACAACTCACATTCTAATTGAAATGGGTACGGAATTATGTTCCAGGGATCAAAAGCAGTCTCGTTAACCATGTAAGGTACCTGCTCTAGAGGAACAAACCTTGATCACCTGGTCCTCCTGGAAGGGGGTTTGCGGACGGCTTGCTAGCCCACCCAAGTAAAAATATAGGTTCTCGTATCTCTCAGAGGAACAGCCGTACGGAAAACCATACGATGACCATTGCAAATAATCAGAAAAAAAGAGGACTTTCGGAATATTTACATGTGGCAACTCGAAATGTTAGAGGGCTGACCAATAAAGAAGAGGAACCTGAAAGAGAAGTATTACGAGCAGCAGTAGATGTGTTTATAATCCCAGAAATAAAAAATAAACTACAAGGGTCCAAATTTTTACAACATTACGTATTAATATATTCTGGAGTACCACAAAATAGAAGAGCAAATCAGGAATTGGAATAATGATTAAAAATAAATTCAGGAAGAGAATAGAAAGCTATATCTTGTGAATTACAGAATAATTAACGTAAGATTAAAATGTGATAAGGATTTATAACTATAATAGGAATATATGCACCGGAAGAGAGTAGAAAAGAAGTAACCGAAATATTTTTATAAAGATCTCCAAAAACATCTAGATACTTTAAATAAAGATGATAGATTAATCGTAGGAGGAGACTATAATGCGAGAATTGGACGAAACATACAGTAAGAAGTAATATGGAATAATGGAGAAGACACATTGAATGAAAATGGAAAAACTTTCAGAATTTTCGCTACGTACAATGAACTAAAAGTAAAACTCATTTTTTCGGCATAAAAGAGTTCATAAATACACAAGGGTTAGCAGTGAACAGAAAAGCATAATAGATTATATCCTCCTAAACAATAAATTAGCACCATATGTAATGGATACACGAATTCACAGAAGTTAAGATAATTACTCTGACCACTTTCTATTAAAAATAAAATAAAAGTGTTAAAACGATACGTTAATATTAAAAACAAAAATCAAAAAAATAAAAGAATCGTTCAAACTACATCTAACCTAAGAGAATAGTATAAGGAAATTGTATTGGAAACGTTTAGTTATATATTGATCAGAGAACAATAAATACAGATGTTAACTTAGAGTGGGATGGATTTAAAAACACAATAACAAAAGCAGCAATGGAAACATTAGGCACAAGAAAGAAAATTAGGAGAAGAAAAGGCCTAAGGGTCTGGAATGAAGACATAGCAAAACTTATTGAAGAAAATAAGAAAATATTCCTTATTTTTTAAATAGTGGAACAGATGAAGATAAAATAGAATACAAAAGAAAATGTGCACTGGTAAAGGGAGAAACAAAACTACATAGAGAAAACTGGAGTAGGTAAGTTAGTGAAATAGAACACGATATCCATGGAATGCAAATGAAAGCTTGGAAAATAATGAAATACCTAAATAAATCTGAAAAAGATGCAGCGAATTTAAATAAATATCAGAACATGAATGAATGCGACATTTTAATGAATTATGGTCTGATCAGCCCCAATAGAACTTAATCAAGAAAATTATAATGTGAAAAATATAAACCCCATTACAATTGAAGACTTTAACGACATTTTGGAGACTTTTAAAAAAAGAAAAACTCCAGGAAAAAGTGGAATTAATGTCGAATTAATTAATATGAATCAGATAGAGTTAAAACAAGAATATGTGATATATTTTAAAATACAATATGAAGTAACATTAAGAGGTTTGTTTAATAATTAAAACATTTTGTCTATTCATTCTTACCTCTTATAGTTGTTTTTGTCGAATATATGTTTCAATGCTTCTTAGCCCCATCGTTAGCGATTACAGACTGAAATTTCTCATGTTGTCGGCTCTGATTCTTGATTCGTGCTCTCTCTCTCTGCCTCTGGTCCAATGAATATACTAATGAGGTTCCTATCTCCGGGAATTTCAAATTTGATAATTCTTTCCTTGTTCTTCTGTATGTAGATTTTTTCCCCATATGGTAAGTTCATTTTTGTTTTCTAACTGTTTTAATAATTTTGTGTTTACATTTATTTTGGTTTTTTTCTGACCAAACGTGAGCAGTCACACACACACACACACACACACACACACACACACACACACACACACACACATAATATATATATGTGTGTGACATGACATGTATATATATATATATATATATATAATATATCGGTGGAAGAATCAAGGCCATCTTCGTTAGGTTTACCGTACAGGCCACATGGCCTAAAACGAATTTGTTCATGATGATGATGATGATATGATGATATATGATATGTGAATATATTTAAAATATGCTGGTACACTTTACAAATCCCTCAAAAATGGAATAAGCAGTATGAAACAATATTTCTTCTTCTTCTTTTCTCCTTCCAAGTATTAGGCCAAGGCCTGTTACGATCATATAGAAAATTGAAACCAATATTTAAGAAAGGAAATAGGGATGAAACCAATATTTAAGAAAGGAAATAGGAAATATTTAAATAATTACAGGGATATATGTCTATTGAATACATTCTACAAACTTTTTGCAAAAATAATAATGAGAATATTAAACAAATTAATAGAAGTATTGCTAAATGAGAATCAAAATGGATTTAGAAAAGAACGATCATGTGCGGATTGTATTTTTATAATAGAACAATTAATTCAGAACAGAAGAGAATTTAATTTGGAAAAACATTAACTGTTTTTGGACTATATTAAAGCGTTTGATAATGTATTAAGAGGAAAACTCTGGGCAAAATATATCCAAAACGTTTGATAAATATGATTAAAACAGTTACAAAGATACAGCAATTGATATAGACAATGGTAATTTCACTAATTTGAAAATATAAAAAATAAATTTAGGAGTAAGACAGGGCTGTCCCCTCACGCTGACTTTATTTAATACATATTTGTATGCAGCTGCCATAGAATGGTAAACACAGTTAAGTAAATATTTTAAACTAGGAACTACCATTGTAGACACAATTATGTTTTCAGACGAACAGGTCACATGTGCAGAATCAGAAAATCAGTTGCAAAAGCCACACTACTTCTCAAGAAAACCATGGAGAAATATAATCTCAAGATTTCAACGAAGAAAACAAAAACAGTGGCCTTTCGGGGAAAATATGCAGTTCGATCGAAAATAGTTTTGAACGAAGAAATTATCGAACAAGTACAGAGTTTTAAATATTTATGATGCCACATAGCTTACAATTGGGAAAATGATATAAATTTAAAAAAATCAAGTATGCGTGCGACTATTAAAAGAACACTACAAACAAAAACAAAAAATAAACAATTCTAAAGTTTTATAAGGTAATGGTAGTTCCCTTCTTGACATATGGAGAATAGAATTGGGCCATGAATAGATCAGACAGAAGATTACTAGAAACATCGGAGATGAGGTTCCTCAGATAGGTTGCAGGATATACTCCAAGAGACCACATTCCTAGTGAAACAATTAGGCAAGAACTCAAAATGTTTAATCTAAATGAAAAAATACAAATCTATAAACAAAAATGGCATGAACATATTTAAAAATGGACTCTTCTAGGCTAACAAAACAAGCACTGTTGTACCAACCTCAAGGCTATAGTGATGTAGGACGTCCTAGAAGACGATGGGAAGATGAATCTGAGAGCGGGACAGGCCGAGGGCCTACCATGAAGATGATGATGATTGATAAAGACTACCATTAGGCTAACATGATAATTCCGCCGATAAACTGTGCCAATTGTTCTGCAAATGTGTTAAACGTAACCTTCCCTTTATGTTTTACTAAGACTAATGTGCGATCTTTTTTACTAAATTAAAATATAATTATGGAATATTCGCCTGAAAGGTCCGTCTCCTCAATTGATTAATTATTTAACTGTAGCGCTTTCGGGACTTGTCCATCATCGGCAGGATTCAAAACTGGGTGTTATTGAAGTTGAGGAGACGGACCTTTCAGGTGAATATTCCATAATTTTTATTTTTAATTAGAATAATATCTCAACGGAACACATCGTGAATCTTATAAAAGTAGATATTTTTACTGCTACCTCAAAGTAAGAAATTACTTATTAATGAACTTTCGCCTAGAAATGATTACTAACACATTGTTAGGAAATTAAATATTACTTGCATTGAGTATTTGAAGCTGATCAGTAATTCGAATATCTCCTGAAAGCATTAGGAGTGCTTCGCAGGACAAGGATGATAATAGAGCTGCTGACTCAGAGCACCCTAACATGCTCCCCTGAGTATCTGTCCCTCTATAGGGTTTTTGACATCTAGAAAATAGCATTGCTCTTTTCGAGAAATTATTGTAAGTACACGTGTCATTTCATGTGAGATAAATTATTAGTCAATTCATTCGAAATTAAAAACCTTAGTTAAATATTTTAATTACATTTTATGACAACTTTGTTAAGAAAGTGAGTGTCAGATTTATGGAAAAATTACACTTATGGAACGTACAATTATCACCCACATCTTTATTAAGTTAGGGGATGAACTCAATTACTGGAAAAGCGACTAGCGGATTTTTCATTGAACCATCCTCTTTTAACGAAACATGAAAATAATTATATTTCTATCTCTATCACTCAGTGTGCGGCGTCATGTGGCAACAGCGATCCAGTAGAGCAATACTATTTTCTAGACATGAAAACACTATAGAGCGGGATGCTTCCTCCCCTCTTCAGCCTTCCAAATACATCTATCCTTATATTTGCCACCTTGTCGACGTTGAAAACTTATTTTTTTGCGAAGTAGTTGACCGCCTAATAATAGAAAAGAGACCATATCTTTCAGTGGGAATTATTCGTTGTTGGTTCTCCCTCGCCTCCTACCATCCGTCAAGATTGACATATTCCACTCTTCCCCGTAATGGTCGTCTTGTTCTTCGAATACTAAGCCAAAAATGACAGTCTACAGGGGTCCAAAATGAAAATAAAAAAAAGCAATTCAATATGCGGATGTCAAGATTCTTAGATCAAATAAGAAAGGAACAAATTAAAAAAAAAGTAATAAGAGTAGATCAACTAAATAATAAAGTAATAAATTAGAAATGAACATGCAGGTAGATTGACTGAGGAACGATATCCACTAAAGTCAAGGACCTATCAAGAAAGAGAACGACGTGATGTTGAAAGATATAAGCTGACGTCGTATGAAATCGGTACGCGCAATGACCTAATCCTTGAAGGGATAATTACGATTATTTGCATTAAATACATATAAAAAAACATGTCTTCCGCTATCCAATGACAGTAACTATTCTTCGGAACTGTTCTGCCATTAGTATTTTATCCAATAAAATGTAAACAATTATATATAAAAACTCCAGGGCTAAGCCACAACGGTGATGATAGATATATAGACAGATGGAAAGCTCTGCGGCCATCACTTAAGTGTTGGCGGTGAGCGATCCGTTTTTTGGTTTTCCTTTATAGGTATAACCCCGGGTTCCTGTAAAATACATCAGCCCCGGTTCAAATTTTGAATTTAAATTTTAAGTTATTGAGAAGCAGAGTGAAGTCGGAAGCGACCATCTGGGGTTATATACCAGCATTTGCTCCTGGATTGAGGGAAACCGTTAAAACCTCAATCGAAATAGTCGATCACGCGGGATCTTGAAAAGTTTGGCTTTCGGATGATTCTACATTCGGAGGGCCATAACCAGGCATCAGGCTTTCCTTTATTTAAATATAATCTATGTGCATTTTAGGTTATTACAATTATTCATAAAATTATGGCAACAAGTGCATTTTTTTATTTTACTCCTCAGTTGTTGTTCTGTTCTCTCTGTAGTTGTCTGGTGATGTCAGTTTATCTGGAGCTGGTGGGAAGAACCGATAGCAGTAGGATTGGTTTTTAATTTGTTGTATTAAGATATTTTATAGACACACATTATATATCAATGTTGTAATTGTAAGTGTGTAACGTGTTTCTGTGTTTCTGTGTGTCTGTGTGTGTGTGTGTGTGTGTGTGTGTGTGTGTGTGTTGTGTGTGTGTATATGTGCCCTATCAGCTTTTACGGGTTAAATGTTGTCCAGGAACCATTTTGGACGCATGTGTCCTGTTGTTGGCTGTTTTCATACGTTCCCGGGATGCCAATAGTGAATTATCATGGCCTTCAAATGTATTACAACATTTAAGGGCCATGCGTTTAGTATGCTCTTCGATTGTTTTTACACCCGTTTTGTCGTGTAATATGTAGACCGGTGTTACGCGCGGTAGTTTTGTAAACATATGTAGTAGAGCAATTCCATTGTGATTGACTGACATCTATAATACATTTTTGCAGCATAATGGTTTTAATAAATATTACAATTGTTTGAAACTGGGGGTGTTATATACGTGATATGATAGAGGAAGTGTGTGTGATTAAGGCTGTACATAAATTTCAACTTCTGAAGAAAAACAATATTATATATTATCTATCAAGGTATGTGTGACTGACTGACATCTATAATACATTTTTGCAGCATAATGGTTTTATAAATATTACAATTGTTTGAAACTGGGGGTGTTATATACGTGATATGATAGAGGAAGTGTGTGTGATTAAGGCTGTACATAAATTTCAACTTCTGAAGAAAAACAATATTATATATTATCTATCAAGGTATGTGTGACTGACTGACATAAATGTCAACTCATCATGCAGCTTAACATGTTCATCTAAATCGTTCTCTGAAATGTGATTTCTAATTACATTTTCCAAAATACCGTTTGAAGGGTACATTTAAAGTTGCACGTTTAAATAAAAAACGAAACCTAAATCCAGTTAATGCCGAAGTTTAACATGTGATGTATGACTGGCTGACCTTATTCTGTGACTGACTGACATATCTGAAATTTATTTAGAATTTCAGAATGCAAGTAGTACAAAAATGTATCAAAATACTATGAAACTAGATAAACAGTTTCGGTAACAGATATTAATAAAGAACTGCAAACACTTTATCAATTCCACGAAAACTGTTAAATTTAGTTTTGTTGTAAAAGAAATATTAATTTAAATCAATAATATAATTTAATTAACTCGCTTACCATGTACCATTTTAAATTATATAAAATAAGAAAAATATTAAATATTTAATAACAAAGTGCCTTCTCTATTGTTAAATATACCTACTATAATTGTATTTATTTATTTATTTATTTATTTATTTATTTATTTATTTATTAACTGGTTACAAGTTACGTGATGCAGGATTTAATATTTTTATTTCTAGATACACATTCTTAATAAGTTATTTTTTTTTATCAGGGGTTCATGTACTTTCAAAACAAATTATTATAAATCGCAAGCTGTCCAACTGCTGACGTAGTGAATTATATTTTTTAAACAGCGATAAAAAAGAAAACTCTAATTAGCCCGACACTGGTGGTTCACTTCATAATATCAACGTATAAGATTTGCTTATGCTGCTATTCACTCTCTACTATTCGCCGCTATGTTGACTTGACCCATTAATAAAAAATGTTTCCTGACACACATGAGTCTCACGCTGTAAGTGAATGGTTTGAGTTAAGATGTCTCAATAGAGAGCATTGGTTCGAGTCCCCATGAGATAATAAATTTTCCCATGGAATTTCGACCACAATGGGACTGGTGCCCGTCTAGAATCGCGAAGAATTTGGGCAGCTGCTATATTTAGTGGTTGCGGTCGAGACAAAAAACCATAACTACTGGAGTATCCTACATGCAGACTACATGTCACCCCATATATATAGCTAGATGTTGCCCACCTCTGTTATTGATATCTTTGGATGTGAAATCAGCAGCCAATGACTTATTCGTTATAACCACGTGTCTTCTTCATTTCAGGCCTTATCATGGCTACGCCTAAATGACAGAAGACTTTACATTCACATACCTTACTATTCCAAATTCTGCACACATATTTACCAACTTATTTAACAACACGTTTTCAACATTATCGGCTCATCACAATTTAGGAACAAGATCACAAGACTCTTCTTTACTTTTGATACCACAACACAGGACCTGTCTGTACTCTGAATCTTACACAATATCTATGGCTAGAGCATGGAACTCACTTCCCAGTCATGTCAGGGACTGTCAATCGCTATCATTATTTAAATCCAAATTAACTGATATCTTAAGTTCGACACAATGAAAACATTAACTGCCTGACAACTATATAGAGCATTCCGTTAATAATCATGTAGGAAGCTACTTACTTTATTTTATATCATTTTAATTTTATTATATTCTATGTTTTTTGTTAGTATTAGCTAGTATTAGATTACATTATCATTGTATTTTGCTTAGTCTGTATTTTAATAATATCTTAAAATTGTAATTTGTACGTAATTTTCGTATAATTTTACTATTCGCTGGTTGAGTGGAAGAGAACGTCTTATGGCCTTAACTCTGCCAGCTAAAAATAAATCATTATTATTATTATTATTATTATTATTATTATTATTATTATATATTATTATTATTATTATTATTATTATTATTATTATTATTATTATTATTATTATTATTATTATTAGGCCTGTCGCGCCATTCAGTTTTTCTTTTTTTTAACACGCGAACTTATGAATTTGTTGCGCTGATTGTTTGTTTGACAGTTGTGGCATATTCTATAACATACGGGTCAATGCTTTCACGTTTGTATACGCAATGAATCCGTGATAGCTGCAAGATCTTCAAATTGTTTTTCTAGAATTTTCTTTCCTTCTTCTATATGATTTTGTGACTCCTCCTGAACAGTTATTTGGTTGTTTTACAGTTCACATTACATAATTCTGCACAATTTTGATCTTCTTTCCCGATTTTTCATACACCCGTGCCATCCTTTTACTTGGCCGCCAATCGCATCTAATAACCCACTTTCCATGGTACGATTCAAAGAAGTTCCATTTTATGTCAAAATCCAAATATTCAAGTAAGCAGTGTCACATTGCTAAATGTATAGGCATATTTCTATAACCTGTTGCCCCAACTGAAAATTTTTATCACCTCAAGTTTTGGAAGAAATTCCTATATTTCAGAAAACACTTTTCTATAGCAACTTGCTATATCCAGACACTAGAGCAAAGTATTTCTTCTCAACTTCTCTGTCACCTTCCATCTAAACTAGGCAAAAGCAATAATATTGAGATATGCTTATTTTTCCAGTGAACTGCCTGGATCTCATTTTGTTCTTTGTAGCTATAATGTTCTGAGAAATCAACAAGTATGGCTGCTTCGTTTACTGCAACTTCTCATGAATATAGTTTAATGCTCCCACTGACTGTCGTTTAGCTCATATTGACACAGAAAAAAGGGTCAGTAATTATTTTATGGAGCAGCTGAGCCGAACAGTCAACCAGATTTCCTGAACCATATTTATGTTAAATCCTCACCAGAGTGCAGCAAGCAACTGACTGCGCCATGCATATTAGCAATATGAAAGTGAGGACAGAAAGTCAGTCAGTCAGGGGACTCTAGCGGGAAAAATAATGACTGTACAAGAAACTGTCATGAAATGTGTACAGTAATTTTTATACGTTTTCCATGACTGACTGACCATAGCTCACGGTTAATAATTCTAGGACACATTTAAGGTATATAGAACATTAGACTGCAATTAATAGTATTACATTTACGACTAGAGAGGACCAAAGTATGGTTAGGCAAAAGAGTTTGTGAAATAAAACAAATTTTACGTCCAAATCATTAAACAACAAATTGGTAAAATTTTGCGCGTTTTTACAGGTTTGGAATATGACAAGTTCTATCACTAATATTAGATTAAAATAATACACATTTGAAACATTATCTTATAGAATCAGAACATTTGATCCTTAAAAATATATATTATGCCAACAAAATTATTCCTGAGTCAATTTCAAAATGTTCACCTCGGTATGACATTTTCATGTAATCGCTCAGTAATTTGTTTGAAAAACTTGCAGTTTCTTTATGTGAGTTCTAGCAGCGTGTGTCCCACATGGGGCTCGCGTATGTGAATATTGGCCATAATAGTTCCTTGTAGATATTTAGCCCTGTGTTTATTCGAATTTGTTACGGTTGTTTAAAATAGGATATAGCAGCTTCAGTGTCCCATACGCTTTGTCTAAAGTATTTTGGATATGTTGTTTAAACAGTAGTTTCTTGCCTAGCGTAACGCCTAAATAAATTGTTACGTTTTCCCACTCGATGTTGTGTCCATGAAGTCTTAATTGTGAGGGCATATTACGATATTGAGAATACCTTTTTGTGTAAAGAACTGCTTGGCATTTACCTACGTTTATTTTTATTTTCCATGTTTCCAACCATGGTTCGAGAATATTAGGGTTATTTTGAATCTGCCTAGTCGCGTTGGTAATTGTTCGGGTAGATTGACTAGTCATAAGAACACTCATCTATATATATATAGATGAGTGCTATTATGAAGATTGTCATGTGGAATATCACCTACGTATATACTGACAATCGTAGGCCCTAGGATGCTGCTTGTGTGGCAACCACCACTATAGATTTTGAGTTATGAAAAGCAACATGGAATTGCCAATTGTTTATATATTTAGCTATTAAATGAATTATTCCTGTTTCATCCATTTTCCGTAGAAGGCCGTGATGCCATACTCTGTCAAAGGCTTGTTTTATATCTAAGTACAATCCAATCGTGACACGATTTTCGCTTAACCCTCCAGTGATTTGTTCAACGAGTTTCATTAGCTGGGTTACTGTACAGGTTGGACAGAATCATTGTGTTTAATAATGTTATCGGGCGTTAATTTCCTGGTTCTCTAGTTTTTTGTTGGTTTGCGGAATAATATTATACACCCATATTTCCAAGTTTATGGGAAATACTTTATCTCGAATTTGGCATTTATTATTTTTGCAACGATAATGTTAAAATATTGAATATAAAGGATATGTTTTCTCTGAAACTGTCCATATAATAAATAATAGTTTCAAAAACTAAAACAGCACGCTTTATTATAAAACCGAACTAAAAAATGAAAAATAAGTTTAATTTCCAACACGCTTGGGATAAATTAAAGTGGTCAATAAAAAATCATCTCCAACACATCTAGAATAAAACTAGAGGTATCTAAAAAAAGTAATTTTACCATCAAAAGCGTGGGGTGCTCTATATCAATGAATATATTTTATAGTAAACAGATATTGGTAATAGTAAATTCTCTTAGACGAAAACGTAAAAACCATAAAATAAACACCCCACGCTCTTGATGGTAAACATTTTTTTTGCAAATAACTCCAGTTTTATTCTAGATGTGTTGGAGATTAATTTTTTTGTTGGCCACTTTAATTTTATCCCACGCGTGTTGGAAATTAAAATTATTTTTCATTTTTAGTTCGGTTCTTTAATAAAGCGTGTTGTTTTAGTTTTTTTAAAACTATTATTTGTTTTTTATATTTTAGTTTGGATTCCTAATAAAGCATGTTGTTCTAGTTTTTTTAAACTATTATTTATTTTTTATTTTTTAGTTTGGTTTTCTAATAAAGCGTGTTGTTTTAGCTTTTTAACTATTATTTATTTTTTAATATTCAGTTTAATTGATTGTCATAAACCGGAATCCCATGAAAATTTAATTGCTTACGATATTTTTAGTGCCTGGGTACGAATATAATTATATATTTTTTAAATTATTATTATGTAACATTATTATAACATTTTTTAATATTTTAATAAAGATAAATAGTTACAGTTAATCATATCCTTGTCATATTTTTTGGATAAATTACAATGTGGTAAGTTTACAAAATTGTATTTAATATTTTACAGAATAAGATAAAAGTGTAAATATCTTTAAATTCAATACTATTGTAGTATGAGCTAAAAGTATTACTCTTCTAAAAAATCATCCGGGCCGGATTTGAACCAGCGACCTATGGATTACTGAAATTATACCACTACAGTCCTCCACTCTACCAACTGAGCTACCAGAGGATATAATATTAATTTCTTACAACGATGGACTAAAAATTCGGTAAGTCCGCAACCTATTATATATTACTTATGAAATTATTGTATTGTCATTGGTCCTTTACAGGTATACAAAGTTTCAGGTCGATCCAATTTTTTAAGTGGGTGAAAATCGTGTTGAAAATTTCCGTTATATAGACAGATACAGGTCGGGCTAATATAAAGCGTGTAAAAAGGATGGAAAATAGAAGTCAATTACGAAAGATTAAATTGTAATTTGCTATAAAGATTTTATAAGTCATTTCATTATTGAATATAATTTTCGTAACATTATTTCTATTGTTTTTTATTTTACCTGCAATAAACTATATAATTTAATAAAATGTGCATAAATAATCTTTTATTTGCTGACGATGTAATCATAATACAGAAAAATGAAGACGACTTACAGAAATCAATGCATGCATTAAATGAAATATGTAAATTATACGATCTAAAAATTTCTGTAAGGAAAACGAAGACCATGGCTTTTAGAGGAAGAGATCCAGTGAGAACCAAAATTATTTTAGAAAATCAAAGTATAGAACAGGTGTCTAGTTTCAAATATTTGGGCTGTGATGTTGGCTACAATGTGGAAAGAGATATTGACTCCAAATAAATAAATTTCAGACGGTGTGTGGAACAATACAGAGAACATTCAAAAATAAAATTAGAAAAGAAACCAAGATAAAAATGTATAATGTTATGGCGGTTCCCACAATATTGTATGGATGTGAAACTTGGGCTCCAGTGAAAAGACAGAAGGATAGAATACAGACGGCAGAGATGCGGTTCCTAAGACAAGTAAAAGGATGTACAAGACTTGATAGAATAAGAAATGAGGATATAAGAGAAGAATTGAAAGTACAGCCTTTATTGGATAAAGTCACGAATTACAGACAGAAATGGATTGATCACATGGATGGAATGAGCAAGGAGAGATATCCATTGTTAGCCAGAAATTATCAAGCAAGAGGAAGACGTGATGTTGGAAGACCTAGAAGACGTTGGGCTGATGCAATATGAAGTCGGAACGGGCAATTGCCTAATCCCTGGAGTGATGATGATGATGAATAAACTATAATAGGACTACATCAATCTCTGTCTTAAATGATATGTAAGAATTTGTTAAATATTAACAGCTGAAAATTTTAGCATACCCGATCTTTACTCGTTAGGAATAAATGTCATTTCTAACCAGTACATTACATTAGTGATACTGACCATTTGAATCCACTAGCCAGACCATGACTAAAATAATGTTGCAATATCAAGGAATTACATAGATCCTGGATAATTCAGATGTTTAACCCCTCATCGGAGAAGCTTTGTTTCAATTTTGGTGGTAGGTAAATAATCCATTCGCCTCGGAAGATTAAATATACTCGTGTCTATTTTAAGGCCGATATGTCAGAACATTAGCAGAGCTCGATACTCGGACTACGATACAGTCTGTAATATTTTACATAACTCGCTCGAGATGAGCTTCTGTAGTCAACTTTCAGAGTTAATTCTAAAATCTGACTTACCTTTCATCCGCTTTTTTCAATTCTAGTGTATTAAAATATAGTAAATTTCAACTTAACCGTATATTTCCCGTTTGAAAATAATACTGTTAGGCATACAAATCTGGAACAAAGGATTTACTCTTAGAATTAATTCTATTTTGTCTAAATTTTACGAAAGGAAATCAAAATTTGTAAATGAGTATTTTCAAATGTTTCATACATCTTCTAGTCAATTAGCCTCATGGTCTTATAGTCCAAACTTTTGACTACAGTTAATCACATTTTGAGTTTTATTCTCGATCGGACCTATGGAATGTTTCCTTAAAGGATCGCCCATCACTTCGGGTTCGAACATTTTTAAATATTTCATCTACCTTGTAGTCAACGATTCTTATAGTCAACATTTTCAAATATTTCATCTAGCTTGTAGTCAACGATTCTCATAGTCTTATAGACCGAACTTCTAATTACAGTTAGTCAGCTCTTGCGTTTTATTCTCGATCAGACCAAAGGAACGTTTCCTTAACGGATAGCCCATGCCTACATTTTTCGTCTCATCATCTCTTCAGGATCAAGGCAGCAGCCTGATACTGCCATTTTGTTGAAGTAGTATGACTGTTCCTCTACATTTGATATACAAATACGATTACGTTTAGTTGTACCGACTCTCCAAGTCTTTCGTCATCATTTATTATCCATGGTATGATTGGGATAACGTAACTCCGCCTTTCAGACGCTCCAACCCACAAATGGGCTACAATTCCGCTAATGCCAGGAAATAATGCAAAAAATGTCTTAAGGAAATCTGTCAGCACTTGACAAGAAAATATCGTCCACTTGAAAGGCAAATTCAACAACTAGTTAGCTAAACTTTTGAGCTTTCCGCTGGAGAAGGGGAAAAACTGTAAAATCAGTTTTAGGCGTTAATAAAATATATTAATCTCTGAAAGTAGGATTTTTTGCTTGTTTTATTTATCAAGAGTAGAAATATTAATGTTGTCACATCTTGTAAAATTAACACATGAAAAATTAATCATTTGAGAATAAAGTTATTGTAATTTATTTATTTATTTGTTTGTTCTAGTGGAGTTAAGGCCAGGTGGTCTATTTCAACCGGGGAAAATTATATGTTGCATTAAAGTAGCCTACAACAATGACAATAATTACAACATTAGATGTTGAATGAAAATTTGTTCTAAATGACAAAAATAAATGTTCAAAATAGACAACCTGGGGCATTAAAAAATAGTAGTTCTAACAATTGTAATGTTATTTAAAACTAACAATATTGATTCAGAATAAACAAAGCAAGATAAATTACACACTAGACAACATTTATTAAACATACATGAAAAATGCGAAGAAAAGTATACTGTTAGACTGCTAACTCTTAGCTTAAAGTACTGAAATATTATATTACGATGTGAGGTTGGGAAGTGGTTTTTACAGAAACGAGGGAAATGTTTAAAAATCGAGCAATGATGGCTTTTTTTAATTTCCGAGATTCTATAAAACACTTCACAGACGTGCGTTATACATTATTTTTTCAAAATAGTAAATAATAGTAAAATAATATGTTCATTGGAAGTGCTTGCGTTCATTATAGACAACTGACTAACGTTAACAGTGTGGGCAATGTTTATTAGTTGAAACTACAGGATAACATTACGGCAAGTACATATTTATTGTTTTATATTGTTTCAAATAAAGTTCAGTTCATTTAAAATTCAGTGACTTGTTTCGTATAATGTATATAACCACTGTTTGGATATTTTTTGATAGGCCTGTACATTGTACATAGTAAAGCTACATAGAGGGCAGTGGTTTTACTTCCCACACGTGGCTTGTAATATGTAATATTACAGTATAATTATTCAAGTTGGCAACCCCGAAATATAGGTAGTTGAACTTACAATCATCGTCACCATTGCTTTAAGTACGAGAAAACGCACTATCGCGTAAAACATATTAATACCATATGATGTCCTGTTAGCCTGAACTGATATATTCCCTAATACTGATATAATACTTTATATAAAATATAGACATTTTTATATTTAAAAGTTCACATGAAGCTCACGCCCAATATCTCTGAACATCCTGTGATTATTTTTCACTATAGTTCGTTTGTAATCTATAAATATGCCGTTATTTATGGCATAAGCATGGATGATTACTTCCTATTTTACATTGGCTGTCTATGCTGTTCTAGTATGCGTACTGTAAATGATTAAGTACATGGGTATTCAAATATTAATCGATTTATTTTTCTTATACTCTCTTTTGTAATATCTCTAATATATCAGCCCCACATGTTTAACCCTTAAATTGGCAAAACACAAATTTCTTCTGTTAGTTATTTGAATGTGGCGGACCGCAGTGAAAACTGAATATTGTGAAACTGCTATTATTATGTATATTGTATAATTAGAAATACATTTAAGTGGTTTCTTTTGGTTCGTTTTCTTCTGTTTTATTTAAAATATTAAATTAATTAAACCAACTGATGTATCCAAAAGAATACATTACGAATTTAAGGGTTAACATATGGACATAAAATAAATGTATAATGGGGTGCCCATAATACTTTCAATGTAAAAGCGGACATCAACAAAAATTAAAGGAAGAACCTGGGACATTAAAACAAAAGGGTGGGACATTAACAAAACATAAAAGGAAGTTTCAAAAATTGTATGAAACAAATTATACAAATTGTACATATAAATTATGCCTATTTTTTATTGCACATTAAAATTACTTACTAACCTACATTAATAAAAAAAACCACTGAAGTCATTGTTCATTAACGTTTAAAATATTTATTTATCGCTGCAAGGGGTATAAAAATCCACTAATTAATTCCCTTTCATCTATGTTAAAATTATATATCTCCCCCGGCAGGAAATCTCCGAAATTGACTGCACTTACCATGGATTGACAATTTGAAAAATGTACCAGTTACCAATATAAATAATAGTTTAAAAAACTAAAACAACACGTTTTATTAGAAAACCGAACTAAAAAATGAAAAATAATTTTAATTTCCCAAACGCTTGGGATAAAATTAAAGTGGTCAACAAATTGTCATCAACACATCTAGAATAAAACTAGAGTTATCTACACAAAATAATTTTACAATCAAAAGTGTGGAGTGTTCTACATCAATAAATATATTTGATAATAAACACATATTGTAAAAGTAAAGTCTCTAAGAAGAAAACGCAAAAACCATAAAATGGTAAATAATTTTTTTTTGTACATAACTGTAGTTTTATTCTATATGTTTAGGAGATGATTTTTTTGCCACTTTAATTTTACCCCAAGCGCGTTGGAAATTAAAATTATTTTTCAGTTTTTAGTTCCGTTTTCTAATAAAGCGTGTTGTTTTAGTTCTTTTAAACTATTTTTTTTTTTTATTTTTAGTAAACCGGAATCCCATGAAAATGTATTTGCTTACGATATTTTTAGTGTCTACGCACGAATATAATTATATATTTTTTTAAATTATTATTATCTAACATTATTATAATATTTTGAATATGTTAATATAGATGAATCGTTATGGTTAATCGTATCCTTCTCATATTTTTTGGATACATTACAATGTGGTAAGTTCACAAAATTGTCATTAATATTTTACAGAATAAGATAAAAATGTAAATATCTTAAAATTCAATACTATTGTAGTTTGAGCTAAAAGTAATAGGCCTACACTTCTAAAAAATCCTCTGGGCTGGATTTCAACCAGCGACCTATGGATTGCTGAAATTATGTACCACTACAGTCCACCGCTCTACCAACTGAGCTACCAGGGGATATAATATTAATTTCGTACAACGATGGACTAAAAAGTCGATACGTCTGCAACCTACTACACCAGTCTTTATTTTTTTATGTCCTGATGATCCTGGCCAGGATCTTAGAAACAAATTATTACTTACTGTATTGTCATTGGTCTTTTACAAGTATACAAAGGCTCAAGTTGATCCAATGTGAAATCGTGTTGAAAGATTCCGTTACATAGATACAGGTCAAGCTAATATAAAGCGTGTAATATGAGAGTAAAAAACAAAGACTATAGATCATACAGTGCATCGTGGTCATACAGATGGCGCTTTCTAACGATCTTATTTAGGCTATAATTCCATAATAAAGAACCAAAGAAGTCGCCATCCATAAATACACTGACAAAGCATGATCCCTAAAGCGGGACATTTGAGCGTCCCCAAGAAAACGTTCGGGACGGCGGGATATTTTCCTAAAGAACCAGGACTGTCCCAGGAAAAACGGGACGAATGGAATCCCTAATGCATAATAATTATCTGAGACGAGATTCCGTATGTCATAACAAAGAAAATGTTTCACAAATATATGAGTTTGTTTCACCTTTTAACTTATTGGATTTATATAAATAATGATTCAAATTAATTCAAAGACAAGAGTTGTTGAATGAGAATACTGTGGATGTATTCTGTGTAGACTAAGCAGGAATAATACTCTATTTTCGAACTCAAAACTCTGAATTCAGAACAATAATCGGAGTAAGCCATCGTAAAGTTGAAGAGTATTTAGTACGCTTTGTTGACTGCAGAATATCCTCTTTAATTTCCGTAGTCGATATCTCACTTTGAATTCCATATGCCCTGCAACCTACATAAATATGAAAAGTTCAGCTACAGAGACGGAATAATAATATTCTTTCACAAAACACAGCAACAAAATAAAACAATTTTACTCTTAAATAAGGACCGAGTGCAAATATTACACATCCTACTAAACGTACAATAAGTCCACCCTAATTTAAATCAATAAATATATCCTCAAAGACTTTATTTCTTCGTATAATAATTAAATTATTTACCTCAGTAAACATATATTAAAAAAGAACAATATACAAATCATTTCACAAATTTCATTACGGAATTTGTAATTAAGTAATCCGAATTATTAATTTATTTAACATTGTATTATTAGTATATAATATTTTGTTCTAACATCTACTATCAGAAATATTTTAGGTTACAAAACATTTCTAGAATTAATAATTCACCTAATCACTCGATAAAATTTGAACAGGCTTCTCTATAATACTAAAAAAAGAGAAACAGAAGAATAACAAACTTAATTTCAATACGTTTTAATGACAATGTATTTATTTTTTTCCCCAACGTTAATACTAATTATTAAGTCCATTAATTTTAATAGTAATTCATGTTATAATGTTTTCTATTACCAAAACCGCTTTAAAACGAAGTAAGTTCTTAACTTAAAGACATTATATTCAATATTACAGCTTAAATAGTCGCCTATAGTAGTGTTAGAATTATTTTATTTTTACACAAAAACTATGTTGTTAATTTTCATTATTCTGTTAATTTATACTTAGAATCTAAGTTATTTAGAAAAAATAGAATATAACTTAATTACAAACTACATACATGATAATTGTTCTGGAACCAAAATTTAGTCTTACTTGAAATACGTTGGAGTATCGGAAGACGAAGCAGGGAACTTTTTTTTACAATTCTGTTAAGTCTAAAATGGGCAATACGTTCGTTAAATCTAGTTAAAATGGATCTTCTGGTTTGCCCAACATATTTCATATCACAGTCATTGCATCCAATTTCATAAATACCGGATTTTTTAAACAATCGAATTTATCTTTAGGGTTTCCAAGTACACTATGTAATGTCAAAGTGGAAGTAAAAATTAATTTAGTATCTAATCCTTTGAATATCTTGTTCAAACCTCTAGTTAAAGAGGGAACGTACGGCATAATTGCAAAATTAGCTTTATTAATAGGAGAATGGAAGGCTGTAGAATCAGTAATAAGTTTTCTAAATTCAAATTTACGAATCAAATTATCAATAATATTTTCATTGAAACCATTACACTTAGCGATATCTTTAATGGTTTGTAATTCCTTATTATATCTCTTTTTACTTAACGGAAAAGTGGTAAGACGGTGGACTAAAAAATTGAAACTAGCCATTTCATGTTGATTACAATGGTAAGAATCTGCAGTGATGTATCTAAATGTACTGGCTTCTTTAATTGAAAGAAAAGAGGATTAGTTTTATTATGTTTCACTGTTTACTTGTGATTGATTGCGTCATGTGACGTAGTTTGTTTGTAACTGAATTTGTTTATTTACTTATTATCAATTTTGTCTTCAGTCAATATCTGGTCTTGAGAATGACATCTTGGCTGTGGAAACGTGTTGACCATTTTAAAACATTAATTGGTGAATTGGGCATATTGACTGTTGTGTGTGTATATATATATTAGTATTTTATCACCAAGAAGATCACTTGTGTATTAAAAAATATTTGATACTTATATCGTAACACTAGAGTTCTTGGATAATCTTGGCCGCTTCACACATTTCCTCCATTCACATCTATCAGATGTTATCTTTCTCCATGTTTTAATTTCTATTCTTTTCAAATCCTTTTCCACGTTATCTAGTCACCTTGTCCGAGGTCTTCCTCCTTCATCCAGGTTTTCCATCTTCGAATTTTTTTTTTTTTGGATCTCTATTACCCAGCATTCTGAAAACTTGTACTATCCGTCTTAACTGCCAATATTTGACAAATGTAACTAAGTACAAATCTTATATATAAATCAGTTAACTCTTTATTTTATGCAATTCTCCATGTTCTACCATTATTCTAAATCTGAATACGTTTCTTTCCCTATATCTTTTCGTAATTGATTTTTATTATTAAAGGTCCAAATTTCACTGCAATGTTCAACTACTGGTATAATTAATGTTTTGTATTTTTTATTCGATTATCCAGGTTTTTATGTCGACATTTCTAGTGTTCTCTCCTGACATTGTTGTAATTATAACCCATTTCTGAGATTGGGGTGCCTGGAAGATGGGGCAACGGCTGCCCCGAATGATTATGATGATAGTGATGCGCCAGGAGAGTCCTTGATCCTAAACGCAATCTTAGGCGAATATGAATGATGATGATTATGATGGACATATGATTTCAGGACCATTATGGCCCTAAATGTTTCTCACAGTTTTCTTACAAGTGAGGATAGACCCGAAAAAAATCTCACCTAGGAAACTAGTACCGATTAGGATCAAAATCGGGCCCGCTGCGTGACAAGGAAGCACGATTGTTTTGCAAATATAAAGTTTTGTTTGTAATTAAATATACATATTTTCAATATAATTTGGAAGGCATCACAGCCATTAAATGAGCCTGTTTTTACGAATTCGATTAATTTTTCAGGACTATTTCAAATAGTGAAATTTAATTGAATGTCTTAAAAAATAAAATAATTTATCTTTAATAGAAGCAGTAAGAATATCTTTAAATGAAACTAGTAGTAGTAGTAGTAGTAGTAGTAGTAGTAGTAGTAGTAGTAGTAGTAGTAGTAGTAGTAGTAGTAGTAGTACTTCATTAGACTAAAAGTAAGATACATACAATGTTATTTACAAATATGAGTTGCAAGGGTAGAATTATTAAGTATTAATTATATTACAATTTGCTAACATATTTATTTATTCACGAATGGATATTGTTCTTATTTTCCGCTTTTTGTCAAGAAATTAACCCAAATTTATCCAATTTTTTGGGTTTACCACTAACTCGTAGCATGCCAATCTTTCACGATTTGAATTTAGAAATCTTTTCTGTAATAACTGACGCCTCCAATATTCTAAATCGTTATATTTTCCTAATATATGTATCTCATCTTCAAAGCTCCCGCACATTAGACATATTCGCATATCGTGATCGTCACTAATTTAAAAAAAAAATCCATGCACCTAGCCTACACCAAGCAAACCCTGATATCTCTTTAAATCCTAGATTGAGTATATATATATATATATATATATATATATGAATATTTTCGCCGAACTTGTTTTAGGACTCTTTGTAAACACAGTTAACGTATTTCGGTACATTGAGCGAAAATATCTTAAATAAATGAAACTGTAATTATATGATATAATTGTATTATGTTGAATGCTGATAACAAAAAGAGAGATGTTACTTCACAAGTTATGTGTATTCCTGTTTCTATCAATAACGGTATCATTAAGGTTGTTCAAACGTGAAGCTCATAGACCGCATTTCCTTGTATAGAAAACTAGAAATAGCAGGTTTTCAGTTGTCTGCGCATACAAAATATCATCGTGATGCTCCCGTCTTTTGTCGCCAACGAAAATTGGCAAGCGCTATCTTTCACATACATGACTGCATGTTGTCAATGCAAGAGTCCTGACAAGAACATCAATACACCAACACTATCTTCTGCCTTACTTTCACATTCATACACCTTGAAATACTGCATCCAGACGTCGCGTCGCCAAAGCCTTTCTTTCCATGTAAACTTTTCTATTTTGTAGCGTACGTAATACTTATGTCACCGTTAGTTTTTTATTTTCCACACGTTTAGTTTAACCAAATTTTCGAATTTATGCCTCCCCGTGGAATTCTGGGAAAGCAGGTAACTTTCAAACACTCACTACATGAGAATGTTGTCATATTTCTCTGTAATATTTATATCTACATAAGCTATTTTATTTTCTCAAGTTTTCTATCTCATTCATCTGCTATTTACTTTCTTCCTATCTTACAGTCTATAGCGTTTTTTAGCGTACTATTATAACCTTATAGTTATTTAGATGACTAATTACAACAGAAGTTTAGTAAGGGCATCCAGTTACTAAACCTGATTTTGTAAAGTGTTATCTACAATATTTTATCAACGTTCTATTTTAGTATATATTGTATATTTAGTATATTCATTGAATTTTATTTATTACGGAAATTATATATTTAGAGAATAAAATTTTAGAGAGATCTAATCAATTTAAATATCTTGGATATTATCTCCCTATCTGGGATGAAAACTGAAAAAGTTACTAGTTATAATAAAAGTTTAGGAATTATTAATCAAGTTCTGAAACCATCCCTTGTACAAAAAAACACCCGATTACGTTTATATAACACTTTGGCTAGACCAGTGTTGACCTATGGTAGTGAAGCATGGACACTAAAAAAACAACATGAAAGCAGAATAACGGCTTGTGAAATGAGATTCATGCGCAGAACAGCGGGTTACACCAGATGGGATCGGAAAAGGAACACCGATATCTTAAAAGAATAGAAGACTACGCCAATTTTGGAATATATTAAACAGTACCAACTAAATTGGAAACACAATCTTGAAAGAATGAGTTCAAATCGGATCCCCAAAGCTGTTTATAATTATATACCAAGAGGACGAAGATCACTGGGCCGTCCTATGAAACGCTGGAGGGAAAATTTTCTATAGGATCGTAACAGGCCTTGGCCTAATACTTGGAAGGAAGAAGAAGAAAATATATTTAGAGAAAGAGTAATGTGAGCGTTCCAGAAAAAAAGACACGATACATCAACAAACATTGTTGTTATACTTTATTTTGCAACTTTGGGTGTTAGTTGTATATGTGAATTTAAACTAAAAATGAGCTGAGAATACGATTTTCACGATCCATCTGAAAAAATATGGCAGTCAATGATGCAACTATCTATTAATATACTTCCAAAAAAGTCACGAAAAGTTAATTTATATAATTATATGAAATCATTACAATGTATGTTATGTTTTGTTGAACCTGTATTTTACGTTTTGATGGCATTTTTTGTACTTTCTTTGAATATAAAGTACAGTTTTTCTTGCCAAGAAACTACGAATTAAAGCGTCACTGATTGTTATAATAGTAGATAAATTAATTTTTTATATATTACAGATTGTTATTTATTTTAAACAACAGAGACTATTTTTTTAAATTGAAACAAACTAAATTGTTTTACACTAATGTGAAATATATTTCTTCTTATGTATTCAGATGTGGTCTAAAACAAATTTCAATAATAAAAAATTAAAATACAATAAAATACCGGTATAGTAATATAATAACTAATAACGAATTGTGAGAATTAGGCTAATTAGTCTGTAGGAATAATAGCTTATTTAACTTTCGATTAAATAATCTTGCTTATGTAAGTGAATGCAAAAAATATATAAAAATGTGATCGGATGAAAAATAAATATACACTATTTACCAGAAATGAATAAAGAAGTAAAAATCTATATCATAACACAAGAAAAACGGAAATATTATAGTCTGCTAACTTTATATGATATACTAGACTATTTTATTTTAACACGTGAAAAAAAAACATTGTAAAACTATTAAATGAGAGCATATTTTAAATATTCGACTTTACATTTTTTCCCTGCCTTATATCTTGAAACTTCTTAACCCAGAAGGGTAATAAAAATCGTTGCCTACCGGTAATTAATTTCCGCCTTTCATTCTTCTACTCGCTTCACTAGATTTCCCTATATTTTATTTTATTTTTTTATTCATGAAATTTTTAGTGGATTCTGAGACAAAAATGACATATTTTACAGGTTGTATCTGATATTCCTTATACATTTATTTGATATGTTGTCTTTATTAAATATATCATGTCTTCTGAATCAAATATTACATTTATACTAATATTTTTAATTATAAGTTTCCATTATCGAAAATCAGTCCTCTCTATCAATAACCTTATCATGCTACATTCCATTTCAGGTACTCTTGTCATATATCTTCTCTAAATAAGTTAAACTGGAAACATATAAAACTTTTATTATTTCAAATATATTTAATGATGACAACATGATCTCTTACGTTAAGGGAAGATACAAATTATGAATATTTGAGAATAAAGTTCTTACGAACATTTTTGAACCAAAGAGAGAAGAACAGACTGTTGAATGGAGAAAACTACATAACAATGAGCTGTATGCTCTTTATAGGAACCAAATATAATTAGAAAATTTAAGTCTCGTAGACTTCGAAGGACGAGACTTGGTATGTCGCGAATGGGGGATCAAATAATGTAATGGTAAATTCTCATAGGAACACGGGAGGGAAATCATCCAATAGGTAGGCCAAGGATGAGATATAAGTGTAATAATCATTATTATATAACCTTGACGTACGTTATACAAGGGAATAATTGGAAATCATTATCTAGACTCTATGGAGAGCAAATGTCAACCTCCTGGTTCGATTGTGCTAATGAGTTGTTTGTTTAAGATATAATAGACCTCTTATTACATTGTAATACGGAAATTGTTTTAAAAAATGTGAAATGACAATTTTTTTACTATTTTTTAAATGTTCTTTCCACCTAAAAATATCTTACACTGTAAAGATACTAGATCTCACCTAACAGTAATTTATTTCGTCTTCCCATTTTGTAGTTTCTTTGATATATTGCCTTGCCATGTATACTAAATGCTTTACCTACGAAATTCTTAGTAAAGGCTGAGTTTGAAAAGACGTCTCTTTTAAAGTGTCTCTATCTGATTGTTCCTTATGAATTCGTTTGAAATCTTCTGCTTATGAAATATCTTATATCTTCAGATATAACTTACCTTTGTAGAAATATTTTTAATTCTATCCTTACAAAAATGTAATATAGGCCTAATTTATTCATATTAATTTTCACGAACCCTGTCTTCCATCCGTCTGTATCATTATACTAAGAACATTTATTAATGTTACTTCATCCAAAAGAATACATATTTTTTGTTCAATGTCCCAGATTGTCATTTCGACATTTCTGGTGTTCTCTCCTGGCATTGACATAATTGTAACCCATTTCTGAGGTTGGGGTGCCTGGAATGCGGGGTTACAGCTGCCCCGATGATATGATGGGGAGATGATGATGATGATAATAATAATAATAATAACAATAATAATAATAATAAGAAGAAGAAGAAGAGAAGAAGAAGTAAAAAGGAAATAAAAATATATACAGACATTCATAGTGATATTAGGAAACGAAGGTTAAAATTGTATTGCCATATTAAACGAATGAACTCAAATAGGCTTACAAAACAGATAATGGAAATCTACGAAAACAGAAGTAAAGCTCCAGTGGATACTATGAAGTGGATTGATGAAGTCAAAAAGGACTTAAAATTAGCAAGAATTACTAACGAAGATATCCCAAACAGAGATATATTTAGAATTAAGGTGAATAAGTGGCAAGTTGACCAAGAGGACAAACCGAAGAAAAAAACTGGAACAACTTGGACAGATAATAGAAAACAAGCTCATAGCAAAAGAATGAAAGAAATTTGCGCTCAAAGGAAATGCCTCTAAGTACTTTGCGTAGTCCTACATGGGCTCATCCGCTATCAAAAATAATAATAATAATAATAATAATAATAATAATAATACTAATAATAATGCGTAATAATAATAATGCTTTATTCTAGCTGACAGAGTTAAGGCCATAAGGCCTTGGCTTCCACTCAACCAGCGAATAGTAAAATTATACAAAAATTATGTACTTAATACAGTTGTAAGATATTATTAAAAATACAAACTTAACAAAAGACAAGAGTGATGTGATCTAATACTAACAAAAACATGGAATATGGATGTTAATAGTGTTGCGCCAGTAGAGTTCTTAATCCTAAGCTTAATTTAAAGCGAATGTGAGTAATAGTGATATTAATGGCTGTATGATGTTCGGGGATCGTTTGGACATTAACGTGTCCTGACATTTGTCTTAAAATTGAGGAAAATCCCCGAAAAAACCTCACACAGGAAACTTGTCTTGACCTGGGATCGAACCAGGGTGTCTTGACCTGGGATCGAACCAGGGCCCGCGGCATGCAAGGCAGCTCGCAATCTCGATACCACGGCCGGTGGACTCGAAAAGAATATTTATCAATAAAAGAAAATCACAATATTGTCTTATTAACTTTATAATTTTACTTGGATCAAAATGTATCTAGATAATCTAAATAGGTTCGGAGATAGTACGAAGTCCATCCGGTGATGGATAAGTTCCTTGCCCCTGTTCTCAACGATCGCGGGTTCAAACCCGGCCGAGGTAAATATATGTTTTTGGTGGAAACATCCAAGGGAATAGTCCTACAGTAGGAATGTTATGCCGTGATTTCCGAGTGGAAAGATTTTCATGTTCTACGTAAAAGAAACTCAAGCCTAAATTCGAGGTTATGAGCAAAATTTATTCAACATTTTCCATCGAAGTAATGACTTAGTAGGCTACTAGGTGTCTATTTGAGGTGATTAGTTAAATACTGTCACTCCCTAATAACTGCAGGGAAATAAGTTTAAATAAATTAGCTTGGTGCAGAAAATTGCGCAAGTTACCACTGTTGCTTTAAGTGGGGATGCACTTGTACAGGCAGATAAAACGCAAGGAAATGCGTTAATCTGCATAATAACCAAACGACGTAGTAGTAGTTTAAAGTATGATACTATATTTGTGGAGGGATAATTAAAATGGGGATTACAAATTTATATAAATAAAACACAATTTTAAGAATTTAAAACTGATGAACGATATCTTACAGGAATGGGGTAGTAGGAGGTTAAGGCTCCCACTTTTTCTTGACAATCGGCACTTGATGTCAGCCCTGCGTGACGGGCGCCTTTACCCCAGAACAAGCGTCTGGTACTCATTTCAGTTAGAGGCTGAGTCGACCCCAGGGCCATAGTGCCGCCAGAAGGTTGGGGTCAGTTTAAAAATCCTTACCCAACCGGGACTCGAACCCTCGACCTTCCGGCTTGTAGCGCAGTGCCTTAACCACTACGCTATGGCGTGCCCCATAACAGGCTACATATAAGTAAAATCTATGTCTACACTACATCACAATAATACATATCTACATTCATCCATATTCCGTACGTTAATATTAAAAACAATGCTAGAAAACAAATTAGAAACAAAAACACACACATACACCCACACACCCCCATACATATACACACCGCACGCTCATGCCCCCGTCCCCCCGTCACTGCAGGCATCAAATACACTATCAGACTATTCAACTTATCAGACCTACTTATTATATAACATAATGAAAGATCGAAAACAAAGACCATATTGAGATTATTCTTATTGATAATAGATATATCCTTAATCTACAATTTTGTTATATCTCAATTTTCTTACTGTACCCAAAAATTTGCATGCTTTTGATTCACTCTCGATCCGTCCTAAAAGATCCCAACACGCCACTCTCCCTCGATCCGACCTGAGAAATCTCTCCGGCAGCATCTGTAATCTGAATCATAGTTCACAGGATCATTTCTGTAGTATGTATTCTCACTCTTGTCATAAACCGTCTAGTGGAGTTAGTTAGTTATTCTGCTTTATATGTGGAATGACTTAGGGCAGATATAAATTAAAATCTATTTCTGTACAGACAATATTATAGGTCCCTACTCTACAGTACAGCATATAGAACACGTGATTTATACCCTACATGATAAAGAAGTAATATAATAATTAATTACATTAACAGGTAATCAATGATAACCAGAGAACATGTAATATTGAATCAACCTCAAACCGGTACTAGTGTCTCACTGGTTCGCATAAATCTCGGGGGGAAGCCACGTGTGAACACATATATGAGGTGAGGTGTAACAGTTGTTCTCAAGCAATATTACCTAGGTTCGCTGCCCCAACTGTAAAACTTGTGTGTCCTCTGTGATAAACCATCGTACATAACCAGATGCTGCCACAGTCCCCATGATATCGCACAAAATCTAATTCATTGTATCACTGTTAATAATACAACACATTTTCTCAAGTCGTTTTTTTTTTCTACGGAGACGACTAGTCAAGCTCTTGGAGAGAATTATTAAAAGTAGCTAAAAATTGTTAAAGGTACAAAATATTAACAAACACATATTTGTGTGATTATGCAGTAAGATAAGTAAGATAGAGAATTAAGAAGTAGGTTTCCGCTTACAAAAATATTTTTTTACAAACCTTCATAGATCTTTCTAAGTAGATAAACATTATTTTTAAAAATGTAGGTGTGTCCGTTAGCACTCTATCGACATTAGATATTTAAGAATTAATTAAATATCTTAGGATGGAAATAGTTAACCCAACAAATTCGAACCATTATGACTGAGGGGCCATCTCAATAGAATGAATGAAGAAGTGGCGGTTTACCTGAAAGTCGAGATATAAAATTCGTACACGCTCTAGCGGTCGCCATGTTTCGTATTACGTATTATACATACGAATTAATTAAAAGGAGAAAGAGTTATTCCCAAACCAGTAAAATCAGATACATTAGACGCTGAAATGTTCCCTTACTTTACGCAGTTCTTAAGTAACGAATTTTTAATCTAGTACCGATCATATTTAGAAAATTACTGTAACAGTATTTTTAAGTGGAGCATGGAATAAAAAAAAAACATTAAGTGAAAGTGTAAGAATTTCCCAGTGGAATGTTTGAATGGATATCAGTAACATAAAGATGTAGAATTTACTTTCAAATAAAACGTTCGATTTCTACACTAAATGAGGAGTCAATTAATAGCTTTTGAAAAACAAAATTAAAAATGTGGATATTTAAATACTAGTCTAAGATTATATCGATACTGATTTTTAGGCAATAAAGGAATATAATATTTGCATATACATGATCTAAAAATTTAACAGAAAAATCTACAAAATTTGTTATTAGACTAAACAATTATGTAGAGTATAACGAGTTTGAAATAACAGTTTTTTACGAAATTATTATTTTTCTGAATATATATTTTTTATATTAACAATCAGAGTGTTTTCCGAGGCATTATGTTTGGTTTTTTAGCATTTTTTCTTTTTATGATCAACGAGAAGCTGGCTCGATGCATCAACCCCTAACCTGGGGGACGGGTAATTTTTGTTCAAGGTTTTCTTCCTCTAGCCTTTGATAGTCCAGTATCTTATTGCAAGGCAGCAGCGCTAGTTTTGGTCCGTCCTGGGTATTTTATTTCCTCACCCGCCATATGTGGTGAGCATTCCCCTATCCGCCACCTGGGGAGGGGCCCGGTGGCAGACTGGAAAACTCCTCAAGGTGGTATGGTCATGTCAAAAGAATGCCAGAGCAAAGATTGCCTAAAATTGTTATGGAATGGATCCCAATGGAAAGGAGGAAGAGAAGAAGACCGAAGAAAACTTGGATAGAAGGTAACAAGTAGCTATGAATATCAGAGGATTGGAAGAAGATCAATGGACGGACAGAGAGGAATGGCGTTTGGTTTCCGAAAGAGGCGGCAGCTGCCATGATACCGGATGATGATGAACAATCAGAACATATATATATATATACATATAACTTTATTCTAATGATGAAATGGATTAATCAACAATGTTTATGTGGAGTGTCACACTTGTGAAAATTACGTTTATGATTAAAATAATAAATATATGAATGATGCGTATTAATGTTTTTATACAATTTAATTATACAAGACTTGTAGTTTACAATTTGTCACCTTATATTTACGTAAATTAAACATATATAGGCACAAACGTTAAATATATTATTTAATTTGGAAGTATTTCCTAAAAGGAATATAGCCTCAATTCCGCTTAAACTCCTCCCAACATGTTTCTGGATAACAAGTGTTCTGACTATTCAAAGGATTCAGAACCCCAAAATGAAATGCCACATGAGATAATTTCGATTCTATTTGGGCATCTAGATAATAAAAATATAAGAGAAGCGATGGAATATATATTGTAATTTATCAATAACTGTTATAAGTAAACAATATTTTTAGAATCCTTCTTCGTGGATGTTAAATTTAATATGTAATTATTAAATAGTATTGGAATTAACTTAATTTTTTTTTCAAATTTTACAATTAGTGCTCTGATATCAAAATGTTCTACACGCCTTAAATTTAATTAATGTAAAATTTACTATTATAACAACTTTATAATAGTGAATTAGTTGTTCCGTACAGACCAACTAGTTGTTTTATATTTTTCTATATTGGCAGATGAAAAGAAACATTTTAATTTACAATGTTGTTAACAATTTCACGTGGAAATGCACTTGTATAGGTTATAAACATACTTTTAGTGCTATGGAGTACATAATTAATAATTAATTATTTGTTTCACATGTCATATACAAGCTTATATTCAAAACACAGGGCTTGTAGAATATAGGTTACATCAGATAATTTATTTAATACATTCTCTTTAGCCTCATTCTAACCCCGCGCTTGCGTTTGATATTTCCCTCCCACTCCCCTGAATACACAAAATTGCTCCGTAGAAGAAATGAGACTGGGAAGCTCAGGGTGCGACATTCGAGCGGGAGTGAATGTGTACTTGACAGGCTCCAACTCTAATATTTTTGGAGCTAAAAATCTATATATTTCTTGGTATCGAATGTGTACTTAACAGGCTCCAACTCTAATATTTTTGGAGCTAAAAATCTATATATTTCTTGGTATCTTGAAAGAATAATCTCGGCAAGAGTAATTGATTTCCTGAAAAGTATCGATTTTATACTTTACTTATATCCTTTGACTCTAAAGTATAAATAATTAAATAAGTAAATAAATAAATAAATAAATAAATATATATATATATATATATATATACTTCATATTATTTAGAGAAAGCGTATATAATTCTCAGTTACACATTTTAACTGTTGACAATTATTACAAAATCTTATGGTTTGTAAAATAGGACTATTATGTACTGATTATTTCTCTTTCCATGGCGCGACAGGCCTAGAAAGCCCTACCATCCGGATGCTGACCTCACATCCACGTGTGTTCATCACAAAGGTAGACGATCATCCAGCCAGAGTAGAGGTGAAATTTAGTCAGAATATTGGGTCCCTCAGCCGTTATAGCTAGTTTTCTCAATCTGGACACGCTATTTATTGTAGCTATCCAAATGCCTGTCGATATCTATCAACTTACATTGGTACGTGGTAGTGTGCGGACGTGTTTTCAGTTCTCGAGAACAGTGCGGTGTTGTCAAATTGTAAAAATGCAGGACATGAAGAAAATGCTGGAAGAGATGAGGAGAGAGATGGCCCAGGGATTCCGAAAGACGGAGGACATGGTGTCTATGTTAAACTCTGTCATGGAGAGGGTTCAAGAAATGGAGGTAGCTTGGAGTAGTGTGGAAGACAGAGTGAGGTGGCTGGAAGAAAAAATGGACTATCTAGAAAATCAATCTAGAAGGAAAAATATTGTGTTGTATGGTGTGGGGGAAGAGGAGAACGAGTCTTGGGACACTACGGCAGTTATAACAAGGCATGTCCTAAGGCAAATTGGAATAGTTCTGCTAGAACGGGACATCGAACGCGCTCATAGAGTGGGCCGTGGACGGTACCCCAGGCCTATAGTGTGCAAGTTAGCTCACTATAGGGATAAAGAAGAAATCATAAGGAGGCAAGATATCTACGGGGCACTGGAGTGGTAGTGGAGTGAAGACCACAGCCGGAGAGGTGAGAGAGGAGCGAGCATTCCTGAAACGACATTTAGTGGACGCAAGAAAGCAGGGAGCTCAGGCTTTCATTCGTTTTCGATAAACTGGTAATAAATGGACGGGTGGAGGACTCGTCGAGAACTGGAGGAGATGTCTGTGTCCACGAAGGGAAGCGGCAGGGACACGCAATCGGAGACGACCTCTGAAAGGCAGAGTTCAAATCGCAATAAAACAACAAGGGAACGAGGTGAGTCGCGTGGAACGACATCGGAGAGGCAGAGTTCGAGTCCCAAGAAACCAACACGGGAACGAGAAGAATGCGGGAGAACTGACAACCCCGCAGAGAAGAGGACAGAAGACAGCAGTGTGAGGGAGGAAAGCTCGGCGCGACAATTGAGAAGTAGGATGTCGGAAAAGCTTCCAAACACAATGCAGAAGGGCCGCCAAGAGCAGGTAAAGAAAACCGTTAGAACATAGAGGACAAACTCCCATCTCAGAATTGCTGTGTGGAATATTGAAGGTTTGAAAAAACGAATGTCTTCCAACAGATTCATTGATTTTGTTAAAATTTTTAGTTTTATTTCATTTATAGAAACTTGGATGGGGACAAAGACCATATTGAACTTGATGGATTTAATTGTATAAATAAGGGGAGGGGTAGTAAACAAAAAAGGGGAAGATATCCGGGAGGGATATTAACAATGTTGAAAAATAATACATTTAGACATGTTGAAAATGTTCATGTTGAAATACAGGGTTGTCACGTGTATTCATGTAAAAATCAGAGATCTTTGTTTATGTATCCTCTCGGTATATCGTCACCCGGCTGGGTCTCATCTACCTTTTTGATGACCTGGGAGATACAATGATAGAACTCGGACATAAATTCCCGGATGCAGATACTCTTATAATGGGGGACTTTAATGGTAGAAACTGGGAGAGAAGAAAATATAATTTAGGGACGGGAAGAAGAGAGGAAGATTTAAGAAAGGGATATCGGGCGAGTAAGGATAGGGTTATTAATACGTATGGGAGAGAAACTTCTGACGTTTTGCGACATTCATAACCTAGAAATGCTAAACGGAAAATACGGGGAAGATATTGAAGGGGAACTTACGTTCATAAACGGTAATGGAGGAAGTGTCGCGGATTATATGCTCTGCTCACAGAATCTTATTTCTAGGATTGCAGCATTTAAAGTAGCGGACCAGAATCGAATCGCATCACTCACCTATCGAAATCCAATTAGAATTTGAAGAAGAGGGAAAGGAAGTGGGGAGTTGGAATATGGGAAGGAGGGCAGACATTAGAACTGTTAGGCGGTTCTGTTGGAGAGAGGATAAGACACAGGAACTGCTTAACAAACTAGAGTCTTCGACACCGGATGTATTAGGCGATGTGGAGGAAGAGGTGAAAAAATTAAGATTACTAATGTGGGAAGGGGGGAAAATATGCAAATTAGAGGAAAATCAGGGCAAAAACGATATGAAGGATGGTACGATAATGCATGTAGGGAAGGAAAAAGACGAGCGGAGATGGCTTTAGTGAGGTTCAGAAAGGAGGGTGGCGACTTCAATCGGCGGGTGTACATAGAGATGAGGAGACGATATAAAGAGACAACGGCTAGAACCAGGGAGAATTGGGAGGGAAAAATCTTGGAGAGAATTAATCAGGCTATGAAGGAACGGAATGTTACCAAAATTTGGAAAGTAATTAGGGAAATTAAATATCGTAAAATAGTAAATCAAATTTCGCCAGAAACTTGGGTACTTCATTTCGAAAGGGTGTTTACAGGAGGGGGCATTGGGAGGGACCGCGGCTGTTATTAGTTGGTCAAGACGTACCAATGCTAGACTCGGAGATAACAAAACTAGAGGTGAGGGATGCGATTCGATCCATGAAAAATGGAAAGCTCCTGGTCTAGACGGTATACCAGCCGAGTTCTATAAATAAGCCTTGAAAATTGATAAATGGACAGGGTACATAGTAGGTATTTTTACCAAATTTTTGAAAAAGGAAGCTATCCAGATGAATGGTCCACATCAATACTGCATCCTATTTACAAGGGTAAGGGTGGAGTTGAGTTAACAGTCCGGACAATTACCGCGGTGTCTCTCTTCTGCCGGTGTTTGGAAAAATTTATTGCACAGTGCTATATAACAGGCTAAATATTGGATAAATGAAAATAATAAAATTCACGATACCAAGCAGGGTTCAGGGAAGGCTTCAGGACGGCGGAAAATCTATTTGTCCTGAGAACTGCAATTAACAGATGTTTGAGTGTCAAACGAGGCAGGTTACACTGTACTTTATAGATCTGAAAAAAGCATTTGACTCTGTTGAACGCAATGCCCTATGGCAGAAATTATGGCAACTAGGAGTATCGGGAACTATGATTAGGGCGCTAATGGGAATTTATAAAAAAGTGGAGTTCTGTGTTAAATATGGGAGGGACCAAGTTTCAGAAAATATAAAGGCAGTTAAGGGTTGTAAAACAGGGATGCGTATTGTCACCATTGTTATTTAACTTATTTATAGACGATGTAGCTTTGATGCTGGAAAGTAGAGGGGATCGATGCTCCAACGGTGGGCGGGCCGAAGTATTCCTGTTCTAAGTATGCAGACGACTTATGCCTCTTTTCCACAAAAATAGATAGCATGCAGAAGGGTTTATATTTACTATCGACATACTGTACGACTTGGGGACTTACTGTTAACGTTAGCAAAACTAAAGCCATGACTTTTAAAACGGGTCGGTATACAGCGGGAGGGAAAGGTGGACATACCGTGGTGAGAATTTAGAAAATGTTAAAAACTTTGTCTACTTGGGGATGACTTTGACAATGAATGGAAAATGGACGAGCCACATCGAAAATGCAACAATGAGAGCTAGGTGCCGGACAAGCGAAATGCTTACTAATATGTCAAAATTGCGAAACATACCGATGCGTACACTAGAACAGGTTTATTCTTCGACTGTGAGAGCGACCATGCGTATGGCTCAGAATTATGGGGTTGGGAACGAACGGGGACACTAGATAAAATCCAACCTATGTTTCTTAAGAAAGCGATGAGATTAGCAACGGGGACTTCAAATTGTGGCATACTGAAAGAATTCAGTACATTTTCGGACACAATAAGGGGCAAAATTATGGTTATTAAGTATTGTTGGACATAATACACGGGAATCAGGACTCGCTTAGAGCAGAGTGTTACAATGAACAGAAAAGGCAGTGTGTTTCGGGAGATTGGGTAATCGGTGTAGAAAGGGGATTGAAGGGCATAGGGATGGGTTGGGTATGGGAGAGGAGTACGCGGAATAATAAAATGTTTGGAGGAGAGTTAAGAAGAGACCAATCGATATAGACAGACAGTATATAGAAGCAGAGTGTAGCCAGAAAATATCGCTCACCCTGCAGACGGAACTGAAACTTTCGTGGGGAAGGGAGAAATATATTGACTCTTTGGATGGGGATGATAAAAGTGCTATTGCATGGTTTCATTTGGGGGGATGGATGGCCCATAATTTAACAAATGATGAAGGCATTAAACTATGCCCACATTGCGATGACCATGAAAACTGGCAGCATATTATATCATTCTGTAGAGAGACAGAACAACTTAGATTACAGATGCTGCCGGAGAGATTTCTCAGGTCGGATCGAGGGAGAGTGGCGTGTTGGGATATTTTAGGACGGATCGAGAGTGAATCAAAAACATGCAAATTTTTGAGTACAGTAAGAGAAATTGAGATATAACAAAATTGTAGATTAAGGATATATGTATTAACAATAAGAAGAATCTCAATATGGTCTTTGTTTTCGATCTTTAATCATGTTATATAATAAGTAGGTCTGATAAGTTGAATAGTCTGATAGTGCATTTAATGTCTGCTGGGACAGGGGGACGGGGGTATGAGCGTGCGGTGTGTATATGTGTGGGGGTGTGTGGGTGTATGTGTGTGTGTTTTTTTTCTAATTTGTTTTCTAGCATTTTTTTTAATATTAATGTACGGAATATGGATGAATGTAGATATGTATTTAGTGATAGTGTAGACATAGATTTTACTTATATGTAGCCTGTTGTTTTTTTTATACAGGTGTATTTGTAGGTATTTGTTTATATTATTAGTTTTATTTTTTATTCATGGAAAAATAATGCACGTACGGCCAAGCAGACCCGTGCGCAATGTAAATTCATATGTATTTTCTTTATTCTGAAAAAAAGGCAATAAATTCCATTCCATTCCATTCCATTATTACTAGTTTACTAATTAATACACCAGAGAAGTTCCAAAATCAGAAAGATTATATAACTCTAAATAACTGATTAATTCACTGGCACTATCGAACTCGTAGGTTCATGGCCGCGCTGACATAAGCTCTCCATGCATCACTATCCTGAGGTAATGTTTCCAAACTATCCCTGTATAATCTACTTTCCTCAAATCATATTTAATTTTATTCTCCCACCTCAATCTTGGTCTACCAACTGGGCGTTTTCCATTTGGTTTTCCTACAAGAAGCTTCCATGCACGTCTTTCATTCTCAATTCGTAACACATGTCCTTCCCATCGCAGCCTACGAGACTTAAAGACCATGTAGTTTCTCCATTCACACATTTGTTCATCTCTCTTTGGTCCAAAAACCTTCCTAAGAACTTTATTCTCAAATACTCTTAATCTCCTTTCATCCCTTAAAGTAAGAGTCCATGTTTCGCATCCATATAACATAACTGGTAGAATAATAGTTTTATATATTTTCAGTTTAACATTTTTGAAAGGAGTTGGGAAGTCAAGAATCTTTGTAATGCATAATAGCACGCATTTCCGGAATTGAGTCTATGTTTAATTTCCTTGTGCATCTCATTCCTGTTTGTGATTATTGTTCCTAGGTATTTCAATTAAGCCACTTCCTCAAAATGTCCCTCATTTGTCAACACCTGTCCATTTTCATTATATAATACACATCTATGTGTGACCATACATTTAGTTTAGATTATATAGAATATAATATCGTACTTACATTTGGGAACATGCATGGATATAATCTATTCTTCTTAAACACATACCTGTAAATATAAAAGAAAAGAACGTCATTTATGACTGCCAACATACCATTTCAGTAATTTTAAGAGTGTCATTAGTTTTCTGATGTGCTGAAAACTCGAATTCCGCTGAGCTAACAGAAAACAAATCGCCGGTCAACGAAGTCTCATGTATATAACCGCTCTACTTATATTTTGTGTACAATAATCATCTACATTTGTCATGGAAGATGTTACACAGCGTGCCTCAATACTGACACGCATTTATACGTATTTTATTAAAGTAAGCATTCAACATATAATATCTCTTAGATCTTTTAGGATTGGATAGTTTGGTCATCTGATAAGAATGGATCAATATATATTAGTTAATAAACTATATAAATAGAAGCCTAGAGGAGCTAGAGCTGTTTTAGACTTAAGATGAGATGGCAGGACGATGTTTGGGAAGATTTAAAGAAGATGAGGGGACAATCCTGAAATTGACAGAAGATAAAATAGTGTGGAAGAAGATTACTGAGTAAAAGAGTGTGGAAGAAGATTACTGAGAAGGCTAAAACAATCAATTTTGAAGTTGTAGTGCCTTAAGATGATGATGATGATGATGATGGATTCATGCACATCGTTTTCTTCGTAAAATAGAGAATTTAAACTTGCTTAAAAAATAAAGCAAACATGTATTGGTATAATAATACAATTTTAATACCTTTCATAGGTCATTATTTTAACTGTAATTAAAATTAAGAGATTCGTGTGTTTAAATTGAATGGTTATATGGATGAAACTTTACTGGCAAGAAATGTCCTTCCAGTCCGCCAAGCATTCTAAGTACATCGTAAAAATAGTGGCACTGTACATGTACCTACCTTACGCTGCAGTATTCACTAATACATTAATGAAAATTTAAATTTTCAACAGTTTTCATTCTGGTGTATTTGCAGCAAAGTAATTGAAATTTGTCATACCCTGCAGCGAGTTCCGAACAAAGTGCATGCATCTATGCAACCAGAACAACAGAATATCTCATTATTCGTATACACTCGATATCATGGAATACATTGGTTCACTTCCTACCATTGTGCTGATATCACATTATAAGACAAGCATTCAACCGAAAATACTAGTTCACACTCAATTTATCATAAGGTAATATTATGTATGTCTATATTCTATTCTATAGTGTTCTGCCCCGAGGGTAGGTCTTTCACTGCAATCATAGCAATTTCATGCTGTGCTTTGCAGCTTTACTAGTAATTATAAGTGAGGTAGCTTCCCGTTGCTTTCCACACCGGTGAAGGATGATAATGATAAGAATGATGTTGATGGCCGGATGATTTTCGGGGACCATTGGGCCCTAGGCGTCCTGACATTTGAATTACAGGTGAGGAAAAACATAAAAAAAAACTTCATCCAGGAACCTGTCCTGACCGGGAATCGAACCCGGGCCCGCTGCTTGACAAGGCAGCACTCTACCGCAAGACCACAGCGGTGGACCATAAATATTATAACTAAATGCCAAAAATGTAGCTGTAATATTTAAATAATACAAGTGTTACTGCAATAAAGTAAAATTTGTCTTTAAAAAAAATGCTTACTTATTATAGTGGCCACTAGCTGGCAGTTGGACAGATATCCCACTCCTCTTGAATTAAGGATTATATACTGTATAATATATGTTGATATTATAATTAAATTTTAGACATTGAGCAATTCAGATATATATTACATATATATATATATATATATATATGTATATTCATAAGAAAAAATAAATGATTGTGTTTGGATTCCTGTGTGACTTAGATTTAGAGATCATCATCCTTATCATAGTACATTACGAATTTAGGCCATTTTTTGACCTGTTTCGGCCTCAAGAGAAACACCATCCAAAATCTTTTGAGTGGACGTCCTGGTCTTCTTCTTCCTGCAGGTTGATATCTTAACATTAGTTTGGGTATTCTGTGATCTTCCATTCGATGAACATGTTGTATCCATCTTGACTTATAATCAGAAATTTTGTTTTCTAAAGATTCCATGTGTAATTCTTCTAAGATATCTTCATTTTTTTGTGATCTAGTAGTGTGTATCCTGCAGTCCTCCGAAAATATCTCATTTCAGCAGATCTAAGTCTCTGTATATCCTTCTGTTTTAACGTCATAATTCGCTACCATACAAAAGAGTTGGAAGAGCCAGTGTTTTATACACTTTTAATCTTGAATGCGTTTGGACTAACTGTGGAGATTTAGAGATCTCGGGTTCAAATCCCGACTAAGGCATTTATTTTTCTTTTTTTATGATATATATATATATATATATGGAAACACGGCCGCGGTGGACTAGTGGTTATAGCCCTTGCCTCTGGGTCGGAGGGTGGGTTCAAACCCGACCGGCTCGATGTGTTTTTAGGACGGAAAAACCCATGGAGTAAGTCTTCTGGGAGGGTCTTTAAGCCGTGGGTCCGGAGTCTGAAAATTTTCAGGCTTGTAAAAATCCTTAAGCCTGAATAAAGTGGACTCTAAGCAAACTTTACCGACTTTCTTCAACCTAGTAATACCTTAGTGACCTAGTAGATGTCTCACTGAGTCCGTATCTTTCCCGCATACCTCTCATGACGTATTTAGGAAATAAGTGTAACTAAATTAACTCTTTCTAGTAACTCCTAACAAAGGAGAGACTAGGGCCCAACATTGAGCTGTTACGCCATTGTAGATATAAAGGGTTTTTTTTCAAAAAGGAATTTTAATTCTGCAAGAACATGTGAGTGAACATGACTCAGCGTAACAGTACTTTTATCATAAGTAAAGCCACCAGTGATTTCCAAATTATCGATAAATTCAGGACTCACGAAGTAGGAGTGAATTTATGTAGAGCACTTGGAAATGAAGACATGTACCACGTTAGAATTATACCTGGTCCTGGACTACAGTTTATGCTAATGATGTTATAAATGTCATTGATATATTGAAGTTTGTTCTAAGTGTAAAATCGATCGTCGTGCAAGGTTGACATTTAGTACAAATTTTCTAGAGAGATGGAAGTCTTACTCTCAATTTACTCCAAAGGCCTCCGAAGGTACGTAATGGGATCACTTTACATTTCATCATATGTAATGCCACGAGTGATTTCCAATTTATGTAGATAATTTGGAAATTAAGAGTGGCATTTGATAGGACTATTTAACGAATAATATTAAGCTGTTTACTCACAAATCATTATTTAAATACAGTTCTTTTAAAATATTTATATATTTAATGTAAACGGCGATGTTTGAAAACAAATGAGAAACGTTTGTTATGTTTCACTTCTTCATCACTGCAACTGGATCATATTATTTATTGCCAAAGGATCGCAATATTGTAAGAATGCACCCTAGTGGAGAAAATAAAAAACATTATTGGTTATTAATTAATTTCTATTGTCCTATGATGTAAATATGTCAATTATATTTTTTATAACGTGAATTCCTGGGAAATAATACGTTTAAGAGAGTGCATATAGTGGTTTCTATTTTTTGTGGTATAACACTGGTCAACATGATTTTCTGTCTCATGAGTACCAATAGTTGTATTTAATGCAGTTTTTTATCGTGTTTTCAAATATGTATTCGGAATTTCTCCATCACCCACAATTTTTTATTTCAATTTCAATTAATGGATTTAAATAATTATTTTTTTAATAAACGTTTTTTCGTCCATTTGTCCATTGTAAAATAAATCGGGGAACGCTTTCATCTGGAGATTTCAGCTATGGAAAAGAGATATCATGGCAAATGGAGTCCTAATATGCTGGCCGATTATTGTTGGACCATCAAGAGGGATGCTCCACAGGCGAAATATAGCAGAAAATCGTCATTCCTTACTTTCTAGGCGAGTCTGAATGTTCGAATATTGTGTAGTTATGAATGTAGAAAATATTAAAGTATTTGAAATTATAAATTCCTATCTCTCGGAAATCTTGTGTGATGGAGAAAACCTGGTATCATATTTGAATTCAGGAGAAAAAATACTATCAGAATCACATATTTTTCTTTTTAAGACAAAAAAAAGTTTATTTTTTGTTGATCAGTATAATCAATTGCTGCAAATGTTTTTAAATTTTCTTCCGTAAGCACTATATGGTTACATTCGTGCACTAATATATATATATATATATATATATATATATATATATATATATACAATCTGGTAGCCACAAGTATTTTAGAATTTTTTACATCTTAATATACTCGAATAAATTGTTATATTCAACGTATTTTTGATCTAATCACAATTTTAAAAACAAGAAGCTTGATTATAAAGTGATACAATTAAATTGATAAAATCGAGATGAAAAACGACTGTGATTGGTTGTAAATAAAAATTCATTGAAATGTGATTGGTCATTAACTGTCAATTGGGGCGTGAGTTAAATAGTCGTAATTAATGATCGCTTTAAATACACAATAATCATAACTAACTGTGTTGTTACAGAAACCGTACACTTTAACACCGTATTTAGTTATGACTTTAAACGTTACCTACCATAAGGTAAATTAATTCACTCTGTTCTCTTATTCCATTTATCATAAGTAATGCCACGAGTGATTTCCAAATTATCGATAAATTCACGACTAACGAAGTGAGGAGTGAATTTATCTAGAGAATTTGGAAATCAAGAGTGGCATTTGTTAGGACTATTTAACGAATAAAATTAAGCTGTTTTACTCACAAATCATTATTTAACTAACAATTATTTAAAAAAATATTTTATATTTAAAGTAAACGGTGATGTTGAAAACTAATGAGAAACGATAAGGTAGCCTACGCTTCTACTGCTTCTTTTGTTTATCACTGCAACCAGATAATACTATTTATTGCCAAAGGAACGCAATATTGTAAGAATGCTCTCTAGTGGAGAAAAAATGAAACCCATCAATCTGTATATTAATTCATTTTTGATGTCGTATACATTTATTTATAGAAAAGTGCAAACAGTTGGTTTCTTTTTTTGGTGGGTATAATCAATTGCTACAAAATGTTGACATGTAAGCAATATTATATAAAATCTGTTAGCCGTATGTTGTTATAGGCTCAGTCACTGCAAAATAAACGGTTCAGACCTGGTCAGAATATTAAAAAGGAGGAGCGTTGTCTTAAATTATGATAATCCTAACGTTGATAATTATTTGTTGATGCAAAAGTCTCTGGCTTGTTGTAATACAGAAATCATTGAAAACGTGATTGGTCATTGACTCCCATTTGGGGCATGAGTTAAATAGTCATAAGTAATGCCTCGAGTGATTTCCAAATTATCGATAAATTCACCTCTCACGAAGTGAGGAGTGAATTTATCTACAGAATTTGGTAATCAAGAGTGGCATTTGTTAGAACTATTTAACGAATAAAATTAAGCTGTTTACTCACAAATCATTGTTTAACTATAATTATTTAAAAATATTTAATGTAAACAGCGATGTTTGAAAAGAATTCAGAAATGTGAGGTTATGTTCATTCACTGCTGCCTGATCATATCATTTATTACCAAATACGATCGCAATATTGTAAGAGTGCACCGAAGTGAATAAATAATGAAACACATCGTACTATATATCATAATCAACATTACGGGTTATTCATTTTTTTAGTAAACAACTCAGTAAAATCAAGGAATCTTTTCATTATTTGCTATATTCAATGCATTTGTTGGAGAAAAATAATGCTTTGACCTGTTCAGAACATTAAAAATGAGGAGTTTTCTTCATCACAAAAGCAGGAGCTGATGAAGAGAAATCGATAAAGAGCGAGGTGAAACACGACTGTCATTGGTTGTAAAGCTACATTCATTGAAACGTGATTGGTCATTGACTAGCATTTGAGGCATGAGTTAAATAGTCCGAATATTATACCTAGTCTCAACTGCATATAGGATTTTTTTTCTTTCCTCACGGTTTTCCCAATAAACTGATGCATGCACTTGTATCGTTATATATTCGAGGTATACGATCTTTTCATCTAAATATACTGCACTTAATAGACATTACATTATTATGACTTGAAAGCATAATAATAGTCCCTTCATTGGTTGCTGGCCAAAGGAAGGCAAGACCAGTGATTGAGCTGCCATCTTACAGCCTCGGTCAGGTTTTTCTGGAGAAGAAAAGAAAATAAAGGAAAGAAGAAATGGAAGAAAGGAAAGACTCCCTAGCCCTCGGATGCCCTAATAGCGTCGGGGTCGAAAAACAAGAGTTAACCAAGAGAGATTAGATAGTAAAGTTAAAAGAGTGCAAAACACAAGTAAGTGGAAGAAATGTTTTGCTCTGCTTGGGTACCTTGTGGTCGCCATCCACATATCCTCTAGATGAGGACCCCTGAGGGGACACCGATATCTTAAAATAATTGAAGACTACGCCAATTTTGGAATATATTAACAGTACCAACTAAATTGGAAACTCCATCTAGAAAGAATGAGTTCAAATCGGATCCCCAAAGCTATTTATAATTATATACCAAGAGGACGAAGATCACTGGGCCGTCCTATGAAACGCTGGAGGGAAAATGTTCTATAGGATCGTAACAGGCCTTGGCCTAATACTTGGAAGGAAGAAGAAGAAGAAATTATTATGGCAACGATGTAAATTATATCTATCGTTGAGAAGCATATCCATTAAGTGAACAAATATTCGTCTTGGAAATCTATTTTCGAATATTTTTAACTTGTTGTCTTACCATAATGTTATAGGCCATGTTTCAAACCCATGGAATACATATGCAAGAATATCTATAGTCACATGGAGACGTTTTACTACTGAATTTGTTTGACGTTGTCTCTTACCCAAGAAACAACTGGCTCCAAATCAATTACCACACGTCTTGTGAGGAGAGTGGGCACTGACTTCCGTGAAAGGTGTCATTTATTCATAATTAACTCACTGCCAGAATCGAACCCGTGGGTTCATGGCCGCGCAGATATAAGCTCTCCCTATCCTGAGCATATGTTTTCCAATCATCTCCTGTGTAATCTACATCCCTCAAATCATGGTTAATGTTATTCTCCCACCTAATTATTGGTCTACCAACTGGGCGTTTTCCTCCTGGTATTCCTACAAGAAGCTTTCATGAACCTCTTTCATTCTCCGTTCGTGTCACATGGTTAATGTTATTCTCCCACCTAATTATTGGTCTACCCAACTGGGCGTTTTCCTCCTGGTATTCCTACAAGAAGCTTCCATGAATCTCTTTCATTCTCCGTTCGTGCCACATGTCCTGCTCATCGCACTCTAAAAAGAATTAACTGTTTCTTATTATATCTAGCTTCCTACAAAGACCATATAGCTCAATGTTATGTAGTCTTTTCCTTTATTCATACTTGTATGAATATCGTCCACCGCTGTGGTCTCAAGGTAGCGTGCTGGCTTGTCACGCAGCAGGCCCGGGTTCGATTCCTGGTCGGGACCGGCTCCTGGTTGAGGGTTTTTTTCGGGGTTTTTCCTCACCTATAAGACAAGTGTCTGAAAACGTAGGGCCCAATGTTTCCCGAAAATGGCCCAATGTTCCCGAAAATCATGCGACCATCATCACCATCCTTATCATTATCGTCCTTCACCGGTGTGGAAAGCAACGGGAATCTACCACACCTATAATTCCTTAGTAAAGCTGCAAAGAATAGCATGACAATTCTATGATAGCAGTGAAAGACCTGCCTCGGGCAGACACGACTATGGATGTATGGATACCAAAATCATAGTACTTGAATTATTATTAATCCCCCGGAAACAAAATAAGTTATTATTATCTCTATGTTGGACATTTCAATTTTCACTTCATATGTTGAAACTCCCTGTCATTGATGGAACTAACGTAACACAATAAAATAAGAGTATTAAAACGAGATTTTAAGAAACACGGAACAAAAATGCTTTCAGATTCCCAGAAAAACACAGTGCACATGATTATACGGCAGTTATCTAGTTCAAAAGTGTACAACTGGTTGAAATAATAAAATTCAACATATTGTATTGTATCGTGCCAAGGGCAAGTAATTTACTGTGAGTAAGTAGTGGGGTAGATGCTGCAAATAAAACAAAGCAAACATAATAAAATAAAACAAAACTAATAAAAGTAAGAGAAACATATGCATGGCAGCAAGTTGAAACACGCTACTGGTTACAGGAGAAGCAGACATTCCTCCGACTAGACCACAACCGTCTGTAGGAGAAACAGTTGTACGATTTCATAGTACACTTGAGGACTTACTTGATATCTAAATCCATTCCTGTAAGATATCGTTCATCAGTTTTAATTGTTAAAATTGTGTTTTATTTATATCAATTTGTAATCCCCATTTTAATTATCCCTCCACAAATATAGTATCATACTTTAAACTACTGCTACGTCGCTTTGGATAATCGTATCTAAACGAAATTGGTGACAATCAAAAGAGAAAGTCTCAGACACTGAATGTGGCCCCCCACGAGTGACGCTGCAGACATCGCTGTCTGCTAAATATCAACAATGAACCCATACCGACGACAAAACACAAGATTAAATTTTGTTTACAAAGTATAGGCAGTTCCATCTCTTATCTATGGATGTGAAACCTGGACATTAACAAAGGCAGACAGTAAACAAATAGAGGCTGCAGGAATGAATATATTAAGAGCAATTACAGGATACCTAAGGACCGATAAAAAAGAAAAACCAAGATATAAGAACAGAACTTAATATATTTAATCTCTGCGAAAGAATAAAATACTATCAAAATGCTTACCTTCAGCACGTAATACGAATGAATGAACAGCGCATACTAAGAAGAATGTATAATTATAAACCAAAAGGGAGAAGATTGTTGGAAACAATACTGAAGAGATGGAAGGACCAATTCGACCTATAATGAGATCGGAACAGGCCATTGGGCTTAATCCTTGTTGTTGATGATGATGAATTTAGTTTAGTTTCTGTATTGTTGTCCATTATTCTCCATTGTTGACATTGTTAATATGCACAAAACGTTTTGAGTTTCTCTTTTGATTGTCACCAATTTCATTTAGATACGATTATCTTAAAGCGACGTAGTAGTAGTGTAAAGTATGATACTGTATTTGTGGACACGTTGTATAATGAAATTACATATTAACTTGACTAAGTTGAAATTAATCACACGCGTTTTACTTTAGTGTGGAAATAAATAATCTTGTTATCAGCTGTGTTTTATCATCAAAGTAATGGGGAATTTTATAATCGTTATTCGTTTTCTATACTTATTTTATTCAATTATATTTTATACACGTGGCTAGCTCGCGAGGCTGTCTCGACTGGGGTCCCTAGTTCGAATCCTGACGGTTCTGAAGGAATATTGGTAGTGGGTTATACCGGGATTATTCTCGGTGTTCTCCCGTTTCCCCAATTTCATCACACTAGCAGTCTTCAGAGAAAGAAATTACTGGCTAAGAAGAAACTGCCTGCTGACGGATGTCCTAGAAGGCCTGGTTAACGGATATAAGGTTAGAGGCAGAAAAATAAATCATGATAGACAAAATTAAAATAAAAGTAGGCTGAGTTCAGGAAAGAGTGAAGAATGCTGAGTTTGCAGTGATGGACCTATTGGGCAGAACACTATATATGTAACACTCTCCACTACTCTTCACTCCCCTATTATGTCATTTCATCAAACTTTATTCATTAATTTATTTAATATCACTCTTCACCTCGTTTCATTTAGGAAAAAGAGTCTAGTCTATCAAATCGCAGGTGCTTAAAATACGTGTTAGTGGAGATACGGGTTGGACGCACATTCATGTTCTTCCTCATGACTATGAGCCTGTGTGACAATAGCACAGATCCTCTGTGAATCCCTGGGGCCAGGCCAAAAATGACGATGTGAGTCGTGTGTGAATGCCTGATGTGCCGAAAGCAGAACACTATAACAGACTACGTAACACCGTAGAACAGATTTAATTTCCATTCATTCGTAATTAACAAAGACGGGTCCTACAATACAATTAACCTACACACCCTGCTACGATATAATAACCCCAGCTCTTTCTTGTTCTAATTGAATTAATTAATTTTTAATCGTCACACTGTTGCATGATTTAATTACAGTGGCACACATTAATATTGGTACACTTTTAATATTAACTAAATACTGCTCCATTTTACAAATACATATTTTTCTCACAAAATTAACAATTAATATTTACTACAATGTGAGACATTTTATATCGGGTTTACATTATAAGTTGTAACCGCTCGAACTGGTTTTTTATAGTGGGCAATTCGACTTGCTTCAGCAGATGGCGCGGTAACCCGGTTTGGCCTTCACGATAGGTGAATGCAGTTAGATAGCAATAAATTATCATGATGGCAAGACCAATTTCGCTGTTGCATCATATTTTCGTGTGTAAAAATGATTTAAAGTGCGAGTTCGTTCGACGGTTAGGTGATGAATTGTTAATAAATTTGAAAACGCTCATTGCAAAAGATTACAATAGAAATTCTTCTCTCACTCGCGTCAGACAGAATGAAGTTTCCACAAACAATGATTGTACTATATAAGCCTAAAAATACGACACTTTCAACATGTTATATGACATATGATTAACGTGATACTTTTTATTCTGTTAAAGCAGGGAAACTACGCTCGCGTCGAGTGCGACTAATGCGGGCTCCATAGCGGAGAGTGAAATCAGCGCTCGAGTGGTTGCAACGTATAATGTAGAACTTGTAAATACATTTATTCCGTAACTCTTAAATCATAATACATATTTGAGTACTTCTTCTAGCACAACGCAATTAAAAACCAAACTTAATATTTGGTCATGTTAAATCCTGTTGAATAAAAATGTACACTTCTTCAATAGTATATTGCGACACGAGTGCGGTAAACACTTGATACGGATCGAGGAAAAGTTTAAAAAACCAGCCGCTTGCGCCGAGTTTTTTAAATTTCCGAGATTCCGTTATGTGTTTACCATATGAGTATTGCATACAATTTTTGCCACTACGTGTATTTATTTTAGTAATTAAGATATTAGCTAAAATATTAATATAATTGAAGGTAAATGTTATATTACAAAACGTGAATCGGCTATATATGTTGCTATGGAGAAATAATAAGTATTGTCAATCATGTCGCCAACTTGTATTTGTTAAAACTGTAAAACCAATTTGATTTGGAATTTATTTCAAATTATGGAGAACGTTTTAGACAATGTTGGCAGTGATGATGAAATAGAAGAGACGTGGAAAGCTGGATGTGATGAATTAATACCGAAATTAATAAAAATTGCAGTATCACTATCAATATTTCAAAATATATATTTTTATTTACCGCACTAGTGCTTTTGGTCATAGTTAAAGTATTGATATTTCTTTTGTTTTCATAGCAACCAAGATCGTATGCGGGAATGTCAAATTATGATGCATATCAACAATAACAGTAAGTAGGCCTATACAATATTAGTTAAATAATGCAAAAAAAATCAAATAAATATATATTTAAATATCCTTTAAGTTAGTTTATTTATTTCAAACGCTTATGCACGATTGCCAAAGTCTTAACTGTAAAACATACTCCATATTTTAAGAAATTGTCTTTTGGTATATACTTATATTTAACTGCTGCCATATTTACTTTAGTTCGTAGTTATTTTCATAGATTTTCAATCGGGTTTAAGTTGGGTTTGAGAAACCGTCTCGAGTACTTTGTGATAATTATAAAGATTTCCTCGGGTTCGGGATCATTATCTTGGAAGAACGTGAATGTTACCCTGATTCCCAATTTCTCGGTGCCTAAAGCCTATATGACGATGTTGACTGGGAATATTTATATAACTTTCCTCGATCATTCTTCATCAGTAAACGGCAATGCTCCAATGCCTAACATACACAAGTCATTACGTTTCCTCCTCACCTCTTATTAGGCTGAACGTTCCCAATTTCAAGTTCTGTAATTGTTTTCCGCTGTACCACAACTCCTCCATTCGATGAGAATGGATTGAATTTAGATTCATCTACCAACACATTTTAACAGCAATTTACAGGCTTGTAAACATGGACATTAGGGAACTCGAGTGTCTACTGCACGCTTACCTTATTAATGAAACACTTCTTCCCGATATTACCCATTTTTCCTCAGTCTCAGCGAATAGTCCCTAGATGAACACACTTAACTTTATGTGATAGAATTTCAGCAGTCACAGCCTGGGACGCTTATTCATGGATATTCTGCACCTTATGAATCAGTCCACGTGTCTCATTTTCATTTAATATTTTTGTCTCGCCTCTTTACGGTACAGAATGGATTCTATGTTGCTTCTAAAATATTTGAATAATATTAAATATTAGTACATTTGCTTATGTTGAGTAAATTTAATATCACCTATAAGAAATTAATACTAATAAAATTCATATCAAATTCCGTTGAGGTGAATAGTCATGTGTTAAAAGCTTAAAATATGTACATTTTTGGTAGGTGCCGTCGTCCTCAACTGAATTGCTACTAAAGACACATCGAGTCTACATCGTCTTAACCTACAACAACTAGTAGCAGATACGCATCCTGCTGATGATGGAATTTAACTTCCGAAAGGCCTCCAGATAATGTTAAATAAAATAGTTTAAAGCGGTCGAGGACGACGGAATCTGCCAATAATGTATATATTTTAAGTTTTTATCTCATACCTATAAGAAATAATCTTGGTTCGATGAAAATAACCAACTGCCTTTGTTTGAAAGTTTTTTTTGTTTGTCATTCGACATTCCAGGTATTCTCTCCTGGCATTGGCGTATTGTAACCCACTTCTGGGGTTGGAGCGCCTGGAAGGCGGGTTTACGCTGCCCCAATGATATGATGGGTGATGACGATGGATAATGATGCGCCAGGAGAGGCCTAAACTTAATCTAATGAGGTGAATATGGTATTGATGATAATGATGGCCAGATGATGTTCGGGGACCGTTTGGGCCTTAAAGTATCATGGCATTTATCTTACAGGTGAGAAAAAAACCCGAAAAAACCTCACCCAGGAAACTTGTCCCGAGCGAGGATCGAACCCGGACCCGCTGCGTAAGAAGGCAGAACGCTACCTCGAGACCACAGCGGTGGACCCTTTGTTTGAAAGTTGTATTTTCTATTTATTCCCATATCCTTATCATTGTTTCCAGGGACGCAATAAAAATCAAATCATAGTAACAAATAATAGATATTAGTTTTTTTTTATAAACGGAGAAGCAACTGAGGTAATCATATATTTCATATAATGGGGCATGAAATTCAGAGTAAACATCAGCGCCCGAATATAAAAGTAACCTAAAAACAAGTGTTTTGTAACATCAATCGAAAGTACTTAGGCGGCTCCGTGGGGCAAGCGGTTAGACGCTCGCCCCTCATGACTGCGGTCCCGAGATCGAGTCTCGGTCCCTCCATGTGGGTTTCGCGGTGGACGAAACGGAGCTTGGGCAGGTTTTTCTCCCGTTTTGCCCTGCCACAATTCATTTCGTTCATCTGCCCCCGTGATGGTGCGTCAGCCTTCGTCGGCCGGTACCCTTGACATTAACAGACACCTCTCTCTCTCTCTCTCTCTCTCTCTCTCTCTCTCTCTATATATATATATATATATATATATATATATATATATATATCTGTTGTCTATTTATCGCCAACCACTAAATTCCAGGTATGCCAATCCAAATTTTTTCGTTGAATTGTCTGACTCGTTGGCAGAAAAATAAAAGATAGCTTTCCGGAAGCGGGAATAATAATTTTAGGGGACTTTAACTGTAGAATTGGGGAGGAAAATATCACTATAAAATCGGGTGATAATGAAACACGAGGTGGAGGGTGGAAGAAGCCAAAGATAAGATTTTAAATTCAGAAGGAAACCAATTGTTAGCTTTTTGCGATGCATTTGAACTTGAAATTCTGGAATGGTAAATATGGGGAAGATAAAAATGGGGAGAACTGACATTTATTAATAAAAATGGAAGTAGCGTAATCGATTATTCAATATGCACACAAGACATGATTCCAGTCCTAAGTAATTTCTGTATAGTTTCCAGAATCGAATCACACCACTTCCCAAACAAACTTATTTTTAATATGAAAGGTATTAGTGAGACGTTAATGATGAGGTGGGGCAAAAATATTGCGGCCAATTATCCGTTTCAGGTGGATCGAGGATCTGAGAGAGAAGAATTTAACAAGAGTTTGGAAAACGCTAATACAGGATCTGCAAATTAAATGATCTTAGCGGGGAGGACGGAATTATTAAAACTTTGACAGAATGTTTTCAAAAAGCAGGGGAAAAAAATTCAAGGTTAAATACGCAATGAATCAGAAGGACAAAGGGTTGGTACAATAATGCATGTAGAAAGAAGAAGAAATTTGTCGAAAGTAGGTCTTTTAAAGTTTAGAAAAGAAAGGACAGATGAAAGCAGAAAAAATTATGCGCAAAGAGAGAAAAGGAATATAAAGACTTATTGGCAGAAACAAAACTAGCATTGCAAAAATAAGAAATCCGAAGAAATGAGAGTCGCGACTGCAAAGTGGGAACATTGCGGACATATGGAAAGCGATAAGGAACTCAAAGTAAAGTCCATAAATCGGACAAGAATAACGCCCGGGGGAATGGAGAAGTTACTTTGATAGGGTGCTGGGAAATGAGAGGTTAAGATATAATCAAGGAAATATAGTTGAGATCCCTGACCCAATTCATATTCAATTACTGGATCAGGATATTTCGAAAAATGAAGTGGTTTCTTCCATTAAATGTTTAAAGAATGGTAAAGCACCTGGAATTGATGGAATACCAGGGGAATTCTTGAAAAATATGATATCATCCAATTAAATTATTAGACGTTTTGAAAACTGCGTTCAACAAACTTTTTAATGGAGGAGATTATCCGGAAGCCTGGGCGACAGGTGTCATCCAACCGCTATACAAAGGGAAAGGTGGGGCACAGATACCAGAAAGTTATAGGGGAATTTGTCTCTTGTCAGTGTTCGGAAAAATATATTGTAAAGTACTTTACGAACGAATCAGACAATGGGCTAAAGAGAACAATAGGCTCTCAAAATATCAGGCATGGTTTTAGAGAAGGGTACTCCACGGTGGACAACCTATTTGTTCTGAGAACATTAATTGATGACAATCTGAAAATGAAGGGGGGTAAATTATTTTGGTGCATTCATTGATTTTAAGATGGCATTTGATACTGTGGACCGAAGCGCACTTTGGAAAAATTAAATCGGAAAGGATTGTCTCATAAAATGATACATGCTTTAATGTCAATTTTAAATATGTTAAATTTTGTATAAAAGTAGACCAAGGGCACATTACAGAGAGCAGCGAAGCCAATCGGGGAGTGAGACAAGGTTGCATTTTTCACCAATGCTATTTAATCTATTCGTTTGATGATATTGTAGACGTAATGCTAGAAGGAGAAATTGAGGCTCCGGAGATAGGAAATGTTAGAATCCCAGTCCTGTTGTATGCAGATGATTTAATTATCTGTTCCAAGACAATCAAGGGATTGCAAAGAGGTCTTGACCTACTGGAAATATACTGTAGGAATTGGGGATTGACTGTAAATGCTAGTAAGACAAAAACAATGACATTAAAAATGGGACGGTTTATGGTAGAACAGAGGAATGGAAATACAGAGATCAATTTCTTCAAAACGTGAAACATTTCGAATATCTTGGTACGACGTTGAAAATGAACGGAAAGTGGGAAAAACACATTTGATATAGCATTATTTAAAGGGAGGGGACAACTTAACAGTGTACTCGGTATTCTGGGTCGAGTGCCTGATATTCCAGTCAGCACATTAGAAAAAATGTATTGGAGCTATGGTCAGGCCAGTCATGCACTATAGTAGTGAGATTTGGGGTTTCCAAAGAAGGAAATACTAAATAAGGTATATACGCATTTTCTAAAGTATATTACAGGACTTAGTAAGGCGTTTCTAACTGTGGAATTTTATATGAACGTCGGGTCATTCAGGACGATATTAACTGTAAAATTCGTTGTACTCAAATACTGGTTGCGAGTAATCCAAGGTGAACAAACAATGCTTAGAGCAATTTGCTACGACCACCAAATTAAAAACATAGATGTTAAATTTTGGGCAGACGAGGGTTAGGAGAGAACTCCAAAAGATTGGGATGGGCTGGTGGATATGGGAAAAAGGGACTGAAAATCGCAAGAACGTGTGGAGAAAAATAAGGAGGAGGTACTTAGATGGAAACCAACAAGATACCTTCGCCGAATGTACAGGAAAACGCTCACTGTGTTTACAAAGAGACCTAAAACACGTCTGGGGAAAGAATCGTATATACTCAACCTAGGATTTAAGGAGAGATCAGGGCTTGCTTGGTTTAGGCTAGGGGCATGGAAATTTCTAAAAATTAGCGACGAGCACGATATGCGAATATGTCCAGTGTGCGGGAACTTTGAAGATGAGATACATATATTAGGAAAATGTAATGATTTAGAATATTGGAGACGTCAGCTATTACCGGAAAGATTTCTAAATTCAAATCGGGAAAGATTGGCATGCTACGAGTTATTGGTAAATCCAGAAAATTTGATAAACCTCGGTAAATTTCTGGACAAAACGCGGAAAAATAAGGACAACACTCATTCATCATGAATAAATATATGTTATCAAATGCAATACCATTAATTATTAACAATTATATATAAATTAATTAGTGTATAATGCTGTTGTGTTATTATTTAATTGTAATATTAATGTGTTTTCTTTATGTAATTTTAATGTTAATGTTTTTTTAGTGTATAATGCTATTGTGTTATTACTTAATTGTAATATTTATTGTGTTTTTCTTTATGTAATTGTAAGGTTATTGCTATTGTGTTATTACTTAATTATAATGCTATTGTTGTTATCTTTATGTAATTGTAATGTTAATGTTTTTAGTGTATAATGCTATTGTGTTATTATTAATTTATGTAATTGTAATGTTATTGCTATTGTGTTATTACTTAATTGTAATATTATTGTGTTTTCTTTATGTAATTGTAATGTTAATGTTTTTAGTGTATAATGCTATTGTGTTATTATTTAATGGTAATATTTTTATTGTGTTTTCTTTATGTAATTGTAATGTTATTGCTGTTTTTGTTTATTTTTTCTTTACACTAGTACCAATTATTACTTTATTGTAACGGACTGTCAACAGCACGTACGGCTTACTGCCCGTGCGACCCATATTTGTAAATAATATTGTAAATATCTTACTTTTTGTCTAATAAAGTCCTACTACTACTATATATATATATATATTGCTTCATCTCATTTCATCCCTCGACCCGACAATGAATTCGACACGAGTTGAATATATATATATATCATTGAAAACACGTAAATTATAAAATAAATTTCCTTCTAGCTTATACTCTGTTTTCTTGGTTGTTTTAGAATATCGGAGAATTATTTTCGAATTCCATATGTAAGTGATAAAAACAAAAAGGATTGCTTACAAAGTGCAACGTCCGAACATTAATGTGATTCTCCATAGATCCTGGGTAGATTTCACAATTTGTAAAAAAAAAAAAATAATGACAGGTAAATTCAATCCCCTAAAAATCGTCAACGTTGTTAAAATGAAATTCGTACCTGACCAGCATAGATTCTGTGGTGACGTCGCAAGTCAGCATCTTACTAACGTACCCAACCAAGCAAACAATATCGGTACTGCACTATGAAAGGCTTACGTCGCGGTGCCAACCGATTTGAACTTAAATGTGACAGCTCATCCAATCCATTGGTGTGAATCGCGCTTCAAAACTCTACATCATCAATAGCTGCGGCATTAATTACTTTCGAAGATTGTACATAGATAAAGTTTGCTACAATCCAGAAACCAATGTAGATTTGAAATTAATGTACCAAGACTCAACAAGTTCCACATTTGTTTCTTTCTTCAGTTTACTGAGTTATTTCTTGAATTGTGGTGTGTTCCATTTGTTAAACTATCCCCCATTTATTGAACTATGACATTTGATTGTAAAATTTATTACTCTGTGGATAATTGATTTATGCAAATACAGTTACATAAATCACAAATAGCTACATTTGTCAAATGAGTTTTTTATCAGAAACATCTGGAACTTTCCTATCTACAACTTCGTTATGGAGAAGGAAAAAATGCTAAATACATCATAAATCACATACCTTTGTAGGTGTGAAATATTTCATTCTCTCACGAAACTAGTACATCAGGCCCAAATTTCATCAGCATTAAGGCGTACATTAGAATTAAAAAGACGGATTAATTTCCTTTTCAAATTTTATCAAGCTTCATTTATATTCATAGATATTACTACCCGAATCGTTTCCAAATTATATTCTTTATTTTCTTTTTAATGTTCCATTTTATTCAAAGCATAAATTATTAGAATCAAGCATAGTGTATTCAACAAGCAATGAATTATCCATAGAGAAAAACAACTTTTTTACTCGTGAAATATTACTAAAATTTACTTTCCGCCATATTATCTGAATGCGCAAAAATTGTAATAGTTCTGAAAAAATAAAAAATAAACATTTAAATCGCCTTTATAACACTAATTAACTTCTATTTTTAAGTTAGAATTCCGTATTACATTTAAAAATACGCCAACAAATAAATGAATTAATTAAATTAAAGATGGATATTTTTAATACAAACTAGATTTAATAATGATGGGGAATCAGCTGTCAAAAGAAACTCGTAATCGGAAAATTATATCTCTGATTCCAAATACCTGATTTTATCACAATTTGTATGTTAATTATAATGGACACACTTTGCTTTAAAACTATTTATGTATTTTTATACATTTGAAATCATTACACCCGAATTATTTTTTAAATAATTTCTAGCATTTGCCTCACTGAAACTCTTTTCTCAAAATGTATTCTTGGTACGGCTGTGAAATTTTCTGAAAAAAAAAACATTGTTAGATGACGAAGCTTCTGGCAGCAGATTCAGTAAATTATTATCACAGAAATGTTTTTTTTTTCTCAGAACAACAAGGGAAAATGGCCGACCTGCCAGAAGCTTAATTTTGACTTCGTTGTTGACGATGATGAAAAATATACATCATTATTAGTTTATATAAATAATATACTATTTTTGGAAGATAATTATATCCCGCATTTAAAATATTACAGGTACAACATTAAAACTACCAGGAAATATCTTTATATTATAATGAATACGTCTATCTATGATTCCACGTTTTACTTAAATTACAGGAGAAAAGAAAACAGTACCACAATATAGGCATTATTCTTTATATGCCCCATACGACTTCACTTGGGATCATGAGTATTCTCTACTGGAAGTTTCATAACCAATCTAATTTATTTACATTTATTTCCCTACATATATCAGCGAATGACTTGTGGTTAGAACTTGTCCTCAATGAAACACCTAGAAGGCAAATAAGGTATTACATAGATGTTCAGAGGCACTAATTTACACTTGAGGTTTCTTCACAACGTGTAGTCTATCGCCCACTCTTTTTAATATATATATATATATATATATCTATATCTACGACATTATGAAACAATGGAAAATTATAATGGACAAAGGCCTTAGATTGAACAATAACTTAAGTATTAATAACTTAATTTTCGCCGATGATTTAGTCTTACTACACCATGATGAAGATATGTTAAAATTCGCTGCTTACAAACTAAATGCAATAAGTAGCGATTATAATTTTAAAATTTCAGTAAGTAAACCAAAAGTAATGACATTTTTTGGAAGAAATACTCTGCGTGCAAAAATAGTAATTAGAGACGAAATTATTGAACAAGTATCCCACTTTAAATATTTAGGATGTGACATCAGCTATGGGTATGATAAAGATATTGAACACAAAACACATCATTTTCAAGCTATTTGTGGTACAATAATATAACATTGAATAACAAAGCCATAAACAAGCAAAAATTAAATTTTATAAAACACTGGCATGTCCCTGTTCTTTTGTATGGGAGTGAATCTTGGATTACCACTACCAAACAAGAAAATAAAATCCAAGCAGCCAAGATGAAATTTTTAAGAAGAGTAAAAGGCTGCACTAGAATGGACCAGATAAGAAACGAGGATATCCGTGAAGAACTGCAGAATAAAATCTTCCATTATTTTCCAAGAGAAAGAAGAGATGTCGGATGTCCTCGGAAGAGATGACCTTAGATCTATTAGTGAAGACAGAACAGGCAACTCTTGCCTAAACCAGGAAGTGAAGAAGAAGAAGGTTTCTTCACAACCCCAAAAATCTGCTGTTTAGGGACCCACTGCCGAAAGTCACTCCTGAATGGCGCGTCACTTGGATTTTGCTAATATAAAAATCCATTGATCCCAGCTGGGTTTCAACTCGCGACTCTTGGAACCAGAGGAATGGAACATAACCACCGGACAACCGAGGCCGATCAATAATATAAGTATGGAAAACTTTCATTGTTTATAAATTAACTAAGGTTAAATGGTTTTAAAGTATAATGCATTAACATTTTTGTAGTTATGTGTATCCTTAATTAGCTCATTCTTTAAATAATATTTTCTTTAGGGAGACAGAGCAACTTAGATTAAATATTTATTAATTAAATAAAAATAAAACGTAGTTTCATTTGATTTTCATATTTATTTTTATTTTTATTTAATTAATAAATATGGATTTTCATCAAGTAAACACCAACTCAATTGACTACTTAGATTACATTTGCTGCCGGAGAGATTTCTCAGGTCGGATCGAGGTAGAGTGGCGTGCTGAGATCTTTTAGGACGGATCGAGAGTGAGGTGAAAAACATGCACGTTTTTGGGTATAGTAAGGAAATTGAAGTATATCAAAATTGGAGATCAATAAGGTTATATGCATAATCAATAATAAGAGTCTCAATATGGTCTTTGTTTTCGATCTTCAATTATATTGTGTAATAAGTAGTCTTGGCAAGTTGAATAGCCTGATAGTGCATTTGATGTCTGCAGGGACGGGTGGGGGTATGAGCGAGCGCGTGTATATGTGTGTGGGTGTGTGTGTGTGTGTGTGTGTGTGTGTGTGTGTGTGTGTGTGTGTGTGTGTGAGTATGTATATATGTGTATTTTTTCCTTTTCTATTTTTGTTTTGTAGCATTTTTTTTTAATTATTGATATACAGAATGACATTTTATATATATACATGGTAATTTCATGGACGAGTGTGGATGCATATTATTGTGTATGTGGTATTGACATAGATTTTATTTATATATATTAATTGATTTGATACAGGTCTTTAGCCATGTAGGTATTTGTTTATAATATAATTATTGTTTTTATTAATGGAAAAATAATGCACGTACGGCCAAGCAGGCCAGTGCGCAATATAAATATATATGTATTTCCTTTCTTTTGAAAAAAAGAAGGCAATGAATTCCATTCCATATACGAGTACATAAATAATCTCAGGTAATTACAATCAGATATATAGTTATTAGATTGTAAGTTATTTTTCCCCTTTTTTTATAACCGATTCCCTTAACTATCTTTCTGATTTAATTGTGATCAAACCAAAGAATGATAAATCTGCCTAGAAGTACTCGCCACTGAAGATGCCACCCGCAGTCGAGGGAAAAACGTCTGGAAGAAACACCAGTCATGGACCACGGGCACGGAATCTCTTAATCTTTATCTCTCAAGAATTTTATCTTTACATATTCACATAAAATTTGCAAAATATTCTTATTTAGGTTATTATAAAACATAAATTTGCATTTTAATGATTAATAGAATATCCTCTATAGTTATTAAATTATATTTAAATAAAGCAATTTTAACACATTTATATTTAAATAGTATTTATAATTTCCTTAATAATTTTGAATATTTGTATGAAAATGTATGTGTTGACTTTATATTTTAGAAAATGCTGTATTAGTGTTTATAATAGTACAAAGTTATATCGAATATCGATTTCCTTCAGCCTCCGTTGTGGTTAGTTATATGATAAGGAAACGTTGTATAAAATGATATACATCGGATTCAGATTTTGCATGACAAGAAAATATCAATCACGGAGTACAAGCACAGTGAGGACAAATGCTATTACGTTTTAGAAAATAAAATAAAATTTAGAGTAAAAACATTCTAGTCATGCACTTCATGTACTGGTAATATTGAACTCAGACTTCAATAGTCACACAGCTGTATTTTTCTTAATATTTCATTTGTTTGCACATATTTATTAGGAGAGGTAGCTATACACGTTTACATGTGGGTCTACTATGGGCTTATTACCGCATATACATAATGATGAAAATCAAGAATATTATTTGCGCGATAGTGCGTTTTGACGTACTTACCAGCAATGGCGACCATTATTGAAAGTTTAACTTCCTATATTTCGGGGTTGCCAACATAAATAACTATACTCTAATATTACATTTACACCCACGTGCGGTAATTAAAACCACTCTTCTCTATGTATACTACATACAATGTATATACAACATTCAAAAGATAGTGTTAATATATATATTACACAAAACAAATCACTGTATTTTAAATGAACTGAACTTTATTGAAACAATATAAAACAATAAATAAGTACTTGCGGTCATGATATCAATAATTGTTCTCAAGGCCTCCTGTTGTTTCAAGTAATGAACATTGCTCACACTGTTAACGTTACTCAATTGTTTATAATGAAAGCAAATATTTACAAACAAACATGTTATTATTTTAATATTATTTATTATTTTCAAAACACCATCGCGCATAAAATAATGTACAACGCACGTTTGCGAAGTGTTTTACAGAATCTCGGAAATTAAACACCTCGCTATCTCTCGGTTTTTAAACATTTTTCCTCGATTCTGTAAAAACCACTTTCCAACCTCGCATCATAATATACTACTACATAACATGATGAAAAAGAAAATAGGTTAAAAACTACCAATATCATAAACATAATCCTCTAGCGCTACAATCGTGGGTCAATTTTTGTTCCAGCCTCCGATCTCCATCATATCAAGGTCATTAGTTACCCTAACTATCCACCTCATTTTAGATTTCCTTTCCTTCTACTTACAAATATATAATTTTACCATTCTTAATTATATGCCTGTCCAATTAGGTGTCCTAATCACCTTATATCTTGGGCTTCAACAAATCTCACTATGATCTACATATATACTTATATGTATTTTAAATATTCAGATGAAATCAAAATAGCAAATAAAAATAATTTCTAAGTAATTAACTGCACAATTTAGTCATCTACAAGTTTCAATGTAAACACTTCTAAAATTAAAAACCTGATGCTAAAAAAAAAACGAATTAAACAAAATAACCAAGAACGTAGAGAATATATACGCTAAAAGAAATATTTCACTTGTGCTCCCCGCCTGCATATACAAAGGGTTAAATATAACGATTCAAAATACTAGCATGAAGGAATAAAAACAGGTTCCAATGGCAATCATTATATATATAATATATATATATATATATATATATATATATATTATATAGACATCCAACCTATACATCAATGATATAATAAAAAAATGGAACGACGAAACAAATAAAGGAACAAAATTAGATAAAACACACTACTTGAAAACATTATTATATGCTGATGACCAGGTAATAATAGCAAAAACGGAAGATGAGCTTCAAAGGAATATTTTAAAATTACATAATATATGTGAACAATATAATCTCAAAATATCCATAGAAAAAACTAAGGTAATGACATTCCAAGGGAAAAATCAAATCAGATCCAAAATAGTAATAGGAAACAAAATCATAAAACAGGTGAACCATCTCAATTATCTAGGATGTGACATTTCATTTAATTATGATAATGATATAACTAATAAAATAGCAAAATTCCAGGGAATATGTGTTTCGATAAAACGATCACTAAATAATACAACAACAAGAGAGACCCAATGGAAATTTTATAAAACATTGGCAGTACCGGTACTGCTCTATGGATCAGAAGCCTGGTTACATAAAAAACAAGATCTAAGTAGGATAACGGCGGCAGAAATGAAATTTTTGAGATCTGTTAAAGGGTGCACTAAGGAAGACAGAAGCAAGAACACAGAAATAAGACAGGAACTTGAAATATTTGCAATAACTGATAAAATAGATACATATAGACAAAAATGGAAGCAACGCATAGACAGAATGAATGAAGATAGATATCCAAAACAAATAACAAAATACAAACCTAAAGGCACCCGAGATGTGGGCAGACCTAGAAAGATATGGGCTGAAGTCGGAACGGGTCAACAGACCTAATCCATGAATGCAAATGATGATGATGATGATATAGACATCCATAGTAATTCTGCCCGGGGGCAGGTCTTTCGCTGCAATTACAGCATTTTTCATGCTATGCTTTGCAGCTTTACTAGAGAATTTAGGTTTGGTAGTTTCCCGTTGCTTTCCACACCGGTGAAAGATGATGATGATAATGATAAGGAAGATGGTGTTGGCCGGATGATTTTCGGGAACCTTGGGCCCTACACTTCCTGATATTTGTCTTATAGGTGAGTAAAAACCCTGAAAAACCCTCATCCAGAAGCTTGTCCCGAACGGGGATCGAACCCGGGCCCGCTGCGTGACAAGGCAGCATTCTACCTCGAGAGACCACAGCGGTGGACGTTATATATATATATGGTATCATAGTTTGAAATAAAATTAGGGGAGTGAAGAAGAATACGTACTTTCCACTATCCAGGCGATGGCGCGTTTTTGTCGTAAAGCAGAAGTCCACGTGTCAGTATATTGTTTGAAACGACAATGCCTAATACGAAGACGTGAAAAAGCAACCTACTCCCGTCATACGCCAAACACTGATATTTTTTATATGCATGATTCTTTAAACCGTTCTAAGTTTGAAAGCGGTGCATCCCGCACAGATTGCAACATTTTCATTATAGGCCTACTTTTTCTCAGATACTTTTTTTATCAGCCGATGACGCATAAAATATCGCAGGTTATTTGAATATGGCCGCCCGTGTCGCTTTGTCATCCAGCTCATTTCTATATAAGCCCACAAGACTTGTACCCAAAACAAAATATAATCTGGAAATTCCTATTTAGGACACGAAGAAAGAAACAATTACTGACTACACATGATCAGAACATTAAAGGTCAGAGAGAAATTTCAAGGTGCTGTGAATCCCTACGTATTACAAAACTGTTTTAGTAAAATAATTAATAAACTGTAGAGCAATGTAAAAAATTGGGACTGGAAGTAAATAGCAATAAAACTAAATACATATTCACATATAGAAATACATTATATAATGGAAATGGACAGATAATGACAAATGATGGAAGTTTTGAAGAAGTGGCTGAATTCAAATACTTAGGAATAATAATCGCAAATAGGAATGAGATGCACAAAGAAATTAAACATAGGCTCAATTCTGGAAATGCATGCTATATGCATTACAGCGACTCTTGTCGTCCCAACTCGTTTCAAAACATGTTAAACTGAAAATATATAAAACCTTTATTCTACCAGTTACATTATATGTATGCGAAACTTTAAGGGAGGACAGGAGATTGCGAGTATTTGAGGATATAGTTCTTAGGAAAAAAATTGGGCCAAAGAGAGATGAACAGACAGGTGAATGGGAGAAGACTTACGTAACAGTAAACTACATGGTCTTTGTAGGGAGGTAGATATAATAACAGTTAAGTCTCGTAGACTGCGATTGGCAGGACATGTGACACGAATGGGGAATCAAAGACGTACATGGAAGCTTCTTATAGGAAATCAGAGGGAAAACGCCCGGTTGGTTGATCAAGAATGAGGTAGGAGAATACCATGAACCATGTTTTGAAGGAAGTAGATTATACAGGGAATGATTGGAAAACATTAGCTCAGGATAGGGATGTATGGAGAGCTTATGTCCTTGCGGCCATGAACCTACGTGTTGGATAGTGTTAGTGAGTGAGTAAGTTAGTTAGAGCAATGTAAATTTCAGACTTCTCTGGGAGTATATTTTCGACATAAATGATATAGTTTAAAAGGTCTTGTTCCTCGCACTAAAAGTGATCTGAACTTGATACACTTATAAAATGAGTTTTAAAAACAATTACAGCATCCGGCGCTCTTTCAGCACATCCGTTAATGATTAAACCACGAATCGTATAATGAGGACTACGTTTCTTTTATTTTCCGAACCAACTACCATTTTAATTTAGCAGGCGTCCGCTGGTTAAGTCAGGATATATAGGACCCACTAGATGACGTTTTTTCTATCTAATAAATAGCAAACTCTTGATCGAAGCTTTTATACGTGATCAAATTCTCTTCGAAGGTGTCGTTGAAGGACACTCAACGCCCATTTTTGAGATGAATATATGTTACACAACCCCAATTCCATCAAAAACCTAAGGGCGACGCGACGCTGGATTCCCAAACATTTTAGGATGATTGCCTTGGCGGTTTCTGAAGTAGCATCAACTAGGTATTTTTCCATGGTATTAACACCTGTAAATTTATTGGGAAAATGGATAAAAAAGATCTGTTTTCCATGGATAATTTGCAATAAGAAACATATTACAAAGTCAATACTAATAAAATTCATATCAAATTCCGTTGAGGTGAATAGTCATAAGTTAAAACTTATAATATATAGCTTTTGGCAGGATGAGTATTTGCTGTAGTAGCAGACACTTTGAATCTACATCGTTGCAAACAAGCAACTAGTAACAGATATTTTACTGCTGATGATGGAAGTATAACTTCCGAAAGGCCTCCATATAAACACTTTAAATATAATATTTTTACACAGTTGAGGACGACGGCGCCTGCCAAAAGGTACATAGTTTAAGTTGTTTATCTTATATTACGAAGCAGACTGTGGACCATAAATGTAGTAAGTAGTAGTATAGTAGTAGTAGTAGTAGTAGTAGTAGTAGTAGTAGTAGTAGTAGTAGTAGTAGTAGTAGTAGTAGTAATAGGACTTTATTAGACTAAAAGTAAGATATATACAGTGTTATATGCAAATATTGGTCGCACGTGCAGTAAGCCATACGTACTGTTGACAGTCCGTTACAATAAAGTAATATTTGGTAATAGTATAAAGAAAAACAAAAAGAAAATAATAATATTACAATTACATAAAGAAAACACAATAATATTACAATTACATAATAATACAATAACATTATTCATTAATTAAGTTATGTAGAATTATTAGTAGTAGTAGGACTTCATTAGACAAAAAGTAAGATATTTACAATATTATTTGCAAATATGGGTCGCACGGGCAGTAAGCCGTACGTGCTGTTGACAGTCCGTTACAATAAAGTAATAATTGGTACTAGTGTAAAGAAAAATAAACAACAAAAACAGCAATAACATTACAATTACATAAAGAAAACACAATGATAATACTGTATTACAATTAAATAATAACACAATAGCATTATGCACTAAAAAACATTAACATTACAATTACATAAAACAAAACACAATGATATTACAATTGAATAATAACCCAATAGCATTATAGACTAAAAAAACATTAACATTACAATTACATAAAGAAAACACATTAATATTACAATTAAATCATAACACAATAGCATTATACACTAATTAATGTATATATAATTGTTAATAATTAATGGTATTGCATTTTGATAACATATATTTATTCATGAATGAGTGTTGTCCTTATTTTCCGCGTTTTGTCCAGACATTTACCGACGTTTATCCAATTTTCTGGATTTACCAATAACTCGTAGCATGCCAATCTTTCCCGATTTGAATTTAGAAATATTTCTGGTAATAACTGACGTCTCCAATATTCTAAATCATTACATTTTCCTAATATATGTATCTCATCTTCAAAGTTCCCGCACATTGGACATATTCGCATATCGTGATCATCGCTAATTTTTAGAAATTTCCATGCCCCTAGCCTAAACTAAGCAAGCCCTGATCTCTCCTTAAATCCTAGGTTGAGTATATACGATTCTTTTCCCCAGATGTGTTTTAGGTCTCTTTGTAAACACAGTGAGCGTTTTCCTGTACATTCGGCGAAAGTATCTTGTTGGTTTATATCTAAGTACCTCCTCCTTATTTTTCTCCACACGTTCTTGCGATTTTCAGTCCCTTTTTAAGAATTAATGGTATTGCATTTTGATAACATGTATTTTATTCATGAATGAGTGTTGTTCTTATGTTCCACGTTTTGCCAGACTATAAATGTGTATGATAATTGAAAAACGGTCGCTCTCATAGATATAATTAAAACGTTACAATCAAATTAGGGTCCAATAGACTGCTTACAGACAGCCAAGTCTGTAAAAGACTTGTAACAAGCTGCGATGAAGACATGTGTTGGTCTCTCTTATCAATAATGGGATTATTATAAGAATAAGATGCGATCAGCATCCGCAGATGGATATACTCTAACCGAAAAGACTTCCATCTTTCTACTGAAAATGATACGGGAATTGGATAAATGGTTCAGAAATTTAGCAATTATATAGAACATTAGCTAAAATATATAAGTTAATTTGTGTGTATCTTTTTTTAACTATTTTTAATTATGGGTTATTCTACAATCCTTCAACATTGGTTTAATTAATTATTTTTAATCATACATTACAAAGACTAACAAGTAAAGACTAATTAAATTTGTTTCAAATAACACGAAATACAATAATGAGTTTTACATGATTTAGTTTTCACTGGGTTCCGACACATTTAAATAATTGCAGGATAAAGTATCGTTTTAATAATTAATTACAGTTTTATAATTTCAGTAAAAGTGAAACTGTAACTAGGGTAAAATAATAATGTCTTTATATGTAAGACATATATGTAATATATGTAAGATGTTGCTATATAAAACGTTACACAAAATATCTCGATATCTAGACATTAATATGACGAGGCATTGCAATATCTGAAACTTAAAGACATCTTTATCTCGCGGTAATAATATTGCGAAGATAACAATTTTGTCCTATGCCAATATAAGGCACATTCGGCTGACAGTAACAGTAGTCGGGAATGAATGTGTTTACAACGGTTAGTTTGGCGAGAAGCCCGGGAAAATCTCTTGTTTCGGGTCGTTATATTTTGCAACGTCTCTGCCAGAAGCTGCCAAGAAGCATGTTCCCACCCCAACCCAAAACTTCAAGGCATCGGCTTACAAGATGACAAGCAACAAGAAGCTCGCGTTCCTACAACCCAAGCAACTCTTTGAATTCTTAAAAAAATATTGTTTCCTACAAAAATTTAAAACGAGCAAAAGTTAATAGAGTTTCTGTGAAGTGGTTATAATTCAGTAGTTGAATGGAATATGTCACAAATAAAAAATATACGTTTTGTGAAATTAGCAATTGATATGTAACTAAATGCATAACATTGTTTAATTTAATTGATACAATCGGCTGCTGAATCTGCTGTAATCGAAACGAAACTTTTCAGGCTGACCAACTACACAATGGCGAGTCCAAAATGCATTGAACGGAAAAGGGGCAAAATATGAGTTATGCCCATATTCCCTTCCACTCCTCAATTATGGTATTATTCTGTTCTAATGATCTACCCATATACCGAAGTTTGATGGACGAATGAGGGTCAACAGAACATTTTTTGTGGTAATTTGTAATCATTATTACTATTATCATTATAATAATCATCACCATCCACAACAAGGATTAAGCCCAATGGCCTGTTCCGATCTCATTATAGGTCGAAATGGTCCTTCCATCTCTTGAATGGTCTTCCCAACATTCTTCTCCGTTTTGGTTTATAATTATACATTCTTCTTGGTATGCGCTGTTTATTCATCCGTAATACGTGCTGAAGATAAGCATTTTGATAATATTTTATTCTTTCACAGAGATTAAACATATTAAGTTCTGTTCTTATATCTTCGTTTTTCTTTTTATCGGCGATTATTATTCCGAATTCTGACTCAATGTTTCGGTTGGCATTGTAGGAAGTCGGGTTACTAGAACTTGTTACAGCAAGAAATTCCCTTTCCATATCACAACCAACTCTCGACAATCTTAAAAAAATGTTTCGTACAACAAATAACTAGAAGAATTTGGGTAACTAGTACATTACTATCTGTCCCGAATAGGACTTGGTGCACAAACCCATAATGTTAGATGCTCAGGACGCCCTGGAGAAAATAGTCTTAAAAGCTCTTATTGCAACTTGTTGGGAATGTTTCGCTGTCTTTAAGGAAATAAATCTTGTTTCAACACTACTGACATGTTACATATTCTAATGAAATGTTACGATACCCTTTGGACGAGCAGTCGTTACCTAAGGACTACCGGTAACCCCACTCGCCTCTTGTTCCGAGGTTCGCTGATTCAAATACGAACGAATCGTTGGATTTTTTTCAGAGTGCAAACATTTTGAGTAGCCTATGTGTTCTTTCAGAAGAGAAGAAAGCCGTGGCTACATTTAATGGATTTCGGGAACGTAAAAGAAACGACAAGCCTGAAATAAGAGACATTTGAATAAACAATACACATATATTTGTGTTAGTGTGTGCGTGCGCTTATTCTACACCAAGAGTAGGTCTTTCATTGCAAACTCAGCATTCTCCACTCTTTCCTTAACTCAGCTTTCCTTTTTGTTTTTGTACCCGTACACAAACCGTTTACTAGGAATATATAGGTGCGGTAGCGTCCCGTTTCTGGAAAGCATTACCTCAGAATACGGATATATGGAGAGCTTTATGTCCACGCGGCCATGAACGTACGGGTTCGATAGTGCCAGTGAGTAAGTAAGTAAGCGTCGCGTTTCTTTCCATATCCCATTCTCTCTTTTGCATCTTAAAATCTTAAAAGATCTTAAGAAGGTCCCGAGGGGCCCCAACATGGAGGTGAGGAGAGTGGATGTGGCTACGTTAGACCTTCCGGACTTCACTGAAATTCACCCCAGAGGTTAAATATCAGTTCCATCAGGGTTTTGACCAGATCAAAGATCCGGAAATGCCAATTAGTGTAGGGTTAAGTGTATTTATTTATTTATTTGAACACGCAGTTCTGATTTTATTGAACTGTATTGCAGGCTATAAGATGTTATTTTAGTTCCCGGTATGTTTATGGCAGAGAGCTTCAATATCTACTGTTTACCATTGGGTGTTTCATAAATCTGATCTCTTATTGCTCCCTTGGGAATAGTGTGTTTCAGTCGGAAAGCAGTAGTCTATGGTTGCCCCTCTTAATACATGGGAAATCCTGAGAGATATTGTATCGTAATATATTCAGAACACATTTCACGAAACAAAACAACGGAGAGACTAGGAACACGTAGTTTTGCTTTTGAACCACAATCATGATTTTACAACCTATAACACAACCACAAACGTCGGAGAACCGATTAATGTGTCCACGAATATCCCTGCTACGTGTCAGGGATTATATACAGAATAGAAATTATCATGCACGGCTACTACTGTTCTACTAGATTCAGTTTTTTTATCGGAAGACTTGAATATGTTCTGAACTCATGCGTAAGTTTTATTTGTAGTATTCGCAAATTTGGTAACATTACACTGTCTCCGGAACAATTGTCATGGCTTTGTCTAACAGATAGTATCCTTAAATCTTCCTTATAAATTATTACTCATGTTATTACCTAATTAGTTATTATCACAACGCTTCGTTATATCCTAAGATACTTATAATTTAGGCACCCAATCCAATTATAATTTCTCCTTTACATCACTCCTCATCACACTGTATATTACTCACAATATTTTACAGTTTCACAAAATATTAAATTTGTTAAAAAAGAACTGAAGAATTATTTAACAACAAATAACTTACTTATACACAACAATGATACCTTAATTTTAGAAATTAACATTTTATTATATAAAAATAGTATTTATATTGATCAATACTTTAAGCCGATATATTACAACATCTCATTGTTTTTCCTTTATTTTTTTCGGCTATATAAGATAGGGACATTTTCTGTTAGGCTTAGATGCTATCATTAACATTCCTACATGGCGGGATAGGCCCAGAAGACTCTTTGCCTACCAAACGGCTGCATGCCACACGTGTTAATCGCAGAGGTGGATGATCCTAAAGCAAGTATAGGGGTAACGTGTCAGGTCTCTCAGCCATTACAGTTTGTTTTCTCAAGATGCAACCGCTATTTATTGTAGATATTCGAATTTGTACCGATGATGAACGAGGGAATTGAACCCTCACTGACCGAAATTCCATGATATAATTTGTTTCCCCATGGGAACTAGAATCAGCACAAGTCTAGATATGCACCTTAAACTGCTCGGCTACGGCACGAGACACACACATGTCTAGAACACTATTGCGTTACACCTATATACCTACTCATTTGTTTCTTCTAACTGAAAAGTGAACAAATGCGTATTTTATCTAACTTTTAATAATGTTCCATGTTTGGTTCGTCTTCCGGACTTATAGGCCCGTGGTCTGGTTGTCTTCTTACTCGACGTTTCGTCTACTGCTGCGGTAGACAGCACGCAGTATCTCCTGATGATGTCTACCGCAGCAGTAGACGAAACGTCGAGTAAGAAGACAACCAGACCACGGCCTATAAGCCCGGAAGACGAACCAAACATGGATCAAGATGCCGGCCGTGAAAGCCTACAAGTATTTTAAGAATGTATTCAGTTGTCATTATTGAAAGTTACTCAACAATTGGTACATTTGTTTATCTCCATTTATTTGTTAGAGTAATGATATTATTCTTATGTCGATTTGGTCAATTTTAAATTTTGTCATCATCATTATCAACATCAGGGCTTAGGGGATCTGGCCTGTTACGACTTGAACAGATTTGTATTTAACATAATATTATTTATATTTGTTCTAGCATGAAACCCTTTTCTCTCTATCTTGATACTCTGATATAATATCTGAGACATTGTTTGCTAGCCGTCGAGAAGAGCGGACGTGTTTTTGTTAGAGTGGTTGAAGTGTGCAAGGGACAAAGCATTATGGAAGAAGTTAGAAAGCTGATTGAAACATTGTCAACTGAAGTGAAAGAGGGGTTTGAAAAGTGCAACGTGGGTGAAAAAATTCGTGATATTGAGACGAACATGCATCGGATGGAGGACAGATTGAAATGGCTGGACTCTAAATTAGACTATCTCGAAAACCAGAGTCGCCGTAATAATATTGTGACATATGGTGTGCATGAAGAAGACAGGGAAAGATGGGAGGAAACTGAACATTTAGTTAAAAGAGTAGTGGCGCAAATCGGCATTGATTTGGTGGACAGTGATATTGAAAAAGCGCACAGAGTAGGTCGTGGGAATAGTGGAAAGATACCGATTGTATGCAAATTATCACACTACAAAATAAAATGTTGGATCCTTAGAGACAGTAAATATCTTAAAGGGACCAGTATCAATATTGCCGAAGACTTTAGTGAGAAGGTGCGCCGCGAAAGAGACTTTCTTAAGCGACACATGCTCGAGGCGAGGAGGCAGGGCTGCCATACAATCATGCAATTTAATAAATTGAATGGACGAATCTGGAGCAGGGAAAAACTACAAAATATGGACAACTCTGAAAATGAATTTGAAGAGGTCATTGACAGCGAGTCCCCAAAACATACAGGGGACGCTTCAACAGCAGGTGGTCTCCTTACAGCAGAGGAGGGAGAAAATGCTACACGAGAGAAAGAGAGAGGGACCACTACCTTAATAACTCCCAGAAATCCAATAAACATACAGCAAAAAACGGCCGAACGCAAACAGCATACCCCACCTCTAAGAGGTGAACGACCGGCGGACACAAGAACTCCAACAAGAAAATCACTAAGACTTCATAATCTACCCGCAGAAAAGGAACTATTGAGAGGGGGAAGTTCGAAAAATTCAGGTAAGACTAATGACAAGGGAACACAATAGGGTTTGTTGACAGTCGGTTCATGGAATATCGAAGGGTTAAAGCAAAAACTTTCAATGGACAGATGTGTAGAGTTTATTGAGACTTTTGATATATTAGCTCTAGGAGAAACATGGTTAAAAGCTAATGAATGCGTAAATCTATGTAATATGAAAGGTTATTTTAAGGGTAATCAAAAGAGAGGAAAGAGAGGTAGATATCCAGGCGGTGTTGCCATTTTATATAAAGCTAACTTAGACCCATATATTAAAAAGGTAAATATTACTTTAAAAGAGGCAATTTGTATATATTACCATACAGAAAGAGCAGAAATGTGTCTGTTGTCTATTTATCGCCAACCACTAAATTCCAGGTATGCCAATCCAAATTTTTTCGTTGAATTGTCTGACTCGTTGGCAGAAATAAAAGATAGGTTTCCGGAAGCGGGAATAATAATTTTAGGGGACTTTAACTGTAGGATTGGGGAGGAAAATATCACTATAAAATCGGATGATAATGAAACACGAGGTGAGGGTAGGAGAAGCAAAGATAAGATTTTAAATTCAGAAGGAAACCAATTGCTAGCTTTTTGCGATGCATTTGAACTTGAAATTCTGAATGGGAAATATTGGGAAGATAAAAATGGAGAACTGACATTTATTAATAAAAATGGAAGTAGCGTAATCGATTATTCAATATGCACACAGGACATGATTCCAGTCCTAAGTAATTTCTGTATAGTTTCCAGAATCGAATCACACCACTTCCCAAACAAACTTATTTTAAATATGAAAGGTATTAGTGAGACAGTTAATGATGAGGTGGCAACAATATTGCGGCCAATTATCCGTTTCAGGTGGATCGAGGATCTGAGAGAAGAATTTAACAGGAGTTTGGAAACGCTAATACAGGATCTGCAATTAAATGATCTTAGCGGGGAGGAAATTATTAAAACTTTGACAGAATGTTTTCAAAAAGCAGGGGAAAAATTCAAGGTTAAATACGCAATGAACCAGAAGGACAAAGGGTGGTACAATAATGCATGTAGAAAGAAGAAGAAATTTGTCGAAAGTAGTCTTTTAAAGTTTAGAAAAGAAAGCACAGATGAAAGCAGAAAATATTATGCGCAAGAGAGAAAGGAATATAAAGACTTATTGGCAGAAACAAAACTAGCATGGCAAAATAAGAAATCCGAAGAAATGAGAGTCGCGACTGAAAGTGGGAACATTGCGGACATATGGAACATAAGGGAACTCAAAGTAAAGTCCATAAATCGGACAAGAATAACGCCCGGGGAATGGAGAAGTTACTTTGATAGGGTGCTGGGAAATGAGAGGTTAAGATATAATCAAGGAAATATAGTTGAGATCCCTGACCCAATTCATATTCAATTACTGGATCAGGATATTTCGAAAAATGAAGTGGTTTTCTTCCATTAAACGTTTAAAGAATAGAATGTAAAGCACCTGGAATTGATGGAATACCAGGGGAATTCTTGAAAAATATGATATCATCCAATAAATTATTAGACGTTTTGAAAACTGCGTTCAACAAACTTTTTAATGGAGGAGATTATCCGGAAGCCTGGGCGACAGGTGTCATCCAACCGCTATACAAAGGGAAAGGTGGGGCACAGATACCAGAAAGTTATAGGGGAATTTGTCTCTTGTCAGTGTTCGGAAAAATATATTGTAAAGTACTTTACGAACGAATCAGACAATGGGCTAAAGAGAACAATAGGCTCTCAAAATATCAGGCAGGTTTTAGAGAAGGGTACTCCACGGTGGACAACCTATTTGTTCTGAGAACATTAATTGATTACAATCTGAAAATGAAGGGGGGTAATTATTTTGTGAATTCATTGATTTTAAGATGGCATTTGATACTGTGGACCGAAGCGCACTTTGGGAAAAATTAAATCGGAAAGGATTGTCTCATAAAATGATACATGCTTTAATGTCAATTTATAAATATGTTAAATTTTGTATAAAAGTAGACCAAGGGCACATTACAGTGAGCAGTGAAGCCAATCGGGGAGTGAGACAAGGTTGCATTTTATCACCAATGCTATTTAATCTATTCGTTGATGATATTGTAGACGTAATGCTAGAAGGAGAAATTGAGGCTCCGGAGATAGGAAATGTTAGAATCCCAGTCCTGTTGTATGCAGATGATTTAATTATCTGTTCCAAGACAATCAAGGGATTGCAAAGAGGTCTTGACCTACTGGAAATATACTGTAGGAATTGGGGATTGACTGTAAATGCTAGTAAGACAAAAACAATGACATTTAAAAATGGGACGGTTTATGGTAGAACAGAGGAATGGAAATACAGAGATCAAGTTCTTCAAAACGTGAAACATTTCCGAATATCTTGGTACGACGTTGAAAATGAACGGAAAGTGGAAAAAACACATTGATATAGCATTATTTAAAGGGAGGGGACAACTTAACAGTGTACTCGGTATTCTGGGTCGAGTGCCTGATATTCCAGTCAGCACATTAGAAAAAATGTATGGAGCTATGGTCAGGCCAGTCATGCACTATAGTAGTGAGATTTGGGGTTTCCAAAGAACGGAAATACTAAATAAGGTATATACGCATTTTCTAAAGTATATTACAGGACTTAGTAAGGCCGTTTCTAACTGTGGAATTTTATATGAATTCGAGTCATTCCAAGACGACATTAACTGTAAAATTCGTGTACTCAAATAGTGGTTGCGAGTAATCCAAGGTGAACAAACAATGCTTAGAGCAATTTGCTACGACCACCAAATTAAAAACATAGATGTTAAATTTTGGGCAGACGAGGTTAGGAGAGAACTCCAAAAGATTGGGATGGGCTGGATATGGAAAAAGGGACTGAAAATCGCAAGAACGTGTGGAGAAAAATAAGGAGGAGGTACGTAGATGTAAACCAACAAGATACCTTTGCCGAATGTACAGGAAAACGCTCACTGTGTTTACAAAGAGACCTAAAACACGTCTGGGGAAAAGAATCGTATATACTCAACCTAGGATTTAAGGAGAGATCAGGGCTTGCTTGGTTTAGGCTAGGGGCATGGAAATTTCTAAAAATTAGCGACGATCAAGATATGCGAATATGTCCAATGTGCGGGAACTTTGAAGATGAGATACATATATTAGGAAAATGTAATGATTTAGAATATTGGAGACGTCAGTTATTACCGGAAAGATTTCTAAATTCAAATCGGGAAAGATTGGCATGCTACGAGTTATTGGTAAATCCAGAAAATTGGATAAACCTCGGTAAATTTCTGGACAAACCGCGAACAATAAGGACAACACTCATTCAAGAATAAATATGTTATTTTTGCAGCTTTCTAAATTTTATTTTAGATTGGTTTATTTTCCAAATACATTTAATTGAAATTTAAAGAAACACGTACCTCCGTTTGTTTTTTGTTTCTATTTCGGATTTTGAGAATGAAATGTTGCGCGTTCAAGTTTTCAACTGGGAACTGAGGAAGAGAGGAAGAGAGGAGGAGGCAAGTGAAATGGAACAGCACTTAAATATTATCTTGAAACTCTTGTGGGGCAAGAAGTGAGACAATTAGTGTTTAAGTAGAGCACTTAGCTATAAAGTAGGAAATTTGTAAACCTTAATTTGTCAGCCTCTCTTGGGAGGTTGAGGGATATGTACGTAGGGAAAACGTGCGATAATGAAGCAAAATGCTGTCTCCTTAAAGTCATAAGAATTATGAGATTATCTTACATTAATCAGAGTTCATCATCGTCTACTGTACTGATTCAATGAGGAAACAACTTAGTGTCACATTGTTTCAAACAAGTGCTTAACCAAAACGAGCCATTCTTCTTCGGCTACTGTTACATAAACTAACAGAATAATAATCGAAAGCGAATATTCAATATTTTCATAGACAACAAAGACCATTTCGCTCGACAAACTCTAATTTATATTGTTGTCGTAAGTTTGGTCAGACTCTCATGAAATACAGAGGATTGAGATGGTTTCGGCATGTAGCTGGAAAGCATGATAACACATTTGCTTTAAAAATCTGTATTAGAATATTATTGCGAAAAAGATTATTTGGAAAGTTAAATGATAATAGTAACAATATTACCAGTAACATATTGGTTTAAGAATATGGTGTATTTCCGAGTGAAAAAAATAAATTTTATCGAGAAGCAGTAAGCGTTTGAGACTCGTCCAGGTTTAATTCCCGGTGACGTCAAACTTGACTTAGATTTTTTCATGATTTTACTCTGTCGTCAATCCGTTTTCCGGACTTATATTTCGTTACCAGTACATCTTCCACCATATCCACTATCATATAGTAATATTAAATAAACATTCTGTATATGACATGACTAAGTGTTAAAACGTAGTATATAAGTAAGTGAAAAAAAGTTATATTGTATTAAAATGGTGAATATACAATACAACAATATTGGTAGCAAAAATACAGATTATCAGTTATACAAATAATTCACGTACTAAATATAATAACTTTATAATTAAAAAATAACTTAATTAAACTATTGAGGTCCTATTTAGTTGTAAAAAAATTACATAAATAAAAATATATTAACATTAATAATATTAATTAAATAAAAATAAAACTTGGTTTTATTTCATTTCCATATTTATTAAGATATAATTCAGTGTACCGAAACAGCTGTCACTGAATTATATCTCAATAGATATGAAAATCAAATAAAACTAAGTTTTATTTTTATTTGATTAATGAATATGGATTTTCATCAAGTAAACACCAACTCAATTGATTATTAATAATTTTAGTTCTAGTAATTTAAATAAAATATTGGTATTGTAAATGAAAAATAAGATGATACCCTTTTAGAACTTCAAAGAGGAAAATATATTTCTTCATAAGACTCCAAAACTTATTTTTATATAAAATACTCCTTGAGATGGTGAAATTAATTATTTAAATTTCTGCTCTTCAGCCGTAGAGAAGGCATCCTCTCTAGTGTTGGTACACGAACAAAGACCCTGCAGGCTTGGAGGCAGATATATAGCAGCCCCATACATCAAGCTAGCCTTGCGTTGCGCTTGTAACGTAAACAGGGCGAAATTTCAATTACTAGAAAGCTCAAATACAAATCGACGGACGTAATATTAGTTACTATAAGAAAAGAGTTAGTGGTAATGCTAATTACACATCAAATCTGTAATTACAAGAAGCGATGGACTGAATACCTTCAACGAATGGATAACAGTAGATTTCCGAAGTAGGCTTGGATGTACAAACCACGAGGGAGAAGAGATCCTGGCAGACCAAGAAAGCAATGAAGTATTGAGCCGGAACAGGCCATAGAGCCTATACCGTGAAGAAGAAGATGATGAATTTCTAGCATGTGAAGAGAAATCAGGGGATTTTATACTAACTTTCAATTTATTTAAAACAATAAAGTAGCCATTATAAACTAACTCACTGAGTATCGAACTCGGAGATTCGGACATATACTCTCTATACATCCCTGTGCTGAACTTATTTCTTTCCAAACGTTCCCTATATAAATCACCTCACTCAACACAGGTTAAAATTACTTTGCCACCTCATTCTTGGTCAAATTAAAAGGGCGATTTCTCTCTCTTTTTCTACAGGAAGCTTCTATATCCCCTCTTTCATTCCCCATTCGTATCACATGTCTTGCCCATCCTAGTCTATGAGACTTTATCACCATCATCTTCCTTCACGGATTATGTCTTTGCCTATTCCGATCTTACATCTGTTCACCCAGCTCTTTCTTGTTCTTCTTACACCGATCTTCGTCCTCCAGGATTATACATTAGTGCCATCTTTGGTATCCTATCCTCTGTTATTCTCTGCAGATGTTCTATTCAATTGTTCCTGTGTTCTTCTATTTGATGAAGAAGTGGTTGTAATTTTACCTCCTCTCTAATATTCTCATTTCTAATATGTTCTTCTCTTGTACAATCTTTCACAGCCTATAGGAAGCTTATAACCGCTTTCTAAATTTTCCTTTTTTCTTCTGGAACTAGGCCTCACTTCCATACATCGCCATCGCCACTAGTAGTGCCATCGTTGAGTAAAATCTTAGGCGTATACTTTCTTGCTTCATTCCTAAGTGTTCGTCTGATAATCTATTAGACTTAACTGATCTTACTACGTACTTCTGATTTCCCATAAAGATCATGTAGATCACTTCTCCTGTCTCTCTATTTCTCTTTGTACCAAACATTTTGCTTATATGTTTATTGTCAATACTAGTTATTTTCTCCTATCTTAAAGTAAGAAACAATATTTCATATCCATATAATATAATTGAAAGAATAGTTGCTTTATACACTTATATTTTAATACTTTTTGTGAGAAATTGGATTATACAGAGGAATAAAATGCAGAAAGAAATCAAACTTTGTCTCAACTCGGAAACACATGCTATTATAGATACATAATAGTCATTATGAAGTCTTAGATAAAAACTATCCCCTCAGGGGTCCTCATCTAGGGGATATGTGGATGGCGACCACAAGGTGCCCAAGCTGAGCAAAACATTTCTTCCACTTACTTGTGTTTTGCACTCTTTTAACTTTACTATCTAACCTCTCTTGGTTAACTCTTGTTTTTTTTCGACCCCAACGCTATTAGGGCATCCGAGGGCTAGGGAGTCTTTCCTTTCTTCCCATTTCTTCTTTCCTTTATTTTCTTTTCTTCTCCAGAAAAGCCTGACCAGAGGCTATAAGATGGCAGCCCCATCACTGGTCTTGCCTTCCTTTGGCCAGCAACCAATCGAAGGGACTATTATTATGCTTTCAAGTCTTATACGAGAATTTCCCGGAGGGAAAATTTTCTATAGGATCGTAACAGGCCTTGGCCTAATACTTGGAAGGAAGAAGAAGAAGAAGATAAAAAACTATAATAATGTTATTCAAGATGAGTACGTCACTACTATGCACACAATTCTAAAGTAAAAATGTTAAAATACCTAGCGTTTCTCTATCTGTACATCCCTTTAACATGTATAGACCCTACTATAAATCTGAGCCGCTTGAGTGCAGGTGGCCCTAACTCTGCCCAATTAAAATGTACGTATTATTATTATATATTATATTACTGCTATTAGTATACACGATTTTAATCTCGTCGATTTTAATCTCCAGCATTATATTTATAACTTCACGAAATATAAACATTCAAATTTATCGGTATGAAAAAATGATATAAAATCTCATTAAATTCTAGTAGATAAGAATTGTTTTTTTTACTTTATTGTTATTTATAAATGCTTAAAAATTTAAGTCGTATCGCGTATAGAAACTTAGATCAGTAAGTTATGTATATCTATTGTTGTGCGGCGATTCCGGTGGAGTAGTTGTTGCCATGTTCGTCTCTTGTTCAGAGGTCCGCCGGGTTGAAAACCGGCCGGAATGGATTGATTTTTCAGATTGTAACGATCCTGATTATGATTTCAGTCTCTTGTCGTATATTTGTATCATGTAATATAATCTCAATCCTAAAATAAGAGGTCTCTCAACAAATCACTTGGCTCTTTCACGCCCTTTGTTTTGAATTTCAAGGCAAATGACCTTTTAGTCCACCGCTGTGGTCTCGAGGTAGCGTGCTGCCGTGTCACGCAGCGGGCCCGGGTTCGATCCCCGGTCGGGGCAGTTTTTCTGGGTGAGACTTTTATCGTGGTTTTTCCTCACCTGTAAGACAAATGTCAGGAAAACGTTAAGGCCCAAACGGTCCCCGAAATCATATGGCCTTCATGATCATCCTTATCATTATCATCATTTTTCTTCACCGGTGTGGAAAGCAACGGGAAGCTACCACACTTACAATTCCCTAGTAAAGCTGCAAGCATAGCATGAAAATGCTATGATTGCAGTGAAGGACCTGCCTTCGGGTAGAATTACTATGGATGGATTACTTTTTAACTGTTAAAAACGTCGTTAGATAAAAACAAATAATTTGTTTCTTAAACGTTTTCTGATATTCGCTATTGCTTTTATTTTAATGGTATTATGAAATGATCTATAATGAAATTCGTACCCTTCATTTGCTTGGAGGCTGAGCATAAGTCAATAAAAACTTCAGTCAGCTAAGTAGCCACCGGAATTTGAATCCAGTTCTCCCGAATACGACTGTTGAACACTATCGCCTGAGTCATCTCACAGATTCGATAAGAGTTGTTTTAACTAATGAATAAATTCCAGATAAAATAAAGCACTTTATAGTATTCAGGATTGAGAGAAGTACATAACATAGACGCCTGTAACCTACTATAAGGAGGCTGTCTGAGCTACATAATTTATGAGGAATAGACCGTCTACTCTTTTTTGTTGTGACGCATTTTCCTCATTTTTTTTTGCCAGTACTAAAACTTCCATCATCAAATATTAATTTTGCCTTCATCCACCTGCCTGAATATCTGAAGCGACGCCTGTCAGTCCGATATGCGCTCTGTTTAAACTACGCCGATTATGAGAACCTAAACTTTCAGGATATTAAAGAATTCAACTCTGTTCTTATAGAGTTATTCTGCTTGGCATTATTTCATTTCAACTTACAGAAACAAAATTATAAATCACATTATTCAAATTCTGTTTTCATCCCAGGGCATATTTATAGGTAAACGTTATTAAATTCTCAACTGGTTTTGAAAGACAGTTACACAGCGTAAGTGGTTAGTTATTCGACCTAAATATTTACGTTCTGAGTTTCCGTCGTATGGGATTTATCCAGGGAGAATCTAAGCTAAGGGTGGTTTTCTCCGGGAAAAATTTCATTTCAACACATTTACATACTGGTGTCTTCCATTTCGTTCCATTTCATTTCATTTCATTTGCTCCTGAGATTGTGCGCTAGGCCTGGTCACAGGAATCCTTGTATATCACACACCTTCAATAACAAGGGACTCATCTTATATCCTTTCACCTGACATTAGGCTGGATATGAATGGAAACTTTACAAAAAAATATTCGCCAGTTAAACTAACGCCAAAATATGTTTTTAATTAAATTTAATTAAGAACCTACGTTCAATTTGAGAAGTTTAGATTTGAACTAAACTAGAAGAAGATATTACTTTATGCTTGTGATTAATAAGTTTTTTTTTTTTTTTTTGGTCTAACGTGCTAAGACCACAACAATATTCTTCTCGAATTCTGTGTCAAATATAATGAACATAAATTCTGAATTATATATATATATTTATTTATTTTATTTTATTTAACTTGGTAGAATTAATGTCACCTGGCCTTCTCTTCCACTCACTTGGAAAAACATGTAACATTCAAATACAGAAAGCACAATACTATTCGATATAACCAAACAATTATTTTTCCAAATTGAAAAATAATAAAAGCGAGATCTCATAACACAATAAAGTTGATAACTAAAATAAAAAATAATAATACACACACACGTATATATACAGGGCTATTCAGAAAAAAGGAACAGACTTCAAACATTTATTTATTCAAAACTACAAACATAGAAACAAAATTTCAATGTTCCTGGAAAGATAAAAAGTTCAAATTTCACTATATTATGCATTCAATATGAGCACCATATGTTAGACGACAAATATCAAAACGGTGGCTCATTTCTTGCCACACACGAATCAGCTGGTGTCTAGGTATCGAATTCACAACTTCAACAATTCAATGTCGCGTATTTCCAAGAGTGTTAGGTATAGTGGGATAAGACACGGCTTTTTACATATCCCCACAGATAAAAATCACACGGGCTTATGTCTGGTGACCTGGAAGGCCACAGGAGAAGAAGTCGATCTTCTGCTCCTCCTCTTCCAATCCAACATCCTGTTGTCTCATCATTTTAATACAACAATCAACATGACAAGCAACAACGCCAATGCGGCCGTCATCGGAATTACAAACTTTTCTCTTTCCAGGAACGTTGGAATTCTGTTTATATTTTTTGTAGTTTGGAAGAAGTAAATGTTTGAAATCTGTTCCTTCTTTTTGAATGGCCCTGTATACTAAGAAAGAAGAGTCACTATCTATTATACTTGAAACTTGCCTAAACCAGGAAGTGAAGAAGGAAAGTACAAATAAAATATTAAAATGCAATTAAATAATCTATCGGTTATACATACAAACATAAAATAATTGATATATCTAAAAATATGTTTATAAATATGTGTAGATCGATTGCTCGATACAGTACAAGTCATAGAACTCACTACTCATTAAACTATTTTGCAGTTTTATCATTTAGCACACACAAATGTGTGGTTTAAATACCACTTGTCAGTTAGGAGAAAATAGTAACTATTGTTTGATAGCAGATAGGTGTTTTATCTACGTGTGACATAAGCGCTTGACGTCATACTCGGTTAAGAGGGAAGTAAGGAGTTAGTAGTACTGTATTTTTTTTCGAGAGTTTCATAATCTATATGAAATTGAATGGAAACAATAGAAATTGTTATCAGAGTTACTTAGAAAAAAGAAAAAAGGAAAAAGAATTGAAATGATTTGAAGCATGTGATCAAGAGTATGGTCAGGCAGAACCCTAAACGACAAGAGCTTAATGAATTCTTGTCTGTTGGTAATTGCATTGGAGTTCTTACTTTTTTTCAGTACATTTACGCTTTCAGCCTATTTTCTATCTCTTTCTCTCTATCTCTCTCACTCTCTCTATTTATACATCACCCTTTATGTTCATTCGTCGGGAAATTTCTCAGAAATTCGTGATATGCTACAATTATGTAGTTCAATTTCGATAATAATTGCTCACGTGAATTTGTTGAACTAAACGTTGTGACAATACGGGCTGTAAAATCTATTAAGTGTTTTCTTATAACATTAATAATATCATTATACGTTACATATAATTAATTATATTTTTACACGATAGTGCGTTCTGTCGTACAAACAGGAATGACGACCATGATTGAAAGTTTAATTTCCTAATCTAAATAACTATACTGTAATATTACAAATTATTTCCTAGGACGGGAAGTAAAACCATTGCCCTTTATGTATACTACGTACAAAGTATACACAAAAATATATCCAAATGGTAGCGTTAATATACATTATACGAAACAAATCACTGCATTTTTTAATGAACTGAACTTTATTTTAAGCAATATAAAACAAATTCATACTTGCCGCCATTTTATACCTAACTGGGGTCATGGCCCCCTGTAGTCTCAACTAAATTAATCTCGGCCCTTAGCGTATATTCACTGGCCAGACTGCTAATGTCAGTCAGTTGTTTATAATGAACCTAAATATTTCCAACAAAGATGTTATTATTTTACTATTATTTATTATTTCGAAAAACCAATCGTGCCAAAAATAATGTACACAAACATGTTTGCAAAGTGTTTTATAGAACCTTCTTCTTCTTCCTTCCAAGTATTAGGCCACGGACTGTTACGATCCTATAGAAAATTTTCCCTCCAGCGCTTCCGGGAAATTCTCGTATAAGACTTGAAAGCATAAAATAGTCCCTTCGATTGGTTGCTGGCCAAAGGAAGGCAAGACCAGTGATGGGGCTGCCATCGTATAGCCTCTGATCAGGCTTTTTTGGAGAAGAAAAGAAAAGAAAAGAAAGGAAAGAAGAAATGGAAGAAAGGAAAGACTCCCTAGCCCTCGGATGCCCTAATAGCGTCAGGGTCGAAAAACAAGAGTTAACCAAGAGAGGTTAGATAGTAAAGTTAAAAGAGGCCTAAGTGGAAGAACTATTTTGCTCAGCTTGGGCACCTTGTGGTCGCCATCCACATATCCCCTAGATGAGGACCCCTCGGAAATTAAAAACCTCGTTTTGGGTAGGTTTTTAATAATTTCCCGCTTCTGTAAAAACCATTTCCCAACCTCGCACAGTAATATACTATTAAGCAACGTTGCGTAAAACACAAATTAACAAGTTATTATTAAAATACCTATTTTTATTCATACCTAAAATTTATCTTTTCCACGTTCATAAGCATGCCAATATTTGAAATATCGTCCGATATAATTTTTCAATTATCGGAAATATTTAAAACTCAATTTACAGTCGGCCTTTTTTCCATTTAGAATCCTGAAATAAATAATTTCTAATTTTTCAAGAATAATATATCTATCTGTTACGTTAGCCATGACGTAACCTCACTGACTGCCCGCTTTGTGTTGACATTCTTCTCGTAAACAAATATTCATGTGTAGGGGTGGGTATCGGAGGAATGCATCTTTGCCCTCTAAAGAGCGTAAGCTCCATATCTCTAGGCTGTATAATACATGGACACTTAGTCCTACTTTTATAAACGACCCTTCTTTTCATCCGTGTGTACAAGCCTATAGTGATATCAGATCCAATACTGTTATATGCTGAGCTAAGTAATCTGCTGAAGGGAAGGGAACGAAGTCGGAGAGCTAGTACAACAACATATAAAAAATCTTATACATTATACCAGAATAATATATTGATAATCAAGCCGCCACTCTAGTCTTACTATTTTGAATAACGTATGCAGTATATTTTAAGAAATGTAGGAAACCCCTATAGTCAGCAGCAATATATCTTCAAATAATGTAGAATTATAATTATAATATAAATTACAAATAAATTTATATTGCTAGAGGAAAAATGCCCAGTTTTGTAGACCAAGAATGAATAATAATAATAATAATAATAATAATAATAATAATAATAATAATAATAATAATAATAATAATATAATAACCATGATTTGAGAAAAGTAGATTTTACAGTGTTGATTGGAAAACATCTCAGGATAGTGATGAGTGAATAGCTTATGTCCGCGCGGCCATGATCCTACGGGTTCGATAGTGCCAGTAAGATACTTACAGTCATTCTGTCCGAAAGTGTTCATCCCACCCTAAACGTCACTCGAACCTCTACATCGAACATCTCACTATTCCTCATCCTTCATTTGTTCAGCCACTCGACCCTGGAATTCCCTCTCTTATATCCCCGACTCAAAAAAAAAAGTTTAAAAGTACACTAAATATTTCCATAGACAACACAATGTATAACAGTGTTCCAGATATACTTTTATTATTATTTTATGGTCCACCGCTGTGGTCTCGAGGTAGAGTGCTGCCTTGTCACGTGCCGGGCCCGGGTTCGATCCCCGGTCGGGGCAGTTTTCTGGGTGAGGTTTTTATCGGGGTTTTTCCTCACCTGTAAGTCAAATGTCAGGAAAATTTAAGGCCCAAACGGTTCCCGAAATCATATGGCCATCATCATCCTTATCATTATCATCATCATCCTTCACCGGTGTGAAAAGCAACGGGAAGCTACCACACCTACAATTCCCTAGTAAAGCTGCAAGCATAGCATGAAAATGCTATTATTGCAGCGAAGGACCTGCCTTCCGGCAGAATTACTATGGGTGGATTCTTTTATATTTTAAACTTTCTTTACCAAGACAATTACTTAAATTAGCCCTATATGTTAATATTATTATTATCGTTATTATTTTAATACACTCCAAGCACACAGGCCTAGAAGGCTCGTGGCCTACCAGCCGGCTGCTGGCCTCACATCCACATAAATCAATAGTAATTCCAATTTTTAAATGAAAAGGAGATATAAAATCTTGCGAAAAATACAGAGGTATAAGTTTATTAAACAGAGGATATAAAATATGTGCTAATGTAATTAAGAACAAATTACAAAAATATTATGAAAAACTTCTTGGCGAAGAGCAAAATGGTTTCCGGAAAGGAAGCTATTGTTGTGATGGGTATTTTTTATTAAAATTATTAATAGAAAAACAAAGATAATTCAATGTGGAAACTCATATCGCTTTTTTAGATTTGGAAAAGTCTTATGATAGAGTACATAGAAACAAACTACTAAAAATATTAGCCACAGACCAGGTATCACAACAAATTATATTAAATGTATATAACCTGTACAAATCTAATTTAATTGTAGTAAGAAGTAACAGAAATTAATACAGGATGCCCTATATCACCACTTTTATTTATCATGTACATGAATCAGATAGTTATAGAATGGAAGAACACCGTCATGGACATATTACACTTGAATTGAAATACGAAATTTGATACGTTAATTTTTGTAGCATTAGTGGTACCCTCAGAGGACGAATTACAATATTCGGTATATAATTTTAACAAAATAGACATAAAATGTAACATGAGAATCAATACAGAGGAAACAAAAGTAATGGCTTTTCAAGGAAAATACCATGTACGTAGCAAAAATTTGTATAGATTCAAAAATACTGGAAAGAGTAAATTCATTTACCTTGGATACACATTAACATGTTTGGATGAAGTAGACATAGCAAATAAAAAATTATTAATTTTGATTAAACTATGGGAATAATAAATTCAGTAATGAAAGCTTCGCTAGTCCACAGAGATACCAGAGTACGGCTTAGTAAGACCTGCACGTTGCTACGGCAATGAGGCGTTGAGCTTGAGGAAAGGAGAAGAGAGCAGGATAACCTCTATTGAAATGAGATTCACGAGGTTAACAGTAGGATTTACCTAATGGGATCACAAACGCAATGACGATATCTTGAAAGAACTACGTTTAGAACCGCTCATTGAGTACATACGTAGATACCACAATAACTGGATAAATCATTTGCGACGGATGAGTTCAGATAAAGTTCCCAAGGCCATGTTTCGTTATTGTCCAACAGGGAGGATATATCTGGGCCGTCCAAGGAAACACTGGATACAAAATTCATCAGTGAGATCATAACAGGCCTATAGGCCTAAGACTTGGTTGGATGAGGGAAGAAGATTATTTTAATATATTTTGTCCCTTTTTTTGTCAACTGTATATTGTATAGCCCAAGCCTATTATGTATTAATCAAGTTGTGGATAATTCATAATTATTATATGTATAATTAAACCCTGGCGAAGTGCAAGAGAACGCCTTCTAGTCTTACCTGCGTCTTGTAAGCCCATGTTTCCCTTAACATATATTTAGGCGCTCTCCCCCTACAGGGAAGAATTTGAACCATACTAATTTAGTTACACTTGTTTTCGTATAGATGTCATTTGAGTGGTCCGTGGTCAGCGTTCCGCCTCATACTGACATCTAGGAAACCAAGGTAGTACTAGGACGGGAACATTCGGAATATTTGCTTTGAGGCCTTTTCATTCAGGCTTAAGGATCTTTTACGAGCCTAAAAATCTTCAGACTCGGGACCTACGGCTTAAAGTCCTTCCCGGAGGATTTTCTCCTTGGATTTTTTCGTCCTAAAAAATCCATCGAACCCGGCCGGGTTTGAATAAATAAAATTAAATTAAATGAATAAAAACGTTACTTCTACCCCGGGTTGTTAAAAATACTATTCTAAAATATAGTTCATAATTAAAAAAAACTAAAGTAAAGTAAAGTGATCCCACAACAGGCCCGGAGGCCCTTGGGGTAGTAGGAGGTTAAGGCTCCCACTTTTTCTAGACAATCGGCACTTTATGTCAGCCGGGTTGTCAGCCCTGCGTGACGGCCGCCTTTACCCCAGAACAAGCGTCTGGTACTCATTTCCGTTAGAGGCTGAGTCGACCCCAGGGCCATAGTGCCGCCAGAGGGATTGGGTCAGTTGAAAAATCCTGACCCTAACGGGACTTGAACCCTCGACCCTCCGGCTTGTAGCTCAGTGCCTTAACTACTACGCTACGGCGTGCCCCCCCAAAAAATAAAATATATAATAAGATAAAGTGAAAGTACAATAAATTCTAATTAATTGTTAATGTTTCAGAGCGTAATAAAAGCTGACGAGCTCTTGTACGTAGGAAATACACATTTTTTTAAGGAAACGCGTCTCTCAGCACGACATTGCTTCAGCATATTATAACAATTCAACGACCTCAGAAAACACTAGATAGTCACCAGTACTGAGACTACAACCCCCGTGGCAAAATAATCGCTTGTACAGTATATAAAATTCATATTGTCTGTCACGCGCCTGGCGGAAGACTACATTTAATGGTGCATGTTTTACCAACAGACAATTCGATAGCAGATTATTGATCAAGATGGAGATTTTGCTAATATAAATTTTTATCAACACTGATTTTTGGTATACAGTGCTTTACCGACAGATCTTCAGCAATATGAAAAAATTGTCAACATTGTTTCTAAGTCCGCATACTTTGCAGGGGGTCTAACTCGGTAAGGAGAGATTTGGTAGAGCTATGAGGTTCAGGCGACAACACGACCAACTTTGAAGGCAACTACGATAATAACAACTTGATGATACCAATATAATTGATTGTAGATTTTATTTTATAATACTTTGTATAATTAACTGGAACACTTTTAGAATATATTCTCATGAAAATATTTCAATTTACTTTAAATTATCGCCCTTGAGACCCTCGAAACAATAGGTATTCTGGAGCGATATTTCAATGTTAACGATCCCTAGAACTTAGACCGTGAAAATAGCACAAACTTTGTTTCGAAGAGGAACTGATTATATTCTCCCGTATTTGTTTACAGTGACTAAGCTATCTCTATTATTCTCGCTATCATATGCTGTTTAGATCAATTAGTAATATAACTCGCCTACTCTTAGGAAAAAAGTAGAAAATCAATAAAAGACTCAGAAGAAATATATATCTTGCCAAAAGCAAGATCGCGACTGTATATTATATCTCGCCGACAGGCAAGAAGGGGATTATTCAGACTATTTAACTCATGCCCCAAATGGGAGTCAATGACCATTCACGTTTCAATGATTTCTGTTTTACAACCAATCAGAGTCGTGTTTCACGAAATATTTATCAGTGTTATAATTACCATATTAAAGAAAGCTCCTCCTTTTTAATATTCTGAACAGGTCTGGCCATTATTTTGCAGTGATTGAGCCTGTGAGAAATACGGCTACCATATTGTATATATAGTTCATGAATGTCAACACATATATAAAAATATTTGTAGCAATTGGTTATACCACCAAAAAAAGAAACCACTGTTTGCACTTTCTTAAATGTATTTTTACCCCAGGTAATAATCCACAAAAATATAATTGTCATATTTACATCATACGACAGCAGAAATGTATTAATATACAGTTTGATGTGTTTAATGTTTTCTCCACTAGAGAGCATTCTTACAATATTGCGTTCCTTTGGCAATAAATAATATGATCAGGTTGCAGTGATAAACAAAGGAAGCAGATGAAGCGCACCTATCGTTTCTCATTTATTTTCAAACATCGCCGTTTACATTAAATATATAAATATTTTAAAATAACTATAGTTAAATAATGATTTGTAAGTAAACAGCTTAATTTTATTCGTTAAATAGTCCTAACAAATGCCACTCTTGATTTCCAAATTCTCAAGATAAATTCACTCCTCACTTCGTGAGTCGTGAATTTATCGATAATTTGGAAATCACTCGTGGCATTACTTATGATAATTTTGACTTAGGATTCTACCCGCGCCATTTCCGAGAATCTGTAGGGCAGGAACGTTTAATTTCTAACACAAATTCATATGGTTTACATATTATTAATATTGCTCATATGCGTTAGCTGCATCATTCACGCCTACAAATTTGACTTCATGTTAACATTCACACGCTTGGGGTTCAAATGTTTTCCCCGGAGAGCTAGCTTGACATCGTTCTCAGCACCTTGTTTACATCTTTTTCATTACGGCGGCTTGAGACATTTGAGACTTTGGCACCCTTTATAGATGGTTTTCCAAAAGACTATACACTTCATTAGTGCGGGCTGCCCTTTAGTTTATTCCGCTTTATTTTTGCTATGTAATTGTATTGCCTCTACGTTTTCCTTTGAACAGAAACTGTACTAATCTGCCCCTTTGTAATTTTGCAGGTGCTGTTCCCATGCGAACCAAACTTGTTTAAGTAATGGGCCACAGAAATGTATATAGATGTATATTCTATCTGTCCACCGCTTTGGTCTCGAGGTAGCGTGCTGCCTTGTCACGCAGCGGGCCTGGGTTCAATCCCCCGTCGGGGCAGCTTTTCTGGGTGAGGTTTTTATCTCATCTGTAAGACAAATGTCAGGAAACCTTTAAGGTCCAAACGGTCCCCGAAATCATATGGCCATCATCATCATCCTTATCATCATCCTCATCCTTCACCGGTGTGGAAAGCAACGGGAAGCTACCACACCTACAATTCCCTAGTAAAGCTGCAAAGCATAGCATGAAAATGCTATGATTAAAGTGAAGGACCTACCTTCTGGCAGAATTTCTATTGATGGGTGAATATTCTATCTAAAATTATGCTATTCCTATAATTAAATTATAATAATTAAATACCTATATAATGAAGGGGATCAATAATCGTTTCAACTTTTAGAAAATTAATATCTATTAACATTTAAAACATTTAGTCAAGAAACAGTTATTGTAAACAATGACATTATTCCTATAATTAAAAATCTGGTCCTAATCTCGGTATTGTATCACATTGCACTCCTGGATTGACCACCAAGCCTATGTTTTATTCAACCTCAACATCACTGACAGGCATGAGGATTCCGGTCAAGACGGCATGTGTATAATAAGTTGCAGAACGAAATTTAGTTGGTTAAGTTTATAAGATACAAGCCGTAAAATCGCCGGTTCGAGTCCCGCTACAACCATAAACAATCTGGCGTTTTCATGATCTTGGGGTTGCCTCAGCTTCTTACCGAAATTAGAAACAGAATTTGCTCTGGGGGTAAAGGGAACCGTCAAACAGTGCTGACAACAACCCGGCTGGCATTTTGTGCATATCTGGGAGTCTTAAACTTCGAGCACCCTAATATCCGCTTCAGACGTGTTAGTGGTATCAATCTAGCTTTGCCGGGAAGTGGATATTGAACAACATTATTAATATCACCAAATTCATCTTTGCTACAGAAAATTAATGTTGGAAAATATTCGCTAATTTAACATTTTCCCGAAATAGAATGTTTCCGACATTAACGATTTTTCAAAGGCTCCGAGGTGCAAGGGTTAGACACTTGACCTCGATACGCGTCTCGGTCACTCCATGTTGGGTTTGTGGAGGACGAATCGAAGCAATGGCAGGTTTATCACAGGGTTTCTCAAGTTTTCTTCAGCCAAAAACTTAATTCCAGCGCTTTTCCATATTTTTGCCATTCATTACATTTACTGCCCATGATGGTGCGACAGGCCTGATCAGCAAATATTCTCGTATATCACAGACCTTCAATAATAGCGGCTTCATCTCATCTCATCCTTCGATCTCGCATCACGCCGTTCACGAGTAGAGGGTTTATTTTTACTACTTATTACTCTTTCCATTATTAACATGTTTTCCAAAATACACTATCCGAAGTTTTTCTTCTTTTTCCCTCCAGCGTTTCATAGGACGGCCCAGTGAACTTCGTCCTCTTGGTATATAATTATAAACAGCTTTGGGGATCCGATTTGAACTCATTCTTTCAAGATGGTGTTTCCAATTTAGTTGGTACTGTTTAATATATTCCAAAATTGGCGTCCGAAGTTAAACCTGGCAAATACATTTAAAGGGTTAAAAATAATAAAATATGTAGACCTAGCAGAGAACTAAATCTTACTCAATCAAGTAAAATTTAAATTTAAAAACATCGTAGCTTTTCCTCAATATGTTACATTTTCAGCAGTTATATACATTTGTTTAGAAAGTAACTATAGCATGAATAGTGTAGATTTCATAGCTGTTCTAAAAATATGTCGAATTTACCATTGACACAAATTTGTTAACTAGAACAACTGAAAGCGTATTTAATATAAAACAATTCTTCCAAATAATAAAAATTGGTCACATAAAAACTGCTTGAACTAAGCGAATTCTTCAGTAAGTCCAATGTATGATCCCATTTTGCTGGAATACGGAAAAAAAAATATATATATACACACACACACACACACACACACACACACACACACACACACACACACACACACATACATACATACATACATACATACATACATACATACATACATACATACATACATACATACATACATACATACATACATACATACATACATACATACATACATACATACATACATACATACATACATACATACATACATACATCATACATACATACATACATACATACATACATACATACATACATACATACATACATACATACATACATACATACATACATACATACATACATACATACATACATACATACATACATACATACATACATACATACATACATACATACATACATACATACATACATACATACATACATACATACACATACATACATACATACATACATACATACATACATACATACATACATACATACATACATACATACATACATACATACATACATACATACATACATACATACATACATACATACATACATACATACATACATACATACATACATACTATATCATACATACATACATACATACATACATACATACATACATACATACATACATACATACATACATACATACATACATACATACATACATACATACATACATACATACAATACATACATACATACATACATACATACATACATACATACATACATACATACATACATACATACATACATACATACATACATACATACATACATACATACATACATACATACATACATACATACATACATACATACATACATACATACATACATACATACATACATACATACACATACATACATACATACATACATACTATAACATACATACATACATACATACATACATACATACATACATACATACATACATACATACATACATACATACATACATACATACATACATACATACATACATACATACATACATACATACATACATACATACATACATACATACATACATACATACATACATACATACATACATACATACATACATACATACATACATACATACATACATACATACATACATACATACATACATACATACATACATACATACATACATACATACATACATACATACATACATACATACATACATACATACATACATACATACATACATACATACATACATACATACATACATACATACATACATACATACATACATACATACATACATACATACATACATACATACATACATACATACATACATACTACATACATACATACATACATACATACATACATACATACATACATACATACATACATACATACATACATACTACATACATACATACATACATACATACATACATACATACATACATACATACATACATACATACATACATACATACATACATACATACAATACATACATACATACATACATACATACATACATACATACATACATACATACATACATACATACATACATACATCATACATACATACATACATACATACATACATACATACATACATACATATACATACATACATACATACAATACATACATACATACATACATACATACATACATACATACATACATACATACATACATACATACATACATACATACATACATACATACCTACATACATACATACATACATACTACATACATACATACATACATACATACATACATACATACATACATACATACATACATACATACATACATACATACTACATCACATACAGACCTACATACATACTACACTACATACATACATGCATACATACTCCATACATCATACAGACAATAAAAACCATACATCATACAGAAAAATACCTACAATACATACATACATACTACTACATCCATACATACATCTCATACATACTACATACATACCATACATACTACATACCATACATACATAAATACATACATAACACATACATACATACATACAATACATACATACATACATACATACATACACAGGCCTACACTGTGTCCCATTCCCAGCCGGACTGGCAGACGATATGCACTTAAAAATTTGGACATATAAATATATTGATGTACAATTTTCTCCTCTTATGTAATAAGTAAATAAGTGAAATAGTAGATTCAATTAATACTAATACAGTATATACATTTTTGCGAAAGAGACTTTCTTAAGCGACACATGCTCGAGGCGAGGAGGCAGGGCTGCCATGCAATCATACAATTTAATAAATTGATTATAAATGGACGAATCTGGAGCAGGGAAAAACTACAAAATATGGACAATTCTGAAAATGAATTTGAAGAGGTCATTGACAGCGAGTCCCCAAAACATACAGGGGACGCTTCAGCAGCAGTGTGGTCTCCTTACGCAGAGGTGGGAGAAAATTCTAACACGAGAGAAAGAGAGAGGAGCCACTACCTTAATACTCTCCCAGAAATCCAATAAACATACAGCAAAAACGGCCGAAACGCAAACAGCATACCCCACCTCTAAGAGGTGAACGACCGGCGGACACAAGAACTCCAACAAGAAAATCACTAAGACTTCAGAATCTACCCGCAGAAAAGGAACTATTGAGAGGGGGAAATTCGAAAATTCAGGTAAGACTAATGACAAGGGAACACAATAGGGTTTGTTGACAGTCGGTTCATGGAATATCGAAGGGTTAAAACAAAAACTTTCAATGGACAGATGTGTAGAGTTTGAGACTTTTGATATATTAGCTCTAGGAGAAACATGGTTAAAAGCTAATGAATGCATAAATCTATGTAATATGAAAGGTTATTTTAAGGGTAATCAAAAGAGAGGAAAAAGAGGTAGATATCCAGGCGGTGTTTGCCATTTTATATAAAGCTAACTTAGACCCATATATTAAAAGGTAAAATTTACTTTAAAAGAGGCAATTTGTATATATTACCATACAGAAAGAGCAGAAATGTGTCTTGTCTATTTATCGCCAACCACAAAATTCCAGGTATGCCAATCCAAATTTTTTCGTTTGAATTGTCTGACTCGTTGGCAGAAATAAAAGATAGGTTTCCGGAAGCGGGAATAATAATTTTAGGGGACTTTAACTGTAGGATTGGGGAGGAAAAATTTCACTATAAAATCGGATGATAATGAAACACGAGGTGAGGGTAGGAGAAGCAAAGACAAGATTTTAAATTCAGAAGGAACCAATTGTTAGCTTTTTGCGATGCATTTGAACTTGAAATTCTGAATGGGAAATATAGGGAAGATAAAATGGAGAACTGACATTTATTAATAAAATGGAAGTAGCGTAATCGATTATTCAATATGCACACAAGACATGATTCCAGTCCTAAGTAATTTCTGTATAGTTTTCCAGAATCGAATCACACCACTTCCCAAACAAACTTATTTTAAATATGAAAGGTATTAGTGAGACAGTTAATGATGAGGTGGCAACAATATTGCGGCCAATTATCCGTTTCAGGTGGATCGAGGATCTGAGAGAAGAATTTTAACAGGAGTTTGGAAACGCTAATACAGGATCTGCAATTAAATGATCTAGCGGGGAGGAAATTATTAAAACTTTGACAGAATGTTTTCAAAAAGCAGGGGAAAAATTCAAGGTTAAATACGCAATGAACCAGAAGGACAAAGGGTGGTACAATAATGCATGTAGAAAGAAGAAGAAATTTGTCGAAAGTAGTCTTTTAAAGTTTAGAAAAGAAAGCACAGATGAAAGCAGAAACATTATGCGCAAGAGAGAAAGGAATATAAAGACTTATTGGCAGAAACAAAACTAGCATGGCAAAATAAGAAATCCGAAGAAATGAGAGTCGCGACTGAAAGTGGGAACATTGCGGACATATGGAACATAAGGGAACTCAAAGTAAGTCCATAAATCGGACAAGAATAACGCCCGGGAATGGAGAAGTTACTTTGATAGGGTGCTGGGAAATGAGAGGTTAAGATATAATCAAGGAAATATAGTTGAGATCCCTGACCCAATTCATATTCAATTACTGGATCAGGATATTTCGAAAATGAAGTGGTTTCTTCCATTAAACGTTTAAAGAATGGTAAAGCACCTGGAATTGATGGAATACCAGGGGAATTCTTGAAAAATATGATATCATCCAATAAATTATTAGACGTTTTGAAAACTTGCGTTCAACAAACTTTTTAATGGAGGAGATTATCCGGAAGCCTGGGCGACAGGTGTCATCCAACCGCTATACAAAGGGAAAGGTGGGGCACAGATACCAGAAAGTTATAGGGGAATTTGTCTCTTGTCAGTGTTCGGAAAAATATATTGTAAAGTACTTTACGAACGAATCAGACAATGGGCTAAAGAGAACAATAGGCTCTCAAAATATCAGGCAGGTTTTAGAGAAGGGTACTCCACGGTGGACAACCTATTTGTTCTGAGAACATTAATTGATTACAATCTGAAAATGAAGGGGGTAAATTATTTTGTGAATTCACTTGATTTTAAGATGGCATTTGATACTGTGGACCGAAGCGCACTTTGGGAAAAATAAATCGGAAAGGATTGTCTCATAAAATGATACATGCTTTAATGTCAATTTATAAATATGTTAAATTTTGTATAAAAGTAGACCAAGGGCACATTACAGTGAGCAGTGAAGCCAATCGGGGAGTGAGACAAGGTTGCATTTTATCACCAATGCTATTTAATCTATTCGTTGATGATATTGTAGACGTAATGCTAGAAGGAGAAATTGAGGCTCCGGAGATAGGAAATGTTAGAATCCCAGTCCTGTTGTATGCAGATGATTTAATTATCTGTTCCAAGACAATCAAGGGATTGCAAGAGGTCTTGACCTACTGGAAATATACTGTAGGAATTGGGGATTGACTGTAAATGCTAGTAAGACAAAAACAATGACATTTAAAAATGGGACGGTTTATGGTAGAACAGAGGAATGGAAATACAGAGATCAAGTTCTTCAAAACGTGAAACATTTCGAATATCTTGGTACGACGTTGAAAATGAACGGAAAGTGGAAAAAACACATTGATATAGCATTATTTAAAGGGAGGGGACAACTTAACAGTGTACTCGGTATTCTGGGTCGAGTGCCTGATATTCCAGTCAGCACATTAGAAAAAAATGTATGGAGCTATGGTCAGGCCAGTCCATGCACTATAGTAGTGAGATTTGGGGTTTCCAAAGAACGGAAATACTAAATAAGGTATATACGCATTTTCTAAAGTATATTACAGGACTTAGTAAGGCCGTTTCTAACTGTGGAATTTTATATGAATTCGAGTCATTCCAAGACGACATTAACTGTAAAATTCGTGTACTCAAATAGTGGTTGCGAGTAATCCAAGGTGAACAAACAATGCTTAGAGCAATTTGCTACGACCACCAAATTAAAAACATAGATGTTAAATTTTGGGCAGACGAGGTTAGGAGAGAACTCCAAAAGATTGGGATGGGCTGGATATGGGAAAAAGGGACTGAAAATCGCAAGAACGTGTGGAGAAAAATAAGGAGGAGGTACGTAGATGTAAACCAACAAGATACCTTTGCCGAATGTACAGGAAAACGCTCACTGTGTTTACAAAGAGACCTAAAACACGTCTGGGGAAAAGAATCGTATATACTCAACCTAGGATTTAAGGAGAGATCAGGGCTTGCTTGGTTTAGGCTAGGGGCATGGAAATTTCTAAAAATTAGCGACGATCACGATATGCGAATATGTCCAATGTGCGGGAAATTTGAAGATGAGATACATATATTAGGAAAATGTAATGATTTAGAATATTGGAGACGTCAGTATTACCGGAAAGATTTCTAAATTCAAATCGGGAAAGATTGGCATGCTACGAGTTATTGGTAAATCCAGAAAATTGGATAAACGTCGGTAAATTTCTGGACAAAACGCGAAAAATAAGGACAACACTCATTCATGAATAAATATATGATATCAAAATGCAATACCATTAATTATTAACATTTATTTATAAATTAATTAGTGTATAATGCTGTTGTGTTATTATTTAATTGTAATATTAATGTGTTTTCTTTATGTAATTGTAATGTTAATGTTTTTTTAGTGTATAATGCTATTGTGTTATTATCTAATTGTAATATTATTGTGTTTTCTTTATGTAATTGTAAGGTTAATGTTTTTAGTGTATAATGCTATTGTGTTATTATTTAATTGTAATACTATTATTGTGTTTTCTTTATGTAATTGTAATGTTATTGCTATTGTGTTATTACTTAATTGTAATATTATTGTGTTTTCTTTATGTAATTGTAATGTTATTGCTGTTTTTGTTTATTTTTCTTTACACTAGTACCAATTATTACTTTATTGTAACGGACTGTCAACAGCACGTACGGCTTACTGCCCGTGCGACCCATATTTGTAAATAATATTGTAAATATCTTACTTTTTTTAGTACACAATTGATCTTCTTGGTGATACAATATTAAAATATATATACAGTCAATATGCCCATTTCACCAATAAATATTTAAAATGGTCAACTAGTTTCTACAGCCAAGCTGTCATTCTCAAGACCAGATATTGACTGTCAATATCTGGTCTTGAGAATGACAGCTTGGCTGTAGAAACTAGTTGACCATTTTAAATATTTATTGGTGAAATGGGCATATTGACTGTATATATATTTTAATCTTACTTTTTGTCTAATAAAGTCCTACTACTACTACATTTTTTCAATGTCGTCTGCCGATCTGGCTGGGAGTGGGACGCATGGTGTATGTATGCATATGTGTATGATATATATATATATATATATATATATAGAGAGAGAGAGAGAGAGAGAGAGAGAGAGAGAGAGAGAGAGAGAGAGAGAAAGAGCGGTAAAAGTCAGTTAACCACTGCAAATGATTCCAAGTGAAAAAATTAGATTAATATAATCTCAAACATTACTGCTTGAGGTAATCCAACGTGGAGGTCACTTCGAACAATTTTGGTAGTAGTTTTTCTAAAGATGTTGTAAGCTACATAAATAATATATTTGTATTTTGGGTAAACTGACTTATGATGCACTCTGTATATTACCGATCTTCACCGATTCTATCTAATAGACATCGAAAGTGACCACTACCAAAATATATTTTCTTGTTTCGGTGTCTATTAGATAGGATCGGTGCAGATTGCTAAAATTTTTAAAAATATTTTCATGAGAACAACTCTCAATCGCATCATTCCTTCGGAATTCTCTAATAAGAAAATTGATTTATTACTTTACAGAAGAAGACACGCCGATAGTATAATAGCATAATGTACACATACTTACTGTGTTACACATACTTATTGTGTTTTCTTTATGTAATTGTAATGTTATTGCTGTTTTTGTTGTTTATTTTTCTTTACACTAGTACCAATTATTACTTTATTGTAACGGACTGTCAACAGCACGTACGGCTTACTGCCCGTGCGACTCATATTTGTAAATGATGTTGTAAATATCTTACTTTTTGTCTAATAAAGTCCTACTACTACTACTAACTGGCACTATCGAACCCGTAGGTTCATGGCCGCGCGCACATAAGCTCTCAGTACTTCCCTATCCTGAGCTAATGCTTTCCAATCATTCCCTATATAATCTACTTCCCTCAAATCATGTTATTCTCCCACCTCATTCATGGTCTACGAACTGGGCGTTTTCCCTCTGGCTTTCCTACAACAAGCTTCCATGCACGTCTTTCATTCCCCATACGCGCAACATGTCCTGCCCAACGCAGTCTACGAAACTTCCGATTCCGATTGAGTGTCTTTCCACTTTTCAGCGGTTGCCCTTTTACCAGCCGGCTGCTGGCCCTTCACATCCACATGTGTCAATCACAGAGGTAGATGATCAACAGCCAGTGTAGGAGTGACATGTGGTTAGCATGTCGAGTCCCCCAGCCGTTATAGCGGGTTCCTCAACCTGGAGCCGCTACTTATTGTAGCTACCCAATTGCCTCACGATGCTGGGTGGGCACCGGTCCCATACTGGCCGAAATACCATGAGAAAATTTCTTTCCCCATGGAGACTCGAACCAGCGCAAGACCCGTAGCTCTGCGCCAAGGCTTCCTACCTTAACCGCCCGGCGGGACAGTCTACGAAACTTAACTGTTATTATATCTGGCTTCCTATAAAGACCATTTAGTTCATTGTTATGCAGTCTTCTCCATTCATCTGTCTCTTTGGTCATTAATTATTACTGTAAGCTACAACGTGTGGTAAGCATTCTACTGTCTAGAAACGTGAGGGTTTGCAGCGCAGATGCAAGCGACAAACCTCCTTTCTCAAGTTCACAATTCCCTTGTTTTCAAAGTAAGTCAACTTGAAATCTAGATATACTGACCTCGCAGTGACTTGTTTCTCTGTGTTCTCTTAACTACCTAACTTTTTACAAGTTGTTTCCTACTAAAAAGAACCTGTAATTAGACTTTTGGGGCAGAGCCAAATTTCCCACGATCTCTTCGTCAAAAATAAAAATATCGTGTTTAGTACTGCGTAAAATAAATGTATATATTGTAGTTTCAATTATGATGATTTGAAGTCAAGACGAAATTCTTGTTTCGTTCAATTTACATTACATTTTTGAAGAGGGTTATTCTATGTTAATACGTTATAATTACATTCAGACAATTATATTAGCGTAATTACATTTTCATTAAACGATCTCGAAATAAGTTGATTCTGTTTATATTATGAAACTTTTATACAGAAATTAAGTAATCTAATTATTATTGTTACCATAATTGTTATTACTATAATTCTTGATATTATTATTGTTATTATTTTTATTGTTATTTCTATTGTTGTATTATTCCTATTATTAAATGTATGTTAGTATCTGATTTAATAAGTTCTGCAGGAATTCGTCCAACTCCACATGCCTTGTTATTTTCTAAAGAACTAATAAAAATTCTCATTTTTTGAGAGTTTTTAATACTTTTTTCTAAATTCCTCTATTTTTTTAATTCTCCTGTCATCTTTATCAAAAATGTTTGCCTATGTGCAGTTAAATGTTCATAAGTAATGCCACGAGTGATTTCCAAATTATCGATAAATTCACGACTCACGAAGTGAGGAGTGAATTTATCTAGAGAATTTGGAAATCAAGAGTGGCATTTGTTAGGACTATTTAACGAATAAAATAAAGCTGTTTACTCACAAATCATTATTTAACTACAGTTATTTAAAAATATTATATTTAAAGTAAACGGTGATGTTTGAAAACTAATGAGAAACGATAGGTAGCCTACGCTTCTACTGCTTCTTTTGTTTATCACTGCAACCAGATCATACTATTTATTGCCAAAGGAACGCAATATTGTAAGAATGCTCTCTAGTGGAGAAAAAATGAAACACATCAATCTGTATATTAATTCATTTTTGATGTCGTATACATTTAAGAAAGTGCAAACAGTGGTTTCTTTTTTTTGGTGGTATAATCAATTGCTACAAATGTTGACATGTAAGCACTATTATATACAATCTGGTAGCCGTATTTGTTATAGGCTCAGTCACTGCAAAATAACGGTCAGACCTGTTCAGAATATTAAAAAGGAGGAGCTTTGCTTAATATATGATAATCCTAACGTTGATAATTATTTCGTGAAACACGTCTCTGATTGGTTGTAATACAGAAATCATTGAAACGTGATTGGTCATTGACTCCCATTTGGGGCATGAGTTAAATAGTCCTTGAAATAAACTTCTCATCTTTCAAGTGAATTATAATCTATAAAATATGTTTAATTATTATTTTTCTTCACGTAGGTGATTATTTTTATGCTTGATTACTTCCTGCACTTCCAAGATACATTTCCACAGATTAACATGCCTTCTGACAGGTCTCATTGTTACTTTCTTTAACTTTTCTCCTTATTTTTGCTTGCATTTCGTTGTAGTTTAAATGGAATGAGCTTAATACATGGTCATGTTAAATAATGGCAGAACTCAGATTCCCAAGAAGAATCCTAGAATGGGTGCCATTTGGTTGAGGAGGAAGAGAACGCCAAAAATAACGTGTATTGATCGAGTTTTGAGCAACACGAGGGAAAAAGGAACGGACAACCGAGATTGGAATGACAGAGATATGGAAGGAGAATGACAGAGATTAAATGGACGCAGGAAGAGTGAAACATTGTGAAAGCTGCTAAATAAATATTATTATTAACATTTTTGTTATTATTGTTGTTATTATTACTATTATTATTGGTATTATCGTTATCATTGTTATTATTATAATTATAATTATTATTATAATTATCATCATCATTATAATCATTATTATTATCATTCCTTCCAGCCATAGTAATTCTGCCCGAAGGCAGGTCCTTCACTGCAATCATAGCATTTTCATGCTATGCTTGCAGCTTTACTAGGGAATTGTAGGTGTGGTAGCTTCCCGTTGCTTTCCACATTTATTATTATTATTATTATTATTATTATTATTATTATTATTATTATTATTATTATTATTATTATTATTATTAGAATGGAAGAGGATCGACCACCAAAATGTGTTTTGGAATGGAAACCTTAGGGATGACGAGGCAGAGGAAGACCTTAAACTTCTCGAGTCAGTATGTGTGTATATGTACAGTATATACATGAAGGAGAAACAACTTCAACCACGAGATTGCACCAACAAAATTGGCTATTAGGAAACGGACGATGTCAAAGACATTAAACAGTATATATATACATACATATTATTGTTATTATTAATATTATTATTATTATTATTATTATTATTATTATTATTATTATTATTATTATTCAAGTATCACAGAACGATTCCTGCAGCGATAAAAAAATTAACAACTGCCAGTTTTATTCAGTAATGTACTTATAATTTTTAATAATTACAAGTATGTCAATGTTATATTTAATATTTCGTTTAAAGATGATTTTTTTTAGCTACTAATGTCTTTAGAGTCCATTACAAATCTGGTAGGGAAATGGTCGGAAAATTTTGCACAGAGGTCTCTTATTTCAGTCTTAATCTTCCTTTAACGTACAGAGAGTCTATATGATGGGACACACGAATTTACTTTTCTTCCGAATGGAAGACACACTCTTTATTTTTCTGTCAAAAATAAATATACCTCCATCCCGGCCGTATTAGAACTCGCAAATCTCGGAACCAGAGAGGAGCATGATAACTATATGGATTCCGTCTCGATATACGCTTGGATAGCGCGCGCATCTTCCCCGATTGGGATCACAGGTTCGAACCCAGGCGGTTCCAGAGGGGTACTTGTGGTGAACCACACAGGAAATTTCGGATTTTTTCATGGTTCTGCTGTTTCCCGAACTTCATCTCCAACACTCTCCATTTCTCATTGTAATCCTTCGTGCATTTCATTTCTCGTTCATTCATTTCATATCTCGCTTTACCTCATTTTGTATTAGAAAACATAGTTTCGTTGGCGCCCACACATGTTGAAAATATATGATTGGAGGGATCTAGTGGGGCCATGAGAGTGTTGGCTCAAGACGCCAAGCCTAAGCAATAAAAAGGGCAAGAGGTTCTAACGAGAAGGTTGCAATCCCTCCTCGAGGCCGAAAAAAGGTTCTGAAAATACATAAAAAAATATGAAAAAAGGTGCTGCTAAAAAAATTGAATTGAGGTTTAAACCATTTACATGAACTCGGTTTATTATGCATACCATTTCGCATCAATTTGTTCTTCTTTACAGAGTCATAAGAGGTAATTCATAGTTCTTTAGTTTAGTGCAATATTTACTTCGCAGGTGGAACATGGAAGAATTATACCATCAGTTTCGATAAATTGCGTTTTGAATTCCTCTGAAAGTGCATACAACTTTTCGTTCTTAATATTCGTCACATCATTGTTGTGAAAGCCCAGTTGTAATACTAATAAAATACGATGCGGTTCAGACCAGACCAGTAAAACGCAGCCAACAACAAGTTGGTAGATACAAAACTTTTAAATTATTGCCTGTATTTTAACTGTTACAGCAACACTGTTGAAATTTAAGTTTGACTTCACAGCTGCAGATTGGCCGTTGTTGCCTGGGATAAAAATTACTGGTGGTTTACGTGAATTATATTTTAATATTTATTATTTACTATTTTTGACTTCACACTGCAGATTGTCCATTGTTTCTGGGGTATAAATTACATAAATTATATTTTAATATTGTTCAGGTGTGATTGAGATTTTAAAAAACCTGTTCAAGAAAAAAAATATACATTTTTCTGTCCTATATTTTAAAAACACAGAAAACAGTGCAGGAAAAGTTGCTGAAGCATAAAAGAAGAGGGGCGAGATGTAGTAATCTCACGAAAAGGTGAAAAAGTGCAACAAATTGTGTTCATTTCGCTTAATTTCATCCTCCCAAATACATATATTGAACTATTGGTATGAAAACGGTTTTATTTTTGGGAAGGAGCCGCACCTCAAAATCCTTTCTACTCATCACATTTGGAAAAGAGTAAACTTTCAAAATACGCGGAACGGAATTTATTTTCATTGCGTACAACCGTAGCAACTGTTTTTCTCATTTATCCAAAAATTTTAATATATAGAGAAGACCCCTTTTGGAACTATTAGTTTCAATTGCCGTAAATAATGGGCGACTGATCATCTTTCCTCATTAATAATAATAATAATAATAATAATAATAATAATAATAATAATAATAATAATAATAATAATAATAATAATAATAATAATAATAATATAATAATAGTATAATAATAATAATAATAATAATAATAATTCGTAATAATAATCATTCGTAATAACAATAATATGTAATAATAATACGTAGTAGCAATAACCCATCTTTTATTAACCCGTGGGGACAATAGTACTCACTATCGGGAGTTACGTATCCAAGCTAATTTAGTTACGCTTACTTCCCTACAAGTGTCAAAGAATGAGATGTAATTAGCACATCGGCTCAAAGAGACTTCTAGTAGGTAACTAAGATTTTTATTGAATGACAAATGCCTATTACATTTTTCTGAGAGGCCCTAATTTAGGTTTGAGATTCTTTTACGAGTCAGAAAATGTACTAATTCGGAATTCCGGTTTAAACATCCTTCCGGAGGACTTGTTCCTTGGATTTTTCCATTCAAAAATCCATGGATCTCGTCAGCGTTTGAACCAGAGACCCTCGGAACGAAAGACAAGAACCGTAATACCTAAACCACGGAGGCCGTTATTAATAACAATATTAATTATTATTCCAAATTTCATCTTAACCCAATTTTTGATTGGTCATGGAAAATTTGGAAGTTATTTTAGGAGATTTAATATTAACCCAGAGTGTGATCAATTGTAAATGTCAAGAATCAATACAATTTGTAAAACATGTTTTATTTTATTGTCCTATATTCGAAAGACAACGATTCCGGCTAAACGTACTTTTAAACGACGAAGAGGCTTCTGCCTCAATGTGTGAAGTGATTTTTAACAACCAAAATTATTATAAATATATTTTATGAAATTCATAACACACACTCATAACAATATGTAGTATTTTGCTAAGACACTTATAGACAATTTATGTAATTCATAACACTCATTCAAAACCATAAGTTAATATTTCTGTTTTACAATGTATAGCATAATATTGTTGAAGTAAGCTATAAACCTAATATGTTTCTGTGCGAAATAGGATTTCAGAATATTTGGAGATTCGTAATGTTGAGTGATTCCGGGTTATGTGGCCGTGGTCCATTGGTGTTGATACCAGACGTTTCGCCCTCAACTGCGGAGGGCATCTTCAGTGGCCACTGAAGATGCTCTCCGCAGTTTAAGGCGAAACGTCTGGTATCAACACCAATGGACCACGGCCACATAACCCGGAATCACTCAACAATACGATTACCGGCCGTGAAAGCCTGCATTCAACTATTTGGAGATTCAATAATAACTATTGATTATTATTACTTTTATTGATTAGGGAAAGTATATAAATTGTCACAATGTTGAAGCGTGTGCATAAACTTGCAAATTTATTATTACTAACAGCATAGTTGTTGAAGGGGTCGCCAATAATTCCATTCTCGAAAGAGGAATTGTGAATGCAAGACATTTGAGAACCGTTGATATAAAGAATGACAGAGGATATGACTCAACAAATCAATGTATCACAAATTATTGTGTGATCTTTGTAATGCTGCATGTTGATGACTGGATCACTTGCAACATCAAACATAATTGTTTCAGTTTCTGTTCACTGAACTGATGGCTCTCTTCTATTTACTTGCACGTTTTGGAAATCATTGCCTCCACACATATTTCCACGCATCGCTCTGTTATTGTGGGATGTGTCAATTAAATACGCCAGAGCACTGTTGAAAGTGGGATGGGGTGAAATCGAGTGGAGTGGATTCGATTACTTCACTGTCAGTTTCCATTAGCTGGTTACGTCCTATTCTGCATTAGACACTTTTTTTATCCACCTCTCGGTGCTTTTCAAACAAGATCGGGTACCTTAATTACCTACTAGCTCGAGGCAGTGTCTCCTTCAACGTCATTTGCTTCGCTGTATCGCAGATAGTGTTCACAAAACTGGTAACGGGAACAGATATTTACAAACTAGCATCTCTTTTATACCATTACTCACAACTCATTTACTTCCATATGTAAGTCGTTAGAAACGCTCAGTGCAGTTTGGAAAAGACGTAAATCGTTAGGGGTTGCTGCACATTATTTCAAACCTACAATTACTTCTTGTTGGATAATTAATTTCCTTTTTTTCAAGCAAAAACAATTAGTCATTACATAGGCCTATTTTACTTTAATTTATTTTATTATCAACTTTTATAATTTTTTTCGATACATTTAGATTAAATCAACTATTTTATATAGTGATTTTATTACAAGCTTACAATTGTAACTTAGGCTATATACTACTAATTACGGACATCAGGGCTTGCTTGGTTCAGGTTAGGGGCATGGAAATTTTTAAAATTTAGCGACGATCACAATATGCGAATATGTCCAATGTGCGGGAGCTTTGAAGACGAGATACATATATTAGGAAAATGTAACGATTTGGAATATTGTAGGCGTCAGTTATTACCGAAAATATTTATAAATTCAAATCCTGAAAGATTGGCATGCTACGAGTTATTGGTAAACCCAGAAAATTGGATAAACTTGGGTAGATTTCTGGACAAAACGCGAAAAATAAGAACAACACTCATTCATGAATAAATCAATATTTTAACAAATTGCAATACCATTACTTCTTAATAATTCTAGTTAACTACGTTAATGTATAATATAATTGTATTGTTATCCAATTGTAATATTATTGCGTTTTCTTTTTTTTTTCCCCGATTCCGATTGAGGGTCTTTCCACTTTTCAGCGGTTGCCCTTTTACCAGCCGGCTGCTGGCCCTTCACATCCACATGTGTCAATCACAGAGGTAGATGATCAACAGCCAGTGTAGGGGTGACATGTTGTTAGCATGTCGAGTCCCCCAGCCGTTATAGCTGGTTCCTCAACCTGGAGCCGCTACTTATTGTAGCTACCCAATTGCCTCACGATGCTGGGTGGGCACCGGTCCCATACTGGCCGAAATACCATGAGAAAATTTCTTCCCCCACGGAGACTCGAACCAGCGCAAGTCCCGTAGCTCTGCGCCAAGGCTTCCTACCTTAACCGCTCGGCTATTACCAAACATCAACTTATTGTAACGGACTGTCAAGAGCACGTACGGCTTACTGCCCGTGCGATCCATATTTGTAAATAGCATTGTATGTATCTTACTTTTAGTCTAATAAAGTCCTCATGTATGTATGTAATTACTTTAAATTTAATGTACTCGTCGAGTGGTAGACAATCTCTTACGGACTTAACTCTGACACGTAAAATAAAGCTGGTATTATTATTCTCATCATCATGTGACCTGTTACGATCTCCAAATATCTCATCTGTTGTCTTCCCTGCCCTGGGGTATGTAGTGAAGTATCTGTTAGGATATTCAGGTACGTTCCATTCTTTTCACATGCTGAAAACGCTGTCTTGTCTATATTGTTATTGGTAATGGGAAATTGGTATTATTATTAATATTGTGCAATATCAATATGCTTTTTCCTAACCTGTAAGACAAATGTCAGGAAAACTTTAAGGCCCAAACGGTCCCCGAAATCATATGGCCATCATCCTTATCATTATCATCCTTACCATTATCATTATCATCCTTACCATTCTCATTATCATCATCATTCTTCACCGGTGTGGAAAGCAACCGGAAGCTACCACACCTACACAATTCCCTAGTAAAGCTGCAAGCATAGCATGAAAATGCTATGATTGCAGTGAAGGACCTGCCTTCGGGCAGAATTACTATGGATGGATATCAGTATGATAATAATATATTATTATTATCATCATCATTATTATCATCATCATTATTATCATCATCATTATTATCATCATCATTATTATCATCATCATTATTATCATCATCATTATTATTATCATCATTATTATTATCATCATCATTATTATCATCATCATTATTATTATTATCATCATTATCATTATTATCATTATCATTATTATTATTATTATTATTATTATTATTATTATTATTATAAGACCAAAGAAAACCTGGATAGAATGTGTGCAAGCGGCTATTATATCAGAGGATTGGAGGAAGAACAATGGATGGATAGAGATGAATGCTGTTTGACTTCCGGAAGACGGCGGCAGCTGTCTTGGTATAGGATGATGATGATTATTGTTATTGTCAGTAATATTATTATTATTATTATTATTATTATTGTTATTGTCTGTAATATTATTATTATTATTATTATTGTCTGTAATATTATTATTATTATTATTATTATTATTATTATTATTATTATTGTCTGTAATATTATTATTATTATTATTATTATTATTATTGTCTGTATTATTATTATTATTATTATTATTATTATTATTATTATTATTATTATTATTAGTATTGTATTATCATTATTATTCATAAGTTTGTCGTTAGATTTCCTAGCTTCCACTAGAGGGAATCGAGTTTGATTCTTTGTGGCTTAGGGTTCTTGAAATCTCCAAAAGGAGTGTGGCTATGGTTCCCTTGTTTTCCGATTTCCTGTACTTTTTTGGATATCCCCTTAGAATTATGCTGGCCACAGATCTAGAAAGGTTCGCTTGTGTGTACAGGTACATATATTTTTTATGAAGAAATCCTGGTCCCTGTTCACAGTTGACCAGCCCAGATTATAATTCTTGTCTTAAAACTTATCGAATATTTCAGCTGACAAAATCATGGGCAATCAAATCTTATATATAAAAATTAATGTTTGTTTGTTTGTATATTTGTTTGTTTGTTTGTTTGTTCGTATTTTATGCGCGGCGGTACCATTGATCCGCTTGTGATGGTTTTTTTTGCAAAATGTTCAGGAGATTCCCGGGATGAACATAGGCTATAAGAGAGTTGTGATACTCAACTCCTACACCCTTAAAAATCGCCCTTTGTAGTGGAAAACGTGAAAAAAGTAGCTCTTTGGACGCTTAAATGGCTTACGCTGCCGAAACCATAAGAAATACACAAAATTAATGTGCACAGAATTGAATATCTCAAAAAGCTCTACAAAAACGTCCGTGACAGCATATGTTTATCTCTTACGGATAACTCACAAAAACTATTTTTGTCTTTCATTGATATCAAGAGTCCTTTATCTCTTACGGATAACTCACAATAACCATTTTTGTCTTTCATTGATACCAAGAGTCTCGCGTCGTAGCCAAGTGGTTAAGGCAAGAAGTCTTGGCGCAGAACTACAGGACTTACGCTGGTTCGAGTCTCTACGGGGGAAAACATTTTTCTTATGGAATGTCGGTCAGTATGGGTCAGAAAAGAAATCTAGCTGGGGAAACAAATTACTGTTTTGACTCACTCTCATCAATTTATCTTTTTTTTTCACTCTAATATAATTATTATATGACGGTTCTTAACTTATCTGCAAAGGAGGGTACAATTCTAATGTTCATGCCTATGTGACGTCGTCATTCACACTTCTTGAGCCATAACAGAAGGCTGTAAGAGGTTTTCTTGGGAACTTATTTAATAATATCTAATTATGTCCTAATTTCTGAATTTGATGGTAAAAAAGTAACATATTTGTATCGTCCGCCCATGACATGAGAATTGAACGTTCGGGCAGGACAACGTCTGTCGGGTACTCTAGTCGCTTAATATAATATATTTTCTCTCCATAGTAAATGTCATGATTGAGATGGTACGTTTCAGTCTCATCACGGAAAATGCGGCGTTGCACTTCATTAAGGAGATCTGTTTTATCGAAATATCCACGTCACTATATCATTAAAATTAATAAGTAAATGTTTCATGGAAATGTGAAAAAGATCAGAATAATAAGTATTAACTAGTTTCATGTATGCGAAAGACCACATTTTCATAAAATGAGCAAACCAGCAACGAATTTGTTCAATGTTTAATTACTAATATAAAATGTAACTTGAAAATACCTGTAAATAAAACCAAACGTTATGATTTGCGCAGGAAATTAAGTAATAAAATGTAAATTGACTACTGATTACTAAATAATTGAGAAAGTTTCCCAGGTCATGTACTTAGGATGCATTAATATCGATGGAGAAAATCATTTAGAATACAAGAGATTAGAATTTGTAAGAAACAGATCAATTTTACTAATACATTTAAGTAGGAAATTTATTTAATCACGTTTTTAAGGCTGTATAAAGTACTTTCAAAGACAGTAATTCGATTTAAAAGATTGAGTAAGATAGAAAATATATAATTAAGGGAAAATTTACATTTTGAAATTTAATTGAAAATAAAACAGATCATATACATAGATAGAGAGAGAGCACGTGCAAAGAATGGATCTACATAGATGCACAATGTTTGCTATAGAAAACAGACCAAGTGAGACAAGATCAACAGGTAGACCAGGAGTAGGTGGAACGAAGTTTTCAAACTGATAAAGGCGGATTACAACCTAATACGTGGAGTCAAGAAGAAGATGAAGAAGGGGAAGAAGAATAATATTAAAACGAATATCAATACATTCTACAGAGATTCTTCTCGACTGATAACTGGTACTTCCATAATTCCAATATAGCATAAATAAAGATACCTCGTTAACAAGGCAGGAAAGCCTATAGAGCGAAGACGCAAGAATCCAGTATTCTTAACCAAGGGGTTAAGACCAGTCTAGATATGAATTAGTGAAGGTAAATTTCCATCTCTTAGCTTCGTGGAATCGAAAAGGACCCTTTCGCTCATAGTCAGATGCCATACCAATAGAGCTACTTGGCTGACATACTAAATTTTGGGAAATAAAATAAAAAACTTCATGGTCCGACAGGCCGAGAAGGGCCCTCAAACTATCAATGTTATTATATATCCCCCTTAATAATTAATTAATAGGATATCAGTGTAAAAACGATAAATATTCATGATCTTTACACTAATTTAATAAACCTTCTTTCATAGCAGTCTCTGCCGGTCTCGCTTCACATCCACATGTGTTAATCACAGGGGTGGACTATCATCCAACCAGTATGAGGATGACACATGATCAGCATGAAGAGATCCAAAGCCGATGGAACTCGTTTTTTCAACCTGAAGCCGGTATAAAATTGCTTCTTCTCTCCATAGGGACTGGAACCAGCGTACGTTCAGTAGCTTTGCACCAAACCGTGCCGCTCTGGTACGACACAGCTGATATAGTTTATTTTTGTAATGCATCATTATTACTGGTTAGACTAAGGAAATGCGAAAATGTGATTAACTAGTAAATAAATAATTGTAGGCTCTAGCGTTTGATGGGATATCCCGGGTTCATAACCCGTAACATGACTGATATTGTCTGGGTTTTAATAGACTTCTAAGAAAACTGAAAACTGGAATTTTATTACCAGAATATATTTAAACATAATTATTATTTCATATACAATGGTTATTCAGAAAGAAAGAACAGACTTCGAACATTTATTTATTCCAAATTACAAAATTTAAACGTTTCTGGAAAGAGAAAATTTCAAATTTCACTATTTGAAGGCGTACAAACTGCAGCTATTGCATGCATTGCATCCTGACGATCACAACAAAAGGGACGAATTTTGCATTAGTACGCCAGATACGGAAGAAGACAATTTTTCCGAACGATTAATTTTTTCCGATGAATCCATTTTTCATATTTCCTGTAAAGTTAATCGGCATAATGTTAGAATTTGGGCAAGTGAAAAATCCTATGTCAGTTATTGAATATGAAAGAGATTCGCCGAATATTAACGTCTTCTGTGCCATATCTGTAAATAAAGTGTATGCGTATTTCTTCTTTTTTTGGAGAAAACGGTAACAGGAGTAATCCATCTAGACTTGCTTTAAAACTGATTATTTCCTAACCTTGAAGAAGACTCAGATGACTTAATCTTTATGCAAGATGGTGTCCCGCCTCATTTCTCTAACCACGTCTGACGTTACCTGAATAACACCATTCCAGGACGCTGGATTGGAAGAGGGGGAGCAGAGAATCAACTTCATCGCCGGTGATCTCCCAGGACACCAGACCTAACCCCGTGTGATTTGTATGTGGGGTTACGTAAAATACTGTTTTTATTCCCTCTATGCCCGAATATCTCCGACGCCTAATTTTTGAAGCTGTGAATTCGATAACTGGAGATCATCTGATTCGTGTGTGGCAAGAAATGAGCCACCGTTTAGATATTTGTCGTGTGACACATGGTGCTCATATTGAATGCATAAAACAAAGCAATTTGAAATTTTCTCTTTCCAGGAACGTTGGATTCGTGTTTCTATTTTTTGTAGTTTGGAAGAAATAAACGTTTGAAATCTGTTCCTTCATTCTTAATAGCCCTTTACTATCGCTAACAACAAAATACGTGATAAACATATCATGAGGAACGCACAACCAACTTGAAACAGCTAAAATACTCTAGACGTAAATTATATGCTAAAGCTTCTGTAAGAAAGAATGGATTAAAATTAATGAATCCCCCTATTTTAATTTTTAAAGACCTATAGGTGGTTAGAACTCTACCGACAAACTTTCAAATGTTGTTGAGAAATGTTTGCTACGTTTTGGCGTAAGGAATCCCAGTGTTTTATTGGAATATAGTAATGTATTGTTTTGTTAGATATGTAGCTGCCATTTGAACGTGATGTGTTTCTAATACAATAAGCAGGTAATAAATCAACAGATCATCATCTATTCCATTGATTATTTTCTTAATTTTTCTGTTTCATCTATAATAATCCATATTATCACAGTCCAAAATAAACAGTATATATCTAACAAGTGGAAAGCAACGGGAAGCTACCACACCTATAATTACCTAGTATAGCTGCAAAGCACAATATGAAAATGCTATAATTGCAGTGACAGACCTGCTTTTGGGTCGAAAACTATAGATAGAATACTAACATAACAATAACGCATTATTTTTTAATAAGTTACTGGAGACAACGGATTCCTTACTAAAAACAATCTATTCGATTAACACCCCTGAACATCCTCATAGGAAGGATTATAACATATGATCAGGCAATAACTTATCTTCCTCTATCTTGCAATTATTTTACTACATTTGTGTTATTCAATGCCATTCTCCTTACATAGATTGGCCATGAAATGCTTCATACTCTTATTTATTAATACAGAAATAGTATTCAGTTATGTGGACTATTTAACTCATGCCCCAATTGGGAGTCAATGACCAAACACATTTCAATGATTTGTCATTTGCAACCAATCATAGTCTTTTTCATCTCGATTTTATCAGTTTAATTTTATCACTGTAAAATCAAGCTCCTCCTTTTTAGCATTCTGAATAGGTTATAGCATTATTTTACAGTAACTGCATGTGGCTACTGGATTGTATATATAGTGCACGAATGTAACGTTATTGTAGTTGTGGGAGATGATATAAAAGTATTTGCAGCAATTTATTATACCACAAAACAAAAGCACTGTTTGCACTTTCTTTAGCGTACTTTTTCCCAGATAAATATAATTGGCATATTTACATCATAGGACATCAGAAATGAATTAATATACAGTTTGATGCGTTTCATTTTTTCTCCACTAGAGTGCATTCTTACAGTATTGCCATCATTTGGCAACAAATAATATGATCTGGTTGCAGTGATAAACAAGTGAAATATAACGTTTCTCATTTGTTTTCAAACATCGCCGTTTACATCAAATATATAAATATTTTAAAATAACTATATTTAAATAATGGTTTGGTCCACCGCTATGGTCTAGGGGTAGCGTGCTGCCTTGTCACGCAGCGGGCCCGGGTTCGATCCCCGGTCGGGACAGTTTTTCTGGGTGAGGATTTTATCGGGGTTTTTCCTCCTTTGTAAGACAAATGTCAGGAAAACTTTAAGGCCCAAACGGTCCCCGAAATAATATGGCCATCACAATCATCATCATTCATATTCATCTTAGGTTAAGCTTAGGTTTAGGGACTCTCCTGGCGCACCACTATCATCATCATCACCCATCATATCATCGGGGCAACGTACCCCGCCTTCCAGGCGCCCCAACCTCAGAAGTGGGTTACAAGTACGCCATGCCAGGAGAGAAACCAGGAATGCGGAAAGACAAACCTGGGGCATTTAAAAAAATGATTTGTGAGTAAACAGCTTAATTTTATTGGTTAAATAGTCTTAACAACTGACACTCTTGATTTCCAAATTCTCTAGATAAATTGGAAATCACTCGTGGCATTACTTGATAAAAATAAACCACTTATATATGTTCACTCTACTGTGAAATAGTTTTAGAACTTTTATTTCATGAAATATTATCTAACGACCGGCGTGCGCTGCTGCGCCTAATTAATTAAGCGTTTTTATTTTTATTTGTGTAGGTTAAAAGAAAATTACGGGTTAATTAAATGGTATGGTGTACATTGGAATGAACCAAATATGGCGCAGGCGGTTTTTAGAGTCCATTTTTAATTTCGTATTTCAGATAAACCCCCGCGTCTAACGGTCGGATTTCGCTGATATTTGGAAAATAACTACATCGGTTCATTTTAATACAATATACTGAGTTTTGTTGTAAAACATCGAAAATTGCAACCGCTAGAGCGATTTTTAAATTTTCGTTTTAGGTGAACTCCTACGCTTAGTGGTTTTAGAGAATAATATAGAGACTACTATAAAACATGCGCGTATTCGAATGTGTTAAAATTTAAAGTCAATCGACCAATTACTTTTTCAGTTTTGCGAGCACAAACCTACGCAGGCTGAATTGTTTATATATAACATAATGATAACGAAAAACTGACATTCGCCTCTTTAGCAGTGAACTTTTCACATATACAGTATATAATTATCCATTCCTACCCTGGGGTATAGCCTAATTTATAATTTGTATTATTGTTTATCACTCACACTTGCAAATATATTGCTATTTGGGCCAAAGTTCAAAATAAACCTAAAAGTTTACAAAATAAATTTATTACATCAGAAAAATAATATTTCTGCAATATGTAATTACAGGAAAGTAAGTTTCATTTTATTTAGACTTTAAAAGTATATTTTTATACTTGCAGAAAAGAAGTGCATTTGGTAATTTCACTTTCTTTAAAAAGTTTCTTTTTTTTCAAGTACAAGTTGTACACAGGGGAGTAACTAGCAAAGTTGATATTGCGGAAGAAACAAGTCACTAAGCTGGATTTATCTTCTTGGCTGCTTCTGCACAAAACTTTATTATTACCACTTCCGACATGTCCCAATTTCATTTCATTCATCTACTTCCATTTACTTATGTTGTACTTAAAAAAATAAATTTAGCGAATAAAATATTCCTTGTACATGATATTTCGAAATGTCTTCAATAATAACAATATCATTATAAATAATAATAGTAATAATAACAATATTATTATTATAAATAATAATAATAATAACAATATTATTATTATAAATAATAATAATAATAACAATATTATTATTATAAATAATAATAATAATAATAATAATAATAATAATGTAAATAGTTACAGCTAATGCAATAAAGCTATTTCTTCCACTCAACTAATGCAAAAAACAAAATAATAATAATAAAGGAGAAGTACGGACAAAACGTGATTGTACCTCTCAATACATATAACAAATAATATTTGAATTTTTTATAATAATAACACACATCGGCTTTCAATTGTTAGCTTCTTAATTACGGCCAATATGTGAAATTGTGATGTAAAAATGATTTCTTATATCTAGAATCTGTTAAAGGGTGCACTAAGAAGACAGAATCAGACAGGAACTTGAAATATTTGCAATAACTGATAAAATAGATAAATATAGACAAAAATGGAAGAACACAGACAGAATGAATGAAGATAGATATCCAAAACAAATAACAAAATACAAACCTAAAGGCACCCGAGATGTGGGCAGACCTAGAAAGAGATGGGCTGAAGTCGGAACGGGTCAACAGATCTAATCCATGAATGCAGATGATGATGATATCTAGAATATGGACAATGTTTTATCCAAAATGGAATGTGGCACATTGTTTAAAATTACAATACTTTATGTTTATAAAATAAAATATAGGTTGTGTGATACATAAATAAGAATTGTATTAAATTACAAGACATGAAAAATTTAAATATTATAAAGTATGTAATTAGTCTTTGTTTTACATTACAATCAGTACATTTATTATATAACGTAGATTTCATTCAAATGATTTTCTTAGGAAGACAGTAAATCAACAAAATGCTGCTAACAAAAACAAAAACAAAAAAAAAACAAAAATAACAACAAAAAAAACAACAAAAAACACAACAACAACAAAAAACACAACAACAAAACACAACAACAAAAAGAACACAACAACAACAACAAAATAACAATAATAATAATAATAATAATACAGCAATAGTTGAATCATCAATTAATGCATGTAAATTTGTGTACCCGGGAAGAAAATTCAAACAAAAGTTAGAGCAGTGGTAGGGATTGATGGATGTTTTTTGTCCTACAAGGACTTCTGGTTGGGTTTAAGTTTGTATCGGGATTAATTTCGGTAAATTGCGGTAGAGCTGAATTCTCTTCTCAGAGGTCGGAAGTTGGTACACAGGAGACGCTTCATGAAAAATTGTTTGTAGAAGAAATAATTTTGATTTATCCCAAATCTTTAGTTCCCAGAAGATCAAGTTAATTTCGGTGGCAATATTTTCACCACATATTTAAATGGATTTTTTTATTCACAACATTGATAATTTACATTTTAAATGTAAAATTTCACTTTTATCAATTTTAGAATCAGAGATTATAAAATTTTATCTTCTACTTCTTACATCCTTTCAGACCAAAACGTACATACAGAATGAATATATTATAACATGTTACAATAAGTACATTATTACTCACATGGCATTATTGTTAATTTATATGCATAATAGTTCTAAGAATATAAGATTAAATCCGATTGGCCACATAAGAAAGGTAAGTGTTTTTATTTCCAATCGTAATTACGTTTATGACAGGATAAAAATATATATAACTAGCTATTACCCGGCGTGCGCTGCTACGGCTAAATAAATTAATATTAATGTGCACTTATGTTTAGTTGAATAAGTGTCAGGAAACATAATTAAAATTTATATTTTTTAGATACCCCGTGCTGATTACCCGACGTTGCTTAGGAAACTACTTATCTCGACCTTCTTGACATAAATGAGCTGAAATACGAAACTTAATGTGTTTTATGTTTTGTTAAGTAAGTGAAAGTAAAAAATGTATATCAATTATTTTTAGATACCCCGTGCTGTTTACCCGGGGTTGTCAAGAATCTACTCATCCCGATATTCCTTGCATAAATGAGCTGAAAGACAATAATTAATGTACTTCTTATGATTCGTTGAATAAGTTTAGTGGAACAAATTATAAATGTATATCATAATTATTTTAAGATTCCCCGTGCTGATTACCCGGTGTTGTCCGGAAATCTACCTATCTCGAGCTTTTTGGCATAAATGAGTTAAAAGACAAAATTCGTTATTATGAGTTATCCGTAAAAGAATACCCGCCATGTGCTGCTATGCTTGCACAGGAATCTACGTACTTGTCTCGATCTTCTTGGCATCAATGAAAGACAAAAATGGTTATTGTGAGTTATCCATAACACGTTTTTGTAGGTTTAGGCAGACTAAGCCATTTAAGCGTCCAAAGAGCTACTTTTTCGCGTTTTTCACTACAAAAGGTGATTTTAAGGGTGTAAGAGTTGAGTATGACAACTCTCTTATAGCCTACGTTCATCCCCGGGAATCTCCTGAACATTGTACAAAAAATCCCACCACAATCGGATCAACGGTATGGTTGCGCATAAAGCACGGACAAACAAACAAACAAACAAACATTCATTTTTATATATTAGATTTAATGTTTAATAGAAACATGTAGAACTCTGAAAACAATGAATTAAAACAATTTTAAAATCATTGTTTAAAAACAACTTTATCTATACTGGTTTCGTCCATAGTTTATGTTGTAATGTAAACAGAAGCATGTGGTTAAGTATGGTTTCATTGGCCACATGAAGCTAATGACATCGTTTTCCAGCGCTTTATAAATATTATTCACTCCTAAGGTTAAATATTTAATTTAATCAACTCATATCGTAACTTATAAAGTTCAATAAACAGTGTACATACACTTAGTTCTCGATTGCTGTTTATTGGAAATGAACGAAACTTACAAAACTTATCTCCAATCCATCCTTTATAACGTCACGCAGTTTCATTGTTTTTCCGATAGATGTGATGTACTTTGGTTTTAAAATAGGCGTCTGCTCGTGAAACACAGAGCTGTGACTGAATTTATTTATGCTGAGCAGGACATAATTTCAAATATTTAAATATTTTTACAAAATATCTATGGAGATGAAGCAGTGGATAGGAGTACTCTTAGTCGTTGGGTTAGAACGTCAGCGGGAGAACGAGGAAGAGTAAGATTGCTAGAAGGTTTCGCGATGTGTGACTTCTTTCTTTATAGTTCAACGCGCCGATAGGACTATTCAGGACGACAGGCGAGTAATAAACAACTTGCTGCTGTACTAGGTATCTCTGTGAGCAGTGCCAATACAATTATCCACCGCTTAGGCTATATAAAAGTTTGTGCCAAAGGGGTTCCTGTGTGCTTAACGGATGACCACCAGAAAAAAGGACAATTTTTTGAGAGTTGCTTGGACATTACGAAGCTGATTCAGATATTTTTATCCAAGATTGTCAGAGGGAATGAGACATGGATTCGTCATTTTTAACATGAGACAAAACGACAATTCATGGAGTGGCTGCACAAATATTCCCGTACGATAAAGAAATTCAATTCAGGATCCTCAGATGGCAAGATTATGGCCACATTTGTTTGGGATTCTAAAGGAGGTATTCGCGCAGAGCTATAGGACTTGTCTGGTTCGAGTCACCATAGTGAAATACATTTTTCTAGTGGAATTTCGGCCAGTATGGGACCGGTGTGCATCAAGCATCGTGAGCCATTTGGGCAGCTACAATAAGTAGCGACTCCAGGTTGAGAAGACCAGCTATAACGGCTGAGGAACCCGACATGCTGACCACATGTCACCTCTACACTGGCGAGATGATCGTAAACCTCTATTATTAACACATGTGGATGTGAGGCCAGCAGCCGCATAGTAGTCTAAGGACCTTCTAGGCCTGTCGCGCTTGCAGTTTTTTTAAAGAAGTTATTATAAATGGCACATTACCAGCTGGTGGAACAATAATCTCAGAGGTTTTTACGTCAAGACTCTGAGAAAGTCAAAGAGGCGGTTTAGACATGTTCGTCCCCATATAAATAATAACCAAATTATCCTTCAACATGATAATGCGAGGCCACACCTGTCGACAGATCACAAAGCTTGGGTTGACTATTCTTCCTTACCCGCCCTTTAATTTGTTTTGGGTTCCGTACGGATGATATCCGATTGAGGCGATATGAACACGATGAGCAAGTCACACGAAGCGTCAGGACGTGGCTAAGAGCGAGACCAGTTTAATGCAACCTAACTGACATACACGCTCTGATATCTAGATGGCGTAAGACCATAGATTCGAATGGAGATTATGAGGAATAAATGTACTTGCAACCATTTAATTGGGGAATAATACTGTATATTTGGAGTTGTAATAAAATAAACCTTCATTAATAAAAAATATGTTAAGTACTTATTGAACGAGTTAGTATACGATGGACCTTGGTTGGTTCCATGGTTTTCTCGGATAAACTCAATTTCTCACGCCAGCTTACTTAAATGTGTCGGACTTAAGTGAAAACAAATCATGCATAAACATACATTATTAATACTATTAATATTATTATTATTATTATTATTATTATTATTATCCCGTCCTAGTGTTACCTTGGTTTCTAGATGTCAGTATGAGACGAAACGCTGAACACGGGCCACTTCAATGACATCTATACGAAACCAAGTGTAACTAATTAAGTATGGTTCAATGCTTCCCTGTAGGGGAGAGGGGAGAGCGCCTAAATCTCGTTGAGGGAAACAAGGGTTTACAAGAAGATTATTATTATTACTATTATTATTATTATTATTATTACTATTATTATTATTACTATTATTATTATTACTATTATTATTACTACTATTATTATTACTATTATTATTATTACTATTATTATTATTACTATTATTATTATTAATATTATTATTACATCATTTTATATTATCTTGACACAGATTTAAAGAGTTTCTACCTATTCAAATGTCTTTTGTTTTATTAAAAATGCTAGCTAATACCAGACCTGCGCTGTTTACGCCTAAATAAATAAAATCAATGCGTTTTCATATTTAATTGAATAGGTAAAAGGAAAAATAATTAAAATTTTATATTGTAATTATATTAAGATACCCCGTCCTGGTTACCCGGCGTTGCCCGGGAATCTACTTGTTCTGATTTTCTCGACGCAAATGAGCTGAAAGACAAAATTCATTATTCTAAGTTATCCATAAAAGAACGCCAGCCGTGCGCTGCTACGCTTGCCTGGGAATCTACATACCCCGATCTTCTTGGTTTCGATGAAAGACGAAAATGGTTAGTGTTAGTAAATATATGCTGCCGCGGCTTTTATATAGAGTTGTTTGAGATATCCAATACTGAATATATTACGTTCGTGTATTTATTACGGTTTAGACAGCGTAAGACATTTAAGCGTCCAAAAAAACTACTTTTTTTCACGTTTATCACTACAAAGGGTGATTTTGAGGGTTAAAGACGTTGCGTACTGCAACTTTCTTATAGCCTAAAACCTTCCCGGGAAACGCCTGAATATTTTGAAAAAGCCCCATTATAATCGGATGAACGGTGTGGTATCGCATAAAGGACAAATAGACAGACAAACATTCGTATATATATATATATATATATATATATATATATATATATATGAATAGATTAAACATGAAATCGCTGTATCTTATAGAATACATTCCCAATTTAAGGCTAAATTATTTTCTAATATACAATTGTGAACTAAAAATGAGCAATTGTTCTTGATCGGACACACTTGAATTGCTTACTCGCTTCCGGTTAAATATAATTTTTCTTAAATTTAATAGATTTATAATACGTAGCTTTACTGAAGAAAATTGAATTACACAACTCTAGAAGAAAATCACTAGTAAACATATAAAAGTCATTTTAATCCAGTTTTAGTTTTAATTAGTTGTTTTTATTATGTTTGTTACGCGGGGACAGTTAAGCCCCGCTTCAGTGTAGCGTAAAATATCTCTATTGTTTAAGTGGTCCTTGGCCGAGCGGTTGGCCTTGGTTTTGGAGGATGAATTCCACATTTAAACATGTTACAAACACAGTAAACAATAAAATGACATATTTATTTGAAAAATCAAAACTAAAGAATATTAGATTGGAAACATATAAAACAACTTATTAAAATCAGCTAAAATCGCCATATTGACCAGCGTCAAAAATACTAAAACTGATAAAATTCAGAGAGAGAAAACAATCATTTAAAAGAATCAACTTTGGTCATTATTCTAAGTTCTTTGGACCATTTGGTCCTTTGATTAATTTAATGTATGTAAAATGACCATTAGAGAATGATAATAATAAAAAGATAAAAGATTCATATTACCCATGTAGAGCTGCTCCCGTCCCCCAGGGGGGACCGAACTCTTCGGTCCCCTCCACCGTTCTGAATTCGTTAAAAAATCGCGAATATTTATATGATAAATTTTAAGTTTCTAATCGGGGGAAATTTGGGTGGAAAGTACATGATCTAGTACGAAACCTTCATCTATGTCAGCATGGAAAACTTTGTTCCACTTTCACTTCTTGCAATTCACATTCACCCTTATCTAATGTGGTAATCTCTGATCTTTCTGACTAAATAATTCTAGAAATCTTGTGACATGGTTTTGATCCAGGATATAAAACATTATAGATTTTTACTCGCGTTTTTTATATTATATGAGTATGACTAATTTGTATTTCAATGCGGTTATTTATCCCCTATTTTCTGATATAATACACATGTATATGTGTCTATCCTTTATCGGCTTTTTATAGTATTTTATTATTATGGCAGTTAGGCCCTAGTGTAGGCATAACAATTTTCTATAAAAATTAATAAATTCTACAAATAATTGACTAAACCTTAAGTTTGGGATAGAGGAAGTTCGGATAATGTGGGCTCTTCGGTTTGAGTGGACCCTGTTATTATCTTCTTTAATTTGTTCTGCCCGGAACAGAACAAATTTTAACTTTTCTCCTCATCAACTTTGGCGTGTTCCAAGGCCAGATTATTTTATTCTTTGTTCGAGGAAGGGTTCATTTGTGATATTAATGAAAACGACCAGTTTAAAAGTTTTTCGAGCTAAGAATTAATGCTTATTCTGTGTTATTGGATGTTACAAATAGAGAAAAATCTCATAAATACATTATATTTTGTAGATTATGTTTTAATATACTGGCGGGTTTGATTTGGTGTTATATGACATGGCTGCTGTATAAAATAATGGAACATAACATAGGAGTTCGGTTAATGTGAACCCTCCATGAGGCGGTTAAATGGACCTGGATCCATTTTACACGAATTCTTTTATTTTATCAATTAGGATGCTATCTGTAAAAAAACATGCTCTTAATTATTTTTATTAAATAGTATTGTAATTTTACTAAACTCAAAGACTGTCGCTGATTACAGTTGAATGAAGTTAACGTCATCCATCCATAGTAATTCTGCCTGAGGGCAGGTCTTTCACTGCAATCATAGCATTTTCATGTTATGCTTTGCAGTTTTAATAGAGAATTATAGGTGTGGTAGCTTCCCGTTGCTTTCCACACCGGTGAAGGATGATAATGACAAGGATGATGATGATGGCCGAATGATTTTCGGGGACCATTGGGCCCTACGCTTTCTGATATTTGAGGAAAAACCAATCAACCATAATGTTTCTAAACATTCAATAAATAGAAAATGCTTTTTAATTACGAATAGCCATAAATACTTTCATATTAATTTATGCCTGTCTATATAGATTAATAATGTAAATAAACTTAAAAATGGTTTATAATCTAGGATATATTCTGAGGTTCACTTTACCCGAATATGGCGGTTAAAGTTAAACTTTATTGTATTGTAAAAATGTTTAAAAATTGTGAAGATTTTTTTTATTTGAATAAAATAACAATGCTATTCCATAGTTATAACACTAAAGATAATCACTGTAATTAAACAAAATTCAAATACCTTAATTAAAAGAAGAAAAAACAACAAATTGAAAATAGGGGTCCACATTATCCGAAATTCCTCTACAATTTCTTGTGTCAGTAACTTAAATATGTCCGACCGCTGTGAAAATAAACACGTGTTTGACCTAAGTTAGTACTCCATAATGTGCAATTCGATACTTTTGTAATTTCTATTTGTTCGTTTTTCTACTGTTTTATTAAAATTATCAAATAAATTAATCTAATATAAGTTACAGGATATTAAGTCACGTAGACTGCGATGGCAGGACATGTGGCACGAATGTAAAATGGAAGAGGGACATTGAAACTCCTTGTATGCCAAAAATGCGGAGTGAGAATAACATTAATCGTGTATTGAAGTAAGTAGATTATACAGGGAATAATTGGAAACGTTAGCTCAAGATAGGGATGTGTGAAGAGCTAACATCCGCGCGCCATGAATCTGTGGGTTCGATAGTGCTAGTGAGTTAGTTAGTCAGGGTACATTGCTAATTTATAGATTAAAATGGTGTATACCTTTAGGCATAAGATCAATTGGCCAAAGGATTTAAAAAATATCAGCCCCACATTCGATCTCAAAGCATAGCTTTCTTCATACTTTCTCGCGATATTATAAATCATATATATTGGATGGCTTTTCTTGAAAGAAAGTCAATCTAATATTCATTAATTAAATAAAAATAAAACGTAGTTTTATCTGATTTTCATATTTATTACATAATTCAGTGACAGCTGTTTCGGTACACTGTACCTTCTTCAGACATGTTAAATTATGAATTGTGTTCCAACTGATCTAAGCAACTATACAACAATATTTATTTAAATTTTTAATTTAACAAAGGGGATTCATTCAAATGTTGTATTGTTGCTTAGATCAGTTGGAACATAATTCATAATTTAACATGTCTGAAGAAGGTACAGTGTACCGAAACAGCTGTCACTGAATTATATAATAAATATGAAAGTCAAATAAAACTACGTTTTATTTTTATTTAATTAATAGATATGGATTTTCATCAAGTAAACACCAACTCAATTGATTAATCTAATCTTTGGAATGTCCATATAGAAAAAATATGCCCTTATAAATTGCCATATTTACGTATCCCCATATTTGTGTATAGTACATTTTGTTTGACCTGCTATTGACTTCGGTAATTATTTTGTTTTAATGTTGCCTAACACAACAAACTTATAATGCTGTAGATAAATTTATGTTTGAACACTGCCATAGATTCAGTGGTGAATTAATTAATTTTAGAAAATACTATGCCTAAAGAACGTAGAATTTGTGTAACATTTGAAATAGTTATGTGAACCATTTCGGGTATTGATTAGAATTGAGAAGCTGCGGGGATGGGCAGTGCTCTGAATTTAATTTATGGACACTATTCATCACATGCTGTAAATTCCCAGAGGTAACCAAGTTTTTAAACTGACTGTTTGTTCTGGGTTTGCACGTGAAAATTAGTTAAATTTCCATGAACACTAAATTGAGTTTTTTTATTCTACGCAGAGTGAGCAGCTAGGCATTGCAACTCCATTTTGTTGAGTGAATACAGAAAATCAACAGTGTTTTGTCAACAGCGTTATTGAATATTATCCAAATTCATGTATCATCTTCCATATTATTATACTAAAATCCGTACAGCATGCTTTAAAAATTAGTTCGACAAATTCAGAAATATGTTGGACTTTATTATATTAAAATATACAGTACAACACAGCATTTTTTACAAACTTACAGCACGAGTAGCAAGCCGTATGCGGGTTTGACATTCCGTATCAATACATCAATACTGTTGTAACGCGTCGTAACAAAGACGTTCTAATTTCGCGGGTAAGGCGAGAATAGTGGTCTCGTATTGGTAGAAATAGATTTATGAGTTGCTAACTTGCAAGTTAAAAGATCCGCGTAAATCATCAAAATATCTAGGATATCATTCCAAAGATCTGTGCAAACATCTACATCCCCTTTCGGGAAAGAACGGTGGCTAGAAACTCCCATGTTTGGAAGTGTCCCGACCATGAGTCTAGAAAGTTCCTTCTCGCCTATATATATTTCTGGCAAGGCAGAAGCCAGTCATTCGTGTGTGTTGGCAGCGATAAGCGAAGTGTGGAAAAAAATCGTAGCGAGGGTACTCATCAGAGACAATAAAATAATTGTGTAAGAGATAAGCGTCATCATCGTCATCATCATCATCATCATCAACAACAAGGATTAGACCCAATTGCCTGTTCCGATCTCATTATAGGTCGAACTGGTTCTTCCATCTCTTCAATGGTCTTCCCAACTTTCTTCTCCCTTTTGGTTTATAATTATACATTCTTCTTGGTATGCGCTGTTCATTCATGCGTAATAGTGCTGAAGATAAGAATTTTGGTAATATGTTATTCTTTCAAAGCAAAGAGATCAGCATTAAACCAACAATATTCGTTACTGTATATTATTAGTGAAATTAACTGATAGATTGTAGAATTAAATAAAATGATTGCGAAACATTATACATCTTTGTGTGTTTATTTACGACGTAAACTACGTGAAGACGAACCCCTAGCAACTGTTATAATGTGAAAGAAATCAAAATATTGCAAATGCATCGCAAGTTAACAATGAAGCAAATTAATCTACTTACTTAACAATATCATTTTAATTACAGTTTAGTATTTTATTTAGTCATGAATAAATGTTTTATTAGTATCAGTGTTTTGTCCAGTAATCTGTCCACTTATAATATATTTAATGGGTTTAGTATTAAGTCTAGCATGCCAAGCTGTCACGATTTGAATTTATAAGCCTTTCCGGCAACAATTGGTGCCTTCAGTATTCAAAATAGTTAAATATCCTAGGGTATTTCGCGAACATTGCCATAGCGATTACATTACACGTGAAAACGCGTTAAATATCCTAGGATATGTATTTCGTCTTTAGATTTCGCTAACATTAGAATTACTCCCATATCCTAGCCATAGCAATAATATTTACACCAGAGAATGCGGGTTTAGTGAATAATGAGTATGTAGATCAGATTTCTATGGGCTTATTTTTTTTCTAATATTCTCTTCAGATGAAAATTTGAGCAAATGTTAGTACAAGATATGTTTCTATAAATACTGACAATTTACACTAATTTATCCATATTCACTAGTATTGAGGCTTCATTCGCCATACGACAAGAAATTGTAGTCCCTCAGGAAGAGGTTCTGTATTTCTTTATTAAGAATGGGCGGGCACAGTGTCCTGAGCACTGCGATGTGAACGATTTATTGCCCTATCCAGCATATTATGGATGAATGGAATGAAGTCTACTCTACGGTGTTATGTAAGTTATAGGCCGTTTTCCGGGTCAGGTACGCCACCACGTTCTTCTCTCAAGACCCATACCGCGATATTTGGGTTGGGCCCCTGGCCACATGGAGGGACTACAACCTCCCTGTTGGCATCTTCTGCCATTTTTGTTGCAAGATTCAAAGGCATTAGCCAGCAACCTGGGTGGGCCCCATCAATTCCCCGAAACCACATCATATTTTCTACATTGTGTGCGCGCCAACCAAACTACATTTTTTTTAAAAATGTGATGAGATGATTGGTGTTGTTAAATGAATGAATGAATGAATGAAACGTTTAATGAAATGATGGGAAGGAATGGGGGAATAGAGAGTCTTGGTGGGATGAATTTCGGGAAACGGGACAACCCGGAGAAAAAGCCGAAAAACCTCAGTATGGCCACCATGGTAGTGGAAAACGGAAATATACTCATTGAGAAATTTGTATTAATTATCGTTTTTGAGTAAAATGTATTCTGCTTCATACTTTAAATTCTTGCCCTTTAAACAATGGAAGGTAAATTCTCCTATCTCGTAGATTCTTGGTTTACATTAATCAGAAATGGTACTAGTAAACAGAATGGATCAGAATTACTGCTGGTCAGTAAACTCGTTTCAGAAGCCAGTGATATTTTTAGCGAATAAAACCATATTGTATGCATTAGATGGGTAATTACAACACATAGGGTGTACATAGCAACCGACGTCTAAACCACGACCGCGTTTTTTCCTATTCTTGGCTCAACTGCACTTTTACTGCTTTTTAATTTTTCAGTTTATTGTTGTAAACTATAACTATTCTTCTGTATTTACTAACAATGTTTAATATTTTAAACTTTTCAAACAATTTTTATAACATTATTAGACAATTTTCAAGTATTTATTTAAATACGCAATCACAATATTATGACACTGTTATTATAATATTGTGATGTTAACTGCTATTTTCTCCGCAGAGTATATTACTTACTATAAGATTTTTCTATCGCTGTTTTGGGTTATCGCTGCTTGGATCGGCGTTAGGGAGTAATACGTAAGTGTACACCCATTTAAATAAACATTTGGTAATTTTCTTCTTCTTCTTCCTTCCAAGTATTAGGCCAAGGCCTGTTACGATCCTATAGAAAATTTTCCCCTTCCGGGAAATTCTCGTATAAGACTTGAAAGCATAATAATAGTCCCTTCGATTGGTTGCTGGCCAAAGGAAGGCAAGACCAGTGATGGGGCTGCCATCTTATAGCCTCTGGTCAGGCTTTTTTCTGGAGAAGAAAAGAAAATAAAGGAGAGAAGAAATGGAAGAAAGGAAAGACTCCCTAGCCCTCGGATGCCCTAATAGCGTCGGGGTAAAAAAAAAGAAGAGTTAACCAAGAGAGGTTAGATAGTAAAGTTAAAAGAGTGCAAAACACAAGTAAGTGGAAGAAATGTTTTGCTCAGCTTGGGCACCTTGTGGTCGCCATCCACATATCCCCTAGATGAGGACCCCTGAGGTTCGTTTGGTAATTTTAAAATTGTTAATATATTTTTTTAACATAGGTGTGGGGATTTATTGCAAAGATTGGTCATATAAGTTTCATAGCGAGATGCTACCATCTAGGATAAGACGTTTGATCTTTAGTACGATTGAAAATATTTTACGTCAGTTTAAATGTAGTTTTTCCCTCTTTTTATTGTTTCCATAACAACCATAAAAACTGAACATCTCCGGCTGTTAATTACGAATACAAATCTGGCTAATGTCTATGGTTTCCTAACAATTTCTCTGAATTTTCACCACTTTCATGGGTGTTATGGAAATAATAAAAAATGGAAAAACGGGGTCATGGTTTAGATGTCGGTTGAGAAATCCACCCATTATCTCTAAACCAAACTCCACGATGCGACAGATCTAGAAAGCTCATGGTTTACAGCCGGATGACTCCAAATGCAAATCGTAAAAGCAAAGTCGTAATATATTTACGAAGACCAATTTTTCATATTTAGCATTTAATAGGTCTATTGTCATTAAGAAATAATTAGGCGCGACACGACCCTATATAATAAAGCGTCTATAAAAGTGGAATTAATAAAACTTAACTGAATTAATATAAGCAGATATATGCAACTCTTACGGTTATATAAAGTTGTAATTGCTGTATTTTTTCCACACTGTACACTGAAAACTTCATTCGCTTTGAATAACTTGGATGTAAATACAAACAACATTCTGTGACAGTTATTACACTTTTATTATGTACATAAATTCACACAAATAAATATCCTCAACTCGTGTCCAATCCAGGGTTGGGTCGAGGAATGAGATGAGATGAAGCCCCTATATGAAGAGGTCTGTGGACTACAAGAGTGCCGGCTGAACAGTCCTGACGCACCGTCACAGAAAATTCACACAACTATTTTGGCAAAACCGCTACATATAATAGACGACTGATATATTTTTTTATAAGTTGCGAATGTTTTATTAAATAAATGTGAAGACGTGTCATTCTAAATTTTACTCGACTTTACTGCATATGATTTTATCACTTACCGAACAATATGTGTTTGTTTCCATTTCACTGAATAAATAACTACACTCCCTAATCGAGCTTCTTTACCGCACTGCTTCCACAAGCCATCTTTACTAATCCATGTACTACACTGACCAGTACAATATAATTGCGTATCCGAAAGAATAAACTGAAGCGAGGTATACAATGTATTGTGGTGTCATCTACTTGTGCAGCAGAAACTATTAGGCTGCACCAGCTCTATACTCATTCAGCGCTCATGAGCCTGCTCTGTCATTGCCCTCAGTTACACTAGGCAATTCGTAATGTCCGTCGCCGTGGCGCAGTCGGTAGAGTCCCTACCTTCCACTCCGGCGACCCGGGTTCGATTCCTGGCGGGGTAGGGGATTTTAAATCTCCACCTTGGATCTGGGTGTGTGTGTGTGTGTGTGTCCTGTCCTTGTGTCTATGTGAGAATTAAAGAAAGTTAACAAACAGGTAAAACAAAAAAGAAAAAGGTAAAACAAGAACGAAAACCAGTATAAAGGAAAAAAAGAGGTAATGTTTTGTCCGTCGCCGTGGCGTAGTCGGTAGAGTCCCTACCTTCCACTCTGGAGACCCGGGTTCGATTCCCGGTGGGATAGGGGATTTTAAATCTCCACCTTGGGTCTGCGTGTGTCTCCTGTCCTTGTGTTTATATGTGAGAGTAAAATAAAGTTAACAAAAGGTAAAACAAGAAGGGGAAAAAAAGTACCAAGACTAAATTCAGAGTTTAGTTCCCAAGAAAACAAGGCTATTACACTCCATATAAACATGCACGCCATCATATTCCAACAAAGTCCATATGCAAATGTTATTAAAATGTTTGGGTTCTTTCTCAATTATAATTTAAATTGGAATGCCCAAATAAAACTAAAATCTAACAAAATATTTTATAACGAATTTTCTAAATCTCTCAAAATTTTTCTTCACTAAACCCCCAATAAAATATCAGTACAATTCCTAGCGCTGCCGCATATCGAATATTGTGACGTTTTACCAATCGACCTTAGCGAAGGATTCAGAAAAAAATCGCATCGGCGTGTATCAGATATATATTTAATGTTCCAAGAATGTTTATTATTTATTTTTAAACAAATTACCAATATCGTTGAAAAGTGCATAGTTTAGTTCCTCGATTCAAGATTATTCAAACATCCAGTCAAAAATATTTAGCGTCTGGTTTCTAGTAGGCATATTTATCCTTCTATGATATTTTGAACACACGATCTGAATCATTACAAATATTTAAAAAAATTCTAAATTTTGGTTTAAATTATATTATTTTTATACGTAATCGGTAATACGTAATATTTATCAATGGTTATTGTGTAATTATATAATAATTAATAGTAATAATAGTAGCAGCATATTTCATCATCATGTTTCGTGCTACTGCCCATTGCATGCATAGACCACCCGAAATATGCGCCTCCAACCATTTATATCTTCTGCCTTCCCTCTCCACCTCTATATAATGACAGCACATTCCATGTGCCCAGTCCAAATTCCATTTCCTTGTCCTTGCTTACTCGTCTTAAATGTTTCAATGAGGAGTGCTTAGTTTGGGGATTCTCAACAGTGTAAGTTTTTAGGGGGTGGGTGATTGTCAGCCTCACGCCCAACCCCCAACCTGGAGGACCTGGGTATCTCTTTTTGTCTGGGTTATCGCTAGGGAGCGGATTTTTATGTTCTAAAAGTTAAGATTGGAACATAGTGTAATGAGAAGTAAGGCTTATGACTGTCTTTTGTTTTGGTTTCACATACAAACTACTGAATAGTATAATGAGAAGTAAGACTTTTGACTGTCTTTTATCTTGTTTCACATACAAACTGTTGAATAATTATACTATCTGCATTGCAAGCTTATCATTTATTTAAAAAAATCCGCTCCCCAGTTATCACTCTTGACCTGTCCGGCTTGGGAGGCCCAACCAGCTAAGTTACCGCCGAGCAGTATGTTTAGCGTATACAAATAAAGGCTATATTTGTATATATTTACATCACTGTAATTACGTATAGGCCTATTTTATAATTTTATATACATTTGCGTATTATAGGTACCATTGTAATGCGATTTTTGTATATATGTAACTGGTTGAGTGAAAGGCGCCTTATGGCCGACAACGGAAAATAGACGCACTAGAACTGATCATAGAATACATAATTCGATATCTAATTAATGATGATAATGAAAATGGTACATGTTAACTCGACTAGTATTGATGGTCTATGTATCTTGAAAATGAACCATTGATTATCAAGCATGTCAATAGTTATCGCTTGTTGCTAACATGTCTGTTTATGCTTCCGTTACAGGCAAAATGTTTGCTAAAGTTACCGCAGGAGGAAATTTAGCGTACATGTTTAACGGATATTTACACTTCTTGATGAAAAGGAAAGTTGGTGCTTATCTTTTAATGAAAAAACAATTTGGTCCACATATTTTGATGTTCATTTGTTAGAATTCACATGTCAGATTGGGGTTTATGTTCTCAGTTTATCTCGTTAGTTTTTAAAATTCGCAGTTATGTGAGAAAATGAGTAGGCTATACCCGATTAGTTCAAATTTTATTGGATAATATGTATAACATTTATTTCGTTACGTTAGAACATTCTGATGAAAAGGCATTTATGCTTGACGAAAAGAGAATTTAATTAGCATATTTTTTATTGAAACGCAATTTTATGTGCATATTTTGAAAATTTGTTATAATTCTGACGTCATATGGCGGTTTATGTATTCAATTTATCTCGCTATTTGAGAAAATTGGTAGTTAAGTGAAAAAATAGGTACGTTAGTGTACACTAGATTAGTTTACAGTTGATTGTATAATATGTATATGATTTATTTCGTTAGATTAATATATTTTTATGAAGACACAATTTGATGCACATATTTTGAACAAAGGCAAATTGACGCGCATTTTTATAGCGGGCATTTTTCTTAGAATGCTAGAAGATAATATCTTACTTCTGTACTCGAGTGGAATTTCCGATAACAACGACTGTTCTGTTGTATATGTAGCCAAATCTTCATTTTTTTTGTAATGTATATAAAAACCTCACGATATACGATATATCAATATTCTTGTTAACGTATATTCGATAGGTTTGTTATTCTGTTTCCTCTATGAAAACAGCCATCACAGAATACATAATATGCAGACTGTTGCAACGACATTTTGGTGATTTATAGGTTATATTTTCTTGCAATTATCTTTCAATTCTATGGCATTCTGAGGAATTTTCTTGGGAAGAAGAGCATATATATATATATATATATATATATATTCATTCGTAAGGTAAGTATGTACATTTTTATAACGTATTTGTGCGTTTCTCGGGATATTTTCATGAAACCAATGCCGGTGATCAATGTTAGAAGTTTATCAAATTCTTGCTGGTTCAATGAAAGAGGCCTTACGACCTTAACTCTATCACAATAAATATAATATTATTGTTATTGTTATTACTATTATTATTATTATTATTATTATTATTATTATTATTATTATTATTATTATTATTATTATTGCCAATTGAATTTTTGTTAAGTTTAAAATTTTAATAGTTATATACTGTGTGATAAGTGCAGTGTTTTATTAGATTATTAAATACTGATCAAAATTATTCCAACTTATTATTTTAGTATCTGTATCTTATTATTATTATTATTATTATTATTATTATTATTATTATTATTGCCAATTGAATTTTTGTTAAGTTTAAAATTTTAATAGTTATATACTGTGTGATAAGTGCAGTGTTTTATTAGATTATTAAATACTGATCAAAATTATTCCAACTTGTTTTTTAATTATTCTCACATACATTTAATACAATTACTGCAACCGTAGTACTGTAACAAAAGTCAATAGATTTTCATTATATAAAACTTTTAAAGTAAGATATTTGTTTACGCGTAATGTACATGTTTTTATTCGTAGATCAAATAAACAGTTTTTCAGTAAAACCAAAATACTCGCACAGAAAGCTATATTCAACAACACAAATTAGTTTATCTCTTTACGTGAGCACAGAAAGCAATACTAAACCGAAATGAATAGGTTTCAGTTCAGTAAAGAACATAAGGGCTCAGAGAATACAGAATTTTAGAGTTATATTCTGGAATGAAATCGATTTATTGGCTCGTAGACAGCGGTTTACGCATATCCATCTCCTTCTCCCCGTATCTGCCTCTCTCTACTGCTCTTTCTGTCATGTTAGCAGTCATGACACAATTTCCCTTGCGTATATTTACAACAACGCATTGTTTCTGCGGTGTACGCACCACAAAGTTGTTGTGCTTTGAAAGAGAGACCCCGCACTTTATAACGCCATATGGAGCGTCGTCCCTACGCCTTCCAGCAACAAACCTTTTACTTTTTACAAGGTCTATATACAAATAAAGAGTTTGAAACTTTTCAAACACGATCAATAGCTATGCATATATCGTACTTAACAGAACATCAAAAACATTGCGTTCGTTCGTTAAAAATACAGAATGCTTTTATAGGTGATTAATTAATGACGCAATTAAAACGTCCGTTATCTCTCATTCCGGTTCAATAAATAAAAATGTCAACATTGATGACCTCTGATCAATCCTGGTGAATTAGTCATTACAATGATTGCATTTAGTTCATGAGTTCAATAATACGGGATAGGTGGATTTTTCAAGATCTAAAAATCATCAGTAAGAGACTCATAAAATGACCTTAAATCTGTATCAAGAGGTCCTGATAAAATTGTCTGGGCCATTTTATGCCCGAATTTGAATTGGCACTCAAATTACCTTATATATTAAATAACATCGGTGAATAAAATAGTAAAATAACATACAATGGGCCGTTTTAACGATGATCGCACGTTCGGCACTCGGTCGAACTAGATGTAATTTTTAGTCGAGGAAGTTAAAAGCCACTGATTATCTGTGACAGATGTGTAAAAAAATACCAAACGGCGCGACAGCCCTTGGTCTACCAGCCGGCTGTAGGCCTGGCATCCAAATATCCATTACATGTGGTGACAAGTGTGCTAAGTTCAATAAATCTTCGGATATTAAAACCATAACACCCCCCCCCCACACACACACATATATATAAACTCCCCACAAACAATGCGATCATCTTAGAATTTTTCTGCCTAACAGAATAGTTTAGTTATCTCTGTCTTATGCTTGCTTTCTTATATATATATATCCAACGTCCACCGCTGTGGTTTCGAGGTAGCGTGGTCTTGCCACGCAGGGGGTCCGGGTTCGATTCCCAGTTGGGACAGGCTCCTGGGTGAGGTTTTTTCGTGTTTTTTTTCATCTGTAGGACAAATGTAAGGCAGATCAAGGCCCAACGATCCCCGAAAATCATCCGGCCACCATCATCCTTATCCGGTGTGGAAAGCAACAGGAAGCTACCACAGTTATAATTCCCTAGTAAAGCTGCGAAGCCTAGCATGAAAATGTTATGATTGCAGCGAAAGACCTGCCCTCGGGCAGAATTACTATGTATGGATATTTCCTAAATTAAACTCTATCTGAGTAATCCAATAGAAAAGAAATTACTGGTAATTTTTTTTTATTATAGTATCACATCTTCTAATAGAATGATTATCTCGTAAATAACTAACATTCAGTGACACGCCTACTTTATAATGAGGTAATTAGGAAAGTGACAAGGCAACATTACTGTAATTCACGAACGTTGGTTTAGAATGAACTGACTCTCCATTCTCGTTGTGCTTTATTTCATTTTTATGTTTCTACTGACATTTATATGCCTTGTAAATATGTTAGTGCCTTGGGATCTATAAACGTTTCATGGCTTAATTTTAACTTGATTAAAGATGCGTACTACTAAAGTAGAGGACACAAAACAAAAAAGAATCTGGAATTAAACGAAGAAATATTTATAAAATATTAATGCTATAACCTGAAACCGGATTTTAAAGAGAAAAGTATTCCCCATAGAGGGGGGAAAGAAATGCTATTTTCATATTACTATATCAAGACAGAATTATATTTAACTAGCTAATACCCGGCGTGCGCATGTACCTAAATAAATTACGTGTTTCTATGTTTAGTTTAATAAGTAAAAAGAAAAATAATTATACATTTACATCGTAATTATTTTTAGATATCCCTTGCTGAATAACGGGCGTTGCCCGGAAATCTTCTTATCCCGATCTTCTTGGCATCGATGAGCTGAAAGACAGAAATAGTTACTTTGAGTTATCCTAAAAGATAGACATATGCTGTAACGGACATTTTTTTAATAATGTTTTTAGATTTTCAATTCTGTGTGCATTAACTTGGCATATTTCTTATGGTTTAGGCAGCGTAAGCCATTTATGGTTCTTAGAGCGACTTTTTAGTGCTCCGATGCCCCCTTGTTTTAGCTCTGACTTTATAGTACCTACGGTAATGATGTTATGTACGTTAATTCGCACATAAAAGTACTATAAATGATGGTAACACTGTATTGAAATCTGTCAAGTAGTATTTGAGTCCATAAAGGATAGATAGACCCACAAACACACATTTTATATAATTATTACACTCAACATTTCATTGTGTTTGAAGGTCAGATTCAGTCTCTTTGATTGTCTTTGTACTGTACGAGTAAAATAGCTGTTCTACATCACGAGTAACCAGAGTTAATTACGTGGTTTTGACACAGAATTCGAAATCAGTGAAGGTTACTGGTTTTCGACGTCTGGATTCTTTGATAATCTTTAATAAATGTTGTTAAAATAGGTCATTTTTACACGCTTTATATTAGCTTGACCTGTATCTATCTATCTATCTATCTATCTATCTATCTATCTATCTATCTATCTATCTATCTATCTATCTATCTATCTATCTATCTATCTATCTATCTATCTATCTATCTATCTATCTATCTATCTATGTAACTGAACCTTTCAACGCGATTTTCACCCACTTAAAATAATTGGATCGACTTGAAATGTTGTATACTTGTAAAGGACCCGTGACAATACAATAATGTCATATTTATTATTGTTTATACAAACAATAACGTAAATTACTATGTATGGATATCAAACACTGTCAAAAAATATTTGAAGAGAAAAATTATACGCTCAGACCGGGACTTGAACCCGGGACCCTTGGTTCTCTAGACCAAGTGCTCTACCAACTGAGCTACCTGAGCAAGTACCGATCTAAACGCAAATCTTTCTCTATATACATTGTAATTCCCATCCACCAAATGCTGTGAAGCCATGCTTCTATCTTGCAAATGGCGGCTAGAGAACCAAGGGTCCCGGGTTCAAGTCCCGGTCTGAGTGTATAATTTTTCTCTTCAAATATGATTTATCCATCATTGAGATGTACGAAATCAATAATACAAACTTGGAAAAGCCGTACTGGCTGTAATATATAATTCCCAAATATGTCTTCTTAATAAAGGAGCCGCCATTTGCAAGATAGAAGCATGGCTTCACAGCATTTGGTGGATGGGAATTACAATGTATATAGAGAAAGATTTGCGTTTAGATCGGTACTTGCTCAGGTAGCTCAGTTGGTAGAGCACTTGGTCTAGAGAACCAAGGGTCCCAGGTTCAAGTCCCGGTCTGAGCGTATAATTTTTCTCTTCAAATATGATTTATCCATCATTGAGATGTACGAAATCAATAATAAAAACTGTCAAAAAAGGTTAAAATAAGGCGATGTGACAGAAAAATGTAACATTCGTTAAAATAATAAAAAAGGTTAACTTGAAATTACTTATGCAGTATTAAGTATTATAAACTCTTATACACATAATGCCGTGTTATGTTATATAATATTATAAATAATAGTTTAGAAAACTAAAAAACACGCTTTATTAGGAAACCGAACTAAAAAATGAAAAATAATTTTAATTTCCAACACGCTTGGGATAAAATTAAGGTGGTCAACAAAAAAATCATCTCCAACACATCTAGAATAAAACTAGAGTTATCTACAAAAAGAATAATTTTACCATGCAAAGCGTGGGGTGTTTTTATGGTTTTTACGTTTTCTCCTTAGAGACTTTACTTTTACCAATATATGTTTATTATCAAATACTGTATATTAATTGATAAAGAGCATCCCATGCTTTTGAAGGTACATTTTTATAGATAACTCTAGTTTTATTCAAGATGTGTTGGAGATGTTTTTTTGTTGACCACTTTAATTTTATCCCAAGCGTGTTGGAAATTAAAATTATTTTTCATTTTTCAGTTCGATTTTCTAATAAATGTTGTTGTTTTAGTTTTTTTAACTATTATTTATTTTTTATTTTCTAGTTTGGTTTTCTAATAAAGCGTGTTGTTTTAGTTTTTTAAACGATTATTTATTTTTTAATTTTTAGTTTAATTGATTGTCATCAACCGGAATCCCATGAAAATTTAATTGCTTAATACCCTTCTAAAAAACCCCTCCGGGCCGGATTTGAACCAGCGATCTATGAATTACTGAAATTATATACCACTACAGGCTACCGCTCTACTAACTGAGCTCTTACAATGATTGACTAAAAAGTCGATAAGTCCGCAACGTAATTTACCGTATTTTTTTTCTGATGATTCTGGCCAGGATTTTAGAAAATATTTATAAAATTATTGTATTGTCGTGGGTCCTTTACAAACGAAGTTTCAAATCGATTCAATGTTTTTAAGTACGTCAAAATTCTGTTCTGCCTCTGGTCCCAAGGGTCGCTGGTTCACACCCGGCCGGGGTCTATGGAATTTTTAGGATGGAAATATCCTAGGAGCAAGTCCTCCGGGAGGGACTTTAAGCCGTGGGTCTCGAGTCTGAAGATTTTCAGGCTCGTAAAATATCCTTAAGCCTGAAAGAAAGGCCTCTAAGCAAAATTTACCGAATTATCCCGTCCTAGTACTACCTTGGTTTCCTAGATGTCAGTATGAGGCGGAACGCTGACCACGGACCACTCAAAGGACATCTATACGAAAACAAGTGCAACTAAATTAGTCCGATTGAGGGTCTTTCCACTTTTCAGCGGTTGCCCTTTTTACCAGCCGGCTGCTGGCCCTTCACATCCACATTCACAGAGGTAGATGATCAACAGCCAGTGTAGGGGTGACATGTGGTTAGCATGTCGAGTCCCTCAGCCGTTATAGCTGGTTCCTCAACCTGGAGCCGCTACTTATTGTAGCTACCCAATTGCCTCACGATGCTGGGTGGGCACCGGTCCCATACTGGCCGAAATACCATGAGAAAATTTCTTCCCACATGGAGACTCGAACCAGCGCAAGTCCCGTAGCTCTGCGCCAAGGCTTCCTACCTTAACCGCTCGGCTACGGCGCGGGACAACTAAATTAGTATGATTCAAATTCTTCCTTACAGGAGGAGAGCGCCTAAATTTCTGTTAAGGGAAACATGGGCTTACAAGAAGAAGAAGATTCCGTTATATAGATACAGGTCCGTTACATAGATAGACAGATATACGTCAGGCTAATATAAAGCGTGTAAAAACAGGCATTCCTTTAGAATCCGGTCTCTAACCATCTGTTGTTAGAAAAAATGCCACTTTTTATCTTTATTCTTACTATTTTGGTTTACAAAGTCACTTTTTGTTTATTACAATAAAAAATAATAAAATTAATCAGCTGTAAAAATGAAAATTAGAAAGAGCTAGTCGCATTGTATCTATCGAAGTCAAATATAAAACTTGTTAAATTATAGCTGTGTTATAGGTTAGTATCTCAAGCAATGTTCATTGACTGTATTTCAATCTGGCTAACACAAATTCACAAATATGTGATGATTACACTCGGATTTTAAGTATTATGTTTTTTTTTTTCTGAAGGAATAAAAACCGTGTTAGAAACAGGTTTTTTATGAAAACTTATACCACCTGGAAGTGCTTCGTTTAACCTAAGATATCTACTTCACCATTAGTACTAAAGCAGGAGACTTAGGTCCTTATACATTTTATTGAGAATTATATTTATTTAGTTTTATTTAAGTAATAGTATATTACAATGCGAAGTTGGGAAGTGGTTTTAAAGAAGCGAGGAAATTATTAAACACCAAGCGATAGCGAGGTTTTTAATTTCCGAGATTCTGTAAAACACTTCATAAACGTGCATTGTACATTATTTTTTGCACGATGGTGTTTTTAAAACAATAAATAATAGTAAAATAATAATATATTTGATGGAAATATTTTCGTTCATTATAAACAACTGACTAACGTTAACAATCTGGCCAATGTTTATACGGTAAATGCCGAAAATAATTTAGTTGAGACTACAGCAGGCCGTGACACCAATCAGGATAAAATGGCGGCAAGTACGAATTTATTGTTTTATATTGTTTCAAATAAATTTCAGTTAATTTAAAATGCAGTGATTTGTTACTTATAATTTATAATAACACTACGTTTTGATATGTTTTTGTAGACATATTGTACCTGGTTTGTACTTTCAGAAGAATAAGACTTTTTACTTTTTTATTTATTTTTTGAAAGAAGTTTAATTCCTAGTTTATTTTTAATTTTAGTAGTATACATAAAGGGCAATGGTTTTACTTCCCGCACTAGGAAGCTAATTTGTAATATTATAGTATAATTATTTAGTTATTTATAGATTGACAACCCCGAAATGTAGGAATTTGAACTTTCAATCACGGTCACCATTGCTGTAGGTACGACAGAATGAACTATCGTGCAAAAATGTTGTTTATAGAAAATATGAAAATGTTTATATGTATAAAAGTAGAAACAATTTGTACTATTGTATTCACGTAGACTTTCACGGCCGGAGTTGCTATGATCATCTTGAAGAAGATTTTCGGGCTGTAGGCCGTGGTCGTGAGGCTTGTAGTTCCACGACGTTTCGCCAGAGACTGCGTCTGGCATCCTCAAGACAACCCTTGAGGATGCCAGACGCAGTCTCTGGCGAAACGTCGGGGAACTACAAGCCTCACGACCACGGCCTACAGCCCGAAAATCTTCTTCAAGATCATCAATTTGGACTATATTCTAAAGATAATTATTTCAAGTAATTCCTGTGCCTTAGTTTATTTATCAGTTTATTTAAGAGACAGTTATTCTATTTTATATTTTCAGCCAATATTGCAATTTCAATATCTTTGTATTCCAAGTAATTTTACAATGTTCCGAATTATACAGTTTAAATTGTATTTTATTTAAAATATGTCCTATAAACTTTTATAGTAGTAATCAATAGGAATAAAGATCTAAAAATTGAAGTCACGTTAGGTTTAAAGTAATGCTCTGTTACAAATATTTGAAAATTATGTTTCACTGGAATTACTGACAGTGTAAAATGTATCCACCGAGTTGATGCGAGATAATTAGTCGAAGCTTTACAACAGGGCTGTTAATATGTGCTCTCTATGTGTGACAACAATTGTTACTTGCAAACAAAAAGTAAAGATTCACCGAGAACTCGCTATTATGAAGCAAAATAATAAATATCTTCAGCAACAAATAATGTAACATATATAAATTTAAGAAAATAATCAGTATTTAAAATGTATTTCAATATATATATTATATTAATTATTTGTAAATTCTGTGAGTGAAACGCTTAATTAATTGAAGTAATTTAAAATTAGATTTCCATCCATAGTAATTCTGCCCGAGGGCAGGTCTTTCACTGCAATCATAGCATTTTCATGCTATGCTTTGCAGCTTTACTAGAGAATTGTAGGTGTGGTAGCTTCCCGTTTCTTTCCACACCGGTGAAGGATGATAATGATGAGGATGATGGTGATGGCCATATGATTTCGGGGACCGTTTGGGCCTTACAGGTGAGGAAAAACCCGAATAAAAATCTCACCCAGAAAAACTGCCCCGACCGAGGATCGAACCCGGGCCCGCTGCGTGACAAGGCAGCACACTACCACGAGACCACGGCGGTGGACTAATTAGATATAATAAGAACAAAACTGTTAAAGATTTATAAGATTTTCATATTTATTGTAATATTTCTTCTTCTCTTTCTTCTTCTTCAGAAGGTACACAGTTAAAATTAGATATAATACGAACAAAACTGTTAATTTTTTATACGATTTTCATGTTTACTTAAATATTTATTCTTAAAAAAAGGTACAAAGTACTGAAACAGCTGTAACCAATTTGTATTGAAATAAATAAGAAAATCTTATAAAACTTTAAAAGTTTATTTAATTTAATTAATAGACAATGGATTTTCATGAAGTAAACACCAAATCAATTGATTACATAATAAGAACAGTTAAGTCTGTTGTACTACGATGGACAGAACCTCTGGCTCGAATGAGAAATAGAATAGAAGAGGAGCAGAATGCTTTTAGTATAAAAACCAAAGGGAAAACGTCCAGTTGATAGACCAAGAAAGAGGTGAAATAATAAAACTAAACCCTGATTTGGAAGTAGATTATACAGGAGATGATTGGAAAACATTAACTCAGGTTAGGGACGTGTGAAGAGCTTAAGTCCGAGCGGCCATGAACATACGGGTTCGATAGTGCCAGTGAGTTAGTCTGTTAATTTAAAATTATATAAGGCAGCTCCAAGGCGCAAGTGATTAGACATTCTCCTTCCACTTCCGGGTCGTGAGTTCACCTCTCGTTCATTCCATTTTGGGGATCCTGGTGCACAAATCGGGGTCAGAGAACGTTTTTCTTTGGATTCCTCCCGTTTTTCTCTTCCAAAAATTTTATTCCATACTTTTCGATACTTATATCATACATTCCATTTCGTTTCACTTGCCCTTGTGATGGACTGACCAGCCGGCATCCGTGTAACATAAACTCAGGTGATTTCATGGAAATGGTAAACTCTTGTTACTTTCCTACATTTGTGAATTAGTAGTATGTAAGGTTCACAATCTACCATCCTTGATATGTGTCGTTGTATTATGCATCGTGATGTCGTGTGATGTCTTCGGTGATGGCCCACACATTCTCCTAACCATAGATATGTGGTGTGTGTAGGTATCATTAATTTACCCATACAAAATATGGTCACACGTAGAAATACAATATTAATGGAAATGGACAGCTAATGAGTAATGATCAATGAGGGAAATTTCGAGGAAGTGGCTGAATTCAAATACCTAGGAACAATAATCACAAATAGGAATGAGATGCACAAAGAAATTAAACATGGGCTGAATTCTGGAAATGCGTGCTATTATGTATTGCAGAGACTCATGTCCCAACTCCTTTCAAAAAAACGTTAAACTGAAAATATATAAAACTATTATTCTACCAGTTATATTATATGGGTGCGAAACATGGACTCTTACTTTAAGGGAGGAAAGGAGATTACAAGTATTTGAGAATAAAGTACTTAGGAAAAATTTTGGACCAAAGAGAGATGAACAGACAGGTGGATGGAGAAGACTACATAGCAATGAACTACATGGTATTTATAGGAAGCCAGATATAATAAGAACAGTTAAGTCTTGTAGACTGCGATGGGCAGGACATGTTGCACGTATGAGGAATGAAACACTTCCATGGAAGCTTCTTGTAGGAAAGTCAGAGGGAAAACGCCCAGTTGGTAGACCAAGAATGAGATGGGAGAATAACATTAACTATGATGTGAGGGAAGTAGACTATACAGGGAATGATTGGAAAACATTAGCTCAGGATAGGGATGTATGGAGAGCTTATGTCTCCGCGGCCATGAACCTACGGGTTCGATAGTGCCAGTGAGTAAGTAAGTAAATAAGTAAGTAAAGAGTTAAGGTGAGTTTACCTTATGCCACGTACTTACTTACTCACTCAGTGGCACTATCGAACCCGTAGGTTCATGGCCGCGCGGACATAAACTCTCCATAGATCCCTATCCTGCGCTAATGCTTTCCAACTATTTCCTGTATAATCTACTTCCCTCAAATCATAGTTAATGTTATTCTCCCACCTCATTCTTGGTCTACCAACTGGGCGTTTTCCCTCTGGTCTTCCTACAAGAAGCTTCCATGCAAGTCTTTCATTTCCCATACGTTCCACATGTCCTGCCGTCGCAGTGTACGACACTTGGCTGTTCTTATTATAACTGGCTTCCTACAAAGACCATGTAGTTCATCGTTATGTAGTCTTCTCTATTCGCCTCTCTTATGCCACATACCTTCAATAATAGGGGCTCGTTCTCATCTCACATTCGACTTGGCATTATGGCAGACACTACTAGAGGGTTTAAATTTAATTGCATATACAATTATTTTCGTTTTATACAATCTTTGAACGAAGGACGCCATAGTGTAGTTGGTTAAAACAATACGCAAATACTATGGATACGAGTACGTATCAGCATGAAGTCAGGATTTTTAAAGTAGCCTAATCCTTCTGGTGACACCATGAGCGTGGCCAACTTCTAACTACATAAGTAGGCCTATACCTGTATGTCTTAGGGGTAAAGATGACCGCCTTATAAGGGGCTACAATATTTTTTTTGACATTCGTTGCCTACGGTCTAAAAAGATGAGAGTCTTAACCTCACATACACACCTTTCTGACCAGACGAGGACATAGTGGGCTTCCTCGAATGAGTGATCAGCTCAATGTCGGCCTTCTTCTTAATGTTTTATGTGATTTTCATAAATATTTATTTAATTTAACATAAGTAACCGATGTTTTAAACTTTATAAATTTAATTATATATGTGGCATAATTACGAGAAAACTGAAAAATACAAGAAACGAAACAAAACTAAAATGTTATAAAGCTATGGCAGTTCCTTTACTATTGTATGGCACTGAGTTTTGGTATTAACTGAAATAAAAGGGAAGGTATAAGATACCAACAAAAATGGAAAAATCAGCTGAGAAGAATAAAAGAATATTATCAAAATGCTTATCTTCAGCACGTATTACGAATGAATGAACATCGCATACCAAGAAGAATGTATAACTATAAACCAAAAGGGAGAAGAATGTTGGGAACACCATTGAAGAGATGGAAGGACCAATTCGACCTATAATGAGATGAGATGACAATGAGAATAATGGGAAGAAATAAAATTCCAAAACTGGCGTTCCAATACACTCCAACTGGACATAGGAACCAAGGAAGAGCAAAACATCGGTGGAAAGATCAAGACCATCTTCCCAGGTTTACCGTCACAGGTCACATGACGTAAAACGAATTTGTTCATTATGATGATGATGATGATGATGATGATGAAAAGAGAAGATCATAAAAGAAGCTGAAATGATATTTCTGAGAAGTGTAGCTGGTTGCAAACTTCTAGTTAAAGAAGGAACGAAGATATTAGAAATGCCTTCAATATTTTTAAACTTTTAAAAAATAAAACAATCTAGAAAATACCTGAAAGAACATGTTGATAGACCGAAAAAGGGATGGATTCAACTTTTTGAATGAGAATCTGTGAAACCAGAACAAACCACATGGGCTTAATCCGTGAATGTTGATGATGATGAACAGCTGTTTCAATACGCTATATCTTGATCAGGTGAATGTCATAAATACAAATACATTTTCTATTTATGAATATATTCGACTTACTTTAAGGGAGGAAAGGAGATTACGAGTATTTGAGAATAAAGTTCTTAGGAAAAATTTTGGACCAAAGAGAGATGAACAGACGGGTGAATGGAGAAGACTACCTAACAGTGAACTACATGCACTTTATAGGAAGCCAGAAATAATAAGAACAGTTAAGTCTCTTTGACTGCGATGGGCAGGACATGTGGCACGAATGGGGAATGAAGAACCTGCATGGAAGCTTCTTATAGGAAAAACCAGAGGGAAAACGCCCAGTTGGCAGACCAAGAATGAGGTGGGAGAATAACATTAACTATGATTTGAGGGAAGAAGATTATACAGGGGATGATTGTAAAACATTAGCTCAGGATAGGGGTATATGGAGAGCTTATGTCCGTGCGGCCATAAACCTACGGGTTCGATAATGCCAGTTAGTTAGTTATTCAACAATGTAAACAAATGTAAACAACGAACACAATATAAACAAAATTTAAACAAGTTATACAGCAATGTATAGGACACATAATTCTATTTTAATAAGATTACTTGGTAAATCATGTATATTTAATTGGGAATTTAATAACTTATTATTTTTTCTTTAATTTATCTATTTCTAATGTTTCTGAAATTATCGAGATTTTTTCTTTGCTATAAACGTATAAAACTTCAAAATATGAATTCAAAGAAAGTAACGTGTTAGGTTAGTTCCAAGTTTTAATTCAGATTTTAAAGTTTTACATGTTTGTAGCAATTAAAAGAATGTAGATCTTTTCAGAGACTTTATAAATTAATACATTCAAGAAGAGAATTAAGTTACTAAATTACCAATTAGATCCAAATGATTTACCTATTAAATGTATTAAAATATGAATGGATTAACGAGATTCACTCTGACCCTATCTTCTATTATTACGAACCATTATTGTACATTGCTATGTAATTTGTTTACCTTTTGTTCATATTGTATTGCTTGGTTAACATTTATTTACATAGTTAACTATACTCATTTATAGAACATTTATTTGTATTTATGACATTCATCTGTTGATGCTACAGTATATTGAAACAGCTGTCACGAATGTTAAATAAAATATTTATTAAAACCATATAAAACTTCGATAGCTTTTTATAAATATAAAATCAATTAAATTTGTTGAAAAATGTGTCTTCCATTGTTGTATCCTATTTTTTTTTTCCAAATGCCCTAGGTTGTCATTTCGACATTTCTGGTGTTCTCTCCTGGCATGGCGTACTTGTAACCCACTTCAGAGAATGGGGGGGCCTGGAAGGCGGGGTTACGCTACCCCGATGATATGAGAATTGGTGGTAAAGATGTGCCAGGAGAGGGCTTAAACTAAACTTAAGCTAATTAGGCGAATATGATATTAATGGCCAGATGGTGTTCGGGGACCGTTTGGGCCTTAATGTTTCCTGACATTTATCTTAGAGGTGAGGAAAAATCCCGAAAAAAAACATCACCCAGGAAACTTGTCCCGACCGGGGATCGAATCCAGGCCCGCTGCGTGACAAGGCAGCACGCTACCTCGAGACCATAGCGGTGGAATTGTATCGTAATATATGAGACCTATTTTTTTTTTACATTTTTCAATTGAATATCAACCATTCATTTTTCTCATTATTTTTATCGTTCAGTCACAGTTATTACTTTTTGGAAATAGCTACTCCTGAGCAATTGTATTTAAAATAGAAATATAAATAGAAATATAAACACAAAAATTAAATATTTTCAATATACAGTGTGATTATAAAGTCCCAGTACATTTTGTGGATAACGTAGCGCAAATAAAACAAAAATTATAAGGCAGTTTCTACTATCAAGTTAATGTTCAACGACCTGAATCAGTGTCAAAATATTTCCCCAACGACGCACAGTCGCCCGGAAAACATGCACCAACATATCCTCTGTAATCATTTCACTCGCTTGGTATAAGCGTTCTTTCAGCACTTGCAGATTAGGAAACTTGGTTCTGTACACCTGTTGTTTGATGAACCCCCAAGCAAAAAGTCCAGGGATGCGAGGTCTGGCGAACGAGGTGCCCAGATAAGAGGAGATGCCCTTCCAATCCACCATTTGGGAAACCTGTCATTGAGATACCCGCGTATAGCCAGAGCAAAGTGTGGTGGTTCTCCATCTTGTTGTAACACCACTGTATCAATGATACCATCTTGCTGTAACTGTGGCTGTAAGAAAAGTTGCAACATATCAAGATACATGTCTCCCGTGATGGTTTCCTTTGGAATCTGTCTCTAACTTCCTCGTACGACTGGCCTCTTAAACGCGCAGCAACAATCTCTATCCGCTCTTCAATGGTGAACATATCTGTATCTTTCGAATGGCTGTAACAGAAATACGATATGTAGGCGATTTCTTTATAATCACACTGTATAATATGCTTTTATTTTCTATTTTATCTAATGGTGTTTTCATCCTAGTATTTTCAAGCATTATGATCTTAATATTTTTTCATATTACAGCAAATATTTGAAAAAAGAAGAGAACATAACCTACAGACGCATGTTGCTTTTATTGATTTTGAGAAAGCATTTGTTCGTGTTGATAGAGATAAGTTATGGAAAATTATTGAAATACATGGCTACCCCGCAAAATTAATTTATGGGACAAAAAGTGTGTATGTAAAGTCTCAAATTATAATAAATATAGACACATCAAAGACCGAAGCTATTTTAATAAATAGAGGTGTAAGACAAGGGTGTAGTTTATCACCTACCCTTTTTAATCTATATATTAATGACATCATCCAAAATTGCAAAAGTATTGTTAATATAGGTATAAAAATGAACCGTTTTAAAATATTAAATGTTTTAATGTATGCTGACGATGTGGTTATTATTGAGGAAAATAAAAATAATTTTCAGTACTCTTTACATCAATTAAATCAGTTATGCCAAGAATATAATTTTAAAATATCAAAACAAAAAACAAAAATAATGGCATTTGGGAGAACGAACATATAAGATCAAAAATCGTAATAGACAACAAACCTCTGGAACAAGTAATAAATTTTAATTATTTGGGTTGTAATTTTACTATAAACACAAAAACTGAAAGAGATACAAATATAAAACTGTCGAAATTTCAAATGCTGTGCGGAACTATATATAAAACATTAAAGAATAAAACAAGAAGAGATACTAGATTGAAGTTTTATAAAACATCGGCAGTTCCTGTATTACTTTATGGGAACGGAACTTGGGTAATAAACAAAAAATTACAAAGTAGAATACAGAGCGCCAGAAATGAACTTCCTTAGAAGAACAAAAGGCTGCACAAGATTCGATCGGATAAAAATGAAGATATAAGAACAGAGTTAAATATATATACATCCATTGAATGAGAAAATCAGAGAATATAGAGAAAAATGGTTTACACATGTGGAAAGAATGAATGTAACAAGATTACCAAGAGCAGCATTCAACTACAAGCCAAGAGGTTCAAGGAATGTAGGAAGGCCAGTGAAAAGATGGACATAACAGGCGGAACAGGCAATTTTTGCGTAGCCCGTGGAGTGAAGAAGAAGAAGATTTTAATATGCTATTTGTAAAGTACAACAATTAAACTTGGTTTCTGTGAAATGTTGATCTGAAAAATCCATATATCAAGACTAGTAGCAACTTAAAAAAATATTTATTGGATGAGGTAGTGAACTTCAAATTAGGAACATCTGGCTTCTATCATCCACTCGGGAAGTAACAAGTGGAGAAAATCGAAGCAACACGTTGGTAAACTTACAGCAAGTCATTAGTTTTCTACTTCGTAAATGTGCAAGTTCTGGTCTTCCAAAGTATATATATATTTATTTATATATACTTATACATACGTTTTCAATATTTATAAACCTTTCTGTGCCTTAAAATCCAACCATTCCACATGGTATAATCCTATTTCAATCTTTCCAGATATTTTCTCTTAGATCCATGAAATCTGGGGTCTTCCTTTCTACCTTTTCACAGACTGACACCATTCCGAAACTCTTCTAGATAACCTTTCTTCTTCCTTTCTTCTTATAGAGGTCTTACTTACTTACTTACTCACTGGCACTATCGAACCCGTAGGTTCATGGCCGCACGGACATAAGCTCTCCATACATCCCTATCCTGAGCTAATGCTTTCCAATCATTCCCTGCATAATCTTATAGAGGTCTACTCTTTGTAATTCAGTTCTTTATAACTGACATAATACTCAATTCTATTTTTTTAGTATTTCTTTATAACTTGTTTAAAAATTTAAAGACCTCGTTGATTTCTTATGTGCATGTGAGTATAAAAATATTTAATTTGTAAGACCTCCAGCCAGACTATCTCACATCTGTTATTTGAGTGTGCAGGATTTGATTCCAAAATACATGAAGTTATTAAAAAATTAAGTTATTGCCAAAGTAGATTTCAACTGCCTTTGTCAAATATTGTATGTAAAAAGTGTTGCTATAATAAGCTGTGTGACTTTATCTATCATATGTTTAAGATACTTTGAGTTAGTTTTGGTTTGTTAATAAATTAATGTATTTCTTCATATCACGTTACATTATTAATTATATGTAACGCTAGAAATTAAGCATACTCCAATTAACGTAAATAATTTAATTAATTGTACTTTAACTAAACCCCTAACATACCGGATGGTGAAATAAGATTCACATTATTGGAGATTCAATAAATAATAATCTTCGGTGGTCTAGGGGTTATGTTCGTTGCCTCTGATCACGAGGGTCGCGGGTTCACATGAGACCGGGATCAATGGATTTTTAGGATACTAAATCAACGAGCGAATCCTCTGGGGTGATTTTAAGTCGTCGATCTGCGTCTCGTGACTTTATAGCTCATATAAGAACCTCTGACCAAAATTTAATCGGCATTTCCCATCCAAGTAACAGTTGCTTAATAGATGTCTCTTTGCGAATATGAGAACAACACTTTATGTGGGGAAATGTACTTAACTAAATTAGCTTTGATAATAAGTAACTCCCGCAAAGGAGCTCCTTGCCCCTCCACACACATACTCACATATATACATATATATATAGTAATTCTGCCCAAAGGCAGGTCCTTCACTGCAAGCATAGCATTTTCAGGCCATGCTTGCAGCTTTACTAGGGAAATGTAGGTGTGGTAGCTTCCCGTTGCTTTCCACACCGGTGAAGGATGATGATGATGATGATAATGGCGATATGATTTCGGGGACCATTTGGGCCTTAAAGTTTACCTGACATTTGTCTTACAGGTGAGGAAAAACCCCGATAAAAACCTCACCCAGTAAAACTGCCCCGACCGGGGATCGAAACCGGGCCCGCTGCGTGACAAGGCAGCACGCTACCTCGAGACCAATGCTGTGGATATATATATATATATATATATATATATATATATATATATTATTGTTTGGTAAACGTATTCTGGAGGCTCAAGATTCAAAATATGGACCTATCATAGTATACAGTACACTAGACTCTACACCAGAAAACTTAACACCGCAACTGTCAGAAACGCATAAAATCAGATTTATTTTCAGAAATATAATATACCGTTTGGAACTAGGAATATCACTACCGTAGCATGTTCATATATTATAATTAACTTTCAGATACGATGAAATGTTCCACTTAAATTCAAGGAAAAATGTTGTATTATCCTGTACAGTCATGCAAGGAAACTCAGGAAACAACGAAGAGACAAATTCTCTGGAGTTAACTTCCTCATAAAGGAAAAGGCGTTGTTCTCTACAATGAATAGGGCCTATACACCGGCAAATCAATGGATTCGTGACCATCAGGGATTGTCTTGTTCCGAATGGAGACTAGCGATTAAAATGCAAGTCAATGTATCGGCGGTGCGTTCTTTGCCGGGCAGGTCTAGGGACGATACCCTCTGTAGCGTTGTCGCTGAGAGCACGAATCTCTTGCACACGTCCTTGGGGCCTGTCCGTTTGAAGAATCACTAAGAAACATTCGGCACCACTATTCGAAATATGATGGCAGCAGCCCTGCGAGATTTTGGATACACAGTTTAAGAGGAAGTTCATGGTGTGGCCACTAATGGGAGTAACAGACGAATAGATATTATTGCATTTATACAATCTTCTAAAATTGGTATGATATTAGATCACACAATTCGTTTTGAGACTCATAGTGGCCAACCTGAGGAAGTTGACTCTGAAAAGAAAGTCATATATGAGCCAACAATTGACTATTACAAAGATAAATACCAACTAGATAGTATAACTGTCTCAGGAATGATGATCGGGGCAAGAGGTACTATACCAGGATTCTTAGCCAAATTTTGGAATTCCTTAGATTTTGACAGGGTGTATCTTTCTAAAATTGCCATCGCTGCCATTAGAGGATCAATTTCAGTTTTAAGAAAACATTTGTACAAAATTTCTACTTTATAGTTATACTTCAATTTGAATTTTTTTAAATGTATTTCATCAGTTCCAAAAATTAATTGTCTGTATCGCTTTGTCCTTGAGGCAATCCTCTAATGAGGAATGTTGTATATAATAAAAATAATCACACTGAATTAAAAAATTCGATCTATGATACTTGAATTATATATATAGTTACATGGTGTACTTGGAAATACAATATCCACGAGTAACTCTCAGTATAGGTTTTAGTTTAGTATTTTTGCTTAGTGTCAAAGATCTCTTTAGTTTTCGTTTTATCTACACGAAGTTGCATTATATGCAATTATTCAAAGGAAGAAATAAACAACGAACACCGCAACAACTGTGCTGCCATCAAACAGAATCCTAATGACTTTAGCTTTAGATGCAGTACTTTAGACACTAAGTCAAAGTTTTTGTTTTTCATTTTTGACAGAAATACAGATTACACCCAGACCCATTGCGCGATATATAATCCCCTGTCCCACCGGGACTCGAGTTCATATGGACGAAGAATAATTAGATAGACCTACTCTACCGATTACGCCACCGCTTTCCATTATGATCGCATAAAAGGTATCATGATTATACTTATGACTATCATTATATTAATCTCACTCTGACATTCATTAAATTAATAAGCTAAATATGTTGATTTCTGGTTTCTATCTCCTAGTCTTTAAATAATCTGGAAAACCACATTAATAGTGATTTTTCAATTTTCATAAACTGGACAATAGTTAATCCGCCTCGGTTGCCTGGAAGCTAAGTTCCTTACCTCTGGTCCCGAGGGTCGTGGGTACAAACTCGGCACGGGGCAATGGAATTTTTAGGACGAAAAAATCTAATGGAGAAATAATCCGGGAGGGAATTTCAGCCGTGGGTCCCGAGTCCGTACATTTTCCGGGAGCCTAAATTAAAGTCTCTGTGCAAATTGTACTCGGCCTTTATCATTCGAGTAATGACTTAGTGGTCTACTAATGATAATTTGAGGCGACGTGCTTTCCACGTGACAATCGTTGACATCTGTAATGAAAGAATGATAACTAAGTTAGTTTGATTTAAAAAAACTCGCAGTAGGGATAAAACTTGTCCTCATGTGTGAATATACTGCTATAGACCAGACAGAAGTTCACAATAAGGGCATATCAAAGAAGAAATATTGCTAATCACATGCAGTTGTTTTAATGTCAGTAAAACATACCTTGGGAGACAACGCGTTTCGCTCCATGCAAGTTGCACCATATCAACGTCAAAAATATTTATGGGTTTAATTTACCCCAACGCGAAGTGAAGTAGTTTGCTCGACATAATCCTTAACGTACCGTAGGAAAATTCGAAAATTATGAGTTGAAGAGAGCACAGTAACCAGGTCAATTCGTTTTCATTGTTTTTCCGTGAGTAGGGAGATTATATATGTGACGACACAGGCGGCGTAGTGGCCCGGTCTGCGGGGGGTCACCTGCGGGGGGTCGCAACAGGTGGTCGCTGACCAGTGTCCACTCTTCGCGGGGGGTCAACAGGTGGTTACTGACCAGTGTCCACTATTCGCGGGGGGTCAACAGGTGGCCATTGACCAGTGTCCACTATTCGCGGGGGGTTAACAGATGGTCTCTGGCCAATGTCCACTCTTCGTGGGGGGTCCCTGACCAATTGACCAATATTCGCGGGGGGTCCGTGACCACTCATGGGTGCTGACCACTCTAAGGTGTTATTGATTGATTTTATTGATTTAATTGATTTAATTGATTGATTTAATTGATTTTACCCCCCTGCAGAGAGCGTTGTCTATACGCCGCCTGTGACGTCACATATATAATCTCGTTGTGGATTAATGACTTAAGTAGCATATGTCCGCATACGCTGCTTGTTAAAAGTGGATTTTTTGCGCAAAAGTACATTATGTATACTTTTTAATTTTATACATTTAACCGCCTGCAGAGAGCGCGCAAGATGTCCGCTCACACCTCCCACTGCGTGAAAAAATAACACGTGGCATATACTTTAACCATGTTTTAAAAATAATACCTGGCTTTACAAATGTACCACAAGCAGACAAGCTCGTGAATGCGCTAACGACTGCATCACTTTTTACAACATCTGTGGAAAAGGTATGTAATACGAATATTGTATTTATTAAGAGAGTAAATATAATACAAAACAACGTTTTAAGATATGTTTGTTTTTTTTTTGCAGAATATTGGTCACCTATTTAATTAACTGAAGACGAAAATAATACGTAAAATGAAAAGAAGTGATTTTGAGGGTTTAATATATTACGGCAACAAGACTTATAATGAAAGTTACGTAAAAAGATTTAAAAAAAGTGAATGGAACAGTTTAAAAACTTTAACATGTATAATGGTGAAAAGCGTATTAATTTGCGAAAAGTACAAAAGCGATATTATTTGCAAAATGTGCAGTTCGTGCTATGAAAGTAAAAAACATTATGAAAAATGGTCATATGCTGAAAAATGGGAAAAAACAAAAAAAATTGTGTTTGTGAAGAACTATGTTTTAAGCAGCTGCCTTTAACACAGCGACAAACAGACGTTTACGTATGCGATATTTGTAACAACTGTCTCATATTAGAACTTTTTGTGTGTAAATAGTAATTTTAAAAAACCGTATTTTCAGTGTTAAAAATTATATAAGTGCGATTCAAATAAAAATGTTGTAAAATTTAGTAATTGAAATAAATGTGCAGTTCGTGCTATAAAAGTAAGAAACATTATGAAAAATGGTCATATGCTGAAAAATGGGAAAAAGCAAAAAAATTGTGTTTTGTGAAGAACTATGTTTTAAGCAGCTGCCTTTAACACTGCTTGTGGTACATTTGTAAAGCCAGGTATTATTTTTAAAACAGGGTTAAAGTATATGCCACGTGTTAAAAATTATATAAGTGCGATTCAAATAAAAATGTTGTAAAATTTAGTAATTGAAATATGTTATTTACAACTGAATTTTTTAAGAAAATTAAATAATAAGTATTTTCAAAAAAATTAGTAAAATAACATTTTATCATAAGTATTTTAGATTTTATATATATATTTTCTTACAAAATTCAGTTTTTATATTTCCTTTTTTAAATAAAACCTAGGGTTGGGTTCGTTTTAGGATTACCTGTGGGTGGGCATTTACCTTATTATTTCCTTTGTGTTTTGTGGGTATATAGAAAAAGGTAAGTATAAAATTGTTACTTATTTTGTCAACTTCATGCATGAACGTTAAATAAAAAAATTATCCATTATTAAAAATAATATTTAGCCGTAACAATAAAAAAAAAGGCTGCCAGATAGAGGATTCGAACCTCTGCTCCCATTGTGGGACCTAGGACTTAAGCCTAGCGCCTTAGACCGCTCGGCCAATCTGGCTGTTAATTTTCATTCCATATTTTTTCTGTTAAAACTCGAGTTTATGAAACTTGTTTTATTACAAAGAACTTTAGTCGGCTTGTACACGTTAAAAACAAAAAAATAGAGTGGTGCCTAACTGTATGATGTCTGCACACACCTCCTACTGTGTGAATTAAAATAACCAATGGCTGGTGTGGACGCGTTTGATTGTTAAAAAAAAAAGAACGATGCATGCATAAGTTAAAATAAACTCTTATTAGTATGATATATATTTTAAATTACGTTACAATTAACCGTCAGTTTTTATGTGAATACTGCGAAGCATTGTTTAAACAGGCATATAGCATACAAACATCGAAAAAAAAAGAATACATCCCCTGTAGAGTTATATATTGTCGATAATTATAAAAAAATGTCATCTGCAAACGTAAATTTTGTATACTTAGGTAATAATTTATTTCCAAAAATTATTTTAAAGGGTGTAGCGGTGGAAAAATACAATATGTTTACCGAACCTACAATTAATAGAATTGCAGAGGATGGAAAAGTACGAGTATTTATAGATATACACGGTTTAACTTTACAAAATATTAAATTACAGTTGGAAATTTACAATGCTGAGGCAAAAAGCTGTGATATTAGAATTGCAAAGGAGGATGGTGAATATGAAGACTACCGCATAACACAAAACGTGGAAAACATTAGATCTTTTGGTAATAAAGGAGACTTTGTGTTGGTTACAAAATCGGATAATAAAGCATGGTTGTTAAAAAATATATACGGACATTGTAAATTGCGAATAACAACATGGTCGCTACATACGGAAACATGTAATGTATTAAACACTCGTTATTGCGGTATGTTTATAGATAACGCTCAAACTTTAGGTGTTGTAGGGCGTACCGAAACAGATGGGGGTGATAATGGACGTACCGAAACAGATGGAGGTGCAAGTGCAGCACATTTTGCAGTTATGGGAAAACCTAGCCAAAATTTTACTCGTGCACCTTTTATTAAAAGATATGAAAAATCTAAATACAGCACAGAAATTTTGTTTTTCATTTGCTAATGAAACTTTTACAATGCGTGGTGGTTTCTTATTGATGTGAATGTAGAATGTGATTTGTGGGTGTTGAAGTCACGTGTTTTACAAACTGACCAGTTATAAAACACTCGAATGCTGTATATAGCCGGTAAGCTGTGCGGCAGTGGTTAATCCAAACAGAAGATAATAATACATACAATAATGTAATAGAAAGATTGAAAATAAACAATTACAAGTATTTCACACATTCCAATGAACCAAACACAGCACTAAAGGTCACTCTAAAAGGTCTACCAACTGAATTCCCTACAGCCGACATACTTTCGTACCTACAAAACCACAATTATCCAATCATTGCAATCAGACAGTTAACCAAACAAATGTTCCAGAATGGAAACAGAATAAAAACACCCCTGCCAGTCTGGATACTTACTTTTAAAAGAAATGAACACCTTGAGGAAATGCTAAAAGAACTAAATCACATCTGCTACATAAGAGTAAAACTAGAAAAATACATAGGCCTATCAGGAATCACCCAATGTTATAGATGCCAGGGCTTTGGACACATAGCTCAGTTCTGTAATAGGACTGAGAGATGTGTCCGATGTTCTGGAACACACAGGCTTTCAGCCTGTTCTAACAAAAATGTTAAATGCACCAACTGCAAGGGCGAACACGCCGCAAGCTACAGGGACTGCCCCATATACAAAAAACTCACGGCAAGGCCTCAACAAATGAAAGCAGATAAACCTCAACAACCTGCAATAAAATCTACAATTCAAAGTGGCACAAATAAAACACAAAGAACTACATTAGACAATCTAAGACCTAACTTCATAAGTAGAGCAACACAAAATGCGGAAATAGAAAGCCCTACGACTAACAGTTTAAACTTCCCTCCACTTAATAGAAATCACACAGCTGCTGATGCAGTGAGAAACACCATAAATAATAATAACTCAAACTCAATTGAAGCACTAATCACCCTCATTAAAAAAGTACTAGAAAATCCCCATCTACTAAATACCATAATTTCACTTCTCACTGCACTAACCCAAAATGGCCCTTAAACCCAAAACTTTAATAAAACCCATGCTCTTATTAGAATGGAATGCAAACGGAGTCAGAAGCGAAATATTAGAACTCACTAACCTACTAACCAGACTGAACATAGACGTTGCCTTAATTGCTGAGACTAAACTAAAGAAACATATCACTTGGAGGATACCTAATTATGACATTTACAGAACAGACAAAGAAAACGGACATGGTGGCACTGCTGTAATAGTCAAATCCACAATACAACACTCACTCACTACTATTCAAGGACTTACTAACATCCAACTAACTGCAATTGACATATACTCTCATAATGTTACAACTACTGTAGGAGCCATATACATACCACCCAAAAACGTACTAACGACTACTGAATTAGACACACTAACGAAGCACAATAATAAATTCATTTTTGGAGGAGACTTTAACGCCAAAAGCCCAATATGGAATTCAAGACTTACAACGCAAGAGGAAAAACGTTACTACAAACACTCAATAGACAACCGATTACCAAGTAACCAGGACCATTACAACCGACCCACTACAGTTATCAAGGACATAGACCAGACGTACTGGACATTTTCATCATGAAGCCAAGACCTACCATAAATTACATAGACGCTCTTGATGAAATTAAACTCAGGACCATAGTCCAGTAATCATGGAAATAGATTTTTCATCCCATTAGATCACAGACAAGAAACTTTAACACTAAAACTACAAACTGGGCAGCCTTCAGACAAATATTAAATGACAGTATAACTCAAAATATTACAATAAATAATACAGAAGAACTAGACTTAGCCACCAAAACTTTTCAAGACACACTTCTACAAACTTACAACAGTACTACTACCACCAGCTTAAATAGGACTCAAAATACGCACTAAATCCCAGGACTAACTGAACTACTTCAACACAAAAAGACAACTAAGAAGAAGATGGCAACGTCTAAGACTACGAGAAGACAAACGACAAACTAAACTCAATTACTAAAAGAATAATCAACATATTAAAAACTACAAATTTAAAAAACTTGACGAACAACTAAAGACAGCAGTTGAAAACAACAACACTTGGAAAATAATCAAAAACTTCACTCATAATCAAACGACCAGAAACAGACCTCTACATGGAAAGAAACGGATACTATACGATGACCTAGACAAAGCCAACGCAACTTGCAGAGACATTAGAAAATCAATTTAGATCAAAGACAAATAACAATCATCACGAACACTTTCAAGCTAAAATCAGAAGGCAAACAAAAGACCTACTTAAACGTACCATCGACATTTCAAATTCCTATAGCTACCACTACTGAAATAAAGAAAAATTGTAAACTCTTTAAAATAACAACCAAAGCTTCAGGACAAGACAAGAATAACCACTACTACTCTAAAACAACTTCCTAGAAAAGGACTAGTTCATTTGACCAAAATCCTAAATTCTGCACTTAAATTACATCATTTCCCAGCTCCTTTCAAACAAGCTAACATCATTTCCATTCTCAAATCTGGCAAAAATCCATTATTTCCTCAAAACTACAGACCAATTAGCTTACTTGACCACATAGGCAAAGTACTTGAAAGACTAATACTCAAAAGACTACTACCTTACATATCTCAGATACTACCTCTGACACAATTTGCCTTCAGACCTGAACACTCAACTACTCTGCAGTTAACTAGACTCATGGACGACATAACAACAGGATTTCTACAAAGACAATTCACAACTGCTGTCTTTTTCGACATAGAGAAAGCTTTTGACTCCGTTTGGCATACAGGCCTAATATTTAAACTAATTCAATATAAAATACCTGACAGTTATATTAAAATAATTCACTCCTTTCTAAACAAGCGAACATTCAGAACCATATATAATAATCAAACATCAGACTGGCATCCGATAAAAGCAGGCATCCCTCAAGGATCTGTACTGGCACCAACATTATATAACATATACACTTCAGACATCCCAACTTCAATACATACTAAAATAGCACAATATGCAGACGACACAGCGATATACTGTACACATACAGACATTCAACACTCCACTAGAAAAATACAACTACACATCAACAGGATCAGCAAACTGGTTCTCCAAATGGAGAATCAGACTAAACGCTGAAAAAAACACAAGCCATCACATTTACAAGAAGAAGACCAAACCCACCTACATTAAATATAAACAACACAAACATTGAATACACAGACTCAGTAAAATATTTAGGAATTACACTCGATAAAAAAACTAACATTTAAACATCATATTAAACAACTGAAAATAAAAGCGCACAAACCAGAACTTCACACATTTTCCCCATTCTCTCAGCAAAACACACTTTCACTAAAACACAAAATAAACATATATAAAGCTATCATCAGACCACTTATGACCTATGCCAGTCCAGCCTGGGGACATGCCGCAGCCTCCCACATTAAAAATCTACAAATAGCCCAAAATAAAGCCCTAAGAATCATACTCCATGCAGACCGCCAAACTCAGATCTCCATACTACACGACGTCACAAATATCGCTTACATAATAGACCACATAAAACACTTAGCAAATAGACAAAGAGACACAATTCTTACACATAAAAACAGACTAATAAACGAGATAGGCAATACACAAATACACACTTCACTACGATACAGGACACCAATGCATCTAATACTTTAAATCTTAATAATCATAATCTTAATGCATCATAAAACACTCTAAGAAACTAAGGCCGTGTTACTAATGCTTACTACTTAATCTATTCCTCGTCGTTAATAAAAATCTTGCACATAAGCTCAAAAAATCAGTAGTAAATTCTCAATACATTCATTAAATTTAACTTACAATCAGCCATAAAATAGAGAGAGGAACACTCTCCCTGTCAATCATATAAAATAATCAGAACACTTAAATAAAAGCACAAAAAGATATCGGGTCAAGACCTTCATAAGGTCGGCACCAAATTCATACTTCAAATAATTGCTTTAGGGCAGTTGATTTCGCTGATACGGTTAAATAACAGCACGCAGCAACAATGGCTACATGCGCAACAAAAAAAACCAGAAAAATTGCACCTAAACCGTCAAACACTGAAATTGGAAGTGTAGGGGAAAACACGTCGCAAAATATGTGGAATAATTATGCAGCCGCAGATTTAACAAATATTTTAGAGCAGCAAACATCATTTTATCAACACAACGCTAGAGGGGCAACTTTATATTGACCAACCTACGCAGCAAGTGCAATTATTGGAACATCCCAACCCAAGCATTAAGTTTAATAGTACTCCTATTAAATCCACATTAAAGCGGTTTGAGTAATACAAATTACAAAAATCATAATAAAACAAAAATCATTAAACCAACTACAAATTAACACGCCCTACGAAAATAGAAGAGGTAAGATCTGTAAAACACAAAATTTGGTAGGCGTGTTATTTTGGATTTTAAAAATGGTGTGACAGTGTGTTTTTACCTGAAAGATATGGCAAAACTTAGCGAAGATCAAATTCAGCAAATGAATGAGCAAAAAATATCAATGGTGTATGGCGGAAAAGTGGTAAATGCTAACGGGTTATACGTGTCACAATATCCAGTTTTTGTTTAAAAATCAATGAATTCGATTTTTCATCGTGAGACAGTGTGACGGGCAAAAACATTGGATTTCATGCTCTCTCTAAACCCACACTTGCGGACGTATGCAGGTTATTAGATATTGTAATAAATATTGTGAAACTGC